>JARWLC010000014.1:32139859-32734859 GCA_033318265.1 Phyllotis vaccarum
TAACAGATACAAATAACCCTGCTCTTTCCTCTCCTGAAACACTACCGATGGCAGGGGCGTCGGCTGTTACTACCATCATTCTCATTTTACTATTGAACACCACATAAATCTAGTGGGTTTATTCCATGTCCGCAAAGCCATGGGGCCTTGGATTCTTTTCCCTTCCAAGGTGAGTTATTGATCCAATGAAGAAATTATTCTTAAGTTATTGAAGGCATCCTTTGATACTGGGAGAGAGGTTTGTTACTGTCCAAAGGTGTTATTATTTGATAATCCAGGATACTTGTCAGTTTTCCTGTGTTAGATTCTGTGGGCACCATTTCTAGAGTATGAGCTGGATAGTTTTATGTCTACCAGACACAGGCCAGAGTCATCTGAGAGAAGGGAACTTCAATTAAGAAAATGCTTCCATAAGATTAGGTTGTAGGCAAACTTCTTGGGCATTTTCTTAGTTAGTGATTGACATGGGAAGATCCAGGCCCTTTTGGGTCGTGCCAATCCTGGGTTAGTGGTCCTGATATCTATAAGAAAACAGGTTGAGCAAGCCAGTAAGCAACACTCCTCCATGGTTTCTTCATCATTTCCCGCCTCCTGGTTTCTATTTGGGTTCCTGTTCTGACTTCCTTCAATGATGAACTACCGTGAGAAGTGTAAGCCAAGTAAACCCTTGCTTCCCCATTTTCTTTTGGTCACGGTGTTCCATCACAGCAATGAAACCCTAACTAAGATAAGTACTCAACACTACGCCTGGAGCAGGATGCACATTGTTTCTTTCTCTAGAGCAGCCTGGCTGGGATGTGTTAAAGTACTCATGGTGCAGATGAGAAGATTGAGGTCTAGAGAGAGAGACTGAATTGGGAATGCAGCCTAAGTTTATCTGATATCAGTCTGATGGTTTCTAATGAGCATTAAAAGTTTACAGTGGTAAGCCCTTCCCATTTCCCCATCCTCCACAGACCAGCTAGCAGCTTCGGATAGCTCCTAGACTACAGTTCATACTTGAAGGAAGTTGCTGAAAATGAGCTCAGCCCCCGGTCACTTAAGGAAGTATTCTAAAACAACAAAGACATCTAAAACAGCTACTTTGAGATTTTAAGCTTGCTCGACTCAAAATCAAAGATTCAGGGGATGAGGAGATGGACCCTTGGTGAAGTACTTGCTTTATAAACATAAAGGCCTGAATCTGAGTTCCAGAACCTATGTTTAAAAGAAGCCAGGCATAACTGCATACCTGTAATCGCTGCAGTGGGGAGGTGGTGCCAGATCCTAGGTGCTAGCTGGCCAGCCAGCCCAGCTGAGTCAGTGAGGCCCAGGTTCAGCAGGAAAATGGGTCTCAAAAAATAAGATGGAGGGCAATTGAGGCAGGCACTCAATGCTGACTTTGGTCTCCACATGCAAACATATACATGTGCACACATACCGGCACAATATGAACATGCAAACACACATAAAATACTACTTTGCTTTGACTTGCTTATGGTAACTTCAATAGGAGTAGACATCAACCTGCACTCACGGCTTAGATTTCGATGACTCTAAATAGTATCATTATGGTTCATGTAAGAGATGAGAATCCATTCATTTGTGCTTTCTGCTTCCCTTCCCAGGCCGTAGAATACCTGCTGTGGGCCAGCATGTGCATGGAATCCTCTGTCCCCCTCCTGTCTGTCAGGTATCTGACCTGGAGAGCCACTCTCTACACCGCTGTCTGCCAGTGCCACTATGACTGCCAGGCTAGCATCCACGGGGAGGTATGTGGCTTCTAAAGGGTTTCAGCGTTTGAAATTCGACCTTTCAGACCCTCTCTCCTTTAGATGTCTCAAGGCAACACACCAGAAAACTGAAAAGAAGTAAAGCCAAGAAAAACTCCTGGTCTTATCTGAAGACATTTTTCTGACGATTCTGTTTTGTAGCTTTTCTCACTCAGCTTTGTGATCCCTTTTCTTAACTCTGTCAGCTTGGACCTTCTTTGCTCATTATTTCTTATTCTGATGTGTGTGTGTGTGTGTGTTTTATGTGTGTGCATGCATATATGTGTGTCTGTATGTGTGCATGCATATGTGTATGTGTGTATATGTGTGTCTGTGTATGCATATGTGTATGTGTGTGTGTTTGTGTGCAGGTACCACAGTATGTATGTGGAAGTCAGAGGACAACCTTGCGTCTTGGACCTTGCTTTTCACTTTGTTTTGGACAGGGTCTCTTGCCTGCTATTGCTTACTTCAGGCTAGTGGCCCCATGTGCCTCCATAGCTTTGCCTGTCTCTGTCTCCATATTGTCATAGCAACATTAGGATTACAACGTGAAGCTACTGTGGCTTCACGTTGGTGCTGGGAATCCAAAATGGAGTCCCCATGCTTGTGCAGCAAGCCCTGTACCCAATGGAACCGTCCCCAGCCCTCCTGGTCCTTTTCCTGCATCTTCCTCCCTCAGTTTGTTCTCACGTGGAGACTCTTCCTTCCCTGATCAGTTTGAGACTCCACTGCACCTTGACTTTCTGCTGCTTCCAGCTTTACTAGTCATATTTGGTCCCCTCTCTTTTGGTATGTCTTTTTGACCGAACTTTTGACATGTTGCAAGCTGGCAGGAGCTCCCCATTGATTGGCACAGACTCTCAGTATTCATTTAAAACCGTATCTTCCCTACTGTACACGGAGCTCACTTGCCAGTAAATGTAGCCTCTGAGAAAATTAGAAAAGTACATCTCTTTCTTTTTCCCAGTGCATCCTTGCCCCAGGATGCTTGCAGAGCCTGGTGAGAGGCCTACTGCTTGGACTTCACTGCTCCTTGAGCCCCTTGGCTAGGAGCCTGGTGCAAGACACTGTAGTAAGAAGTTTTTGGCCCAGTCTAGCCCAAAGATTCGGACCAGCAGTCCCAATTAACCACACAAAGTCTTATATTAATTATCTGCTGTTTGACCTGTGGCTCAGGCATAGTACTTGCTAATTCTTACTCTTCAGTTAACCCCTGACTAGCCACGTGGCTCAGTACCTTTCCTCAGAGCAGCGTTCTCATCTCACTTACTCTGGGTCTCCCTGGCATCTCTGCTCTGCTCTTTCTTGTTCTAGAGTTTACTTAGTCTGGTAGCCCCGCCCACACTTCCTGTTTGCCTTCTGGCTAATCAGAGTTTCATTAAACCAATAGGAGGGACAAATATTTACAATGTACAAGAGCATAATCCGACAGCAAGACAAAGCTTTCATAGCTGTGCTCATATCTACTCCTAATCTGTTCTTATTCCATTAGACATGATTTGGCCATTAATGGCTTCTTACATTAGTTTTTTTCCTGCCTGGATTAATTCTGAACAGATAGGAGGTTGCAGTCTCTAGCTAGAGGAGTGGCCCAACTCCAACCCTGCTAGAATATTTTCACAGCTCAGGATAATTCTAAGCACTGCTTACCACAGCATGTTTAACTTGAGTACTCTAGGGAGGCACAGTTTGGAACACTGTTACTCCTATGATGGGGACCGAGCGGAGCCTTTTCTTTTCTGACGTTTTGACTCTTATTGGGATTATTGCTTATCCTTAGTAATATCACAGCTGACCTTGAACTTTCACTATCAAAAGCTGCAAGTAAAGTATTTTGAAAAAAAGAAAAGACATGAAAATTTGGAAGTCCAGTGTGTGTCCGTTGCACTCTGGAGCTACCTGTGATATAACCTTTTGCTACTTACTGTTCTCAAGGGCTCTTCTGAACCTTTGTTATTGTCTTTAGAGAATCATCACACTCTGAAATGGTTCCATGAACTAGCCCGCCTTCTTCCTGCCCTTCCTTCAGGTCCTTCAGGATTTCCTCTACCATGGGTATTGGAGATCTGAAAAAGAGTAACGGCTTTTTATAGATGTCACACTGTAGTGGTCAGCCACACTGTGAGCCATTGAAGAGATTATGTCTCAGGTTATCCTAGGGAGGCTGAAATTTGAGAAGATCACCTCAGGATGGTGTATCTACGTGCATGGATGTGTATGTGCATTTAAGTGTGAGCATGTTTATAGGCATTGTTAGCAGAGGAGTACTCTGTACAAAGTAATCCACATTTTGGCTTTCTTCTAAAAATTTTATAATTCGTACAGTTAATGTGTCAGGATGTTTATTAACTTTAGATTTATAGAGCTTAATGGTGCTCATAGGAATGATAGATTGGAGAGCTACTGTGTTATAAGGAGTCAACAGTAGCCAGTAGTTTAACTCAGATTAAATCTGATGCCTCAGACATCAAAACATACCATTTCATACATTTTAAATCACTCTCCGACTTATTGTGAATTAAATTTGTTTTAATGCAACGCAGGCATTTGCTCGACGTGCATTAGCTAAAATTGATGAGTTAAGGCAACTGGAATTAATGAGTTCCTCCAACTCTCAGGAAGAGTCCCGAAAATATTACAGAGAAGCCACGATAAAGGTATGAAAATTTCATGAAATGAAAGAAATGTGCTGCACGGCACTGAAGTGCTCAGTCTTTGTGGCCGAGGCATGCTCGCATCCTGTTGATATTTCATAGATGATTCTTCTGTTGGAAACAGATGGCTGTGATGATCTTCAAAAGAGGAGTGTTTGAGTCTAGAAGAAAAAGCAAAGCTGTATTTAGACCGAAGATAAGAATCAACCTAAAGGAAGCTCAGAGTGTAAGTCCCCAGGATCTTCTCTGGAAGACCATTTTGCAATATGCCCCTGCTGTTCCTTTGTATCTTTTAAGCCTAGTTGCTAATTAAATCCTGCCTTAGATTTTAGAGCAATGGACTGTCTTTCCAACTGAGATGCTCTCACAGCATCCATTTCTCTTTCTTGTGCATTACATCATCCCAGTTTTGCCACGTTAATGGACGAGAGGTGGAGGAAAGTTCAGGAAAGGTTTGCATGAAAGCCCCTTGCAAACAGACAGTCCTGAGCTTGGGCCACTTGACATTAGCTTTGAGGTTTTCTCATTAATTGAAGATTTATCATGTACTAGATTATACAGTAGCACCAAACAACCTCCACATCTCAGAGGATTCAAAAATAATTTCCCATCGGAGTTAGGAGCCAGCAGAGTCACCAGGGGGCCATCTAAGTGGTTGTTCGGGATTAGGGAGCAGTTCTTATGATTTAGACATAAAATCATGGCTTCTCTCTTGTAGGGGATAACAGAGAGCTTGAGGGAGTCATGATGCCCAGCATGGAAGCGGCATACTTCTCCAGTATCCTAACTAGTCACATGGCCCCTTCCAACCTCAGCATTAAATACTCTCTTGAGGGAGTGAAACAGTTAACTTTTTGTGGAGTTCAGCCCTTTCCTGCCATCCTTCTGTCCTCCTGTCTATCTTTCTTTCTTTACTCTTTCCTGTTGCTTTTCTGAGCTCAGTGTCCTCTGGGCTCAGTTCTCCTTCCCTGAAGCTGTTCCTGATTTTTATAGATGGTACCAGGCACCACAGCTCCCTCTGTGAGTGGCTAGGCAGAACTAGAAATGTGAAGAACTCAGGGCTCAGAGGGTTTCTGTCAGGAGCTCAGGGTCACGCGTCCCAGCAGCACTGGAAGGTGAACTGAGTCCAGGTGTCTTCTTCATAGTGCCAACCCCAGCTGCTCTCTCCTTAGAGCTTACACTCTTCAGGGGTCACCCCCTTTCCCCTTTACATTAATAAAGTTTACAGATTGTCTTTGGCACAGGGCCAATCCACTGTTATTGAGCATGACGATTTTTTTGACTGTTGATCCCTGAAGAGTATTAGTTACTGCATACCTTTAAAATCATATCCCACACTGCTCAGTGCTCTCCAGTTGCTATAGCTGGTAGCTTGCCACACCTCAGACAGTTTCTTGGAGATCTGTTGAAGGACCAGCAGATAGTATCAGTAAGTTGTAATGTTGCCCCCTGTGTAACAGGGCAGGGGTGATCTGTTTTCCTTTCTAATACACCTTTTCTTTTCCCTTATGGGAAACAAATTTAGATATCTGAATATGCAAGGCTGCTATCATTGAAGACCAGTCAGGAGGTGTAGTTATTCTTTTTAACAAAATTAAATATATCTTCAGAAAATGTTTGCATTTCTGGATAAAATAGTGTTAAAATCCAGTTATTTCTGGCTCCTTTGAAATAAACTTGTTTTTGTTTTGTTTTGTATTGTTTTAGACAGGGTCTCACATTGTAGCTTAGGGTTGTTAGAATTTGCTATGTTCCCCAGGCTGGTTGTTCATTTTACCAATTAGGAGAAAACAGCATTTCATTTATGATAATTCTAATTATTAAAAAACTTATTATAGTATTTAAATACATTTTAATGTATTTATTTGAAAATATCTTTAAAGTACTGTTCTAAACTCTAGTACATATCTTCAGAGGATCCCTCACCTTTGTTGGTGGAGGGAGGGCAAGGTATAAACTTGAACTTTTCTTGAGGTTTTTAATGTACAGAAAGCTATCGGGTAGGGAAGCTAATGCTAGAAAACATGGCTAAGGCAGCCTTATCCCAATACTGTCTTTCATTTTAACAAGAGGATAATGAGAATGTGGCAGGCACTTTCCAGCTAGCTAGCAGTTCTGGAAATGCCGACTTATAGGCACCAACTTCCTTATTGGCAACCTGTAGGCAGAGAACAGGCCATTTGTGAGAGGGAATAGTTGTAAACACCTGTAGGCAAAGTCACTCAATACAAAGGAAGGTGGCTGAAAGTCTCAGAGGCCTACATAGCCACTTGCTTTTGATACCCAGCCGATTAAGCCTTTCAAAGCATTAACTACTAAACCCCTAATAATTTACACCATAAAATAGTATTTCAGATTTGGTTTGAGGACATTCTGTGTGAGAATTTCCTGCAGCATTTATCAACACTGTCTGACCTAAACCCACAGATTTTCTGGACATTTGGCCCTGAATCTGAAAGATACCAACAAAACTGAATATCAGCTTCCTGTTGCTGTCACCAAGGTGCTACAAAGCACATGCCGACAACACCACCTTGAAAAATGGCCATAGTAAATCGTTTTTCTATACTAAACCCTAGCACATAAGAAATAGCAGAGTCTTCAGTGTCGTGACTTACTTAAGTGGGGTCTGCAGGGATGTAAAAGGCTGAAATGGGCCATCCCACTGTCCCACTGCATCAGGGAGGCACCAGTAGCCTTTGCCTCCTAGTGGCTTCCGTTTCCTTTCATGTCCAGATGGTGTGGCCACGGACGGTCACTGAACGGCTGCTGGATGAGCTGTTTGATAGCACCTCGTCCCGGTTCCTGGCTGTCTTGGAAGCTCTCTCTGACTCAAGCAGACGAATCCTGCAGACCGGACCTCTGGTTACTGACGAAGTCGAGCTCCGTGATGTTGTCTCAGAACTGTTCATGGCTGGAAAGGAACTTCTGACATGTAAATAAAGCGTTAATATTTTATAGTAGACATTGATAACAACACCTTCAGCGTGATGGTCCATATATGAGAAATGAGTATCAAATTTACATATTGACCTTGAATCCAGAGACCATGCTAAAAATAATTCATTTGTTGGTTTTTAAAAAAATTTTCTAAAATATTTAATCGTCTTTGAGTAATGAAAATTACATTTCTTTCTTTTTCAGGCTTTAATTTCTTAATTTCCTCCTTCATTTCCTGAGTTTTTGCTCTGACCAGAATTACCAGGAGCACATGCTGACGCCGTGTTGTCTCAGCTTGACCGTAGATGGAAACTTTCCAGTTTGCTAAAGGAAGGCCTTTATAGATGCTGTTCTTGTTGTTTGCTTTAAGTTCACATGAAGAAAGTTTCTTTATTCCTAAATTTTTATGGGTTTTTTTTGTTGTTGTTGTTCATGGGGATTGTTCATACCCATTTGTGCTGTGTGTGTGTGTGTGTGTGTGTGTGTGTGTGTGTGTGTGTGTGTGAGAGAGAGAGAGAGAGAGAGAGAGAGAGAGAG
The DNA here is from genome assembly GCA_033318265.1 of Phyllotis vaccarum. Classification (NCBI taxonomy): domain Eukaryota; kingdom Metazoa; phylum Chordata; class Mammalia; order Rodentia; family Cricetidae; genus Phyllotis; species Phyllotis vaccarum. Next base: position 32,147,745 of record JARWLC010000014.1, read on the forward strand.
AGAGAGAGAGAGAGAGAGAGAGATGCAAAAACAAGTGGTTTACGTCAGATACCTCTCTCAAACATCATGTCCTCCCTCCCTCCCTCATTCCCTCCCTCCCTCATTCCCTCCCTCCCTCCCTCATTCCCTCCCTCATTCCCTCCCTCCCTCCCTCCCTCCCTCATTCCCTCCCTCCCTCCCTCATTCCCTCCCTCATTCCCTCCCTCATTCCCTCCCTCCCTCCCTCATTCCCTCCCTCATTCCCTCCCTTCCTCCCTCATTCCCTCCCTCCCTCCCTCATTCCCTCCCTCCCTCATTCCCTCCCTCCCTCCCTCCTTTTCTCTTTTCTCTATGTTTCTTCCTTCCTTTTTTTCCCCTTTGAGACGGGGTCACTGATTTCTGTTAGACTGAATGGCCATCAGGCCCGAGGGACCCTCCTCTCTCGGCTTTTTTGACTCTGCATTGCAGCATGCCTGCACGTCTGCCATTCTACATGGGGAACCTGCACCGGTCCCCACGTGTGCTTGGCGAGCACTTTCCTGAATGAACCATCTCTCCACTCTCTTTATGGTATCTATAATTTCAGAAATGATTAATTTTATTCTTATTTTATGTGTCTGAGTCTTTGCCCACATTTATGTCTGTGTATCGCTTGTGTGTCTGGTGCTGGTGGAGACCAGAAGAGGGTGTCCCTTCCCCGGAACTAGAGTTACTGATGGTTGTAGGCAACTGTGTGGGTTCTGAGAATCAAGCCTGAGTTCTCTGAAAAAAACAGCCAATAATTTTAGCTGCTGAGCCATCTTTCCAGACCCCTGACACTGTTAAATTTTAATGAAGTCTAGTTTGCCAACACATACTTTATAGTTAGTCCTTTTTATGTCTTATTTAAGAAATCTTTGCCTTCTCAATGCCCCACATATGTTACCATGCTTTCTCCTATAAACTCTATTGTTTTATTTCTTGTATAAGGTCCATATTCACACTGCTTCTGTGGATATTACATAGAGACTACTATGTGTTTATTCATATGACTGTCTGGTTGACACAGCACATTTTTGAAGACTGTTGCTTTCCCCATTGGGTGCAATATTCTCATCATAACCTCTTAGCTGATGTGTATCCTGTTTCTTCACTCAGCAGTGTTCTGTCATAAGTGTCCACTATTGCTGAGTGGTGGTTTGTGGCCCAAATGTGCTACAGTTTTCTTTAAAATCATTTTGTTATAGAGAGACATTTGAGTTGTCTCCAGTTTGGTGATATTAGGAATAAAACTGCTATGAACTTTTGAACTTTTATTTGAAAATAATGTATCACTGCTATGGTCTAATTGCTCATTCCTATGATAAGTATATGTTTTGTTTTGGAAGAGACTACTGTTACTCTCTCCAGATTTACTGTGCTGTGTGTGAATGGTGCGGTCTCATAGCATTATTGACAGCACTGGGGCTGCCATTCATTTTTTTTTTAATTTTAATAATTCTTATAGGTGGATAATGATATTGCCTTGTGCCTTTAATTTGAATTAATCCTAGTTAATGCAAATGGATAATTATAAATTAATCATAGTGGCTAAAGATGCTGAACAGCTTTTCACTGGCCATCTGAAGAAACCTTCTTCCTCTTTGGCTTCTTTCTAGGTATGCTGCACAGTTTCTTTTTTCCCTGTTCTGTATACAACCTCTGATTCCTCTGATAACTGCTTTTCTAAGACAACAGTATTATTAATTTTTACTTCTCATGGTTACTTCCCAATTTTCATTGAATCTACCTAAATTTGTTTATTTTTCTCAAGTCTAAACTTTGAGGACTTAAAGCACCTGAACAGTGACAGAGAACTTTTAGAAAGTTTGTTTAACACATGCATACTACCTCTCCATGTCTTGGAAACAGGGTTTATGTGGGGGGAGTTTCATGTTCATTAAACCTCATCATTTTATGGATTTTAGATTTTATTATTTTTTCTTTCTTATATCATTCTTATATTTCATCACACCGGGTCCAGTGATACAGGAAGCATTTTGAGCTCTTGAATTTTTTTTTTAAACTTCCCGTTACTTTTATTTCTTATCTGTATCTACATTTTTTCCTCCAAGACATATACTAAACAAATGTCAACATTTTAAAACTCATCATCAACCTCCCATTTATTATTTTCACCTCCTTTTTGTTCCTTCTCATTACTTCTGAGATGGGTCCTCGGTGAGAATTTCCAGGTCATTCAGCCCACCACTGAGTTTACAGTTTCAGCGTTGGCGACTTCAGATACAACCTCTGCCTGCTCCTCATGCCAGGTGCCTGTTCTCAAACCATGCTTCTGAGAGGACTGTGCTTAAGTTCTCATTCTCTGTTCTATTTTTCTGCTTCCTGTGGTAAAGAATGCTTGCTTTGTGGGTTTTCTTTGAAAATACTTGCATAGTTAATTTTCTTTCTGCATCAACTCACCCTTCTGTGGCCTTGCAGCAGCCAGCTATTTTTTTTTTCAAGAAAACCCACAGAGATCTGCCTGCTTCTGCCTCCAGAGTGCTGGGATTAAAGGTGTGTGCCACCACCTGGCAGAAGCCAGCTGATTTGGCTGTAATGTCTACCCTAGGAGGAGATGGGTGAAGAAGCCAGGAGATGGATGAAACTAGATATTAGCTTTGTATAGCTTTAGTGTGTGTGTGTGTGTATGTGCGTGTCTGATCTGAAGGCATCCTCTGATTCCACACTTTAATGAAAACGAGACTTCATGTATTCATTTAAAAAGTTCTGAGATAATTGTGGAAGGGGAAACCATGATCAGAATATTTTATATGAAAAAAAAAATCTATTTTAATTTAAAAATTCTCAGGTGATGACTCAGGATTTCGATTGCTGTGAAGGGACACCATGCCCACAGCAACCCTTTTTAAAAATTTTAAATTTGTTTTACATACAGACCACAGTTTCCTCTTCTTCTTCTCTTCCTGTTCCCTCCCTCAGCCTCTCCCTTCTACCCTCCCCCCACTGCTCTTCTATCTCCATTCAGAAAGGGGAGGCCACCCATGGGAGTCGACAAAGCATGGTACATCAAGTTAAGACAGGACCAGGTTTATCCCCCTGCATCAAGGTTGGGCAAGGTAACTCAGCTTGGGAATTGGGTTTCCGAAAGCCAGCTCAAGCACCAGGGACAGGTCTTGATCCCACTGCTAGGATCTCCACAAATAGACCAAGCTACACAATTGTCACACCCATACAGAGGGCCTAGGTTGGTCGCATACAGGCTCCCTAGCTGCTGGTCCAGAATTGGTGAGCTCCCAGGAGCACAGGTCCGCTTATCTCTGTGGGGTCCTCTGTCATGATCTTGACCCCCCTGGCTTGTATAATCCTTTTCTCTCATCAACAGGACTCCTAGGACAACAGCAGCTCTAATAAAGGAAACCATTTAATTGGGACTGGCTTACGGTTTCAGAGGTTTAGTCCATTATCACTGTGGCCAGTAACATGTAGGCCCACATGGTGCTGGAGAAGGAGCTGAGAGATCTACATCTTAATATGCATGCAGGAGAAGGAAACTGTGTGCCACACTGGGTGTAGCCTGAACATATGAGACCTCAAAGCCCAACCTACAGGGGCATACTTCCTCAACAGAACCACAGTGTAGGCGAAGTTTACTTAGAATGCATCAGTGCAGGATAGATATTTATTAAAATATAAACTAACACTCACGGTACAGGTAACAGTTTATAGTAGCACCTGAACAGGGACTGGAGTCTGGACCGGTGGACGAGCGATGGATGGACGATGGATTCCGATCCTGTCTCTCAAGCAGCCAGGAACCAGGAAGCAGGGCCTCGTGTCCCAGAAGCCCCTTCTCAATGGGGTTGGCCACACCCCCTCCAGGTTGGCCACATCCCCTCCAGGAGCTCGGGACCCTGGATAAGCATCTTAGGACCTTATCAGCTGACACCTGAATCCCACTACACCACAGCTCCTAGTAGTACCACACTCTATGGGCCAAACATTCAAACACATGAGTCTGTTTTGAATAGAGGGACATTCCTATTCAAACCACCACAAGTGAAAATGATCTCATCCACTCAAATTCTGAGACTTACCTCATCTGCAGATATCCTCCCTATACACAGCTTTAATTGAAACAAGAGGAAATACATTTTCACTTCTTTGTGTATTCAAGTCAGATTCTTCCAAGTAGTCTCTTTAGCCTGGATCTTCTTTCATCTTCTTCCCTGGGTGTCTGTGAGATGGGAAGATATGTTACCTATGTTCAGTGCTCTCACGTTTTTCCTTCTGTTTATACATTAGACAGCCTCTGTCCCCATTCAGTCTCCTTTATGCCCAGTGAAGGCTCACTCCTCAGTGATGCACTCCCACACTGTTTTGTAGGTTCTGAACTCACTCCTGTTGACTCCCTCCGTCCCCCTATTGTAGTAAATTTTATTTGAAATATATTAATATAGGATTAATATTTAATGGAGGGCATTTTAACACTCATGGATATAAGTTAAACTTTAGGAGATGATGTGGGAATGTCTTTCTGTATGCTGTGAATATCAATCTTTAAATAAGGGAGCCGTTTTGGCCCATGACAGGCACCATAGAATAAGTAGGAGGAGAAATCATAGCATAGGTAGAAGAAGCAGGGCCGAGTCAGATCAGATCGAGCCAGCTGCCCAAGAAGAAACATGTAAGGAACACAGGTGAGCCACGGGCCATGTGGCAGACAGATTAGTAAAAAATGGGTTAAGATAAAAGTACTAACAATGTGCCTAAGCCGTAGGCCAAGTAACATAAACTTAATATAAGTGTCTGAGTCATTTCTGGAGGCCTAAGAAGCGGCTGGCAGCTAAGCAGTCTGGGGCAGCAGGTCTGTGGGTCTGGACCTCTGGGCACCGGGGCCAAAAAAATCCTTACAATAACACTCCCCAATAAGCATTCTTCTTAGCAGCCTGTTCTCTCTTGCCCCCACTTATTTGGTGATGTTTCTTAGCATGCTCATAGCTGATTCTACCCACTGCTGTGGATATAGCTGCTGGTGACCCTAAAAGCCACACTTCTTTAGGTCTTCCTAATGTTAAGCTTCCTACAAGGCAAGTTCTTTATATTCCATACTCCTCCCCATCTTAAAAAAGATTTATTTTTATATGTATGGGTGTTTTGCCTGAATGTATGTATGTGCACCATATATGTGCCTGGTAGCCTGATGTCTACAAAGGTCAGCAGAAGCCATTGGATTCTGTGAAAGTTGAATTAGAGTCAGTTGTAAGCTGCCATGGGTGCTGGCAACACCCAGGTCCTCTTCAAGAACAGCAGGTGTTCATCTCTCCAGATTGCCATGCTTCTTCTGAGTGGCTTTAGGAAATCTCCTCCCTCAGACCTGTGTTGGTTGCTTTTACTGTCTGCCTCCATGGCACCTTGTATTTGCCCACTTAGGTTTCTTATTTCTCCTAGAGCCTGATAGTGTCTGATGGCCAGTGTCTAATAAGTGTCTTTTTCATGAATGACACCCAGACACCTCTTCTATTCTAGGTTCAAATACCGGAGCAAACGGAAAGCTGGATTTCCCCAAAACACATCTCCTAGAGCACATGATAGAAAGAAAAAACATCATTTCTGTGCATGCTGCTGTGAAATTTGCAAAATTGGCTTTTAATTATGAAGAGTGGGGACTATTTCAATCACTAGCTGGACAACTTATCCACTTTCTCCAGGTAACACATGCAAAGCTCTTCATTTGCTTTCTTGTTCTGTTATAACCTTGCCAACCTGCTAATTCCCTTGTGGGGTATACATTTCTCAGAAGCAGGACAGTCTCGAGTTAAAGAAGGTGGAGAAGGATTTGATTCTCCTGGTCGCAGTGGAGCCACTGATCAACGTAAAAAAGAGCAGAGGCTTGATTTTCCCTCTGGATAATGATAAGGAGGGGCACTCTCTTCAAATTTATCTAAAGCATATTGCTTGTCATGGTGAGCATTTCTCTCCATTTATGGGAAAAAAAGCTTTATCTGAGAAAACATGATATTTTCAGGTGTGGTGGGACAAAACATGCTCCAGGCTTAAGGACTAGGGGTGTGCCTGGTGACCGATGGTCTGGCAGTGGTGACTGTGCGGCCTAGAACAGAGGACAGAAAAGGCTGGGTGTCAGCCGATGTGGTTCTTAGGTCCTCTGAGGATACCCATGTGATTCTGGAACTGCTTCTAGAGGAAAGTCCTGTAAAGGTGTCACAGTAAGTGGGAGGTGAGAAGGGCTGCTGATCAGAGGGCAAAGGGCAAAGGGCAAAGGGGGATAGGAAAGGCCGAGCAAAGAGAGAGTCTGATTGTACCCTTCTCTTCCGAGTTTTCCATTCTAGGACGTCAGTGAGTTAAGCATCGTTGTATGTGTAACTTAACATCTAGTCTGCTTTTAGGTCAGTGGGCTTTATTCTTTCTGTGTTCTTTTAGGCATCACATAGCTGCTCACTCACAGTAAATCATTTGGATCCATAGTGGTGGATGACTTTCTTATTCTACCAATACCTGTGTAAATACCTTTATACATTTCTCTAACAGCCACATTTTAGGTTTCTCTACTATCGTAAGCCCCTTCAATTTCTCTTTGGACATAATTAATATACCCATTGTGGATTAATAATACAAATATTAGTCTATTGAACTAAAGCTACTGAGATTGCTTTTGACATAAAACATTTTGAAGAGCTCATTGGTATGATAACCTCCCAGATATCGCTGGTGCCGTTTTGTAAAGGTTGTGTGCTTTGTACTTGAGTTTCACAGCTGATAGCATCCTCCCCTTCTCTGCTGCCTTTTGTCTGCAGAGTCTTGTGTGAGGAGTTGTGGGTACTCAGAAGACATCTTCCATCTGGCTTCAATTCTGCATTACTGTGTCTGTGTCCCTTTCAAGGTGAAGTAACTCTTTTAAATAAGTTGTAACACTGTGCATGGTATTCCTTTTAATAGCCCGGCCTAGCATAAGGCCAGGTATAAAACATGTCAGGATCTGTTCCTAAAGTTATTAATTTGTTCATTAGAATTCATCATTGAGTTGGTTGCTGACTTAGAGCTCTAAGTTTCCACATTTTGGGCATCAGTACCCTTTAGGGAAAAGTCCTAGACCAGCCTGTATTTCATCCAATGATGAGGCAACCCAGGCAGGGGTTCTGAGGGAGAGACAATATGTTTAGTGCAATATGGCTGTGGTGCTTTTCAGCCCATGCTGACAATGCCTGCTTATTGTCTCCTTCACATAATGGCCAGAATTTAGAAATGGGCTGTGAGCAGGTGCTTGGGCAAAACCAGTGTCTCAGACCTGCCCTCAGCTCCCATTTTTGGATTTGGAAAGAGGGACTTAGTGTGTATCTCAGGCTCCTGTAAACTCATGATCCTGATAGTTCTGTTCTGTTCTTCCAGATGCTAGGATTCCAGGAGTGGATCATGATACAACTTGGGCTGTCTCTCTCTCTTCCTCTCCCTCTACCCTCCCCTCCCTCCTCTACTCTTCCCTCCCCCACCACAGAAAGGCAGGGAGGCTAGGGTCTGACTTGACAAGTTCTCTACAGCTGAGCTGCATCATTCTTGATCTTTTAACACTGTTTTTAAAATTTGGATCTCAAGGTCCCCAAGGTGTGTCCGAGCTTCCCTGGAAACCAGTTTTGAGCAGTGGGACCCTACTCTGTTTTCATTTGTCTTGTATATAATATTGGAATTCTCATGACATTTGAAATTTGGATTTATGATTATGAAAAACAGCATCTGTAATTATAAAGTTTTACATTACTATTTTCACAGGTAGATGAAACACAATAGGGGCTGAAAATATGCTCTGCTCTTCCAATTATTTCTGTTTCTTCTGAATTTATTAGCATATCTTAGAATCTGTGGTAGATTTTGTTCTCTCTCTCAGTGCCTGGGACAGAACACAGGGCTGCATAAATTGAGGCAAGTTTTTGGTCCCAGAGCTACCTTTGCAGCCCACTTTTGAACTTCTGATTTTGAGACAGAATGTCATTAAGTTGCTCAAGCTAGCCTTGGAGCCAAGGTTCTCTGTCTCAGCCTCGTGAGTAGTGGCTAGCTGGGATTACAGGCCTGTATCAGTGGTCCCAGCCAGGTATTTAATTTTGAAAGACAGGCAGAAAATATAATAGTGGGTGAGCTTAGGAAAAAAGAAAAATCAAGGTTTAAAGGCAAAGACACTTATTTTGCTTATGCATTTAAAGAGAATACATGGAATGTCTTAGTTCAGCTGAGTCCGACTCAAGTCCATATACATTTATTAGTGTTTGGTATCTGTTCTGCAGGGAGCCCCTTAACATATACCAATTAAAGTCTCAGCAGTTCCAGAGAGCCCCACATTTGCTTTATTTTAATCATTGACTTCTCAGATATAATGAGGCCCCCTTTCTTCTGAAAAGAGCCAACTTATTTGAGAGGAGACACATCCCTGAGTCATTTGTGGATGCCCACATGGGGATGTTAGCTCTGTTTCTCTCCACCCTCTCTGCGTGCCATCCCCACTCCATCCCCACCCTCCTCAGGATTCTCTCCTCACCTTCCCTAGCGTGCTCTCCTGCCCCCCTTCTGCATGTTCTGCACCTGTTACCATTTTACCCTTGACTTCTCCAGTTCTTTATTATTTTAATACAAGGAGTTTAGAAAGAGAAAAGTATACTTTGCCAGGTTAGAGATGACTCCTTGGCTTACAACTTGGATGAAAATGTTTCAGCTTTTTTTTTTTTTTTTTTTTGAGAGGGGACTGAACTAGTTCACAGAATGCTAGGCGAGACTCAAGGATCCTGAGTACTTAGGTGTGAATCCTTTTCATCCGTGACTCCTGGTCATTTATCTGTGGGGAAAATTATGTGGGTTCTCTCAGAATGTTAACGGTGGTGACACTGAAGGCACTTGCCTTGTGTACTGATTTGGTGAGGGGTGGACAATTTGGAAGTAAAGTGCTTACTGGATCTTCCCTGAACCCACACTGGATGTTACGGACGTACATCCTATTCTTCTTACTCACACACTAATCATTTTTGTTTTTAGGGTGTCCAGCCTGATAAAGATATCGTTGTGGACATAATAACATTCTTATGGCAGAAGTGCAAGCTAGGAATTCAAAGAATCAACGTGCCCAAAAGCGACTTTTCAAAATACTCTCACAAGATCAGCACTAACAAAGTAACTCCCCTTTGCTTTCCCTGCCCTTTTTTATTTTTATTTTGTAAATTCAAGTTGAGTGCACATTTCCCATCTAGCTCTTCCCTCTGATCTAGCCGTAGCTCCCATCCTTTGCAGATGTGTGCACTAGGAAGCTTTGTAGGGCTTTCCAAGCTTTTCTCGGAATGGGAACGGCTCTGCCCTGGCCCAGCTTGCTTTCAAGGAGGGAAAATGTTTTCACTTTTAAAGGAATGAACAAATACAACATGTCTAGGCTGTATGAGCTTGGATGGCATTCATCAAAAGGAGTAATAATATCAGCACCAATAAGTCAGGAACACCAGGGTGCTTTTCTGCCCTCGATAACATAGATTAGAGTGTTCCTGCTCCTCAATAATGTATATTAGAGTGCTCCTTTATAATATATATTACTCAATAGAGCTGTTTTTTTCTATTGCAAGGAGAAAGTGGAGGATTTGAACATTATAAAACTGGAAACTTAGATAAAATATTTAGTGATAACTGTTTTATTTCTAATGTTCCTGAGCTTCCTACAACTAATTGTACTGATTAACATTTCAGTCAGTTCTTAAGTGATAATATGGGTAGAAAAATACTGTTTCATCATAGGTCTCAGAGAATGCTGGATGGTTTATGTACTATACTTTGGGGAATCTAGTCATGAAAGTCAATTTCTGAGCACCTAGCATGGGGCCAGAAACACCTACCCACTTGGCTGAGCTTTTGTACTTTGAGAATATAGTGAATACTGATGATATGGAAAAATGACACATAGAGTTCCCATTGTAGCTATAGGCATGCACATTCTAAGCAGGTGAATATTTACAGATGTTTGTGAACACATTTATTGTTAGATATTTCATTAAAGTCACTTTATGTTTATTGATAAGGAGGCCTATGTAATACTTGGTTGTGTCAAGAGGACCAAAAGAGAACTAAAATTTGAAAAGTTTGCCTCTTTATACAATGTACTTTTAATTTATTTTGATTTGCCTTTTTGTAGTGGATTTATCTCCTGTGGCAGATAAGTGAAGTGATTCACTGCTATCACTTGGAAGAGCTGGACATTGTAATGGTGGCGGAGATTACATTACGATTATGTGAAATATTAGAGTCTTTGGGAAACCCGAGAAGGAAGTTCAGAAAATCTGCAGGTAAATGATCGATGGATTGTTAGCACAGGCATAGACAAAGTAATGATGTAAACATAAACTAAATGTTACATAAGTTAGCAGGAGCTAGGCATGCCATTATTGGGCTTCAGTGATAATGTGTAGTAAGAGATGGTGGCGTAGGTTTGAGCAGATGTGGAGAGGAGAATGCTAGATGTGCTGTGCTTTGATGGTGGACAAAGTCCTTCCCTCGTCTATCTCCCCTCTCCATTCCTGATCAGCACACACACCTCTTTTGCCTTCCCCATTTCTTCCCATGAATGAAGAAAGTGTGTTTGTGTGCTGCTGTATTCTGGGCCTTCACCACACTGCCTGACACAGAGGAAGACTCTCCAACAAGCATTCATGGGAGGAAGTAGCGGTTTGCCATATTTATTATCTCATTCATTATTTGCTATTGCTCCTGTTCATCAGGGCTGTAAAATGCTGCCTATCTCTCTTCAGAATTTTCATAGTATCCAATAGGATAAGTAGGCTTTGTTTTGGTTTTTAAAGAAATGAGGTCTTAGCCCAGGCTGGCTTTGAACTCACTGTGTAGCAAAGGCTGTACTTCTCCTGATTCTTTTGCTGCCACCCATGCATTGGGGTTGCAAACCTCATTATTTCTGGCTACACTGTGATCTCTTTTTCAAGCTCTTTGCCTTGTATTTACTGCTTTATTATCTTCTTAGCTTATGAGTCTAAAAGTATTTTCTATCTTTTCTTCAGCTAAGAGACATTTTCTAGATTATTAGTGGAAGCAAAAAGCCAAAATGATCCTGTCTTTAAAAGTATGTTTCTTACTCAATTTTAGTATTTCATGCATGAGTTATTTTTGGAAGATAATTGTTTTATACTGTTTGTTCATAACCAGGCTAAATACAACATAAGGCATTCATTCTCTGTTAGATATTGCCATCAGTATTGGAATACGTCCTATTTATGAATTACTTAATGTTATTTAGTTGGAATTATTAAACATTTTAAAAATAGGAAATGTAGTATTGCCTTAAAGTATTTATAACTTATATTCCTCTAGTTTAGACTGGATGTCTCTGGTACTTGTCTAAGTCCATAGGACTTAGAACACAGAGGGGTGCGTTAAGACTCTCTGGAGCCACCACCTTGTTGAGAAATAAATTCTTGAGTTTTGTTTTCAAGATTATTTTGCATGAGTAAACTTTAAGTACACAAAAAATATTTTGATATCCTGTCAAATTCTGATGATGAGTTATTTCTAAGATCATTAATTTAAAAAGATAACTGATTTAGTAGACTAGTTTAATAGTGCAGATTCATTTGTATTTACACTTTGTCTTCCCCATCCTCCTGTATTCCCCCTTGTTTCTTTGAACTTGCTATTTTCTTCCCCATCATTCTCTTTTTCCTCACTTCCTTTCTTTTTCAGAATTATCTGCAAAAAAAGGGCCTGAGGAGTTCCCTGGGACTCCAAAAGGGATCCCAGAAGTCCTTCCAATATTAAAGGTACCTTAATATAGTATGGAAAACATGGTTAAAAATATGAATTTTTATTTTCAATATCAAATTTATGAATAGATAGTGGTTCATTGTAGAAATGTCTCTGGGTGTTGAAGCTTCAAGAAGTTTTGTTGCTGTGTTTATTGGTCACTACAGACACCCTCCCCCTTGGCCTTTCCCCTAGAGTAGATACTATCAATTCTAATGGAAAGGTTAACCTAGGAAGTCATTATGTGTGTCTCTGTGTGGGTTTGTACACGTGAACACAGTGCCTGCTGAAGCCACAAGGTGTTAGATCTTCCAGAGCTAGAGCAGTTGTGAGTCACTGTAGGAAGGAGGTGTTGAAAATAAACTCGGGTCCTTTGAGAGCAGTGTGTGCCTCTAACCACTGAGCATCTCTAACCTCTTCAGAGGTCTTGCTGTTACATTTTCACTGATTGTCTGAATATGTCCTGAGTCCTAAGTTAAAAGAGTGGGGATGCTCTGCTCAGCACATGCCTCTGGCAGGCTGAAGGAATTCTTACCTGATTGAAATGCACCAAGGATGATCATTGCACTCAGGAGTGCTTAGTAAGCTGTATCGTGAAGGAAAAAAATGTGGGGAGATACACAGCTGTTTCTCGTTGTTTGCTTTTCTTACAACATTTGAATTCCTTCTATAAATGAACCTTACTGTCTAGATCTGAATGGAGCTGCCTTACATACACAGCCAACGCCTGTCTGGTTGGAGGGAGCGTCCAGAGCAATGTGTGCAGTCAGTGTTCTGTGATTCTGGTCCTGTGCTTCATGAATAGAAGTCATGGAAATAGCCATGGATGATTTTAATTAAATACAATAGAATTTTTTTTCTGTGAAAATTTCCCAGGGGTCACTTTGCCTATAAGCTTTGTGATTTTTTTTTAAAGAAATATAGAATATCATGTGCTTTATTATATGAGAACAAAACACCTTTTATTCAGTGTGCAGCATTTACTCAGGGTCTCTATGCCTATTGGATGACTTATAAAATGTTTCCCTAGAGACAAAGCCAGTGAATATTTTGATTTGTCTGATAAACTGTAGACTAAGTTATGAAAGTTGCATTGACCTTGGGGGTGTTTAACTGTACAAAACAAAGATATGCACCATTACTGCCTGGAGATCCCATGTCATTTTCCTATGCCCCCACACCCTCTTACAATTTCATTTTGGTGTTTGAGACAGGGTTTCTTGTTTAACAGTTTGGTTGTTGTTAGACCAGGCTGGCTTCAGATTCAGAGAAATCTGCTGGCCTCCGCCTCCTCAGGGCTGGAATTAAAGGCATGGGCCTACTGCTAGGCTCATATTTTTTAAACATGTAGCATTTCATTGCTTCATGTATCATTATTTTGACAGCACTTGCCCTGATGGTTGCTCTCCTCGCCGCTGTCTTTTTAAAAGCTCTCAAGAATTGTATAATGAAACTTAGGCAACTGAGTATTTTTGGATAGTTTCCCTTAGGCTCCCTGGGGGGTTGGTTACTGGACCTTTGCAGGTGCGAACATCAGTGCATGAGGTGATACAGTGTTTATATATAACGTGGGCATGTTCTCCTGCACACTTTACAATCTTTTGACTGCTTAATACTGAACACAGTGAGTTGTCTGATCAGTATACTGAATTGTTTAGGAAGCAATAGCATGAGAATGTTGGTATATGCTCAGTAGTAGATTCCGTATTTTCCTGTGTGTGTGTTAGTGTTGGGTTGGAACCCCTACCCTACTTCCCCCAACCCCACCTGCATTGAGAAGACTCTCAACAAAGAAATGGTGACCAAAGTCCATCCACCTTTCTGACATGGCCAGCCCACTCAAGTGCCCTCCCAGGGGCTTAGCCTTTGACCTCTCTGCCTTAGCCTGGGTTGGAAACTTCCCTGGCCCCTTCTTTGGGGCTGGTGAATCTGCTGGGGAGCAGTGCCAAATAAACCTGTGTTCATCTGCCTTTAATTTGGTCTGATCTGGTCTTTTGCATCAGCACAAAGGTATCATCTGGTGCTGAATCCCAGAAGGAATTGAGACCCTAGCGTGAAGGTAGGGCCCCTGGCTGCTTAGGGACCATCTTCCCTCTCCTTCTCCCTCTCCCTCCCTCCCTCCCTCCCTCCCTCCCTCCCTCCCTCCCTCCCTCCCTCTCCCTCCTCTCCCCCCAGGTCCTCCCCACCTCCTCCTCCCCTGCCCCTCCTCCTCCCACTCCCCTTTGTTCTTTGGCACAGGCTCAGGAATGGGCAAAGCTGGATCTAAACCCCAATCCTCAGTTGTCCCAGGGGTGCCTGCCACAAAATTTATCCAAATTGGGGCTGTCTCAGACTTTATGCCCCAAACTCCTAATTGTCTTTTGTTCTGTAGCCTGGCCTCAGGTCACTCTGCATAATTCACCTAAATGGCCACCGGAGGGTACTCTCGATTTTACCATCCTCTATCATCTTGAAAATTTCTGCCAGTATGGGAAATGGTTTGAGCTCCCTTATGTCCAGGGCTTTTGGGGTCTGTGCTCCGGCTCCTCCCTCTGTGGTCAATGCTCAACGGCCCGGGTCTTGTTTGGCTAGGGGATGCCCTTTTATTCAGGGACAAGGATCCAGAGTCCTCCACCCTTCAGAACTGCCAGTCACTGGTGCCCTCATTCCTTCCCAGAGCCCCGCCTCTCCCTTCCCCCTCTTCACTGCCACACACTCCACGTAGCTCCACCTAGTGGCCAGGCTTCTTTCCTTTACTCACCCCTTCCTCCTTTCCCTCTCTGAGACCTCTCTCTTCATCTCCCTCCTCTGGCTGCTCCTCTTTCACCACCACACCACAGTTCCACCTAATGGTCAACCCCATCCCCTTATATCCACCTCCCCCCCTCTCTGTGTCTTCTTCTATGATGCCACAACCTACACCCTGGTCCTCGTCTACACACTGACCTACTCTCCCTGAATCTCACTTGGTCCTGGCAGACCCCTGCTCTTCTGTGCACCCTCTAAGAGGTGTCCAGAGCTGAGAGGGTTGTTTGGGTTCTGGTCCCTTTCTTCCTCCAGGATCTCTTGACACTACTTCCCATATTGGTTTTTTTCCTAACCATTACCAGTTACAATTTGTAACTTAACATCCTAAATAATGACAATAACCAACTCAAAGACCAAAAACCACCCACCCCACCTCTTGGGAATGTGGGCAGCATCTTCTTAAATTTACATCCTGCTGTCTGGAGCAAAGGCATCTTTAGGGGATCCTGAAAAGATTGATTTTTGTTAATGTCAAATTCTGAGGTAGGTAACTGTATCATTTGTTGTCCAGTCTGTGCATGAAGGGAAAGTGCCGGGCTTGTCTCAAGTCCTGGCTAGAGTAGTCTGTGAGGCTGGTTCATCTCAGCTAGCCACTTCAAAATTGCTCTGAGCAGTTTGTCATTCAAAGCCAACCTCTGATTGGTGTTTGTCAGATTAATGGCATTATCATAGTCCATGTGAAGTCATTGTTGTGGGGCTGCATCTTTTGGAAGTTAGGCATCAAGGTTTACTGCAGAAAACTGATATGTGACTCAAACCAAAAACAATGTACAGGAAGCTAGGTAAAGGCCTTTTTTCTAGAACTAATTAGTACTTTATATGAATAGTAATACTGCAAATGTATATATTATTGAAAATTTTGATATCAAATTTATATATCATAAGATTAGTAGCAATAGAAGAGTTACTTTATTTTGGTTATTCTTCTGTCCCATATCAGGTGGCTCTTATGATATGATATAGAGATTTTGGGTTTAGAGAAGGAAAGAGCCATACTCCAACTCCAAAGCCAGCTTTAATTTATAATTTTCATAAAAGTAAAGAGATACAAATATTAGGCAGTGAGATTATAAACCTGTGGAGTATATTGTTACCAATAGATCCAATTTTTTTTTTGCTTGTAAAATTTTTCTGGATAGCCTTCCCTTCTGTTTTAGATGTCCAGGTCTATTGACTTCTTGAAGATGGGTATTTAAATTTTTCTGTAAAGACAAGAATTACCCTTGTTTGGTGATTTTTTTTTTACACTTAAAGAATTGATAAAGATGGGCCATAATTTCTACATATTAAGAAGTTTCTTCTATTTGAGTGGAGTCTTTGTACATTTTGTTGGTATCCATAGCTTTTCTTCATCTGTGGAAACAAAAGCAAAACCCCTTCCCCAATGTAGCACATATCCTGCCTTCCATTCTGAAGTCAGCACATCTTTGAGGTAAACAGGCTGATTTATCTCAGTTGTTTTTTTCTATGGTCCAATGTCTTTCTGCAGCTGTTTTTTCTTCCTCATTAGCATTGAGAAAATTCAAAGTTAATAAAGCATTATGTAGTCTATCTCTAGGGGTCTTTGTTATTCTTTTCTGTTTATTTAGCATACTTTTTAGAGTTTGATTTGATCTTCTATGACTACTTGCCCTGTAGGATTGTGTGCTATTCCTGTAATATGCTTTATATTATAATAAGCAAAAAGCTGTTTCATTTCACTAGAGACCTATGCCGAAGCATTGTCAGTCTTAATTTATACAGGTATTCCCATGATGGTCATAACTTCTAGCAAATGTGTAATTACAGAATCAGCCTTTTCTGAACTCAAAGCAGTTGCCCGTTGAAAGCCTGAAAGCATATCTATTGTATGATATACATATTTTAATTTTCCAAATTTTGTAAAATGAAACACATCCACCTGCCAAATTTTATTTCTATGTATACCTTTAGAGTTATTTCCTGCTGGTAATAAAATTTGGTTATAAAAGGAACAGGTAGGACATCTCTTTACAATTTATTTGGCTTGTTGCCAAGTGATGGAGAAATCTTTCATAAGCCTATGCTCTGGACATGTTGTTGTTTTTTTTAATGAAACTCTGAGGCCTTTAGCTCATTTCCTATCAATAATTGATCAATTTCATCATTGCCTGTGCTAGAGGGCCTGGCAGACCCATATGAGATACGATGTGTGTTATATATAAGCGGTGTGGCTATTCCTGTTTATTTCTCGTAACAATAAATAATGAAGTTAGTCTTGACTCATCAGGAATAAAGGCAGCAGTTCCAATATGTAAAACAACTCTTTCTTTATACTGAGAGTCAGTAACTGTGTTAAGAGGTTTTATAAAATTCATTAATAGCTTCTTAATAGTATATAATTTCATCTTTTGAACAGAATTATAAGGACTTTGAGCCACTTAAATTTTCTAACTTGTAACCTGTCTCTCCTGATTTGTTGGTATCAGTATAATAGGGTGTCAGAAATTGGTGTCCCTTATACAACATGAGGAAGACTACAGTTAATTCCCTATGTAAACTTAATTTTTTTTTTTTTTTTGCTTTAGGAATAGCTGTTGATAATCTCTCCCAAAAAATTACTGCAAGCTCTTTGCCAAGGTTTACTTTCTACCCATAATTGGTCAATTTCTTCATTAGTTGAAAGTTCTGCCAGGTCTACTCCTGTCAATTGACAAAGTCTTAATTTCCCATTAAAAATCAAATCAGAAATCTATTTCACATATGTCTTTAATTTCTTGCTCAGTTTATGTGGTAGAAATATTCATTCCAATATAATATTTTCCTTTTGCATTGAAATTCTGGTAGGAGAATGCTTAGAGGGTAGAATAACCAGAATGCAATTAAGGTCTGTATGTATATGAGCCACATGTGCATCCTGTAATTTCTTTTCCACCAAAGCCAATTTTGTCTCAGCTTTAGCTGATAACTCTCTTGGACTATTTAAGTTCTTATCGCAACCTAAGATTTTGAATAAATTATTTAGTTTATCATTTTTTCTCTGAATAGTGGGTCATATATTGAAAATGTCTCCTAGAAATCTTTGGAACTCATTAAGGTGGGCCATTTAATATTCCCTGGGGGAAAACCTTGATTCTTATCTCTTTACAGGCCAAGACTTATTATAAGCGGGTACTGTAAAGGCAACTCTTTTTCCTTGTCCTGTTCTTGTAGAGGTATAGTAAAGAAACAGTCTTTTAAGTCAATAACTATAATAGGCCATTCTTTAGGTAACAGAGATAGCAAAGGAACTCTGTATTGTAGAGAGCCCATTGGTTGAATCATCTTGTTCACTGCTCTTAGATTTGTTACCTTTCTCCATTTTTTCAGATTTCTTTTTGATAACAAATACAGAAGAATTACAAGGGCTGGTCGATTATTTAATATGCTGAGCATTTAACTGCTCCTGTACCAGTTGATGTACAATGCTAATGTAGAAAGGCAATTTTATCAATTGATGCCTGCAATTTCTCTTTTGTCAAAGGCCATTGCTGAATCCATATAGGCTTCTCTGTTAATCATTTTAAGGGGCTGTGGGTGCCTTTGAAAGATCAGCAGCTGTTGTGCCTTGTTTTTGTACAACCTTGTTGGAGATTATTTTTCATAATATCTTCTAATATTTTCCCCCAGAAACATATGTTAGTTCATGATTTGTTTCTGAGATTGGAGGGATGTTAATCTGAGTATTCCATTGTTGTAATAAATTGCATCCCCATAAATTTATGGCAATATGAGCCACATATGGTTTTAATTTTTCTCTGTACTTCTGGCCCTATACATTCAAGCCATTTTCCACTCTCTTTTACCTAGGATAATGTTCCAATCCTCAAAACCTGAACATTTACCTCTTGAAGGGGCCTATTTGGATGCCAAAATTCTGGTGAAATTATTCTTACAATAGCACCTGTGTCTACCAGACCTTCAGTGACAACATCCTTTATTCATGTTTTTAATTTTGGTCTTTGTTCATTTATATAAGTCTGCCAAAATATTTACTTTATCATTTTTCTTGAATTTTTATTCTCCTTTCTGTATATGTTTTATTGTTCAGAGCAATATAGCTTTTTAGAATAGGCTTTAGGTTCTGTACTTGCTCTGGGAAGGTGTTTCCTCCACGATGGTCAGACCAAGACTGAACAGGATTTGAGGGGGGGGGGGCTACGAAAGTCCCCTCAGGACATTTCCTGATGGCAAAAGTTACCTTGTCTGTTTCTTGACCTGAATTTGTTCATCCAAAGTCTACCTTTGCCATACATTCTTTAAAGAAGGGAAGGGCATTATGTTGGGGTTATTCTTAGCCAAAACATTATTCCTGGGAACACCTTGTTTATATCCCTTTTTATATGACCTTGTTTTCCACAGTTGTAACATTTGATATTTTGATTTTTCTTTAAACCTCTAGAAATAACTTTTCTATCTAATTACTGTCATAGTTATGAGATTCAATATTAATTGTATACTGGCTCCAATCCTCCATGGGTGTTGATCTTTCTGTTAACAGACTAATTATTCTTTTGCATTGTGAGTTAGCATTTTTAAAAGCCAGAGATTCAATTATTATATGCATAGCTTCTGAATCTGGAACCATTCTATTTACTGCTTAAGTCAATCTTTGTAAGAAATCTGTACAGTGGTCCTTTGATCACTCTTGTAAAGGACTCAATTTTCTTTCCTACTTCTTCAGTTCTTTCCCAAGCATTCAAGGCTACCATTTGGCATAAACCCAGGGTGTGGTCATCATATAAAATTGCCTTTCTACATTAGCATAACCCCCCTTCCCAAGAAGTTGGTCTTGGGAGATTTCAACTTCTCTAACTGCTGTGTTGTTCTGTGGTTTTAGACTCATTTTTCCGTGAGATGTTCCATTGTCATTGAGGTTCATTCTCTAAAACTGCTTCATTCTCTAAAACCACATCTGTCCAGTCTTTAGGGATAATTTTATGAGAAGTTGACCACGAGTTTAATATTTGCTTTCAAATGGTGAGTGAATGCCATATGTGACTATTGCTTCCTTGAACTGCCGTAAATCTAACATTTGTACAGGAATCCATTCAGTTTTTATAGTTTCTATCATTTGGCAGTTCCTGTAAGGTTACTAGATATACTAAGGTTGGCTGTTTGAAAGCCTTAGGCTGTTTCTCTGTTGAGATTGTCTAGGTTTGGATATCTCAGTGATCTGTTTTAACAAGGTTTTCTAATACTTGTATCTTGGCATTCATATAAACTAACTTTCTAAGGGCTAAAACAAGAATGATCAAATAATGTTTATAGCAGACATTACAATAATCCCATCTACATTAATTATCATCTCCTTTAATGGTTTCATTTTTAAATTGTCTAGAGTATTATCAAACAAAGACCAAACTTTTTCCATTGTAACATCAATTCCTATTTTTTAACGTGGGATAAAAACTCTTTGTCTTAAACTAATTCTCCTTTTTAAGAAATCCCAATTGACTCAAATCCCAAATTTGCTGTCAATGATGATTCAGATGACTGTGAAGGAGGGGATCCAGAAAAAAAAAAAAAACCCAAAATGAAAACCCACAACCCATCAGGAGAGGGAATCTGCCGTTTGAAAAATTCACCCAGGTGATTGTGGATAAGAAAAACATGTGGTGGGAACTGCCCTAAAGGCAGAGCTGTCTGGAGGCCAACTTTGAACAGAAAACCTAGCCCGCTGGGTAGTAAATGCACCACTTATAGCTCTGGTTTGTTCCAGTGGCTGCAAAACCACAGGCAAGTGGCCTTCTTTCCCCCTTGTCTTTTCTCTATTTCCTTCCTTCCTTCCTTCCTTCCTTCCTTCCTTCCTTCCTTCCTTCCTTCCTTCCTTCCTTCCTTCTTTCTTTCTTTCTTTCTTTCTTTGTCTCTCTCTCTCTCTCTTTCGGCAAATTTTTGCCCCAAAAGTTGGGTGTCAGATATTGCTTGGATTTTATTTGGTGTTATAACAAGAACCCAGAGCCAGATATTGGGGAGAAGTTGAAATAGCAGGGAAATAGAGAAACAAATCACAGCCACTTCTCACCCAGCCAACTCTTCAGGCCTGTCTTTCATGTCCTCTGACTCCAACCTCTCTGTCCCTCAGCCCAAAAGGGAAGTGGCAGAAGAATCTGAGCTCCTTCCTAATCCCCCCCCCAACCCCTGCCCAGTTATCTTACAGTTCAACTTTCCATAGGATGAAAGGTGTGTGCCACCATCACCTAGCTTTGTTTGGCCTTGAACTCACAGAGACTCAGACAGATCTCTGTCTCCCAAGTGTTTGGATTAAAGGTATGGGTCACTACTCCCTGACCTTCATGGCTTTGCTCTGTGGGGGGCTCTTTTCTCTTATATTCTAGGCTATTTTTATTAAGTATACAGTTTATCACCACAGTGTTTAGGCTCTTTTTCTGCTAGTCCCTCTCTGCCTATATCAGGGTGTCCCCACTATCTTTCCCAGGCCTTTGACCTAGCCTGGAACAACTTTATGTCATCCAGGCCTCCACTCTCACTCCAGAGGATCATGCTGACCAGACCCATCTAGTGGTCAGTATGGCCCTTGTGATTGACATGGCACTGCCAGCTATGGAACCCAACTGGTCAGAACAGCTACCAGAGGAGGGACCTCA
This sequence comes from Phyllotis vaccarum, assembly GCA_033318265.1. Lineage (NCBI taxonomy): Eukaryota > Metazoa > Chordata > Mammalia > Rodentia > Cricetidae > Phyllotis > Phyllotis vaccarum. The sequence goes on from JARWLC010000014.1 coordinate 32,168,885, forward strand.
TGGTCCTCTGCCTCCTTCAGGGCATGAAGACTGTCCCAACATTGTTAATTTTAACAATCTGACAAGAATTGAGCCATTTAAATTGACCATAAGAGATCATGATTCAGTATACCTGCCTTGACCCAGCCTCCCCAGCAGCAGCCACAGACCCGACTACTTGTTTCATTTCTCAGTTATTGTCAGATATTAGGAAAAATAAAATAAGAAAGTCTGAGGATAAGCCCCTCCCCCCTGCAGGTGTTGTTAAAGAGCAGGCTTGACCACAACAAAAGTTCTATGACACCCCTGAAGAGAGAACGAAGGTCTCCAGGGTCCAGCCAGAGTCAGCTCTGCCGAGAGCCTACTTCAAGTGCATCCAGGAAGGCCACTGGTCTTGTAGCTGCCATAGTCATCGTCCACCTACCAGGCCATGCCCTATCTGCTGGCAGCCTGGCCACTGGAAGTCTGAGTGCCCCCGTATGGGCTCATCCTCTGTGCCATTCCATGGAGGTCCAGCTCTGTCAGTGGAGGCACAGACCCTTCTGGTCCCGGAGCTCCTTGGCCTGGCAGAGGATTGATGGTGCCCAGACATGGAGACTCCCGTCACCCTCACCAAGCCCAGGGTAATGCTCTAGGTGGCACGTAATTCCATCACCTTCCTGGTGGACATGGGGGCTACCATTTCTGTCTTGACCTCACACTTGGGGTCCCTTGGCTCTCTCACCAGTTTCTGTCATGGGGTGGGTAGGACTATCTCTTTCACACCCAAGACCCTGCCACTTCCCTACATTTTTTCAGGATGATTTTTCTCATATTCTTTTCTGGTCATGACTGTCTGCACAGTGCCTTTACCTGGCCACCATTTTCTCAACAATTTTGGGGCCATTCTCTCTAGACCCCATAATCTCTCACATTCTCCTCCCCCGATTGCTTCACAGGTTCCTACACAAGAATGCCCTGCCCCTACCCTCCTGGATCAGGTCAATCCCCAAGAATTGAATACCTCTACCCTGGTGGTCACTGCCCACCACCAGTCAATCCTAGTTCACCTTAAGGACCCCTCTTTCCTCCCCTATAGACCCCATTTTCCCATTTCTGATGCCCATTACCTCAGTCTCAAGCCCATTGTTACCCACCTCTATCTAAGTGACCCCTAATCCCTTGCCTTGCAACACTCCTGTTCTCCAAGGAGCACCCACCAGCATCTGTCACTCAGTTGAGGACCTCTGCTTCATTAATGAGACAGTCATCCCAGCTCACCCATGGTCACTAGCCCACCTCCTCTCCCTTACTCTGGTGGCAGCCCTCCCTTTTTGCCTGGATGGCCCCTATTATGTGACCAGTTATTCTCAATTGTCTGTTTTTAATTCTAGCTTTTTGCCTTCTCTGATTTCTCCAGGAATGGAATTTGTGTGGTTTTCAGGGTGGCAGTTAACCGCATGCTCCTACTATATTCCTACCTCCTTCTGAACACCAGCCCACTGACTTCTGACTCCACCTCCCAACAGGAAGTAGCCAGATCTGAACCAACACCCAAATACCCAAAGAGGTTGGGATGTTTGCTTGGAACCCCTTGCTCACCCCTGCACAAGCTGAAAAACACCAGCTACCCTACTTCCCCCAACCTCGCCCACACTGAGAAGACTCTGAACAAAGGAAGGGCGCCCAAAGTCCAGTTCTGTATTTCTGGCAGATGCAACCCATCTTTCTGACATGTGCTCGCCCACAGGCTTAGCCTTTGACCATACATGGGCACAACCCAAGCTCTTGGCTGACATACCATCACCCCTCACCTAATGTCTATTAACAACGCCCCCCCTCTTAGTCCAGGTGTGCAACTTCTTCAGCCCCATTCTTTGGGACCCGTGAACCTGCCTAAGAGCAAATAATCCTGCACTTATCTGCTTTTAATCTGGTCTGATCTGGCCTGTTGCATTGGTTGAAACCTATCAGTTGAGGCCAGAGATTATCCTTAGAAATTGTTCCACAGGTGAAGTTCACTAAAAGGTGTGTGTGTGTATGTGTGTGTGTGTGTGTGTGTGTGTGTGTGTGTGTGTGTGTATGAAGGCATGTACCAAGGAGCATGTGTGGAGGTCAGAGTATATCTTGTAGGAGCTGGTTCTTTCCTTTCACAGTGTGGATGTTGGGGTTGAACTCAGGTTTTCAGCTTGGCTGTCGTTACATACAGAGCCATCTCACCAGCCCTATAAGGACTCAGTTTAGAAGTATGATTTCATCTTTATGCTATACTTGGTATAATAGGTAAATCCTAGGAAATTTGGTACCAAACAAAAGGGTTGATTGTGAATTTACCTTCTCAAATGAATGTTCATTTTCTAATTACATAAATAAAACAAATCATAAAAGGGATTGTTGTGAATTTACTTTCTCAAATGAACATTAATTTTCTAATTACAAGGTCCATGGTCCAGAGGCACACAATTGAATTCTTTATTCTTAATTGCGTCTTGTGGAGAGAGCTAGATTTAAGAGATCTCACATTGGGGACAGAAACTGGTCTGTGTGAGGGGCAGAGGAGGCATAATAGTCCAAGAGTGGCTTTTCTAGGGCTCCCTTGTTCTGCTTATACAATATGCAGCTTCCTGTTTTTCATTTCAGACACAATCAATCATAATTTTAAGTCGAGTAGGTTCTTAGAGACACTAGAGCTTGAGAATCACAGGTTTCATGGGATAGCTCTTGTTCTCCATGATGTGATGGGAACGGCATAGGAACCTATGTGGAAATTATAAAGGGCTGGGACTTTTGTCTTGAGCTTTTCTACCAAGTAAAGCCACTAAATACAATGGATTTCTTAGGTGTCAGCTTTCTCACAACAAAGGATCCAAAGGCCATTGATGAGATATTGCTACCGTGACTAGAGTCAGAAAAATGTGTCCAGTGCTCCAAGTAGTTTACTACAATGTCCCAAGAAGCTGCCAAAATATGACATCTGTGATGACAAAGGTGTGAATGGCAGGTGTTAGTGTTATATAGTGCACAGCCTGCTCAGCTGTAGTGGCTCATGGTGGCTGGAGTACAGTTCACTTGTGTGCTCCAGAGCTTAGCGTCTGTTTTGGGCAGACTCGTTGTCTGTCTTGACTAGGATGTGTATGAACTTGAATAAATTATATGTTCAAGTCCTTTATCTGTTAAATTAATGGTACCTATTCTGCTGGGTTGTTATCCTGTTTAATTGGCAAATTGGTGACACTTTGGAAACAGGTACCTTGTGTATGCTGTTTATGTTTCAAGTGGAGTTCTGACCTTAGCTTAGGTCTCAGATGCATGTGGAAGGGCATCATTGTAGGAGAGTCCAAGATTCATGTATGCACTTAGCAATCTTTCGGTGAGAAAACTTATATTTCTTGCATATATGCAAAGTGATGCATGTAAAATATAAGGGGCACCATTGTGATGACATGATTGAAAACAATTTCAAACTTTTGCAGCATATTCAACAACTGGATTGATTATAGAAGGATGCTAACTAACGAGTAGCTATCTTTTAGAGTCCGGTCAGTTTAAAGATTATGCAGTGTAATTGTCTCTGGATTGCAAGCACGTTTTAATTTAGTGCTGGCAATGGTGTTGAAGATAAGATGCGCATAGTGATGATGTTGAAGATAATGAGAGGTAGGAGGTGTTTGCGGGGGGAGTTGGGTACCTGTAGGGCTCCGTCAATAGCTCAGTCAGTGAAGTACTTGATGAACAAGTGTGAGGACCTGAACTCCATCTTGAGGACCCGTATAAGAAGCCAGTGCTTCTTATCTCCAGGACCTGTATGAGAAGCTCAAGCTTGTAATCCTGTGGCTGAAGAGGCAGAGACAGATTTCTGAAGCTTACTGGAAAGTTAACTGAGCCCACTTGAGAGACCTTGACTCAGGAAAGAAGGCAGATGGTCCCTGAATGTTATCTTCTATGTATATGCATGTGTTCACCTGTGTACACACACACACACACACACACACACACACACACACACACACACACACACACACTTAGTGACCCCTGTTTTTGGCTAAACAACAACATAGATGACTTAAACATTTCCCTTTTTGATGACACTTAGACATTTTTGACAGAATTGAATAAACATCTTCAAGCACATTGCAAAGTTCAATGCTCTCTTGAATTCAAAACTCAAAGTAAGAAAAATCCTGGAGGACAAAATAGAAATATGAAGTAAAAAACCAGAATGGTGAGCATGCAAGTGGGTGCTACAGTGGATTTCTGGGCATAGTTACAAGGAAGCATAGATTTTTCTTTTAACAGCTATCTAAAGGAAGGAGATAAAACTTCAGCTCATGAAGGATGGAGTTGGCATTGAGCCTCCCCATAAAGTTAGAATCTACAAAAGACTACATCCTAGAAAAAATACTATAAAAGTGTATTAGAAAAAAATTGGTTTTATAGGGAAATATCTCAGGCTCAGTCCTGAGAGGAGGAGTGAGTGGGAGAAAGTCTCTCCCCACAATGATTTGCTGCCTTGGCTGTACCTTCAAGGCGCTTTCTTATTTGAACACATAACTTGAGTGGTAGAAACCTCCCTGAGCCTCTGACTTTTGGTGGGGATAAGTATGAATAGCTATATGTGATCAAAATGTGTATATTTTAGGGAAGTAAGGTTGATTCAACATTAGCACCCTATAATGCAGTATGACGCACCTCCACATTGAGGGGTATTATCCACAATGAGATACAAATAAAGCACTTGACAAACCCAACAACCAACCTTTTATAACAACTGGAAAAACCCAATAAAGCATATTATCCAAAGACTGTCAATTAATGTCATAGATATATACATGTTTAAGAGCTGTTCCTTTATTCTGATACAACCACATATGGGTAGCCATCCTTTTCCTATTCAATATGTTTTATAAGTCTTTTTTTTTAATTTTAAAAGATTTATTATGTATTATACAGTGTTCTGCCTGTATGTACACCTGTATGCCAGAAGAGAGTGCCAGAGCTCATTACAGATGGTATGTGGTTGTTGGGAATTGAACTCAGGACCTCTGAAAGAACAGCCAGAGCTCTTAACCTCTGAGCCATCTTTGCAGGCCTGATTTAGAGGTCTTAGATGAAGACTGAACAGGAAAAAAAATCAGTAAAGACCATACAGGAAGTGATAATTTGGTTTCAAACACAGACACAACTCATGGCACGGTATTTAGTTATAGTAATCTACATGTCCACCAACATATTTTGAATAATGGTGACATGCTCTTCAGAACGGCACCTTTCATTCTACACAAGTACTAGTCAACTGGGCATCTTTGTGATCCTATCTGTAGTCACCTCTAGATTTCAGGGCACTCCTGGAGCTGTATTTGCAGCATGTTACTTCTGGTCACTTCTGTATGGTCCTTCGTGGCTGGTCTTCTGACGAGGAATATTTGATTGAATTTGTAATGAGAAGGTCATATTCTATGGTAGCAGAAGGAAGATGTGAACTTATCAGCCTTATTGAGCAAGCTCTTGCCATCCACCCTGACCACTGTAGTCGATGCTTGAGGTTCTTGCCATCTGCTTACCAGGTTGCCAGAGTCTCAGAGACTTCTGAGGAAGAGCTTGAGAATTGCAGGGAGCTAACTTCTCACTAACAGTTGAATAACATGGGGACCGGATTCAGGCCCTTTCTGTTTGGGGTACCTGGAGAACTTCTGTGACATAACCACACGTTGCCTGAGCCTCTAAGGTACCGTACCAACATCAGCCTAAACCTGTTGTAGAATGAAGAAAGCATCCTGAAGAATTTTATGATGAAGAAATTAAAAAGCAGTTAAAAATTAAAAAGTGATGTTTCATACTGGTCAAGGCACCTGTATGATGAGAATGGTAAAAATAAAATCTGGTAACACAAATAAATACTAATAAAAAGATTCTGGGGAAGTGACTCCTTGTTGGGGCATCAAGACGAAGTGACTTTGATGGTAGCCCAGGGAGCTTTGGTTTTATCCATATGTGTAATAGATTCAGAGATGAACATTTGGACATGTCTGATTGTTCTTTGTTCTGTACTAAGAGTCCCTGTGAGAGACATATAGACTTTGAAAATTATTTTTTTATTTTTTTTTTTTAAATGAACTCAGTCAAAAGTTCTAGCCCTTAGATTCTGAGATTTTAAAAAGTAGCAATTTTTTAAATTAAGTGTATGTGTGCAAATGAATTACCTGTTGCAGTGGGGTTTCTTTGGTCTCAGGCGGCCAGAGGCCCAGACCCACAGACCTGCCACGCCAGACCCCTTAGCAGCCCGCCGCCACTGCTCAGGCACATTGCTAGCTCTTATATCTTAAATCAACCCATTTCTATTAATCTGTCTGCCACGTGGCCCGTGGCTCACCTGTGTTCCTTACATGTTGCTCCTTGGGAGGCTTGCTGGATCTGCCTGACTGCGCCCTTCTTCTCCTACCTATGCTCTGATTTCTCCTCCTACTTCTTCTATGGTGCCTGTCATGGCCCAAAACAGCTCCTTTATTGAAAAATTGAGATTCATAGCATACAGAAAGGCATTCCCACATCAATTACCCATGTGTTTGGTACAACTAGAATTTTGAAGACAATGACTAGAATTGAAATATATATTTGTGAAAGTTTGTTTTGGGAAAATGATGAAATATATTCTTTTCATCTCTGTTGTCAGTAGTCAGTATTTAGTTGACGCTCAACATATTTAGTAAGAGACAGCTTGGCTGACGTTGGACAGATTAAGAACGTTTCTGCTCTTTGGTTTTGAGTGATTGTTAAAAAAAAGTTTCCTTTTTCCTTTTTGTTTGTAAAATTATTCTAGCGAACACCTGTGGAACAGCTGTTTTATGCATATCAACTCCTCGATAAATCAATTTCTGGAATGAACTGGAATTGTATGTTAACTACTTCGTCAGATGGATCGTCAGTAATTGACCATTGCTATGCCAAGGTAAGAGTGGACAATCTCACATTCGGTCAACATTTTTCTTAAGTAGGAAAAGAGCTGGGTTTTTCAAGGAGGTACGTAAAGTATGATTTCCTCTCACGGGCCAGAAATGGCTCTTCCCAGAAGACACCAAGGAGAGTAGGTTTCTTTGGGTTTGTCAGTCAAGAGGACACTTTAAGAAAACGTGTTGTCATGTGAGCCAGCTGCTCGGGCTAGAAGTGAGCAGAATTAAATGGTTATGAATAACATGAACTTGAAAGATAATAAGGCATAGCTATTTTAAAGGCTGTTTTGATAACCATTTTCCATTTTAATTTCTTCTTCAACTCTACTGGACTGAAGTACTCTCACGACATAGATGGAGATACTTACAAGCCGATCTCAGCGAATAGCTTCATGATGGATCTGCATCTTGAATTAATTCAAGCTCAGCACCGTATGGCTGTTGTACTTCTTGACCAATTGGAAGGTAGTGGCCACACAGAATACATTTTAAGTCTGACTCAAGGGTAGAGTTGATTAGATCTTGTAGTTGTGTATTTGTTGTCCACTTTCCAGATAAATTTTATTATTTTGTTTATTTCTCCTTGGATTAATATCAACAGATACTTTTACTTATCAGGTGACACTTTGCATAGCAGGTCAGTATATTCTAAGAAAGTATGATTATATCTGTTTGCTTATAGTAAGTTATTGGTGCTTTGTTAATTCAATAGAGCAAGCATTTATTTTTACCTACCAAGATCTTTTGTTTTTACGTTTTTTTATGATTTCCTCATTTTATATTTTATTTTAAACATTTTTAGGGCTTTAAAACTGATATCTGTGTGACCCTTTAGATGTAGAGGGGAGCAGAAAATAATGAAAACATCTCTGTTTCATCATAGGTAAACTTAAAGTCTTAGAGAGCCTTTTTGTTACATAAACAAGCTTCCCTAAAATAATTAGCCATAAGCATTATTTGAAGCTGAAAATATATGGTTTAGAAATGTAATCTAAAGCTCAATAGAATGATTCTGTCTTGTTTCCTTCAGAAATACTCATCATTTCCTATATCATCCTTGAGGAAGAATAGAGCTTTGCTTATTCTCGAGGTTACTATTTATTGGCTTATTTTCTTGATCTTTGAAGGCCAAATGAGTTTTCGTGAGGGACCACACACAGGTACTGATGGGAGGCCTGAGCTTGATTTTTGTGACATCAGTTAGGTTTCTAAGCCATGGTCCCTGAGTCTCTGTGGCTTCTCTGCTGTCACTATGTTCATCTTCCATCCTGGCATAGGCTGTTACTTCATTCTGTCTGTCCTTCATTCAAGTGTGCTGCCACCAGACTGCTGTTCCAAAGTTCAGTTTGTGCCTTTTTATTCAAGAGCATCACATAGGACTCATACACATCTGCATCGAGAGTCTTCTGTAAATCGTAGCCTTCAGTGATATTTGGTTCTATCATTCACCAGGCATTATCATTTAGCACGCATTAGCAGAAATAATAAAGTTTAACAAAAGGAGTGTGCTGTCAGGGTTCTTTAGGAAACCTTGGGTCTTAGTTACCATTCTGTGGCTGTGAAGAGACACCATGGCCAAGGAAACATAAAAGAAATGTTTAATGGGGGGCTTCCTCACAGTTTCAGAGGGCGAGTCCATGACCATCATGGCAGGAGACAGAAGGCAGGGCCCTGGAGCAGAAGCTGAGGGCTACCTACATCTGGGTGTGCAAGTTGGAGGTGAAGGAAGAGGGACTGGTTCTGGCATGGGATTTGGAAACCTCAAAGTCTACCCCAGTGACACACCTCTTCCTATAGGACCATACCTACCAATCCTTCCACCAAACCCTGCATATCCTGCAGGACAGAAATAAAATAGTACCAGGTCTCTTGCGGACCACACCTAAGAGTCAAGTCCTTTCCATGTCCCCTATCCATGGGCCACCATGGTAGTTGGTCCCAACTCTACACAGACACTGTGCATGTGCATTCTTTTGTATTTTAGGTGAAAATTGTTAGGTTTTCTCTATCCCATGGCACTCATATTTTTCAGAGACTATGGTGACACAGTTTTTCTAGAAAGGAGCAGGGACAGTTTGAAATCAGTAAGAAGAAAGTAAAGTCTACAAGAGTTCACCCACAAGGTGATTTTACTTAAGATGAAACAGAAAATCAAATATTTTATAATATAAATATAATACAATTTGGAAATTCTATGTCTTGAGTTATATCACTGAACAAGGAAGAGATAGTAAAAGTACAACCTGCTGGGTATGGTGGTACAGACCTGTAGTTCTAGCATGCAGGAAGCTAGAACAAGTAGATTGTAAGTTTGAGTTCTGCCTGGATGAGAGCAATTTCAAAACCAGCCTGTGTCAAATAGGGAGATCCTGTTTCAACCCAAAATGAACCAACGTCTGGGTTTGCAGGCATACATGCCTGGTGTGCCCAAGGTCATGGGTTTGTTCCCCAGCATGGACAAAAATGGTTTCCTGTTTGGTTTATAATCGGAGATGTTCTTTAGTTTTGCAGACTCCAATTGTTAGCACAAACACCAAAGGTCAGGAAAAATTAAAAGAGCCCGGAATCTCTGAGTGTTTCTCAGGTAGGTGATTAGTGTGGGGTCATGTGTGGATCTATACATCTAGATGATGACTTCCGCCCTGACCTTTAGTAACTATTTGTTTGCCTTTATAGAGCTAAGTGTGAGGAATAAAATCAAAAAGAACAAGTTGTCCAAAGCCTGTTACCTGATGCAGAAATCCCTGCTGCTGTCTGAGAAAGATGTGGACTGTGTAACTTCGCAGAAGTTGTTGGTGGTAATGTTTAATCTTTTCATTCCTTCTTCTAGTTCTGACTTCCGACCTGTGTTGAAATGAATGATTTGTTTATCTTTTAAAAACTTCTTTTCAGCTGGGTGACAATGGCACACACATTTAATCCCAGTACTCGGGAGGCAGAGGCTGGTGGAGCTCTGTGAGTTCAAGGCTGGTCTGGTCTACAGAGTGAGTTCTAGGACAGCCAAGGACAGCTAAGGCTAAACAGGAAAATGCCATCTTGAAAAACCAAAAAGAGAGAAAGAAAGAAGGGAGGGAGGAAAGAAAGAAAAGTACAACTTTTATTCTTCGGCATCCAATTATGAGCTTCCTGGACCACCTCACATAGAGTAGCCTGAGCAGGGGGACTAAGCTATACTGTCCTGAACTGTTTTGAAATGAATGTTTTTTGTCTCTAGAGACAGCTGACATGGGACGCCAAAGTGAGAAGGAGTCAAAATAAGGGAAAATTAAAATTGGCGAGACACAGCCCATCTAGTACATTCTTTGTGTCAGAAATAAAACACATAAACCCTATTGGCTGAGATAGTTTTATCCAGACAGGGGGCTGCTGATATATGGAGCGGTGTTCTTGTTGACATCTTTTAAAATAGTGTTGGGGATGGAACACAAGGCCTCATGTATGCTAAGCACTCATTCTACCACTGAGCCACCTAGATTTGATCTTGTTGTTACCTCAGATGTGATCTTGTGATGGAAATTATTTTGTCTTTTTGCTGATTCATGAGGGTTTAGTCGAACTTTCTGAAGGCAGTCACATTGCATGTTAGGAGATATCTTCATTTTTGCCTGGAGTGTGACCTGTAAAAGTTTAATAGCATTATCTGTATTTGCATCCTGTCACTTCAAGAAAATGTGTAGAGATACACATCCTAAAAGGGAGACATGTTTATTTGGCTCACTGCTTAGGGATTCCAGTTCATCGCCACTTAGTTCCTTTGCTTTTGGGTCTGTGGTGGTGATATCAGGAAACCCATTCACCTTGTGGTGCCTAGGGAAGAGAGAGGTGAAATCCTAATATCCCCTCATATTAAAGATCAAGATTTTATTGTTATAGAAAAATCAAAAAGCTGGGCCTCCCTATAAATCCTGTCAGAGACCAGACATTAAGAGTCTGAGAATAGCTAGAAGAATGTGTTTGTGGTTAACCAATAGGCTTTTCAAAACTTGGACATAGGCTAGAGTTCAGCACTGAAAGAACACTGAACAGCCAGAGATGAGGGGTACTGTGAGGAGAAAGAGCACCTCAGAGAGCTATGTGTGCAGTCTCCAGAGTCCAGAAGTCCTTGAGCACCTGTAGGCCTGCATGTCGCTCACTGTGAGGGGCTTGGATGTAGCGAGGCAGGAGGAGGTTAGAGGATGCTAAGGTAGTCTGAAGAGCTCTCACACAGCAGGCTGAGGGCTTTGGATGGATTGATGCTATCATTATTGGAGGTGAGGGACCTGTCCCGGCAGTGTTAGGAAAGAGCTTTTGGATTTCTAGGGATGGATATGTGGGGTATTCTGAACTGACAGGGTCAAGTGGCATTATCCTTGATGGAGGATTTCTGGATGTGTTCAGATCTGTTTTCTCAGCAGACACTTCATGGCTATCTGCTTAGAGGATGTTGGTGCTCCAATCTCTTTTCTATGGAGAATGAAACCTAATTTTTAAAAAGCGTTGTTCTCAGGACTACTTCCACATGCCTTTGGAGCTTGAAGAGGCTGAAACCTTTGGTGTTTTCTTTCTATTTCCATAACATGATATTTCCTGTTATAACGCTACTTCCTCCGAGGCTGGAGAGGAAGAGAATGAAGGATGAAAAGTCTGAGTTTCCAGGTCTTTTTATTTCCTAAGATTGTTTGAACTCAGAAATTACGAGTATAATGTCCTCAAGATAGTCCCATGAGATGTGTTTAGAGGTGCTGCTCTTTATAAGGGATCCCATCAAGGGCGTTTACTAGCTGGGAGCACGTTGAATATTTATTTTGAGGTCCTGAATCTTCAGTAGCCACCTTGGCTCCTCAGTGGCACTTCTCATCCATCGTGTTATGGTGTCACGATCGCTCCTTGGGGCACTCTCCTAAACAGTGATGTTATGACTCAAATAATTGTCAAAGTTCCTTTCCTTAAAGAAGACAAATAAATTCCTTTCCCTTGGCAATCATTCTCTCCTGAAGAATATCACAAAATGTTTTACATTATCAGGGTCCTGTAATAAAATTGTCCCCAAATCAGTAATTGATGTGTCACCTGATATCATAAAAAGGCATGAAAAGCTTGGGTCTCTTAGGAACTCCTAAATAATTTATACTCTGTTTTGTTTTTCAAAAGTTTTCTGCCCTTGTGGATCCATATAATCATATCAAGTGTCTGTGATTCCAAACCAATTAAAAGTGAGCCAGTTTGCTGCCACAGACAAGGGACAGGCTTCTGATAATGTTAGCTTCCCAAATGGAATGGATGGCGGCTTCTTCTCTTGTTTAGAGGAAGGCATTTGCCCCATTCTCCCGTGTTGGCTGTTATACACTGTTCTGCTTTGCCTTTGCACATTATGCTATCCCTTTACTCTAAGGGATGATACCCAGCCCCTCTGCTGGATGCTTTTCTCCGTTGGAGTTGAGCAGCCACCATGTGGCTTATGTTAGACACTTAGTCCTCAGAGGAGTCTACCAGATGACCTTTCGGTGTCTTGACAGATTATGTTTTTCACTGGAAAGAGACTGAGATGCTCCTGAGGGATTTCAGGGCAGTGTTTCATCATGCTGCACTTTACAAATATCACTGAAGAAAGAATTCCTTCCTTCCCATTAGATATAATCAGGTAGATCAGGGATATTAAAGATGCTAAGAGGGCCTATTGATTGCTCCCTCCTTGGAAGCTGAACCTTCAGTAGCAATATGAAAAGGCTGCAACTTTAGTGTACACACCCCAGTAGCAACCCCTTACAGAGGAAAAGACATCTTTCTCTGCTCTCTGTGCAGGAATGGAGGCTGCAGTTGCTCCATTGCTATACTTTTGCACTGACGAGAGGGTGATGACCTAGTTCTCGGAATGTGCTGTCCCTCTGGTCCATACTCATTTTCTCTGTAGCTTCTGAACCTCAGCTGCTGCATCAGTTTTTCTCCTGATACTGTCTGCTAGAGCCAAAGTAAATCTGCAGCTGAGACAAAACCAACAGTGGGGTTTGTACCCCAACTCTAAGCAAGGGAACATTGTGGCTTAGCAGATTTGTTTTTATTATTGGTACAGAATGTAATTGTATAGTCCCATTTTGGAAACAGCTTCGAGGGAAGGCAGAGCCACTGGAAGTTCTCATAGGTCCCGGCTTTAATATTTTCAGAATTTATGTCTATAATTCTTTCCTATGAACTGAACTGGCAGTAATAGAGTTTATTCTTTTTTCTTATTTATGGAATTTCAGTCAACTCAGTCCTGTTTGTTTTTCTTGAGGGACATGTGAATTGGTTTTTCCTGAGACCCTCTCAGTTCTTTATGTCTGTCCTTTACTGAAGTTTTCCTTGTGGAAGAGCAGGGTCCTTTCTGATTCTGACCCCCTCTAAAGAGTGAAGGAAACAGGCAGAAGCATCTTGGCCTGAGTATTGCCTTTATTTTAATTTCAAACTCCATTTTACCTGCAGGGTGAAATAAAGTTCAGGTTCTCAAACCTGAGGGCATCTGAGACCTTTCCAAGGGCTGATCAACCTCCTCCTTAAACCATAGAAACAGTTGCTCTGAATCTTTAGTTCTCTAGAAACCTCATGGCTGTGCCTAACAACCGAAGGAACTAATGAATCTGATTGGTTGCACTGAAAGGCCTGCATTGTATATTGGTTGACAGTGATAGAATATTCAGAGAAGCTTCTGATCTCTAAATCCTGATGAGTAAAATGTTTGTGATTTTTGTGCTTTTAAACCTCACTTCTGCCCCTGCTCAACACTGTCAGGAGAAACAAGGTTCCAGAGTCCTTGGCCTACAGCCCTGACTGATCAGTGACCTGATTATGTGGTAAATTATTAAAATATTTTGAACCTATAAGTGTTACCTCTCTCTTTCCTCATGTTGCATGATGGGCTGGGTGTAACAATAAGGTCATGGTATGAGCCCTTCATTTCAAACACTGACAGCAGATTTGAGCATAGTTACATAGTGGAGATTTTTTTTTTTTTTTTAAATCTGTCTTAAAGGTACCGTGTAGTGAATTTTATCTAGTTTACCTTTTCAAGTGTTTTTGTTTTTGTTTTTGTTTTTGTTTTTTGTATATATTTTTTTAAACTTATCATTGCATTTAGATACAGTGCATGGTGTTAGGGATATAGAGTTTGAGCAAAGCTCTGGTTCTACCAGAGATTGTATGTTCTATGTCGGTGATATCCTCTTGTCTTAAAATCCTTGTCTATTAAGTGTGGTGGTGCATACCTTTAATCTTAGCGCTTGGGAGGCAGATGCAGTGGATCTCTGTGAGTTCGAGCCCAGGTCTACATTGTGAGTTCCCGGCCAGATATATTACATAGCGAGACCCTATCTTCAAAAAACAAAAACAAGCAATAAAATAAAGCAAAAACAAAACACTTAAGTATTTTTCTATTAAAGGGAAGGTGTTAGAAATAATGGATGGAACAATGCGTATAAAATTCTTAGCTTTTGGTACAGAGTGAATAGTCCTTGACTGTTAGCCGTTATTATTATAATTGTTATTACTATTGCTCTACCCTTTACTTTAGGTAGAATTATTACCTGAGCCTCATTTGTATTTATCATCATGAGATGACACATGACTTTCCAGGCCTCCTCTTAGATTGGGAACCATGTCTTTTCTTCTCAGCAACATTCCTGGCCAGGGTTCTTGGGAGATGACTTCATCTACTTGCCGTCTTCTCCCGAGATGTTCGTCATCACACTGGGACCTGGAATGTTACCTCAGGGAGGGTTCTCAGACAGTAGTGAATGTGGCAGCCCATTCCCACAGCTTTGTGATTGTTGTTTACGCACATTTTAATCACGCCCTCAGGACTGTGCTTCATCTTTCCATTCCTGTTCGGATGCACTGTGGGTGTCAGGTCCATGTCAAAAGTATTTAATGTCAGCCTGTCTTCCTTCACAAGCATTGGCACACTTCTGATGAGAGGCATGTCTCATTTTCTCTAATGGAAGCTGTAGGAAGAGGCATTTGCATTCATACAAAAAACACTTAGGGCCTCAGTTTATGCAGCCCACCGATGCACAGATGGCTGTGAAAAGCTGCCTCCTTTGAGTACAGCCACAGAAGTTCCTTTACATTGAGGGTTCTGGTTAACATTTTTCCTTGATCGTTAAAGGGTCATTTCTTGTTTTAGGTTTATGAAGCTCTTCTAATTTCCAAGGGCTATCAGGAGAGCCTATGAGGTTAGCTTATCTCCTCATCTAACATGTCTGGGCAAGGAAGTTTGTGAGCTAACACTGGGAATGGCAATCCAGATTTTGCAGTCGTGAGACGTTGGTATTTCAAAGCATTGTGGGAGATAACACTCATGTCTTTATTGACACCCTTTCAAAATTGAGTATATTTACTTTTGAGAATTTTCCCTTCCTAATTCCACCCCCCCTCGATATTTCCTTCTGTGTGGTTGAAGATCTTAAATCATCCTGAGACACCTTCTCATGAGTGAACCTCACTAGAAGCTACAAGATTTGTCTTACTGAGTTAGGACTTTATTTTTTTTTAACACAATCAGAGTTATGATCAGTTCTGTTGTGGAATTTATTTGCCCCAAATCTAGGACTTTATTTTGGACTTTTTCCCACTAAGTTTTGATGCAAACATTGATATTTCTGCTAACATATTTTACATTGAGCCACAGGATCTGAGGCAGGGATTTACTCTTAAAGTTGGTCAAGGTGCAATCAGAACATTTTTCTCATGTAGTTTAAAATACATCGTAGGAAACACCGTTCTTCACCATCTTGGTTTAGTTTGACTTTTATTTAGAACACAGCGACTTAATCCCAAAAGATAAATAAAGCACTATGCTTACCACCAAGGCATTCATGACAAGGCATGGACATTTGGGTACACATATAACATAAGATACAGTATCCACTGATAGAGAACATAGGGCTGCCATGGAGAAGTCAATGGAGTTGATGCTTGAGGAGGTCTCAGACCAGCGGAGAAGATGTGATGATGCCTGGGAAGGGGGGATTGCATGGGACTTAATGGTTTTAGGTGCTTAGGCTAAATAGATAGGTACATAAGAAAGTAAAAGAGTAGATGGGGAGATACACCAGAACATATGTTCATGACCATTCTAAAAACTTCTGTGGAGAGTCTTGCCCTTCAGATACTAGTTGTTGGAAAGTCAAGACCAGAAGTTGAGGAGCCCAGAGACTGATAAAAAAAAAAAAAAGAGGCGTTAGTCAGATGCAGTGGGTTGGTTGGTTTTTAGAAAGGAGTTGACTTAAAAGTACCCTTTAGAATGAGCTTTAATAGGTGATCATAGGAATGTGATCAGATTTTGAGGTTGGAGAGAGACAGGAGAGAATTAAGAGACTTAGAATACCCTAGGAGAGGAGGCATGTAGGGGCCTGCAGGGACAGAGAGATAGTTGTCCCTTAAAACCGTGGAGAGGTGTCTCATCAGGAGAGAAAGCATGAAGTGTACAGTAGGAGAAACAGCTGTTGTGGACAGCATGATCAGCTTTCTGAAAGGAAAGCCGTCAGATCCCCTGAATGCAGGATATGTTCTGACTTTGAGAGCTTTCATCGGTTGGGGGGGGGGGGCGGTTTGCAGGTTCCACATCAGAAATTTAACCCACTTCATTAGGGAGTGGGAGTCTAACACTGGGTAAGAAAGTAAGCATATTGCGGCTCTGAAGGGAAGAGATGCAATCCATCCTGACACCTCATCAAGTCACTGTGTCCCAGAAGGCATGGCCTGACTTCTGTAGGAGGATGAAAGGCAGCCACAGAGTCTATGATCTGTCATTTCTAACCCGAAGCAGTGGTTGACAGTTCTTGATACACTTCAGGATTATCCATAGCATTTGTTAATGTTATGTACATTCAAGCCTTACTTCTGGATTTCTGTTTTGTGTTAGTGATGGATTGCCTTGGCTAGTATGTAAGACACCCCATTCTGAGTGAAAGAAAAGGAAGCCCTTCTGAGCTGGCTTTGCTTATGGCTAAGACTTTTGATCTGCAAGGGCAGAATCACTTTCCAGGCGTTGGAAAAGAAGAATTTTAAAATCTGCAGCATTGCGGATAACTTCTAGTTATTGCCCATGCTTTTAGAGCTGGGTGCCAAGCACTCAAATAAAATAGCAACATGACAAGTTGATTTTCATTTTAATGTAGGACAACCTTTATTATTTTAGGAAAAAACATGTTTGGAACTCCAGTGTTATAATCTATACTTAATGGGGCGCTAGCTTGAGCATCCAGCCCTGAGCAGCAGTTTGAAGCATACTCAAACTCCACATCCACTCTTTTCTTTATTGAGCTTGAAATCGAGGTATTCAAATGGGAACCCCAAACTCTACAACAACATGGGAATCTTGTAGCAAAATGGGAGTGTCTTGGGTTTCAAGGACAGGCATTCACCCTTCTTAGCTATAGGCACCTCTCTGTTACATTTGTTACCAGGGTAGAGCTTCTAGAATACAGCAGAGTACTAGCCAGACATCTCTCTTTGGACTTCATTGGAAACTCCTTTAGAGTTTTATTACAAACACCAAAAGTGCCATTTTAGTACTTTGTCTATTAACTAAACTTAATATTTTTATGTTGCTAAAGATTTTTCTAGCTTATTGAGTTTTAAAAAATTAGTAGTATATGTTTAAAGTGTTCAAATATCTTTAAGACTAGTTATGACTTTTTATTTGATGTGTATGAGTATTTGCCTGATGCATGCAGAGGCCAGAGAGGGCATCAGATCCCTGGAGCTGGAATTATAGGAGGTTGTGAGCTGTTGGAGACAAGCCTAGGATGAGTTGCCAAACACTTTAATCTGTTTAAATATCTTATAAAAATAAAGACAAATTTGTTCGGTTTGCCTGAGATTATTGAGATTAAAATATTACTGTTATTATTTTAGCTAATGTTAAGAAATTTACACATCCCTGCAGATACAGTTCATCTAGCTTTTAAAATACGACTTAGATCTAAAAGTTAGGTATCGTCTTTGTATATAACTGTTGGAAATGATGATTGCTTTACCTTCAGAATTATACAATTAACACTTTGGTCTATTTTAGCTTCATCCTGATGATATAAACTCTTAATGACATTTCTTTCACAAACCACATGTATCAATAGTCATATTTTTTGAGAGTCACATTGCAAGCTGTGTTAAGGGTAGGTTTGTGGTTTATCAGTATAAACTCTCAAACAATAATAAAGTGTCACTGTAGATAGCCAGAGGATTTTAAGCCAAAAATGTCTTCTACTAATTTATGACCATTACATTTAGACATATGCATCTGATTCCATCGATGAGGCTCATTTAGTTATCTTTTATTGTTTTAAAAAAACCATATATATATATATATATATATAAACACAGACACACAGACACACAGACACACACACACACACACACAGACACACACACACACACACACACACACACACACACACACACACACACACACACACCCTCGGAGGCTCAAGAAATGGTATATAGAAAGATAGCATTTACCGCAGGGAATTCTACAAATATAAAGGAGGTTCAAGCTCCCAAAATGTATTTTTCTATTTTCACACTTCGTTACAGGAAGCGTATGCCCTAATTGAGAAGGTCGAAGCAGAACAAAATGCCTTCTATTCCTATCAGAAGTACTTGGAGAGTACAAAAACAAAGAAGAGCCGACTCCCTCCCCCACCCATCCTGCTGGCCCGAACCCACTGCTCCGTGACTCTGAAACCTGCTCCGTTTATTTCAGATGTTAAGGTATGGTGCCCTTCCTCAGCCATGCCTCATGCCATGTAACCTAAGTGCTTTATATGGCGATAATGACTCCAATTATTACTGTTTGCAGCACCCAAATAGTCTTATATATATAACCGAACATCAGATCAGTGTATTCATGCCTTATCTACACTTAATTTATTCATGATATTTTCCCTTTATGAATTGCCCTCTAAAGCTATCTCAAAGAGGCAGTAAGGAGAAAGAGTGGAAAGGCAGTTCCCTGTATGCATCTTTGTCAGGACGGCAGTGTCGTGTGCTGATGCTCTTATTCAAGGGCAGAGGGAAGGTGGAAGAGGTTTCTCTGAGAGCCAGCATTGGAGACAAAGCAACAGAACGTGGGAATTTGCAGGTGGTGGGTCTAACACATTGGTTATCAAGCTGTGGGACGTGATCCCTTCAGGGTCACATATCTTATATTTACACTATGATTCAAAACAGCAGCAAATTTACAGTTAGGAAGCAGCAACAAAAATAATTTTATGGTTGGGGGTCAGCACAACACGAGGAACTGTATTAAAGGGTCACGGCATTAGGAAGACGGAGAACCAGTGGTCTGTAGATTCTCTGTAAATTCCCCTCAAGTCACTGTGGAAACAAGTGACAACCCAAATGTCTCTTCAGCCACAAATCTTTATGCATTTATTAGGATGAACCTCTTCTCCCGTCCTTGGGTCCTGGAACTCTGTCTAAATGGGAATAACACTTGGGGATTTCATTTCCCAACAAGAAATTGGCTCCAGCTAGTTTATATTTTAAATATTGCTCTTTCCTCTTTAGGTGTTCTTTGATGTTGCTCTACAATGCAATCCTATCTTTGATTATCTTTAGGGCATTTTTGCACGCAGCGGCTTTGAAGTCAAGCACACTGAAGTTTAAAACTCCAGCTTCACTCCTTACTGGCGTACAACTTTAGACAGGCCAAATGCAGCTTGGTGATCTCTTTTCATTGTGTTGACCGTGAAGAGAAACCGAGAGAGGGTTGGGGATGTGTGCAGTCAGCCGAGAGCTAACCTAACACTCATGAAGCCCCTGCTTTGTCCCCAGGGCTGCATAAACTAGGTGTGGTGCCATGTGCCCTTAATCTCAGCACTTTGGAAGTGGAGGCAGAAAGATCAGTTTCTGGTCCTCCCCAGCTCCACAGCAAGTTCAAGGCCAGCATTAGACCTTAGTTAAAAAAATCAACTGCACTAGCTGGGTGGTGCTGGCATATGCCTTTAATCCCAGCACTGGGGAAGCAGAGCCAGGTGGATCTCGGTGAGTTCCAGATAAGTCTGGTCTATAGAATAAGATCTAGGACAGCCAAGGATATACAGAGAAACCCTGTCTTGAAAAAACCAACACACATGAGAGCGAAAAGAAACTGAACTAACACACAACATTCTTGACATATTAGCTGATGATGTTCTGCTGCTTTTGTTAAGCATATGGAATAGAATTTATCAGAACAGTCACTGGAGGCTGTGAACGCATTATTTTGTGATAGTTTTCATTAGTTCTATATAAAGAGCTTGTTTTTGAATGTCTGGCGGCTGTCAAGTTCTGTGTGTGAGTTACAGGCTCCATGTGAAGCATGGGTGAAGTACAGCGCATTCTTGAGTGACTCTAGAAGGGTGGGAACAGCCTTTCTTGAGAAGTGTTATCACCTTCATGTCATTTGTTCTTTAAAATTGTGGGAGTATAAATAGCATCATTTTAGGGCCAGGAGTTCAACCTTGGAGCTTTTAGAACTCTGTCCAAGAGTAAGGCTTCACTGGTTTTAGAAAATTAGTAGAGAATGAAGGATACGGAATTTACTGTTTGTTTTCAAATATTTTGCCTAACCCAAACTTAAAATTTTTCAGTATTGTAATTTGGTGACTATTTTATTTTATATTGCTTAAACATGAGAAGATATTAGCACCTCACATTTGACCCATAACTCTAGTGCTTTTTAATGGCTCATACACAATAAATAACATTTCTGTCCTGTACTCCTGAGGAGAGGTAGTTCAGGACGCTTTACCCTTTGCTTCCTCTTTGTCACCACTAGGTGGTGCTGTGGGCTTATGTAAGTTTGCTGGTTGGCTGGTTTGGCCTTTTGTTTTAGTGCAAACTCTTCAGGCTTTGCCTTCATTAAAATCTGTTCCTATAGTTGCAAATGCTAATGTTACTTACATTGTCTATAAAATCTTATTTCCAAAGTTAGTGATTTGCTCACACCGCCTCTATTCTCATGTAGATTCTAATTACACATTGCTTCTTTGTGTTGCATAAACTAGGAACAAAATAAAAATATAAAATCTGCCTGTAAAAATGCTTTTAGAGAGAATTTGCCCTCTAGATTCTGGTTTGTGCAGTATAATTTAGAGCAATAACAATCTATCATACAATACAGTCTTTCTGCCCCTCCCCCCGGAAAATATGGAAAGTGTACTCTTTGTATGGGTCATCAAGTTAAGTCAGTTATTTTGGTGTTTTGTGTTTTGTTTTCTTCCAACCTCCCGTTTCTCAGCGTTCTCCCGCTCCTTCTTTCTGCTCATGTCGCCATAATAACCTGAGAAAATTTCTCTGGAAGCACACAGGGTCAGATCCTTGCAACCGAAAGCCTCACTCATTGGCTAGGGAGCCCTGGGTGCTTTTGGCTATTGATAATTTTAGAAAGTAATCGAGTCTGTACAAACTGGTCTTTAAAAAAGTGACCTAGAGTGGATTGAAGGTTGAGAGTCACTCAAGCAGCTTAGGCCGTAGAGCTCGATTAGGTGCATTTGTAAATGTGGCATGTGTCTGACATAAGGCCTCACTATCTCCTGTGAGCCTGACACAGCGCCCCACTCTCTCTCCCACGTGTCTGATACAGCACCCCACTCTCTCACGTGTCTGACACAGCACCCCACTCTCCCACGTGTCTGACACAGCACCCCACTCTCTCACGTGTGTCTGACACAGCACCTCACTCTCTCCCGTGTGTCTGACACAGCACCCCACTCTCTCCCGTGTGTCTGACACAGCACCCCACTCTTTCACGTGTCTGATACAGCACCCCACTCTCTCACATGTGTCTGACACAGCACCACATTCTCTCACGTGTCTGATACAGCACCCCACTCTCTCATGTGTCTGACACAGCACCCCACTCTCCCACATGTCTGACACAGCACCCCACTCTCTCACGTGTCTGATACAGCACCCCACTCTCTCCCGTGTGTCTGACACAGCACCCCACTCTCTCCCGTGTGTCTGACACAGCACCCCACTCTTTCACGTGTCTGATACAGCGCCCCACTTTCTCCTGTGTGTCTGACACAGCACCCCACTCTCTCACATGTCTGATACAGCACCCCACTCTCTCACATGTGTCTGACACAGCACCGCATTCTCTCACGTGTCTGATACAGCACCCCACTCTCTCACGTGTCTGACACAGCACCCCACTCTCCCACGTGTCTGACACAGCACCCCACTCTCTCACGTGTCTGATACAGCACCCCACTCTCTCCTGTGTGTCTGACACAGCACCCCACTCTCTCCCATGTGTCTGACACAGCACCCCACTCTCTCACGTGTCTGATACAGCGCCCCACTTTCTCCTGTGTGTCTGACACAGCACCCCACTCTCTCACGTGTCTGATACAGCACCCCACTCTCTCACATGTGTCTGACACAGCACCGCACTCTCTCACGTGTCTGATACAGCACCCCACTCTCTCCCGTGTGTCTGACACAGCACCCCACTCTCTCACGTGTGTCTGACACAGCACCGCACTCTCTCACGTATCTGACACAGCACCCCACTCTCTCATGTCTGACATAGGGCCCCACTTTCTCCTGTGTGTCTGACACAGCACCCCACTCTCTCCCGTGTGTCTGACACAGCACCGCACTCTCTCCCGTGTGTCTGACACAGCACCCCACTCTCTCATGTCTGATACAGCACCCCACTCTCTCCCGTGTGTCTGACACAGCACCGCACTCTCTCCCGTGTGTCTGACACAGCACCCCACTCTCTCCCGTGTGTCTGACACAGCAACGCACTCTCTCCCGTGTGTCTGACACAGCACCCCACTCTCTCCCGTGTGTCTGACACAGCACCGCACTCTCTCCCGTGTGTCTGACACAGCACCCCACTCTCTCATGTCTGACACAGCACCCCACTCTCTCCCGTGTGTCTGACACAGCACCCCACTCTCTCATGTCTGACACAGCACCCCACTCTCTCACGTCTGACATAGGGCCCCACTCTCTCACTTCCCTACCTTGTTGTTCTTGTCACGTGTTCATGTCACATGACAGTCTTTTAAATGGTGATCTCTGTTCCCACCTGGTCCTATTCCAGTCCCTCAAGATGAAGTTGTCTTTGGCATCAACTTTTGTATCTGGTTTCTCCGTGACAAAAAGATTTAGCCTCTCTGCATCTCATTTCCAAAGACAGTAGCAATTCCATATCAAAGGGATGTGGTGAATATTTGTCACATGATTTTTGACAGAGATGACACACTGGAGAGGGGCTGACCTCTTCAGCAAACTGTGCCGGCAGAACATGGAGAGACTTGAGATCCGAGTCTTGTCTCTTGCTGTAAGAAGTCAATTCAGAGTAGGTCCAAGACCTTAGTAGGAGACCAGAAACTCCAGAAGTACTGGAGGAAGATGCCTCAAGATTCAGGCACAGGCTGAATCTGAAGAGCACTTTGTGGAAAAGCTCAGGGGGAAAAAAAGGGGGTTTCATGAAATTAAAAAACAACAACAAACAAATAAATAAATAACCCCCCTAAAACCAACTCTGTACAGCTGAGGAAAGAATCAGTGAAGAGATAATTTGTAGAACGGGAGACAAAGTCGTCTCGTCATATCACTGACAGATGTTTAATATTTAGATTATACAGAGGACTTTCGAGACTAAAACTGGGGCTGGAGAGATAGCTCAGTGGTTGGGGCAGTCCCTGCCTCTTGTAGGGGACCCAGGCTTGGTTCCCAGCAAGAACAGACAATTCTCAAGAGATGAAGTGAAAGTGGCCAATGATCATACGAACTGTCGGCTTTTCTGAGCCACTAGGGAAAAGCACCTAAGGCAGTACAGAGAGATCCCATCTCACCTCAGACCATCATTAAAACAAATAAGAGCAAATGATGAGGATGCAGGAGACGGTGCTCACATACTGCGGGCACAAACAGAACCAGTGCATATTCCTTTCCATAGTGCAAATTAGTGTGAGGATTCCTCAGAAAAAAATATATAGCTTCCATGTGAGAAAGTTACCCCTCCTTGGTTTGTGCAGACGCCACTTAGGTGCTTGCACACTTGTGTTTTCAGCCATATTCATAATGGCTAAGTTATAGAACCTGCCTAGGGATCCATTGACCGACAAACGGATGAAGGGAAATGTGGAATACATACACAGCGGAGTCTCATCCAGCCACAAAGAGAATGAATTATATCGTTCTTTAGGACAAAGGGTGGAGATCACTGTATTAAGAAAAATAAATCGGACTCAGACAAACATTTCATGTTTCTCTTATTTTCAAATTCCAGCTTTTATGTAGATGCATTAAATTATGCATGTATATAGGACATGGAAGCAGAGGGACCTGGGAGAGTGGATGAGAATGGGGGGTGAGAGGGAACATGGTCAAAGTTCTTGTTGAGCTTGCATGAAAATGTCCTGAAACCCATTGCTATGAATGTGAGTATATGCCAATAAAAAAGAAAGTATATGCCAATATGCTAATGTTACTTAGTACGAGGAACTGCTCTATTAATAATAATCAGAGTAGGCAATAATGAGAGCCTGGGGGATGGCGCAGTGGGTAAAAGTGCTTGCCAAGCCAGCATAAGGATCTGGGTTCGAATTTCTAGAACTGATAGAAAAGCCAGACATACAGCATGAGGGTTTGGAATGGCAGCATATTCCCAGATGGAACACGGGGGACGATGTGGAGCAGCAGATGAGATAGGAAACATCTGGGCCAGCTAGTCTGCCACTCTCATGGGAAAACAATGATCCCATCTCACATAAGGGAGAATAGAGGACTGACAAACCTGTTTGTCCTCAAGCCTCTATACATGCACCATGTGTGCACGAGCTTACACACACAGGGAGATGAGAGAGAGATTGTGAACACGTTAGTCTTGACTGTCCCAGGTAAGCAAACCCCACATTTGTTGGTACTTTTTAAAGAAGGTATATGCATCCATAAGTTTAGACTTCATAGTTTAAGAGACGAGTAGCTACTGTTCTCATTGGACAGTTACCGGTTTTGCTACATCCGGACAGAGCAGACCGAGTGCTGTTAGACTGGGGCTGATGACGTCTCCCTCCCTGCCAGGTGTCCTGGTACCGCATATTGGGCTGCAGAGCCGAAGGAAGCTATGGGAAAGTAAGACTGAACAATGACCATCTCCCAAACTCCGGAGAAGCGGTACGTTCTACTCCATCAGGAGACTTACTAAGCCCCATTAATGACAACCCTGTATGTGTTCCCCTATGAAGTCATTACAGCAGTGTATTGACGCCAATTCCGAGATCCCACAGTGATTTAATAGTCACACTGCCTTAATTTTCTGAGTAAAAGCTGAACTGTTTCTGTTCACAGATTCCAGCTGATGGCAAAAGCATCTTTGAAATTAAAGGTTTGGAAACTAATGAAAAATATATATTTGCGATCGCTGCTTATTCTTCCAGTGGGAAACTCATCGGTGATGCTGTAGGCGAGACAACTAAGCCCATTCTTATTTACCCGCCTCTCTCTGCCGTCACTGCTCGGATGTACCTGGCGCAGGTAGAAAAGATGGCTGCCATTTTCCATCTTTTTTTTTTTTTTTTTTTTTTTTCTTGTTAAGCTTTTGCTAACTGATATCCAATGGGAGAAAAATCACAGTAGATTTTCCATGATGCCTGAGATACATATTTTCCATGATTGCAACTTACTTCATAAGACACAAATCGTTGCTTTCACAATAGAGAATTTGCCTGGGAGTACAAATGTAATTTTAGACGTTTTGGAAAATACTGCAATGCATGTAAATAAATGTTATCTGTTACTACCCAGAGTAGCAGATCTTACCCTGGGGCAATGTCGTCAATGGCTGGTGACATTTCAGTTGTCACAACCTAGGAATGCTGCTGGTATCTTGTGAGTAGAGGTTAGGAATGCTGATAAGCAGCACACAGTGTGACAGGACAGCCTTCTGCAACAAAGCAGTACCCAACACATGCTGGGGATGTAACTTAGGAGTAATAGAATACTAGCCCAGCATGCACAAGGGTTCAGTCACAAACACTGTGAAGAAAATCCAATATAAAATGTCATAGCACAGGATGACAAACCCACATCCAGAGAGAGCTCTTTATTTTTGTGCATCTATCTATTAACCTATTGCCCGTCTTAGTCTTATCTATTTATCTATCTGTCTGTCTGCCTGCCTGCCTGCCTGTGCAATTGTATATGTATATAATACATGCCCTTCCTTCCTTCCTTCCTTCCTTCCTTCCTTCCTTCCTTCCTTCCTTCCTCCCTCCCTCCCTCCCTCCCTCCCTCCCTCCCTCCCTCTCTCTCTCTCTCTCTTTCTTTCTTTCTTATTTTCTATTTTTGGGTTTTCAAGACAGGATTTCTTTGTATAGTCCTGGCTGTCCTGGAACGCATGCTGTAGACCAGGCTGAACTCAAACCAGAGATCTACTTGCCTCTGCCTTCTGAATGCTGGGATTAAAGGCACGTGCCACCATGCCCAATTGATATTTTCATTAAATAGATAATTTTTACTTTTCAATTGCATTAGAAAATTTCCTATGAAGTACTCTTTAATGATTTAATTTTATTGAGTTGTTACTTTTTAAAAATTAAAATATAATTTTATAATTCTCTTTCCCTTTTCCCCTTTCAACCTGCTCCATGCTCTCCCAGTCTGTGGAATGTATAGCTTCTTTTCTTTAACAATGTCTTGAGCCTTGTGGACATGTTGTGCCTTCCTTAGTAATTCTTTACTGCTGGATATTTAGAGACTTTTCAGTATTTTGTTACTGTAAAAAAGGTAGAATATACATTACTGCATATAAATCTTTCACTGTACCCCTGGCTATATTTTCAGGATAAATTCAGGGAAAGAAAGTTATCAAGTCAATAGAATCAGGAAGACCTAAGTTCAGATTCAAGCTGCTCACAGTAGCCATGAACTACTGAGCAAAGAAGGGCTTTTCGTGTTGAAGGGAATGCCAATGGAGGTCCATATGCCAAATGTTTAGATACCACTCTTCTCAAAGTGCACCCTGAATAAACATTATTGTTATTATTGTTAGTTATAAATACTCATGATTGACCTTCTTGCTGAAATAGCTGCTGTCTGACTGAAGACGTGTCACCCATGAATAGGACACCAGAGCCACTCATTGACCTAGGTCTGAAATATCTAATTTTATGCCAGTTGTTGGCTGCAGAGTGGCTCTAAATTTTCTCATATTTCTATTGTGCTGTGATATTTTTCTTTTAATAGTTGATTAGCATTATAGTCTTAGATCTCACTGGCATTTTATACCATATTTTTCAAAGAAAATTAAATTGGGAGAATTGCTCAAATTTGTCTAGCATTGGTGTAGTGTGTCACACTGGTTCATGGTGTTCTGGTATTTTGATTACTTTAGAACTTAATATATTTGCTAATTTGCAGCCATAGAGTTATTGTGAGGTGCTGAATATTTCATCAAGACCTAATTTTTCTCCTGGGAGTGGTTTGACTCTTGGGTTCCATTCGGCAGAACTTTTATTGAAAGTTAATAAAATGAAGTCCAGGCTATGCTGCTGGGATAATGAGAAGCGCCATGGAGCAGTGACCTGTGTCTCTCTATTGGCACCGGATTTGTAACTCTCTAGATCACTCAAGATGGTTGATGGGCATTCTTCCATAATGCCAAGTAGCTAAAGCAGAACTCTCTCATTTATTAAACCTCCTTATTTCTTAAATTTGAAAATTAAGTTTTTATATATTCTAGGCTAATATAAATCTTTTTCAGAAGTGCAATTTGGTTTTCCTAACACTGGCTAGTTTTTAGTTTCAGGACAACCCTGTTCATTAAAGTGCATTATTATAAGCATTATGTAGTAAAAGATGAGCTATTTACCCAAATGCTTCTGGTTATTATGGCCTTGGAGGGTTTAGGTTGTATTTTTATTATATTACTCCATAAGCATAAATAAAGTCAGGCAAAGCTTTAACAGGTCTCCCACTAATGTAGAACACTAATAATTTAGTCTGTTTGGATATTTTTAAAAAAAGGAATACTTTAGAATTATATTATTTTGTTATTATCCCCTCATTTTTGGCCTCATTTCAGTTTGTTTTAAAATCAGGTAATAGAATATGTTCTCAGCTTTCCTAATGCTGCAAGCCTTTAATACACTTCCTCAAGTAGTGGTGGCCCCCAACCATACATTTTTGTTGCTATTTCACGACTGTAATTTTTCTGCTGTTGTGAATTGTAATGTAAATATCTGACATGCAGGATTTCTGATATGTGACCCCTTTAGGGGCCACGACCCACAGGTGGAGAACCACTGCCCTGACATTTCTTAGGTAGCAGACAGTAAATCTGTCTCTTGGATTGGCCAGCTCATGCCTTTTTGCAGCTGTGTTCACACTCCAACAACTCAAGTATTGGACATTGCTTTGTGCCCATTGAGAGCAGCATGACTGTGGACCTGGACTGCTCCCTGTCTCCTCTGGGCCCCTTCCCTCCCCTCCCATTCTACACACTTCATTCTCTGTCGGCTTTCTCTTGCCTGGACCTGAGCTGGTATGCCAGCAAGTATTCCTGGTGTGATGCAGCAGAGTCTGAGGATGGACCACACATGTGTTGTCATAGTTCCAATAGAGACAGCGAGGGAGATGTTGCTCTTACATTTTCCCACTTCACAGATGACTTCCTGAGGACCCATTGGTGTGTGAAGGATTCCTTTTGCCAACGAGTTTACATTTGAAAGAAAGTATTATAGGTGCTTCAGTTAGCATCAACTGTCCACTTGACAGAGCCTAGAATTACCTCAGAAGAGTCTCCGTTGAGCAAATGTCTTTATCAGGCTGGTCCATGGATGACAATTGTGGCCTTTGTCAAGCTTTGCTGTGCTGTTATGTGGTTTTATGCCTTCAGCATGGCCCCAGTCGCATGGGCAGTGAGAGAAGTGACTTAGGAGGAATCATACGTAAGACGGACTAGAGAAGTTCTGGCCTTGTAAGTTTTTCCAGTGAGTGGATAATGTTCTAGTAACATGTCCTTCCTGTGCTTAATGAATTTATTTATGCCGTATCATCTGAAGCAGTGTGGAAGTCACTTGGTGAAGGCTCGTGTTGTGTATGCATTTAAATAGAAGACTCTTTAGAAATTCTTTCAAATATATTCTATCAAAAGAAGGTCAGTTGGTGATTTTTTTTTTTTCTTCTGCTGAGCTTCTAAGCTTCACTAGTGAAATTATTTTTCTCAACACTGGATCTGTTAAACTTGAAAGATATGGACTCTGGGAAAGCGTTTTTGTTTCATTCTTTACCCTTTTCAGCTGCCAACTCTTTGTTACACAAAAGCTTAGAAAGTGTCATTCAGAACCAGGAAAGAATGAAACATTTCGTATATCAGGTTGGGGAAATCTGATTGTTTCTCTTGGAGCAGATTGTTCATTATAACGGTATCTATAATAAATGGAGCATACTGCTGAGATGGATGCAAACGAAATTAATTTGGCTCAGATGTGATCTTTGTTTTGCTTATGAGGATTTGAAACATCCTCCCAGAGTTTCAAATTTCCATGCAATTTAGAAATAAAAGAGATGTCAAAATGCGTCTGCCTCCCCTGCCAGTGGCCATGCATAGCCACCCCATTCCCTCTCTGTGGTACTGCCAAGCAGGACAACAAATGTGACAGTGTGTGGTGGGATGTGTCTGAATTCTGTTTGAAATATACATGTTCCAAGTCAAAAGATGCCTTGAGATGATGTGTCTTTGTTACAGGCTGCCTATCAGGTTGGAAACTATGAGTTGGCCAAAAAAGTCTTCTCACCAGTTTGGAATTATTTTGTTGCCTCTCCGCTTCAGGATGAGCAGTCAGTTATCTCTCTAAGCAACATTATGTCGATTACACAGAGAAGGTAATTAAAAATGCTACTTTAAAGCCCCATATCATGTGTTGCTGTTTTCATGTCAAGATAGCCCACATAAAAGTGTATCTAACCAGAATTATAAAGTGCTTATATTCCAAGGTCTTCCAGTCCTTGTTAGATATGTCCTTACTAGAGTCAGAAAAAAAAAACAAAAACAAAAAACAAACAAACAAACAAACAAACAAAAAACAGCGAGGCAGATGGGTAAAGGTTTTGGAATACAAATGTCAAGTGGTAGCACCAGAGCAGAAATGTGAATGCTCACTGGAGACTTTTGAAACCGAATAGGGAGAGGATGTGGTTAAGATGAGGCCTTGATGTGTGGTCTGCAATTCTGTAGAGTTCTTCCTTTGCTCCAAATAGGCTCCAGGGCTAGACTCTCAGCAGCTGCCATCATGCCAGGAGAAGCCATAGAAAATAGCTGACTATCTCTGGACTTTTCTGCTGTTTTTCCTTAAAGGAGCAGGTCTTCAGGACAATTCTCAAACAGAACATTTCAGGTTCTTAGTTCAGGCTTTGCCTACAAATTCACAAAAAAAGTTTCTTCACCTGCTTATTAATGCCTGAAAGACATAACCCTTAACCCATCATAGAAAATGAACTTAAAAACATAAATGCTCAGCAAAATGAGGTGTTGGTAATGCTTATTTACACTAAAAGATTAATTCCATTTCAACTAAACAAATATAAACTTAACATTTGCTCTGTCCAAGGGTCATGAATGCTATAGGAGAAAAATCTGAGGGGCATTTTAAGAGAAGAATGAGGCAAGTTAGGTTTGGTGTGAATTGTTGTACAGGAAAGGGGTGAATACTGACTGGACTTTCTAGTGTTCAGTGACTGGAGAGTCTGTGGCATTTACTAAAGGAAATGGGGTATGTGTATAGGGAGATAATAGCGTGTGGGGGGTTAGGTTACTTTTGCTTCTCCAGCAAGATGCTTTTGTAGGTCAGGAGATGATAATAGATGTTTTGTTCAGTGCTGGCATTCAGGAGACAGTCAATGCTAGAAATGGCAGCTTGGAAATTGTCCATGGAGATCACCATTGAAATCTTGGAAATGAGCCTTGTCTTCCAGGGAATGATTTTTGAAGTTTAGCAGAAAAGAGGCAATCCTGGGATTGAGCACTGGTGTAGCTTGCAGTAAAGGGCCACGTGTGAGAGAGGGAACCAAGAAAGGCTACTGACGGGGAGTTGTTCAGGAGACCAAGAAACAGGGAGATGCATTGCTAAGGGAAGTGAGAGTTATTTGGGGTCTGGCCTGCTCTGTCACATGCAAATGCCGGGTCAGACTCAGTGAAATCTCCTAGAAAGGTTGGGCAGGATAGAAATCAGAAGACATTTAGAGTTGACAATTTGGAGGCCAGCAGCGGATTCAAGAGAGAGCAACTTGTATGACTCCACAAACCAGAAATGGTTTTGTGATGGATTGAGGAATAATGAAGTGGAGATTCATAGCAAGTGAGGATCACTCACAGGCAGAAAAGCAAAGGGAAGCTAGCAGAGACTTGAGGGGAAAGTCAGGCTTTCAGGAAGAATTTTAGGTCTAGAGGGAAGGGGGAGGTTGAAGAGACAAGATAATGCAGGGGACAGTGACATTGTTGTGCTAGAGCCAAGAGGGTATAGAGCACAGTGTTGGTGGGATGTTCAGAGGAGGGGGCGCGCATGTGCACAGAGGGAGTCCCAGGAAGGGCTAAGTGCTACTGAGCAGCGCTGGCATCAGACTGATGCAGCTGTGTGTTGAATCCCTACTTCCAGGTGGCCAAGAGTCTGCTTAAGTCATGGTTGTATCCTAGGGCCTTGGAGAATGTTATGTGCACAGTCGGCTTTAAGCAAATCCTATTTTGAAAAGGTGAATGAAAAAAAAATAAGTGAATAAGTAGTTGGTGTTGTGACAAGCTTGAAAAGTTGGACAGTGGTGTCTCTGCAGGTCACATGATGATATAAGAGGTGGTGGAGACTAAGGTTCCGTGAACCTCAATATTGAAGAGACTCTGAGGTGAGCAGGGAATGAAATGGAGCCAGGAAGTGATAGGTGGGACAAAGGCCTGTATCATGGTACTGAGGGCCATTGTGAGGCCAACAAAAAAGTGCAGTGTGCATTGCGGGGTGGGACAGGAGAACTAAGTTCAACATGGTGGGGTCCTCTTCAGGTGTGATTTAATTATGTCAGGCTCTTTCCTGCTGTCTGGGGACAGGAGATTCAGAGCAGAAGGACCCGAAGCTTGAATCTGAGGGTTTGTCACCAGCTATGCCCCAGGGTGTGGTATGGAGAGCCAACCGACGTCAAGCTCTGCTCACCTCTGGTGCTGTGGGCTGCAATGTAGAAAAGGCAGTTAGAAATAAGCAGCGCCATTAAGACACATTCTCTGTAGCTGAATTTGCTTCGAATGCTCCTCTCTTGCTACCAGGTTCATCAGCGGGACTCCCCAACTCACTGTAATTCCATCACGTTAGCGGAATAGAACTTTATATTTGTAAGAACTAGGAACATTTGCCACTGATTATTTTTACAGACTGGTGGCCAGCACTTCAGCTGTTTCACTTTCTTAGCTATGAACTTGCTTTTGGCTTTTATTTAAGTGGACACCTGAGAACAGCTGTCTGTGTGCGTCACTGTGTAGATGCGGAGAATCAGCTAACCTGCAAAGGCTGGGTAGATGGGCCCGTCAGTCATTGTGCAGTCGCTCACCTAACACACTTCTTTCTCCCGCAGGTTACATTCCAATATCCTGGAAGACACGTCTTCAATCCTCTTATACCTTTTCCTTAGAAATATCTTTGTGATGAGCGACATTAAAATTAAAGAGGAAAATCTCTTCTGTGATAATATTAAAGGCAATGAGATGTTCCCTGCCCAACAAGTGAGTACAAGCCTGGAACTGAAACCATGTAGGCTCTACTGTGTTTGCTTCCACATGCTTCAAGGACAGATTCCTTTGGGATCTTGTGTCCTTCTCATAGAGGACCAAGACAACATAGCTGAATGCGTTGTATTATGTTATATTCCATGCAGCTCTCACAGCCACAAGTTAAGGTTTCCTTCTTCTCAATTAATCTTTTCTTCTCTGTATACAATGCCAGTATATATTTTAGAAATCAATTCTGTAGTTTCATCACCACTAATAACATATGGCTTCGTTTTTATATGGTTTCTCTGCTTTTGGAAAAGGTGCAAGGATTAACACTTTATTATTTACAAAATGAGATCTCAATTTATTGTCCAGCCACCTGCCTTCTTAAAAACACCTCTTTTTCTTAGAGATGCTTTTATGTTGATGTCTATTAACTTGCTGTGTTCTTTTGAATTATAATACTATTGCATACTTACACAGAGGCAGGTTTATAATGACCCTTCTAGTGATGGGCTCTCAGACTGCACAACCCCATGGTGCTCTGGCTTTGATAATGATCTTCTATTAACCCCTCATTCCAGCTTGTGCATCTCTCTATGTTCTGACCTTCCTCGCTAGATATGGATGAAGCCTCAGGCATCTTTCTTTCTTCTTCTGTGGGTTTTTTTTTTTTTGTAATAGTTGTTTTTCAATATGTCTTTTTGATTTGCTCAAACTGGCAGTTTGTTCCATGAAGCCCATGCCAGTAACAGGGTTCTTTCTCTAGTCCAGCGCACTGTTCTTGGAGCTCAGGTTCTCAGAACCACCCACCTCTGTTGACTGTTAGCTCTCATTATCTTCAGTTTCTTCTCTTACACACCAAGTCTGCAAAAGAAGCCATTTAAAAAACGGCTTCTGTGACTTTCAGCACCAGAAACCACCATTCCAGTAAGTGCTGCTTGTGTAGAAATGTCTGGTTTCTCTTGGATGTACCCACATAATGCGGATATAAATTTTCCTTTTTCTGCCCAGAAGGAAAATGAAAGGAGAGAACTTCTATCCTCTTAGAAGACATATTTACTATTACAGCCCTTAACTTTCTGTTCTTCATCATTTCTATTTTGTTAGTGAAAATATAAGTAGATGTATTAGTCTGGTTTGCCAAAAGTGTTCCATTTTCTTAAATATTAGGAAGTGAAATTGGATCTGTTAATCAAGTGAGAACAATGTTATTGGTGTATTAAATTTTAATTCTTATCTATCATAATTTGTGGTTTAAAAGCTAGCCTTTTTTCTTGAAATTAAAATATAGTTAAGATTTTTTTTTTCTCACCTATAAAGTAGACGGGAACATTTTCTGTCATTAGTGACTCTTACATTGTCTTAGAAAACACTCTGGAGTTTAATGTCAGGATTGTGCTATGCACATGTATCATTAAGGGAGAGGCAAAGTCTTTTCCAAATTTAGATTTTCTTCATGTTATTGTTAATGTTGTTGAGCCGGCAGGACCACGTTCCTTGTCCTCTCTGAATCCTAAAAGTGTATGGAGTTACACACTTGATATTCAGCTTGGGTACTGCTGCTTTTTATGTCTGCTCAGATTGCTAGACTGATGGAATGTGAGAATGTGCTAGTGGCCCTGGAGCTCAGCAACTTCCTCAATGATGCCAATTTCGCCCTTCAAGCGGTGACCCAGTGCTACGGGCTCCTCGCTCCCATCATCTATCACAATATAGTTCTGGTACCAGTCATACAGGTAAGGGTGTCCCCTACCCTACAGAAGGTTTGTGTAGAATGGCAATTCAGTGATTATTATGGGAAAGAAGAGCAGTATACTCCCCATAAAGTTCAAATGGATCAAGAAGAAGTATTGTGAAAATGCCTTAATGAATCATGTATCAGAAAGGGATCAAATGTGTTTCTTTGGAAGCACACAGCCCCACTAATGTTCTTAGTGAAACACTAGCAAGGGTTGTGTCAGTTTTCATGGTCTTCATTGTAGATACTGCAGTATATTTTCATCACACGTCACTAAAGCCGTTGCAAGGATGTGCATAGTGAATAACCCGAGAAAGCTTGATGCGTGCCAGAGTTGATATTCTCATTCAAAGGGAGGTTAAATGATGGTGAAAAAACCTAGTTATTTATCTGAAAGAGAAGTAGAATCTTACTTCTCCTTGAACTTTGTAAAACTATCCAGGCCCATTAAAGGGTTACAAGTAAAATGAAGCAAAACTTAAGGGCAAAAACAAATAAATAAATGAATGAATGAATGAATGAATGAATAAAGAAAGAAAGAAAGAAAGAAAGAAAGAAAGAAAGAAAGAAAGAAAGAAAGAAAGAAAGAAAACCAAAACAAAATAAAAAACCCAACCAGGAGCTGACATATGTAGTCTGGGATTTCAGGAAGAATCTTCCCAATTAAGAAACTTCAAAACCCAGCTGTGGTGGTGCACAACTTTAATTCCAGCACTCAGGAGGCAGAGGCAGGTTGATCCCTGTGAATTTGAGGCTATTTTGATTTACAGAGAGAGTTCTAGGACAGCCAGGGCTACCCACAGAGACCCTGTCTCAGAAAAAAAGATAGAACTTCTAGAAATAATAAATTGCATGAGGCAAAGAACCATGACAAATATCATAAGAAACTTGTGGGGCTGGAAAAGAATTAACTCAGAGTTAATAAAAAGTAAATTAGATATGACAGGAAGCCTTGAAAGTTGGCCATCACCTAATAGCTAGATAGATACAAGGTCTGGATAGGTAGTTCATAGGAAACCAAGCCCACCACATGCTATGATGCTTGGGTACCAAGTATTTCTGGAAGCATATGTTAGATTAATGTAGAATTCATAACTCCTTTTGCTGGTGGAACATGTAATAACAATGGCATTCTGACTCACTGACAGGGTAATGGGAATTGTTATAAGCTTTTGGGTTTTGAAAAAGCAACTTAATTAAATTAAATCTAACTTTACACAAAATTAAAATCAAATATATCTGCTATAGTAGTTCTTATATTGGTGACTTATTTCACAGAACAAAAATTTAATAAAATTAAAAATACATTTATCTGACATCGCAACCACCCTGCAAGTATTACACAGAATAAATTCTTTACTGGGCCAAGTGCTGAGGCTCCCACTACCCCCGCCCCCCCATGTGCCTGGTCCATGTATTTTCCCTCCTGGGGATGTGGTACCACATGATGGTCTTTGACTTAGAGTGTATACTGTAGCCTTAAGGTTGGTGCGTCATCCTCCTCAAGGCCTCCAAAGCTGCTGCTCATGGGGGCACCGTCGCAAGTAGAAGGGTGTTAGTGTGTGTGTGTGGCAGAGACAAGATAAATGAAGAAAAGCAGCAGTGACAGTGCCCAAATTACATTAGCTATGAACTGTCCAATGTGAGAACAATAAATTATGGTTAATCCATGCCAGACGATAACATGTGGCTTTTAGCAATATAGGGCTCTCTCTGCGATTTGGAAGCACTGTTCCTGAGGCATAGTTGAAGGAACAAAGATAAAAGTTCAGACAAGCATATATAAGTGCATTTTATGAAATAACACAATTCTCTTGGTACACCCTTGCATTTGTGCACACACATATGCACACTTAGGCATAAACTTTGAGAAGTGACTAGGGTGGTCAGCATGATTTGGGGATGTGGTGTGCAATGGGGGCAGAGGCTAAATTAACACAGAAGGGAAGAGTTAAGAAATAAATATTCTCAGCAGTGTATCAGCATAATAACATATTGTGAAAATGGTGGCTTGAAGCAACTCAAAAGAACAAACATACTTACATTAATTTGTTCTTTGGGGTCATCAGAATGAATGGCTTGCTGCATGCTCAGCTTTGCTTCTCTGAGCCCAATATAATAGTCTTGGTCTTGATCAAATTCAGGAACACGCAGTGTGAAGCCAGGAAAGGAAGTAAACACCAGTATTAATTGATTTTCAGTGCTGTGAATGCTCGGCTTTAATCTGAGAGGACCTATCATCTCTTTTCCTCTTTACTGTCATAAGCGACCCGATCCCCTCCATACTTTGACAAGGGTCCCCTAAGCATAGATGTGACCTTTAGTGTTTTGGATCCATGCAGCATTTGGCCTCTCTTATAGTGCTTGTGTAAATAAGCATTGTTTTATAGTTATTGCATATTTATACTCCGCTCATTTTCAAGTTTCTGTAGATAGATGATGACTCATCTGAAAGTGGAAAATGACCATTGTATCTATGTATATCCTTTTATACCTGGTGAATATGTTGTCAATACTGATCGATTTAAGTGGCACTTTATAGCCTAAGACTGATATGATTTACATATTACAGTTCATATTAAATAAGACGATATTTTGACACAAAAAACATTGTTTCTTTTTTTTAGATCTTGATAAAATGTATTGTGGTTTTGCAAGAAATACCAAGTACTGTTCACTCAAAGAAAAACGTTTCAAGCTTTGAAAGTATCCAACACATGATAGCTTGCTGTATCTACTATATGACAAAGGTATTTATTTCACTGTTTGTCTAGTGCTGTAAACTTAGGATTGGTGCTGAATGAGACAGTAAAACTTCATTTAGTCATGGTAGTTGCAATGCATAAGAATAGCATCCCCTGGGCCAGAAACAGAGCTCAGAAATTATGAGTTCAT
Organism: Phyllotis vaccarum; assembly: GCA_033318265.1. NCBI lineage: Eukaryota > Metazoa > Chordata > Mammalia > Rodentia > Cricetidae > Phyllotis > Phyllotis vaccarum. The sequence continues at coordinate 32,206,137 of JARWLC010000014.1, forward strand.
GCTGATCTTATGGAGGACTTGAGTTTGTTCCTATGACCCTTGTTAGCAGCTCACAGATGCCTCAACTCCTGCTTCTCAGGATCCAGTGCCCTCTTCTGATTTCAGAGGGCATCTGCACTAACGTGTAATTAAAAAAAAAATCTTAAAAAAATTAGCAGCCACAAAGCAATTTTTCTTAGATGAAAAGCAAATGTAAAGCCTACACATTTCAGGATGGTAACTGTTGTTGAACTTTTTGATAAAATATGGTGCCTCACAAACTCAACCTTGATGTCACTGAAGTGGCATTTGGATATTATCTGGCATTACATACAGTCACACAGAACATATGTTCCAAATGCCTAAACTACTGACACATTCTGTACAGTCTGTATGCCACCTTGTCAGGCTGCGATAGTGATCAAGGGGAGCCCCCAGGCAGGCCTCAACTATCAAGGCCAGGGTTTGGGCCAGGATAGTGGAATTTAGCTCTACAGAGACAACAATAGCTGGCTATGGTGACCATGCCTTTACTCCCAGCACCTGGAAGGCAGAGGAGGGTGAATCTCTAGGAGTTCTATACAGTGAGTTCCAAGGCAACCAGAGCTACATAGTGAGACCTTGTCTCAAGAAAATCAGAACCCCAAACTCTCCAACCCCCAAACTCCAGAACAAGCAGCAATACAACAATGAAAGGGTCAGTCAGTGAGTGAGGGTATGATGCTTTCATGAACTTAGAATGTAAAAGATTGAGGGCAACCATGGAGGAGGTGACAGACTAGGTGTACATTTGGGGTAGGAGACAGGTGTGCCAAACCCAGAGGCCAAGTGTAGAGGCAAAGGCAGGGGTTGGGAATGGTGAATCTGGAGATAGGAGCCAAGGATGGAGACAGGCAATGTGGAGGAAGCAGAGAAACTGCTTTATCAGGTGTTAGTCCGCTTCTTCATTCAATAGCTATCCACAGATCACTTCTCTCAGACTCTGTTTTGGGAGCTTGGTGTATGACCAAAGAATTAGAGCTTCGTGGGTGATCCCAGCTCTCTAGCTTGGGTAGTGAATAGTAGGTATGACACACACAGGGATGTGAAAAGACTGGGGAAGGCTTCACTTGAGATTTGGGTATCCTTCAAGCAAGCGGTAAAACTCAAGTGACCACTGAGACAACACAGGTAAAATAATGTGTCATTTGGTTGGATATGAGGCCAAGTTGTTCTGTTCTGAGACAAACTTACTGTTGCATTCATTAAAAAGTTAGGTAATGAAGATGACAACCCAGTTCTGTCTCATGAGCTTGGCCTTTGGTGGGGGAAGACAGAGCACCCCTCTCTTCCTCATGCAGTCCTATGAAATACACAAGTAAAAAGAAAATCAGTTAAGGGAGAATCATTTATGGGCCAGGCTTTCATTAGATCAGAAGGCAGGCAGAACATGGGAGCAAATGTACTGAGAAACCTATGGCCAGCTTTATTTCACAACTGAGCAGGCAAGAAGGAAGAGGAGAATTTAGATTTTTTTTTTTTTAAAGCAGAAAGTAAACATGGAGGAAGATGAAGCTGAAAATGTAAACATTGTGTAATGTAACCTTCCCTATGCTGGAAAAGACCAAAGATGAGTTGGGACCAAAGAGGCAAAGAAGCCTTACAGAGAGCAAGAGAGCAATCAAATAATATAACCAACCAACCAAATCCATGCTACAAGAACCAACCTTCTGTAACAAACAGATTTCCTAAAGATCACGGAAACAGTAGATAGAAGTTAAATCTGGAAATATCCCAAACTCAGAGATGGTAAATACGTTCAGAAGGCAGATCCAGAAGCCATAATGTGAAAGACAGGAGTCTGGGTTCCAGAAAGAGCTAGATGGAGCAGTCATAGGCTCCTGGGGTCCCAAGCAGGATTAAGGTAGGAACCCTTATGTAGAGAGGTCCTGGTGACATGTTTGAAGTTGATGGCTAAGTACTGAAGAACAGTTTCCTTGAAAAGCAAGGACAATCAGCTGGCTCCCAACTAGAGAGTCAAACAGAAGGACTGCTTGAAGGATAAAGCCTGAGGTCCCAGGACTAATAACTAAGAAAGATACCAGCCATTTATTAGGGCAAAAATAAACACTTTCAGAGTACAAGTGTTTGCAGAGCATTGTGCACATGCCCTTATCTGAGGAAAACACTTGAGGAAATACCTTATCAAATGACAATTGATTCGAAGCAGAAGTCCCAAGATAGGGGGAGACAAAAAGAGAGGAATAATGGGAACAATGAATCTATCACTATATGTATTATTAAAAATAAATAGATGATAAGGGTGTGAGTTGGACTTTGTAATGTAAATGCAAGTACGGTTTCTTGAAAGACAGGGGGCATCCTTGAAAGACAAATTTATCAGACCCCAGAACTAAAACTTCCATTGTATCTGAGGACAGAGAGAGAACATTAAGAGGTCAGTTCTTAGACTACGGTTGGACAAAATTATGATTGTTACACAAAATGTGTGCAGCTTAAGGCTACTGTTTGCTCTGACAGGACAGGCACGCATATTTAAAAATGATTTGGTGATGTGCCACTGTGGGCAGAACTTGCGGTACAGTGGGAGAATGAAATGGGAGCAGAGAGAGAGGGAGGGAAGGAGAGAGGGTAGGGGAAGGGAGATGGGGGAGGGGGAGAGGCCAAGAACAAGAAATACAGGCGGGGAAGGACGTGCTAATTTAACCAAAGCAAGAAGCAAGGAAGCATGTTCACTTGAAAGATGGGTGCAATAAAATAGTATTAACCATTTTACGAAGTGTGGGTGATCTTAGAAGACAGGTTCCCAGGAGGGCTGGAAATGCAGGATCCAATATAGGTATTATTTCGAAAATGAAGCTAATAATAGTAATGGGCAAATATTAACAAAAATAAAGGAGAGGGGTACTAATTTCCACACCAGAAAAAGCAGAATTAAAAATGAGAAACAGGAGTGGCCATATGCACTCCTTTGGCTCTTTGGGGATGATCTTCCCTACAGTAGGGGGCTTCAGATCTATTATATGTCAGTCTTAGGACAGGCTCACTGTCAGCCATAAAAGACCAAGTCTCCCCTCTCTGTGATTCTTCACACTACACAAAGGGAAGGAGTCTGAATTAAAATAAAGCTTGAATTTTTTTTTATAACAGCACATTGAAGAAACGTAAGATTGTGTGAAAAATGCCACAAAGACATTTGATAATACTTAGCAACCTTTCCTAATAAAATTGCTAGTGAGTTTGGAATGAAAGGGAGCTGCTGAATAATGATATGGACATTTACTCAAATTTTAAAGCAAATATCATATTAAATGGCAAATTTCTGAAGCCATTTCCTTAAAAAACCAGGCCCAGAAAGGAGGTGCTGACTTTGAACAGTCTTATTGTCAGAGGTTTCCTCTTGTGCTATAGACATGGATTTGAAATACTTTTATAATAGTAGAAAGGGGAAATGTAGCTTATTTGTAATTATATGGGTCTCAAACATAAGAAATAATTAGGATTACATGAAGACTATATAAAGTGGGTGTATATTAAATAGCTATGAATGATAAGTTTTATTTTATGTCAGAAATAGTTAGAAATGGAGAGGGCAGATCATACTATTTAAAATTCAGCAAAGTGTCAGAGAGCCTGCCTAAAGCAACTGGAACCTTGCTAAGGTTACACATTTAAATCTGGGTATATAGCAGGCCACACCATGTTCCTACACACGAAGATATACTGTAACAGAAACATGAATCTTTCCTTAAAATGACACTTAGATTTAATGTAGTTTTAATCACAATTCCTGTGGAGTTTTTCTAGAATCATTTAAAGGTTCTCAATAGAAATAAAAACTCATTACAAAGCCACCTTAGTAAAAATGGTATTAATGCATTGTGGACATATTGATCAGTGAGATAGATTAGAGGGTCCAGGCCACATCTCCAGAAGAAATGAACATGTTACAAAGGTAGCAATTTGATTGACCGTGGAGACTTTGATCTGTTATTAGAGTTTTCAGTGTAGGGAACCTTAGTATAAGTGACTGTGCATTGGAAGTAAAGCCAGAACCCTACCTCACACCATAATAACAACCAGCTGGTTCTAAGAAAGTCTATATGGCTTGGAGTCAGGGGTCGCCTTCCTCAGCAATGAGGGAACACACGCCAAAAAATATAGTTGGAATATTTTTATGGCAAGAAATTTAAGCAAAGTTAAAGGCCAATATCAGAATGAGACAGGATGGTTACCATGGTTTGCCTCAGAGAAGAGTCAATGAGGGCAGATGCTTACGTTACCAGTGGAGCAGTGAGCTGGTGGCAGCTGAAAAGTCATCTTCAGAGAAACAGAAGACTTTCAGGGTTCCCAAACCCAGGGATGGCAAAATGGGATCTGCAGTTTAGAGAAAGAAATGATTCTGTGTGCATGACAGCTTGTGATTCGAAGATCAGGCCGAGGCAAGGATGAGCTAGAAGGCAGGGAATACTCACTAGAGAAGTGAAGAAAGAGGCAGAGGGGAGAGATGGGCTAAGAGTTATTTATGAACTAAATAGAGAAGCTGGCAACCATCACATGCCAGGGGCAAAGGCCACAACGGCAGAGTCATGTGAGTATCTGGCTGTATTTTCTAGACAAGAACAATAATTTTAATTTGCCCCAGATGAAGTATATTTTTGTGTAGTGAAGGAGAAAATGATGTGTTTTGGAAAGATTCAATTCCGCAGTTTGTAGAACATCCAGAGAAGTGGTCCTCAAAAGATCCTGTAGTTCTCAAGTTCAGGGGAGGAGAGTGATGGCCAGCTAACTACAAGAAGGGCCATTTCACATGGACAGCAACCCAAGTAGTAGCCCAGCTGGATGCTGCCTCAGACAGGATGCTAGGAGAGAAGGGCAAGGAGTAATCCCAGGAGCAGCAGCTCCTGTTTCCAAAGTCTAGGTGGGAGAAGGAATCTGAAGCCTGCCTGACTGCCATTCCCCACCCTTCTCCGCCTTTCCGAGGTATCCAACCTGTCAGTCCTTGCTGTAACCACTGGCAACTCCTGCTATTTTCTTGTGCTGCCAAATTCACCAGTGCTGTGCTTGGCCTAGAGTGCCCCTCCTTTCCTTTATTATTATTATATTTTATTTTTTCATTTAAAAATCCTATTTTCTGTGTCTGGGTGCTTTGCCTGCCTGTGTGTGCTCCATGTGTGTACCTATTGTTCTTGGAAACCAGAAGAGGGTATTGAATTCCCTGTAGCTGGAGTTACAGATGGTTGTGAGCCATCATATGGGCACTGGGAAGTGAACCCAGTCCCGTGCAAGAACCAGTGTTTTTAACCACTGAACTAAACTCACCAGCTACTAGTTTCATTAGGGGATGTTCATCTGCTTGGCAGGCCTACAGATGCTTCCATGGAAGAAGAGTATTTCTTTGGAGGTGTGTCCCTTTCTGGTGAGGGAAGGGGCAGCTTGTACACTCCTTCAGAACACTGAGCACAGCCAAGCACTGCATTGAAATGTCAAGGACCACTGCATGGCTCTGCCCCCACAAAGAAATTATATTCCAAGGGATCTGGTGACTTTCCAATAGCAAGTTTTCTGTTGAGAACAAACATAGCACATCCTGCTCTCTGGGTAGTGAAAACATTGAAGTTCAATGTGGAAGGTGTCTGCAGGGGAGAGGGTGAAGATGTGGAAGGGGAGAGAGCAACATCCCTCCCTGCTGGTTGCCTGCTGACAATGAGGAAGTAGAAATACCAGAGAAGGTTCCAGAGAGGATAGCTTTGGAAGAATTCCGGCTTCACTGAGTCAGGCTGCTGAGGAGAATGATGTCCTCAAACACAGTGCTGTTACCTCAGTTCTTGGTACACAGTGGCTCTGGCCTTGCTCTGTATACAGCTTGCCAGTCTTGTCTCCACCCCTTGGTCCTTCACTTATGGAATCAGGGAATTAAGTTGTACCATACTAGAAGTGACCTTGAATATGTTCTGACCAGGAAAAAGAATATATTTATCAAATTTTTGATACCTGAGCCAGGATTTTTCCTAGCTGGGATATTGGGCACTGCTATTGTAGAAGTTTCTTTTAGCCTGGCTTATCCTTCCTGAATCATGCTCTGTCTCTGGATCCCAGATGTTTTGTATTCATTTGATATTAACAGAACTAGATTTTCTCTTAGAACATATAGAACTCAGTCAAGTAACACTGTTTTCTTCTGAAAAATATCTCTTCAGAGATTTTTTTTTTTTAATTAAGCAATGGTATTTTTCCCTCCAAGTTAGTTCAGTTCGGAGATTTGTCATCTCCCGTGTTTTGCTATTTTTGCATTGTGTTAACGTTGTCAATGCTCTACACACTTGACATAATCTTCGTTTGGTTCATTATTTGGCATGTTGAATAGAATCAGTCCTTTGTTTTTCTCTTCATTAGGAAAGTCAGATCTCCTCTTGATTGTCTGTCTTCATCATATATTTAGACACGAGGGAGAAGGTTGCACAGCTCCATCAGGACCGAATGAGAGCACACTGCAGAGCTGCTGGAGAGTGCACAGAGCTCACTCAGCCCACATCTGTTTTCAAATAGCAGTGCCTGCCCCGCTCATAAATGCCCATACATTTAAAATTAAAACAGTTACCTCACTTTCTCCCTTCCTCTCCTCCCTGAACCTCCTCCAAGTCCCCTCCTCTCATTCCTTTTGCATGTCCCCACAACTCTCAAACTGATAGCCTCTTTTACTTTAGTGATTGTGTGTGTGAGTGTGTGTGTATGTGTGTGAGTGTGCACGTGCGCGCGCGCACACACACAGACATAAGTACAACCTTCTGAGCTTGTTCTTGTTTGTAAATGGTTTGGGGGCTGACAGCTTCGTATTGTACAACCGCGAAGGGGGCTCATCCCTAAGAGAGGCTAATTCTTCCTCAGCAACCTGTCGTTTTTTGTTTAGGGGAGAGATCTGGTGTGATACCTTTTCCGTGTTATCAATATAACTAGTGTTCCGGTCTTGTTTGTTCAATTATTTCTAGGAGATACTGTTTCACAGTAGACTTTCTGGTTCTCTGGCTCTTACAGTGTTGCTGCCTCCTCTTCCTCAATGTTCCTGAGCCATAGCCATAGGAGCCATGGTATAGATGTTTTCACTGGATCTGGGCCCCTAACAATCTGTTGGTCTGCCTTGTGTCTAGCTGTGGTTTCCTGCGATGGTCTCCATCTCTGACTGGGGTGGTAGCTAGATCTATCTAGTAAAAGCGACTTGTAACCAGGCCTCTCATATACATTTTGTCATGAAATTAGACTGTTTTATCAGACATTTAACAACCTGGAAGGCCACGCCCTGTCATCATTTCTTTGCTACATTATGCTCCTCACAAGACATTGCATCTTGGAATCCATTGTCCTGCCTCCATAGAAACACTTCTACTCCTTAGTATTGGGTGGGACTTAGTAGTTCTAATTAACCATTCACTATTTGTAAGTTCCTTCATGTTAGTCCTTCTCCATATAGGAAGTAGTAGTGATCACAGATCTAAAAAAGACAATCTATACAAAACGTGTCTACATACAGCACATTCATAAAAACATATATATTTTCACTTGACCCCTGGAGCTTACCATGAATGTGTTCCCTTCCTTTGACTGAGTCACTATAGTGGGAGATATGCAAATCAGACAACTAGCTATGGAATCTTCTAGAACTAGGATTTTAATGAGGTGGGAAGAGCTGTACAAATAAGAGATGGCAGCCACATTAGAAAATGACTCAGCCACCGAGAGATAGGGGGTTCAGTTCTGAACCATTGTGGTGTCTGGATTATGCTTGCTTCAGCGGTGGAAGGTCATCCTTGAAAAGTGGACAAGGGCCAGACTGGAAAAGGCAGAGTGACGTGGCGTGGCGTGGCGTGGCGTGGCGTGGCGTGGCGTGGCGTGGCGTGGCGTGGCGTGGCGTGGCGTGGCGTGGCGTGGCGTGGCGTGGCGTGGCAGTGGACGATGTAACTGAGGAGGACACGGTGACCTTTCCTTTTCAGAGTCAGTGTATACTGCGTCCCAGGTTTTCAGAGACTCTGCCCAACTCACTACTAAAACGCCTTGCAAATCACTAGGTGTTCCCCTCCACACTCAAGACATCATGCGGTCAGGGATTGTGCCATTTCCTATGGAAAGAAACTTTGGAAAAGGTGGGCATGGTGGTACATGCTGGCAATCTATAATCAATCCTAGCACTTTGTAGTTGAAGACAGGAGCATCTGGAGTTTAGACCATCCTCAGCTACATAGTGAATTTGATGCCAGCCTGGGCTACAAGAGACCCTGTCTCAAAATCCAAACAAGCAAAACAGAACAAAACATAAACAAGTAACAGAACACAAAATAAAGGTACTATGGACCTTAAGGAACAACTGTTTTAATGTGGCTTTTAAAAGAGGAAGTAGTTTCTTAATAGTATAGTGCTGTATCACAAAGCATAGAGCTATATGGTCCAGAAGGATAGGAAATACATTATTTATAAGAAACTATTACTGGTCTTTTATTTAAAGACACGTAGAGTTACATAATTTTAATTCCAGAGAAATACAGTCTGGAGGTAAGTTTTCAGTTTCCTTAACAATTGTAAGGTGGTGTTAGATCCACAAGACTTAGGGGAATTTGAATGTATGAAAGATTTTATGCATTGCCCTTGGAAAGAGAGGCATCCAACAGAGATAATTAATACTTACTTTTAATTAGATTTTACGTTCCTGGAAGGAATATGACCTGGCGATAATGATTATAAATTATGGGAAAAAGATACTGGACATCACATCGGGGTGCAAATCTCTATTTGGTACTGACCAAGATGACTCTGGAGAGGAGGTAATTTCTTTTATTCTTTTGTTCATTCTCCCCTTTTTATACATTTAGCTGTTTCATTTACCATCATAAACACATTAGAAATTCATCAGCTAGTCATTTTTACATTAGGGAAAGTGATTCATTAAGAGCTTCTTTAATTTAAGAAATATATTTCAAAACATACTAAGGAGCTATCACATTGAATAGTCCATACTCTGAGTACTGACTACAAGGTAGATGAAGATAGACCTTTCTACATTCAGTTGGAATCTGAGCTAAAGGCTTCCTAAAAACACTTCCCTCTTTTGAGTTAAAGATGTTTTGTTTTTGTTGGTCCTGAAATTCACCAGAAAAATCAGTTCCACTATTTTTGCCAAATTAAAGCAGGTTTTTATTATAATGTTAAATATTGACCAAGATGGAATTTAATCAAGACTATACCTGGAAACTTTTCCAACTGAGTTGCCTCCAGACACATGTTGGACAGGCTTCTAAGGACAAAACCCATAGGCCACTGTACTTTCCCATGTGGCTTTGTTGTTATTTTCCAGGAACTACAACTCCCAGAATCCCAGGATTTTACCTTGTCCTTGGGCAGGTGGGCTTACAGGTTACCTTTGGGTCTTACAGTTCTTAGCAAATCACTGAAGGTATTGAATACCTAGCTGAAGTTTCTAATCTCATGTTCGAAGTAGATTTATGAACATCAGCGATACCTAGATTCCTCTCTTTATGAGGCTGCTAGTTTTGAGACTAATCTTCAATATGTGCTTCATAAGCAGGGGTCTTAGAGGGACTTAAGACTTTATTGCTTTATATTGAAATAATGTGGGCCAGATATGTTTGTAAGTCAGGTTTGAGATGCTTCTTGGCTTATTGGGTTTCTGAGGCACACCAGGAAGGACCTTTGCCCCGTTACCCCTCACATTCAGGTAGATTGGCTCCACACTTCCTTCGTGAGATAGAACACAGGTTGGTAAGGTTTCCAAATCATCCTGGCTAGAGGATTTTTAAACTGTAACATCTTTTGGGGGGGGGGGGGGATTAGGCTGTGGGAGGTTCCTTTGCCTAGAGGAAATTTTGGTAATTTGGTAGTTGAATTTGTTGTTTCCAGAAGTTAGCCCCTTGTGTCACCCAGACCTTGACTCAAGGCTCTGCGCCCTTGCAGTATTGTTGGGTGGTTCTCATTCTGCTCTCCTTGGAGCCTCTGGTCCAGCAGGAGGTTGTGACACTTCCCACTGCTAAGGTTGGAGGAATCTGCTAATTTGTCAGAGGCAGAAATCACTAGAGCCGCTAGAGACCTCATCTAAGAATAAAAAGGCTTATAAGGTTTTGTTGCGATCAGGAGACAGTACAGGTCAATTCTCAGTCTCAGAGAAAACATGGCGGGGAGCCTGGGCACACACAGGCCAGTCCTTAATCTGCTAATTACTGTTCCCGTTGGGTTTTAGTGAAAGGCAGGGTGGTAGAAGCAATTATCTGGGTTGTAAAGGAGCTCCTTCTGGGGAAATAGGAACATGAATAAAAGCATCCCCTCCCGGGGGTCGGCTGGGGATTTTATTTTGAGGATTTTTGGAGATGACAGCTACCTTAGAAGAGAGCAGGGACAGGAGATGTAGGGCAGGAGGCAGAGTGCCAGCCTGGCCTGCAGAAGCCGGAGGAGCATGATCCTCAGCACTTCATAAACTGGCCAGGTGGAGCAAGCGCAGAATCCCAGCCTGGAGAGGAAGATCAGGAGTGCAGAGCTGTCCTTGGCTACTTAGTGGTTTGCGGTCAGACTGGGTCAGTGTTTGAAGACACGTTTTCAACACACACACACACACACACACACACACACACACACACACACACACAGAGACACACACACAGAGACACAGACACAGACACACATACAGAGACACACACACACAGAGACACAGACACACAGACACAGACACAGACACACACACACACACACACACAGACACACACACTGTGTTGCCATCACTGCCACCACCCCATTAATAAAGGAAGAAGAGTACACGTTCTGGAAGGGACTGGCTTAGAGTGGGAGATCCTGGAAGGGAGGGGGAGGAAATGGGATCTTTTTGGTTCCGTCCATGAAACTCTCAGCACTTCTAGCTAGAATGGAGTATCAGTTACTACAGATCACTAATTACTGTTGACTAGCTGTGCAGATCATATTCTTTATCACCTAACAGGAAAGGGAGAAACAGAGGCAGGATTTTCCTGAACGACAATTCCCCTAACATGTTAAAGTACATTTTGACATTTGTCAATGTTTCTAGGGTACTTGTTCTAAGAAAAGCTCAAGAACCAAGAAGCCGCAGCAGGTGCTGTTGCCTGAAAAGATAAACGAACAGCTGGCCCTGTTGGAGACACATCTATTCAAATTGACAAAGCAATGTAATTTTTTCCTCTTGTATCTGTTTAGCATTGTTTTTTTTTTTTTTTTTTTTTTTTTTTTAAATGAGGAACTAGTTTATTGAAAGAATTAAGATGAGATTTGTATTTGGTAAACCCTTCAAGGTTTATACAGTGTGTCAACATTATGCCATTAATCTAACAACACCTTTTAATAAGAGATTGCTCACTACCTTTTACAGGTGTGCCTCCTAAAACTAAGGAATTCACTTAGGCTTGCATGGCTTGGACTTGGGCTTGTGTCTTCCAGCTTTAGAGTAGGCTTTTACAATCCTGACACTATTTTTATTTTGATCCAGATAGTTCTTTTAGATGTCTTGCTTTGGGCCATTATTGGTGTGATAAGACCCCATGATCAAAAAATTGGGAAGAAAGGGTTTATTTGGCTCACACTCCCCCATCAATGTTCATCCTCAAAGGAAGCCAGGACAGGAGCTCAAACTCCAGAAACCCTGAGGCAACAGCTGATGCAGAGACCATGGAAGGGTGCTACTTTCTGGCTTAATCTTGGTTCTTATAGAATGCGGAATCACCGCCCAGGGATGGCACCACACACTGGGCCTTACAGCCAGATCTTATGGAGGCATGTTTTTCAACTGGGATTCCCTCCTTTTACCTAACTGTAGGTTTCATCAGGTTAATATGAGGCCATCCAGCATAGTAGGAGTGTGTCTGTCCTGGGCACTGAAGGATGTGGGTCAGCATCTCTTGGCACTGCTCATAGGAACAGAACACACCATCCATTATATTGTGGTGATTGCCTAGGAAGAAAACACTTTTGTGGTAGTGTGTGTGTATCTGTGTTTTGGGGGGGGGGAGGGGGCTCAAATTGGGAGTTGTTGCCCTAAAAGCAGAAATTCAAGGCTTTCTCTCAGTTTCAACGTGTTTCTTGACTGGTTTAAGCTGAAGTTTTGAATTGAGCCTGGTGTTTTGTTCTCATAATTAGTAAACCTACTTTATGAAAAACTGTAATCATTTAATCATAAACATAAAAGTGTAATTTCTTAAAATTTAAAGTGTTCTAGAAATGTGAATCATTTATTCCCTTATCAAAAAACATATATTATATGATAAAATGTGTTACTAGCTACATAGAAAATTCAGTAACAATAAAAATGATGTTGTGAAGTCCTCCTATGTGTGAGATACTATTGTAAATACTTAAGAAAGTCATACAAATTATAACAACCACATAAGGAAATTGATCTTAGCTCCATTTTAAAGGCAAAAAACCGGAGGCAGAGATTCTAAGTCCCTCTTCCCAAATTTCACAGTTCAAAAGTGTCAAGGTTAGAGTTTAAAGCAGAGCTTGGCAGGCTGTCACACACCTGTTGTCACAGCACTCAGGAGGCTGAGACCAGAAGACCACAAATTTTAGGCCAGCCTGGGCTACAAAATGAGTCCTTGTCTTAATATGAAGACGATGGAACTTGGCACAGGCCATCTGACTCTGCTTCACATTATAATTTATAGAGTGACCTCGTTAGGGATGGTGAAGGATCTCTAGCCAGCCCAGGCCTGGCAAATATGGCTCTGGCAGTCCCCGCCCTTCTCCCCCATTCCCTCTGCCTTCCTAAAAACTGTTGCATTGCATTCCTAAAGCCAGTCACCAAGGTTCATTCCCTTTGGACACTTATGCTGACTCATTCCTGAGACTGGCTACCAAGGTCAGGCTACTAAGTGTTAAGTCCCCTTTAGCTGCCCTAATTAACAGTTAAAATTAAACACCCACCAGGCCTTCCCTTTCACCTTTAAAAACAACCATGTCCCTGTGCACCCCTCTCTCCAGGGGCAGTCCTTTGTCCCCTGGGACAAATACCCCTTCCTTTCTCCTTTGTTCCCTTCTCTCATCCTCTGTCTCCCGTCTCTGTCCCTATCCCTGCCCTTTGCAAATCTCCTTTGTGCTGAGAACTTGGTCTTGGGGTACCCTGTGCTGATAGCGATCCCTTCAGATGAGGTTCATAAGACTGCTGGATCTGATGGTGGCCCCTGAAATTTTAACGGAAAGGAAGGCAAAAACATGATCTTTTTCCCCTTACTCCAAAATATGGTATATTTGATATTTTAAGGCCTATGCCTTAATATTTAGTTGAGTATTTCTATTTTTAAAGACCCTCTCCAAAAGATGTGTATATTTTGGTTATTGAGATCCAAGTAGAAGTTAGATTGTCTAATGTTTTTGCTTTAGTCGCTTCAGCCGAACTCTCTGGAGCAGAGGATCCAATCTTTCTCTACCCTGTGGTGTTAAACTGGTCGGTGAAAGGGGCCATGAAGGAAGGTGAGTGACAGATGTGGCTTATGCCACAGTTTGCTTCTCTTGGGTGCTCGGTGTTCTCACCCACTGAAAACAGTGCTGACTCTGGACTGCTGAGTAAGTGAGAAACCTAAACCGGTGACTTGAAGTCTGGGAAGGAGAAGCCTTCCCAAGTAGCTTCAGAGCGAACTGTGTCATTATGAAGTTGACAGAAGAAGGGATCCGGAAAACACAGCAGTCATTTTAAAATCTAGCAATGAAGAGATGTAGCATTTTGTTTAGCTCTGATGACAGGTGGTATAAATCAGCTAAGATGTGAACAGCACTTTTTCTGGATGGCCACCCATCACAAACAGCTTCAGTTAAATTGTTCTTAATATTGAAATTTTTTATAGAATAAACCAAATATTCAGTGTTGAAATAAAGCAGTAGCACATCTAACATGTACTCCTTTAACATTTACGAGTGAGAAATTTAACCATCAAGGGGCTCATCCCTGGAAAAGAGTAAACCTCCCCTCTTGGCATCCATTAACTGCCTGTAGTTCTTCATCTAGGGATGGGGTCCATAAGATCTCCCTCAGCCTTCTTGGATGTTGACTGGTATTGCCATTTTTCAGACTGAGATAGTGTTGAGATTTCATGGCTGTGACTTCACTGTCATATCTGGAAGACTCAATCTCACAGCAGACTTCCTGGTCTGCTAGATCTTACAGTTTCTATCCTCTGATCCCCAATGTTCTCTGAGCCTTTGACAAGATTTATCAGTTTGGGTTGGGCACCTATGACGAGTTGTTCTCTGCATCTTGACCAGTAGTAGCTTTTTATAATGATCTTCATCTGCTGTCAAAGGAGGTGTCTTGGATAAATGGTGGCAAGAACTACATTTATCTGTGGGTATAATTGGTTTTTTAATATCAAATAGTCTCAAATCATATACAAACCCACTATGTTATACTTACATAAAATTTATGGTGGGTGTGTGTGGGTGTGTGGGTGTGTGATGTGTCTGTCTTTCTGTGAACAATAAAAATTTTAAAAAGAAGGCCATGATTTTGATGGTGAATAGAGGGAGCATGAAAGAGATTAGAGATAGAGGGGAGGAATGGTATAATTATATTTTGATTTAAAATGAAATAAAATAAATATGTGGGGAATCCAAAAACAGATTAATCAATATGCCTGTTGTCACTAAAGATGACTAGTACCTTTGAGCTCTCATTATTGGGTGACACTGATAACTGTCTACTGAACTTCTTGTTTCTATAGTCATGAAATTTAAGCAAAGACCAAGGTTCCTGGAATTCTTTACACAAGTTATGCTCAAATGTTTGAACGATGAGAAGTTTCAACTCATGGTGGAGATAACAGTTCCTGTCTATGACTTCTTAAAAAGGTATTTGCAGTGCTAGTCAACACATACACACACACACACACACACACACACACACACACACACACACACACACACACATGAGAGAGAGAGAGAGAGAGAGAGAGAGAGAGAGAGAGAGAGAGAGAGAGAGAGAGAGAGAGAGAGAGAGGGAGAGGGAGAGGGAGAGGGAGAGGGAGAGGGGGGAGGGAGAGACAGAGACAGAGAGCAAAAAAAAAATTGAACTATGCAAACCTGCAGTACAATGCCAATCACTACTATGAACAAACTAAATTCTGACCCAGGTACTAATGGTCTAGGTTCACGTTCACTCGGTTGTTGCATTAACCTTTTAGCTTTGCATTTCACTCAAGGTGATCGATTGATTCTAATTCATCATGTTAGAACAGGATTTTGATCTTTCTAGCAAGAAACAGGAATTGTAGAATATGTATGTATTTCAGGAAAATTAGCTGACAAATGTCAGTAGCAAGATACTGAGAGAACCATGTCTGGAGAACAAATCTGCTGGAAGGCATGATGGGAAAATAATGCTGAGTACTCCCAAGAGGACTAGGGGATAGTTTAGTAAAGGGCAGTGGGGGTTGGGAGTTTACACAGGATGGAACTAAAGACTGAAGTCTGTCAGGGTCAGACAGCTTGTCTAGGGCTGCTGAGATGTGGCTTTTGTCTTAATAGTGGAGGGAAGTAGCTATGGATCATTTTCAGTCCGGTTCTGTCCAGCCTATGCCATACTTTTCCTTTCCTCTTTCCCTGTGGACATTGTACTATTAAGAAGTCAACTGCCCTTCATGTCTGGGGATTCTCACCTAAGTGATGCTAGTTTAGGCAACTCCGCACTCCCCCCCACGCCCCTTTTGCACAGTTTCAACAACAGTGTTCATTAGAGATTTATTATTCTGAGGTTGTTGTTCACATTCTTTTACACATTTTGACTGACTCTTTCTTTTTGCATGTGGATTAGGAGAAATGAGTCTCTCATCGGCGTAAAAAAATTAAAATGTAAGGACAGCGTCCCGAGTAAGAAGGCACCCAAATCTCCCAAGAAATATAAATCTATAGTTATTGAGATTGGAAAAGTAAGTTTTATTTTTTAAAAATACGTTTTGAACTTTAATAAAATTAATGAAGATACTATATAATCTGGAGATGGTTGATTATATTTTGTTAGAATATGAAACAGAAAGAAATACTAATTTTATAATAAATTATAAAATTCTTAAATAGTCATATAGATGGTCTCATAATCAGATATTTTTGTCTGAAGAGTCTGTTTTGCTTTTTATATGTACTTATTTATTTTAGCATGTATGGATATTTTTCCTGAATATACATCTGTGTTCTGTGTGTGCACCTAGTGCCCACAGAGGCCAGATGAGGGTCTAGGATCCTGTGAACTGGAGTTACAGATGGTTGTGAGCCAACATGTGGGTGATGAAAATTAAACCGGTCCTCTGAAAGAGCAGCAAGGGATCTTAACTGCTGTGCCATCTCTTCAGCCTCTTGATAGTAATTTTAATTAAAGGATGCAGGAAAATGAGTGTGTTTCAAGGTTAGAAGGTAAGTATTTCATTATGGGGAGGTAAGATCTTTATGTTTCAACTTTAACTTGTAATGTTTCTTCTCTTTTCCACGAAGAGTGTAGACTTGGCATCAAGAAAAAAAAAGAAGAGAAAGGAAACTCTGAAAGACTTCTATTTCAAGAATCCATCCATTTTTGAAATGTCCGATCAGGAAAGGTACTAATGAGTTGTCAACACTAGCTTACTTGAGGCTGACTCCCTCCTGAATGCTAATTTGGGATATATTGGAAAACCTGACATGAGGAGATAATCAGACCCAAGAAGATATGAGACTCTCTCTGTGTGTGTGTGTGTGTGTGTGTGGGACTCCTGTAGGAGAGAGAGGGAGATGAGAGAGGTGAACAGAGGACAGAATAACTAAGGTTCATAATGTAAATTATGAACCTGTGAAACAATAGAAGGGGGAGAACATCTATGTTTCCAAGGTATTTACATAATAATGATAGAAGTAGAGCAACCAACAGAAATTAGTGCCTGAAATAAGATATGTACCAGAGTTTTGGGTACATAGCCATGGGTGTTAGCCAGTAGAGACAAGTTATGCATTGCCTTTTATTTTTCAGAGGACAAAATTTAAAAAAGTATTTGTTTTTATTTTATGCATAGGTGTATTTTGCCCTCGTATATGTATGTACATCATGTGTGTGCAATGCCCATGAAGGCTGGCAGAGGGCACATCACAGCTGGAGTTACAGATGGGTCTGAGTATCATGGGGGAGGTGCTGGGAACTGAATCCAGGTCCTCTGGAAGAGTGGCCAGTGCTTTCAAATGATGAGCCACCTCTCCCTCTGAATTACAGTCTATTTTCAATGATGCCATTTATTGGGTCGTCTCTTCTCTACTAATAGATTCTGTTGTCAGTGTTACCCTTGCTACTTACTAAGTATTTATTTAGTTAGTTTGGCAACATCTTCTCTTACCTGTTTCCTAAATCAATAACCAACTGTTGCAATTACTTTGGTCTTAAAGGAAAACTTGCTTTCTGATAGAAAATGTCTCCGGCATGTTTTCCTTCATGTGGGTCTTGAATAATATTCTATGAGATAGTTCATACTAGCCTGCTGAGTAACAGGAAGAATTTTGTTGTGAATTTGAAAGGATCTTAAGATCTGGTAATGTTTTAAAATACATGGTGTAGTTTCTCCCTAGATTTGGTCCTTATCTCTTGTTAGTTGTAGAAAGTACTATTTTTATATAGATTTTAAAATTAATTTCTGAATTCTTTTTTAAAAAATAAAGATTTTCTGGCCTCCTGGTATGAAGATTGTGCACATGACTTGACACTTACTCTCTTTTTGTGTGGGTGCTTAGAGCATGTACAGGAGATGAAGGTCTGGTTTATTCTTTTCTAGTGTTCAATCCTCCCATTTTTTTTTCCCATAAGGCTTGGACTTCAAGTATAATCCTGAAAATCCTGTGATATAGACATACCTGTAACATGTATTTTAAAATATTTTTTCAGTTAATTGAGGGTTTATATGCATTTGTGAGAGATAGACCTGGTTTCTAAGAGACTCTGCAACTCTTTACAATATCACAAAGACGTTGGCAGTAATGTGGTCCATTGTCTTTATTCAGAATATAGCACCTTTATGTGAATTCATTCTTGTGTCTCTCTGCATGTATGTTTACTTCTATGCAATCCGTAGGACATATGTGGCCATCACCACCAGGGGGATACATC
The DNA here is from genome assembly GCA_033318265.1 of Phyllotis vaccarum. NCBI lineage: Eukaryota > Metazoa > Chordata > Mammalia > Rodentia > Cricetidae > Phyllotis > Phyllotis vaccarum. The sequence continues at coordinate 32,224,246 of JARWLC010000014.1, forward strand.
TTGTTATTAGGGTACAATTAACTATTAATATCCACTCAGGTGATGGAGCCTTGTCTATTATGTGCAGCTGTGTACAGACTGCAAGTCACCTTTTTGTACTACAGGATGGGGTCTGTCCTCCTGTTGACTTCCTGGACTCCTTTCTGTTTTCTAGTGGGGCCCTGTGAGCTCTTGGAGCCTCTGGAGGAGAGTTGACCCCCAGATACAAGCGCAAGATTAACTTTTTTTTGGCAATAACACTTTCAATTTTCAGAATAATCGTATAAAAGAATCATAGTTTTGGTAGAAAATTTAACCTCATACAACAGTGAAAAGCTCAGAATCCTTGAAATAAGTATTTGTGTTAACCTAATTTAATATATTCAGAACTGAACTATAATGTAAAGTGTGTGCATCAGAGGAAAGTCCAGCTAGAGGTAATGAAACTAGAAAATCATCCAAGAGAGGAGAAAGGAGGCTTCCAGGAAGAGGGGGAGGTAACTGAGCACACCATAGAAATGTAGAAAGGAAATTACAGGGTGTGGAGGGGAGAGTGGGAATGAGGGACAGGGAGGCAGGGACAGGAGCAGGTGTGAGATGGTAGCCAGTACCAAGTATGTATAAAAATGCAGTAAGGAAACCAATTATTCTAATTTAAAAGTGATTTAAAAATGCATTTGTTCCTCCTTTAATTCTGCAGATGTCTGCTAATTCTGATATCTGTCTTCCTTCCTCTGTTAGCGCCCCTTTTCCTCTATTATATGCGTGCAGACTAAAAACATACCTTAGAGAGCCCAGGTTCTCCATTCTCAGCACTGCAGTATGAAACAGGGTAGTCTGGAAGCCTCAGTGAACAGAGATTGTTGGGCTGGCTGGCCCCTAGGCATCTAAAGTAGGTGCAGATAGAAAACAGTATTTTTTCAGCAAATTCACCAGTGATAGCGATTTTATTGTTCCTGATGAGAAGGGCTGTTATAGGACAGGATATTTTGTCCTACCTGTGTAGACCTGACATATCTCATCTGTCTATCTGTCTGTCTGTCTGTCTACCCATCCGTCTGTCCATCTGTCCATCCATCCATCCATCCATCCATCCATCCATCCATCCATCCATCCATCTATCTATCATTGCGTGTGTGTGTATGTGCGTGTATTAACTTTTTACAATGTATATAAAAAATAATGGTGCTAATAGGGCAGTGATTATATGCTGTATAAAATAGACTGTTTTGAAGAAACAAAGTGATGCCTGTGAACAACTAGTTATAAATATAGTTAAACTAATTTGATTTTTTGGATGTGTGTGTAGATGAGATATTCTGCTCTGATCCTCCACTAGGAGGTCAGAAGTTGACACTGAATGTCTTCCTCAATTGCTCTTTACTTTGATTTTTGAGTCAAGGTCTCCTATGGTATTTGGAGTTTGCTGATTAGCTAGACTGGCTGACCAGCAAACATCAGACATCCTCCTATTGCTACCTCATATGATGGAATTATAGGCACGTACCTTTCTTATGTGGTTTCTGGGAATCTAAACTCATGTCTTCATGATTGCAAGGTGAACAATTTACCAAAAGATTTATAGGAATGATCTTTTAAAAGATTGCATGTACATTATCTTTAAAAAAATTGAACTACCAGGCTAGAGAGATGGCTCAGTGATTAAGAGCACTGGCTGCTCTTCCAGGAGACCTGGGTTCAAATCCCAGCACCCACATGGCATCTCACAACTGTCTGTAACTCCAGTTCCAGGGGACCTGTTACCCATGGCAAAACATCAATGCACATAAATAAAAATAAATAAAATGTAAAAACTTGGAACTATCACAATGCTCTGAAGGATTTGAATGCAGGAGGATAGAGTGGTCAGAGCTAGCCTAGACTACATAATGCTACCCACTCTCTGAAAGCAAAATCAGACTCAAATAATACAAATTATTGATAAAAGTTGAATGTTTTCCTCTCACAGTGTACTGAATGTGTTCATTTTTGAAGTTGTTTTATCAACATTTGATTGAAATTTTATTTTCTGTAGAGTCTAATAATGTTAGGCAAAATTTTGCTCATTGTTTTTTTTTTCCCTTAAGGACCAATATAGAGGAAACTTGTTGTTCAGTATTGAAAAGCTGATCAATATGAACACTGCATAGCTTGTTTTACCCCAGAATCCTTTTGATTATGGGAAGGCAATGCTCTCGTTTGAATTGAAACATAGGAGCCTCTTGAAGGCAGTTAAGTGGTGTCTCTGTCCCCTGTGCTGCTCCTCACAGCCTCTCTCCCATACTGTTTTACATTTTGAGAACTGTAGAAATGATAAATGAGCCCAAATCAGCATCAGTGCAGTCCTCTGACTTCATGATACATCCTAGACAGACTGGAATCCTCCTTCTTCCCCCCCCTCCTCTTTTTCTTTTTGGATTTTGGAACAGGGATTTTTTTCTGTGTAGCCCTGGCTATCCTGTAACTCGCTCAGCTGACCAGGCTGACCTTGAACTCAGAGATCTATCTACCTCTGCTGCCCAAGTGTTTGGATTAAAGGTGTGTGCCACCACTTCACAGCCGGAATCATTTTTCTTTAATATTTATTTCTGAAAAATTAATTTTTTTGTCAAAACATCTTTTTTCCTTGGCAGAAATAAGAGAAATGATGTTAGAAAAATGGCATATCGAAGCCTGATGGATAACTTGAACCCCATAATATTAAATTATATTAAAAGAAAGCGATTTCATCAGATACTCCTTGAAGAGCTCCCTTGGAGAGCCCAGATGAGCTTGTATCTGGCGTGCTCACATTTCCACTTGTTTTATTTAAAGCTGGGCGAGCGCACAAAGATGAGATTTACCTCTTCACATTCTAATGTCAGGTATGGAAGGATACTGATAAGCCATACTCTCTTCATCCCATGAATGTGGGCTGTGCACTTGAGTGCTTGAAGCCTTAGTTCGGCAAGCTTTCCAGAATGTCTGTATTACAGTGGCCATCACTGTGTTTTTCGTTTTGTTATGTTGGTTTCTTTCCCAAATAAATGCTCAGTAATGTCTCCTGTGGTGCTAATTTACAAACCTTGGAATGAGTTTTTCAGTGTAGCCACTAGTGTGGTGGTAACTCCATAATAACTGTTCGTATTAGCAGACATCATATCACTATCACCTTCAATCAGAGGCATATTTGCAGCCTGTAAAAGTATAGATCAGATTTTCTATTGTGATATTCATGCCACAAACTCAACAGGCAATTTGAGATTTTATTCTGTACCTTTGACCAAGTGCTTAGGTAGATAAAAATAGAGGACTGTACTAAGGAATGCTAGCTGTCTGATACAAAGGTGTTATAAAGTATTCCATCCCAAAAGATGATTGCTAAAGAACTCTTACATGTAGGACAACAAGATAGATGCCACAAATATGCAAATATGGACAAGAAAATGTATGTATTTGAGCCTGGTAGTGTATCATAAACATCAATGCATAGCTCTATTTGCTGGTGGATGGTCAAGCACTTGTAAATTCTCTGTTACCACTTTGTAACTTTCTTTTGGCTTGACCTTGTAGGAAGGGGTTCATGGAGATGGTTCTCCTGCATGTTGATGGATGACAAGGTTTAGAAAAGACCAACAGAGAAGCAGGTATAAGTAGGAGTCCAGGCAGGAAACAGAATGAGAATCCCACATGGGTCTGATGAAATCTAGGGCATATGAAAGAGTTGGTGAGAAACAGGGAATCAGCCAGTACCAAACCACAAAGTTTATGTAAACCCTCAGCTTTTGTTCATAGGCAGGAGATTATTAAGGATTGTTAATAAGGAGTGCCCTTTGCAGGAACACACAGAACAAGTTGGCTGAAGGAAAGGCTAGGGAAAGGGATATGAAATAAGAGGGTATTTATTTCAGTAATCCAGTGAGGCAAAGACATTCAGGTTAAAATCCAAAATGAATTTGGCTCCTTTCGTTTTTCAAGATGTTTGGTTAGAACTCTTAGAAGACTAATTTTCACAAAACTGCTCCTCACAGATCTGTATTCAAGTGGCTAGCCAGATGGGCATGGTGGCTTCGGTTGTAATACTGAGGCTGGGATGGGAAGATGGCAATAGTCTAGGTCACAGAGTCAGTCCAAGGCCACAGAAGCAGTAGTCAGCTTAGTAACGTGGCCCATAGCATTGAACAGACAGGCTTCCTTGGTATCTTCTGGGTACCGAGACATCTTAAAGTTTTCTTGTCACATGTTACCAGCTATGCCTGATGATAGCATAATAAAGCCACCAGCAGAGTTAGCTCAGAGATAATTGCTGCTGACTTTGATTTTATTACAATTATTAGTGGGTGCACAATTATTAGTAGGTGCTTGGCATTTATATTTGTAAGATTAGATTTTATTTCATTTTTTTTCTTAGAAAAAGAAACATGGTTATAGTTGTGTTCTGAACAGGAGATATCTTCATTGAATATATGTACTTAAATCATGTGACTTTATTGTTCTAGTAGTCTTTATTTATTGTATTAATTGAAGCCAGGACCTTATCCTTGCTAGGTAACTGGTCTATCACAGAGCTGGGTCTCCAGCCTAGCATAAATTATTTCTGTAGACCTCAGAGTGAAAAGAGAGACTTCATTCCCATCTTCAAGGATCTTTTTTAGGGAAGGATACAGCAAGCCCCTAACAGTAGATTACCATTGCATGATCTCAATGGTAAGGTAAGGTGCTGGGGGCTGATTACTTGCCAAGAGAATTTATGCTCTAAACTCACAACTACAAATTTTTTTTTAAAACAACATTGGTTGTATTTAAGATAGTTCAATTTTGTTTAGGTGTTTATGTTGTTGTTTCATTTGATATATGGTATACATTTATTTATATATTATATATATAATATATGTTATATACATATATAATTATTTTTTTTGCTTTTTTTCAGTTTCCGGTCATGTGACCCTAATATCTTCTCACTATTCCATTCTGGAACAGTGTTACCAACAGCAAAACTGACTGTAGACAGCTACAAAGCAATGCTGAATGTCCTTATTGCCTCTAAAAAAAAGAAGCCTAACGAAGCCACAGGTAAAAGAAAAGTGCTTATTGATAACTGTATCAGTTGCCTCTAAATTTTTATTCACTAACACAAACATAAAGTATTGCAGCACACACACACATGCGTGCTTGTTGATGGAGATACACGCCATTTTCAAAAGCCCAGCAATTTAGTTGTGTTGGTGAGTTATGGTAATCATTTTCAATTCCTTAAGGTTGGCGCTTAAGCACTGTGGACTTCCTTGCTGATCAGTGTTCTCAGTAGCTAAATTGCCTTGGTAGTGTTGGTTCATAGTGAAGTATAACATGCTTCCGATTCTTCTAGGTGTAGATTGGTACTTGTATATCATATTATGCGTATCGACATCATTGAAGAACAATTCAATAGAAATAAAATCTATTTTTTTTGTAAGTTGATTGACATATGTAGCTTGTCTTTAGCTTATAGCCACTATGGAGACAGGGCACTGGCTGTGAGACTATTAGAGCACATGTGGAAGAGGAGATGCGTGGCAGGGGAACCACTTCTGGACTGATGTCACTTTAGCAGAGGAATGAGTAGCCAAGGTGCTATTCACTTAAGAATGTGCAGGTCCTGGGAATGTGTGTTTGGGAAGATTAAAGGACATCAGACTCTGTCATTGCTTCCCTCACCTTAGTCATTCCGTGCATTGCCCCCCCCCCCACCTTAGCCAGAAGTGCTCTTCTCTATATCTGTTGTATAAAAAACAAACTAAAACAAAATGGTTCACAGTATGGTCAGGGCAGGTAGGAGACATGCCATGCAGACAGCGCTCACATGGAAAGTTTTATTGGGGGGGGAGAGGAAAGAAGTGAAGAGAGAGAAAACTGGTGCAGAGCAGCCTCATAGGGAGAGAGAGTAAGAGAAAGGGAGGGAGGGAGGTTGAGGGAGGAGAGGAAGAGAGAGATAGAGGGCGAGGGTCATGGAAAGAGAAAGAAGGAGAAGAGGGAGGCAGAGGGGAACTGAGGTGCAGAGGCTACCTTGAGGCAAGAGAGAGAGAGAGAGAAAAGGGGAGGGACTTGCCTTTAAGGGATTTAGCACCTGTTCATAGATTGTATACATGCAAACTAAGTAACTCTGGGCTGTCTAGGTATTTGCCTGAATACTGGCAATGTATGCATGGCCAAAGGACCCTGGGCTGACTAGTACAGATGCCTGAATCCTGACAGTGCATTGCGTTCATGGCCTTAGGTCTCTGGAGGCAACTAGCATGCCTGAAATGCTAACAACATACCCTCACGTGGCTAGCCATACCTGCTTTCCTCTAGCTTATATGTGCTCTTCTCTCTGGAAACCGCCCCTTGTTGTGTTTTCTCTGATTGTCCCATTCATTTCTAAGTTTATGTGACATGGACATGTGTTGCCATTACACAACATATGCCATCTTTGTTGGAATGTAAATGCAGTTTTGATAGTTTTATGCTTTATGTATTCCATTTTTGAGTTATGTTTTTGATAGTGTGATTTATTTTTGGAATGCAGAGACTGAAGACTTTTCTGCATTTTGGAATTCCAAAAGTGATGATAATATTTCCAAGGTAAAGACACAGACAATTTATGAATCAGAATCTCAATTAGGCATTAGTATTAATGCCAGAGAGAAGGATCGAGCACTGAATTGGGGACTGGATCATTTTATGAATATCTTCTCATGTTGCAGGAGAGCAATGGTAATTCATTCTCTTTTCTCATACAGTAGATTGGACATTAGCTTCACATATATGCTCGGGTCTGTAAAATATGCTCACTTACTACATAGAGACTTCAACTTGCTAGGTTTTGCCTCAGACAAATTTGTGGTTCGCTTGCTATGACACTAAAGACTAATGTGATGCCTGACTGTGTGAGTAGAGGACACATTCCCATGCAGTTGCCATCTTTGTACTGGGAGCCTCTTTGGTCACATTGTTGCCATGAAGATCCTGTAATCATGCATGTGCCTTGACTGCTTTCCTGAAACACATGGGAAGTGGGATTCTTTTGTAATAATATTGGGTGTGTCTCCAGTATTGTTATGACTACTGGGATACCATAACCTTCTCTATTTCTCTAGCACAAGGAAGATTTATGATGTAGGCTATGAAAACTCTGCCGCTGTCTTAGCCTCCTGATTCTTTATTAGCTACTTATCTCAATTTATGCCAATATTTTTCTCCCTTCTCTCTCTCTGTGTGTATGTCTCTCTGTGTGTGTGTGGTATATGTACACATGTGTATACAGGTGTGTGTATATGGAAGACAAATAAGGACATTTGGTGTCTTACCCTACCCTTCCACTCACTACCTTATTCTGTCATAGAGTCTCTCATTGAACCTTGAGCTAGGCTAGCAACCAGCAAGCCCCAGTGATCCTTCCTCCTCTGACAGCCAACCACACCCCTACTTCAGTGCTGTAGTTAAAAGTATGGTGTACAGTGTACATGTTACTGTGGCCATGCCTGGCTTTTTATGTGAGTGCTAGAGATTTAAGCATAAGTCTCCAAGATTACACAGAAAGCATTCTTACCTACTGATGCATCAGTCATCTTTTATGCTTTTCCAATTCTGAGTAACAGAGAGATAACTAAGGATTGAAATGATCAGCCATAAAGGGATCAGTTTCTTTTTAGCCATAATAGGAAAGTCATGTGCTTAAAACATCCTAAAAGGCAAGAGGACCACTATACTCTCAAGACCAAAACACTTGGGTTTCTTTCATGGAGTAGTTAGGGTGATCACTTGTCCATTCACAAAAATTCAAGTAAACCCCAACCATCCCATGGATCATGAACATTCATTTTCACAGTCCTTTCTGTTATCTTCAGGTATCTGTGGGAGCCAAGCCCTGCCCACTGTAGAGCTCAGCTCTCCTTGATCCGTTCCTCTGCCTTCTATACCCAGTATTTCCTCCCCACCTTCTCTCTTTATATTCCTCTCCATTCCACAACTTTACATGATTGCTTACTCTAGTTTCCTGTATACCCTTTCCCCCTCAGAAAGGGTTCTTTCCTGACTCTAAGCTCATTCCTTGCCAGTTCTAACTTATTCTGCTTTATTTTTCTGAATTAATTTTTATTGTTGATAAGTGTGTGTCTTTGTGTATGTGCACATGAATGCAGGTGCCCAAGGATGTCAGAGGCATTGAATTTCCTGCAGCTGGAGTTGCAGGTGGTTGTGAACCATGTGATTTTGGTGCTAAGAGTCCACATCGGATAACCCTGCCAAAGCATGATGTGATGTGATCTCAACTACTGAGTCATCTCACCAGCTCCTGCTTTATTTAAAATACAATACATTTCTCTCAAATTCCCATGTTTGTGTACCTCACTACTATTGGTCTTGTAAGTTTAAGCAGCAGGAAGGTAGACCAGTTGTCCCTGCTTACTGCTATTTCTGTAGCAACTATAAAAATGGGATTTGGGGATTCTGGCTATGAATATGCAAATCTTTCTTTTCACTTAGTGGATTGAGAACCATGAGCAAGTTAGCCTAGGTTTCATTTCATCATTGCTAGAGTTCTAGAATATGCATGCTTCTCAGGGCTGATGGACTCAGACCAGCTCATGTATGTAAGTATCACATCACAGTTTTGAGAATGGGAGTGGTATATAATTCATGGTTTTAATTATTTTTAAATTATGATACATGTTTGCAGAAAAAAGTCAAAATTTCCAAACATCTATAATTTTTGGAATTCTGTGGCACTAATGTGATGTTTATCTTAGGTTCTTGCTCACCGTGGTGGCTATTGGACTTTACTGCAAAATTGCTGTAGGGCATTCTGGAACTTTGCCAGAGACCTGCAAATACTATTGAAGCAGGCTGTGGAAACCTACAAAACATTTCCTGTTAGCCAGGATGGCTTTCTGTCTATCTGTGTGTTACCATTCAGCCTGGGCACAGAACTACTTATTGACATGTTAATAAAGCTGCAGAGCACCAATTCTATCAAGGTAAGGGCATTTGGATAATTATTTTTATTGTATCCAATTAAAAAAAATCTTTTATCATGAAGCTTGGGATAAGAAGAAATTGATATTTTTCTTGTGTTCCCATTTGGTTTGTCTGTTTTTCATTTGTTTCTCATTATAATTTTGTTCACAGCACATACTTGCATTAATGTTAATTAAAAATATCTTAGTTTGAAAATTCAGTTTGTTTGAAGGAAAGAGAAAGAAACCCTTACGGAGTGAGTTTCATCTCCTACATGAATTGACCTGAGTGATTTAATTCATGCAGAAGCCCAGCTGCTCATGTTATCTCCATTCTAGTGGTCTGTCCTTCCCTATTTTATTATTCCAGGTGCTAAGACTTGTAGCTGTTAAAAATCTATCACACCATGGTAATAAAAATGATATAGAAACAATAAAACATGCAAGAATATAAACATATTGAAAATTAGAAAACTCTTAAACATATTGAAATATAACATTGTAACATTTCTGAAGGAAAGCATCTAATAACATTATCATGAAAGACAAAGAATGTAAATATAATTATACTATAGAGTGTTACAATATTAACTTTAAGTGAGATGTAGTCATTTAAGATGTATGCTATAATCCATGGAATGAATTATAATCCATAATCATCCATAATCCAACAGAAAGAGATAGCTAAAAAAAGCTAATAAAGTCAGACTAAATAATAGCTTAAAAGGAGAGAAAGAGTAGAGAGGTAAGACATACAGAGGACATAAAAACAAATATAAAGAATTGTGGTGGTATGAATAAAAATGTCCCCAACGAGTTCACAGGAAGTGGCACTATTTCAAAGGATTAGGAGTTGTGGGCCTTGTTGGAAGAAGTGAATCACTGAGAGTCAGCTTCTAGCTTTAAAAAAATCCATTCCAAGTTCATAGTTTTGCTTTTCCTGCTCCCTGGAAATCTTTATGTAGAACTCTGGGCTCCTTCTTCAGCAGCATGTCTGCTATCCAAATCTTTGAAACTGTAAGAAAGTCCCAATTAAATGTTTTCTTTTATATGAGTTGCCATGGTCATGGTATGTGGTGATATATTATATATTTAATAAAAATTAACCTGGAATATCAGAGAAAAAAGTCACCCACAGTCAAGCCATGAAGGTCATGCCTTTAATCCCATCACTCAGAAGACAGAGATCTTTCAAAATTTCTGTGAGTTCAAGGCCTTACAGCCAAGCAATAGTAGCTCACATCTTTAATCCTAACTCTAGGATTATTATATAGAGTTGAACCAGAAAGTTAAAACAGCTGGGCGGGGAAGATATTTAAGGCAAGAGAAGGCAGAAGTTCATTCATTTTGTAGAAGCAATCAGTTAGGCTGAGGACCCTTGAAGATAGCTCAACATGAGAAATTGGCTGGGTGAGAATTGATTGTGGTCTGTTTCATCTCTTTGATATTCCAACTTTTCCCCAATATCTGCCAATGGGTTTTTATTATATGTTAACTACAGTTTGTGCAATAATTGGTGCTCAATTTTTGGGGCACGAAATCACAAGAAAACAAAGCAACTATCAGCTAGACAGGTTTTCTGTTAGGACTTAGCCTTAGGCAGAGTCTGCCACACATATTTTTTTCCATGCTCATCTGGGTAACTTTTTGGACAGTGGCCTCCCTCTCCTGGTAGTTTGTGTGTGTATTTTCTCTCTTTTTAGACCCTCTCCTTGGGCTACTACCACACTAGGTAGCTGTCCCACTTCACAGTCATCTGAATCATTAATGACAACAAGTTTGGTGAGTAAATTGGGGTTTCTTAAAAAGAGGAATTTATTTAAGGCATAGAGAAAAATTTTCCCACACTAAAAACAGGAAAGAGTAGCATACTGAAAGGTGGTTGGTCTTTCTTTGATATTACTTTGGTATTATTCTAGACTATTTGAAACTAGGACCTGTAAAGGAGAAAATAAATAATGTAGATGGATTATTATAATGTCTATTATACATATTATTTGTTTGAGTATTTTTGTTCTATCATTTAAAAAGACAGTTAATGTGAGTGCAAGATGAAAGTCTTAGAAAAGCCTATTAAAAGGCAATACAGATATATTCAGACCCAGACAGAGGAATTTAAAGAACCGCTCTCAACATTGTCTTATAAGATTACACAAAAACAGCCTAATACTTTCAAACAGACTACATTAGTATATCCAGTAACTAAAGGAATCACAAAATGGTAAAAATTGTTCAGTAGCTAGCTGGACTGAGGTACAAATGTTAGATTCAAGAAGATTTAAGGAAGCAAACATCACTTATGGTATGCATCCACAAATGTAAAACAAATTTTAAATTCCTGGTCAACATGTAATCCAATTATCTCTAAAGACTTGTCAGATATGGTTACTGCTGTCTTGGAGGCCAGGCCACAGTTACAGTGGAAACATGGTGGAAGGATGAGGCTAAAACAATAGAACAAAAAGCAGGGATAGAGGCATAGAAATCCCCCAAGACCAATTTTTTGAAGAGACAGCTTATGCTAACATAGAAAGTAGAATCAGTATATGATGATCACAACCTGGATTTATGCCAAATGGTAGCCTTAGCCTTGAATGCATGGGATAGAATTGAAGAAATGGGAAAGAAAATTGAATCCTTTACAAAAGTGATTCAATGGCCAAAAGAAACCTTTGCAGATTTTTTTTTTTTTTTTGCAAAGATTGACTGCAGTGGTAAACAGAATGGTGCCAGATTAAGAAGCTAGGTGAATAATAATTGAATCTTTGGCTTTTGAAAATGCTAACCACATAAAAGGATAATTATGTTGTTAAAGGCAAGATCATCACCTTTGGAAGATTGGATCTGGGATACAATTAATTTAGAATTTTATAACTTATGATAATTGGCTAGAAGAGGTTTTTTTAGACATTAGAAAAAAATAAAAGTATCAGATGTTATAACTGTGAAAGGCAATGTCACATAAAAAGAGATTATAAACAAAGCATTCTTGGAAAGAATGTCTTTGTTAGGAATAATCTCAAGAGAATGCAGAAGGTAGGGTAAAGGCAGGCACTGGACCAATGGGTGCAGCTCAACAAGAGACAGACAAGGTAACTTTTTGCCTTTGGGAAATGCCCTGAAGGGGTTTTCAAAGTGAAGGGGGTGGTGCATCAAATCCTGTTCAGTCTTATCCTGCCATCTGGAGGGAATGCTTTCCCAGAGCAATTAATGAACCTAAAGCCTATTCTAAAAAAACATACTGCTCTAGGCAATAAAACAGCTACCTAAAAGATATCTATACCTATCTATCTGTTACAATGTTATTTCTGGCCCAGCTACCAGAGGTCCAGGCCCACAGACCTGCAGTCCCAGACTACCTAGCCACCTACCGCTGTTTAGACCCCCAGAAATGACTCAAACACTTATATTAGCTTCATGCTGTTTGATCTATGGCTCACGCACATTACTAGCTAGCTCCTCCATCTTAATTCAACCCATTTCTATTAATCCATCCTGCCATGTCGGCCGTGGCTCACCTGTGTTCTTTACATGTTGCTCCTTTGGGCGTCTGGCTCGATCTGTTTCTGACTCCGCCCCTCCTTTCCTACCTATTCTGATTCCCAACCTACTTTTTCTAAGGTGCCTGTCATGGACCAAAACAGCTCCTTTATTTAAAGACTGATATTCACAGCATACAGAAAGACATTCCCATATTACCTCCCCATTTCTGTCTAATCAAAAAATAAGGCTTTAATTTTAACATAGCAAAATTACACATAACAAAATAGCTATTCAGCAAGAATTACAGTTACAATATTTAGTCTACTTGAACTTAGCAAAATTAAAATGTTCTATCATCTACCTTATCCTTGTGAATCTAAAGTTTTATATCCAATATGCCTTTTAAAATAACCAAGAAAAACTGTACCTAACTACCTAATCATCAACTACATCAAAGACCACAGAAGGATATACTAGTTCCTGAGTAAACAGGAAGTGTAAGCAACTCCCAAAATCTAGAAATAACAGAGATGACATCTGTCTGCCTGGACAGTCACCCAAAGTTCCATTATAAAGTTGGGGCATCCATCTTCAGCCCACAGGCCCAGAGTCTCTTTTCATTTCAGCGAAGCAGGAAATCTGCTCTGCCCATTCTGGTGTAGTTCATCAGTCGCTTGTCCTTGTGTCCTGAAGAATATCTGAAAGCCTTCTCTGAAAAGCAGGAACCTGAAGGACCATCTCAGCTTGTTCTGCCAAAGTTCAGAGGTCATTTTCCTAGGGAACCTGCATGTTCATTTTAAACAGCATACTTTCAAGCAGTCAATACAAGAACATGTTCTTGTTCAGTGGCTAACCATTGCCACAAAGAAAGTAGACTCCATTTGGAGTTTCTTCGATGCCCATTTTTCTCTTGAAGTAAATTGGTGCTGCCAGGAACAGACCTGTCTCACTGTCCAGAAAAGTCTAAATTCTTAAAATATTTTAAATGCCATATTTTTTAGGTCTTTAAAGTGTTTGAAGATTACCTATTTAATTGAAATATATCTTTGTATACCTAAAAATCTAACATGCATTTCTTAATTATACATTACAATTTTAAATCAGTTACATAAACAGCATACCTTAAACAAGAGTAGAAAAATTCATACAGCATAATAGAATTGACCTTAAATTTGTATCAATAAACCACAATCCATACCAATATAAAATATTTTGAGATTAACGGCTGATTTTTGGATTAAAGTAAATTCAATAATCTAATTTTTAAAAAATCACTCATGTGCCATATTTCCCTTTTCTTCTTAGAGATTAACTATGACCACTAACCATTTATAATGAAATTGAACATTTATAAACAATATTTTGGGAATTTGGGTGTAGTTTTCTATTACTATTTCCTGCTAGTTAAGGGGCACTGGTAATCTTTTGAGGGGCCTGAGCCTGAATCATCTTAGTATGTAGTCTTGGAGCTGACGTGATCATTTCTTCCCATCAGAGAATTTTCAGCTGGTCATGGTTGATGAAACCATATTTGCCTAGAAGCAATTCACAGGCTCTCATCTTCTGTGGAAACAAAAGCAGAACTCTACCAAAGCAATATATCCTTAGACACAAATTTTGAAGTCAAGATACCTTTAAAATATATATTCTTGTTTAGCTATCAGCCTTTGCAATTAATTGTCTTTCTGCAGTTAGCTCATTAACAGTTAAGAAATTAAAAGGAAACACAATAATAACCATAATCCAGATTCTGTGTCTATTTTCCATCTATATTTTTATTACTCTATTACTCTTTTTAAAGACTTTCTCTACCTTTCTTTTCACTCTGAAGCCTATGTACATTTTATACGGTAACCTGTTTATAGGTTTTTTTTTCCACCTGAATCTGTTTTATTATGAATCATTAATCATCTTCCAACAAGAAGAGCTTCTAAATTACTTTCACTCTTTTAAAGAACCACATAGTTTTTGCAGATAAAGCTGAGTCAGGAAGTTCTCTTAAATGGGATGCATCTCTGTTTGCCACCAGCCAAAAGTAGACACAAGAAATGCTGTTAGTATGAAACTGTCTTTGACTCTGTTTCCCTTTTGTTCAAAATAAACAGAAACATTAAATCAATCACATGCTACCAAGTCTTCTGTGAGACTTTGGGACCTGGCCTGGTGTCCCGACCCATGGAACTTCAACAAGGTCCCTGTCACCTGTAGGGAGAGAATGAAGGACCACAGGACAAACTGTTCGAGTGGTCTGTCTTTATTATTTCCAGGCTGCTGATATATGCTTTTGCAGGGCTATAGGTTTCAGGGAGAAGGGAGGGCTAGGGAGGGGGCGAGACTGTGAGCTAAGGTCAGTGTGTTAGGCAGTTATGAGTAGTGGTCAGTGAGTAATCATGAGCCAAGGTCAGTGTGTTAGGCCATTATGAGTCAATGGTCAGTGTGTTCGCTGTGGCTTTTCCAAGGACTGTCTTAATCCAAAGAATGCTGACCTATCTGAAGAATGACGAAGAAGAGAATTCTTTAGTTGACTCTTGGCTAGTGAACTGGCTCCTGACAGTCTGGTTTCAGCTTATGCTGCTGCCGCCAATCTGCCACCATTTTGAATGTGGCTTGAATGCCATGCTATCTCTGTACAATGACCCACTTCAGATACACAATTTGAAAGCTGCTTTGGCTCAGTTTCTGTGATCTAGAGCCCTTTCTAATCTTTCTTAGGCTTTATTGGGTGCTTGGGCCACGTTGGAACACCATCTGTTACAATATACTATAGTTTCTGGCCCAGCTGCCAGAGGTCCAGGCCCACAGACCTGCAGTCCTAGACCACCTAGCCACCTACCGCTGCTTAGACCCCCAGAAATGACCCTCAAACACTTATATTAGCTTCAAGCTGTTTGACCTATGGCTTATGCACATTGCTAATTAGCTCCTTCATCTTAACTCAAGCCATTTCTATTAATCTGTCTACCATGTGGCCTGTGGCTCACCTGTGTTCTTTACATGTTGCTCCTTTGGGTGTCTGGCTCTATCTGTCTCTGACTCTGTCCCTCCTTTCCTACTTATTCTGATTCAAAACAGCTCCTTTATTTAAAGACTGATATTCACAGCATACAGAAATACATTCCCACATTATCTATCTATCTATCTATCTATCTATCTATCTATCTATCTATCTATCTATCTATCTATCTATGTATCTATCTATCTATCTATGTATCCATCTTATCCATCCATCCATCCATCTATCTTTCTTTCTCTCTCTCTATCTATCTCTCACCTCTCTCTTTCTCTCTCTATCTATCATCTCTCTCTTTCTCTATCTATCCATCTATCTATCTTATCTAATATGACCATACTTTACTATTATGGTATTTCTTCACAGCAATAGAATATTGACTAAGATAACTATTAAAATTAACTCAGTCATATTAAATATAGTTTGGCTAAACAGAAAAATTAAAAGGCACAGATTGTTGGACTGTGTAGAACAAGGACATATCTACTTCTTCATAATAGAACCAATATGAACATCAAGAAACATAACACACTGAGATTGAGGCAGCATTACACAAAGCCTGCACGGTTCTGTACTAGATAGGGCCTAAAGCAGAAAGAAGAAGGGGATATATGCTCCATTCCTAACTCAGAAGCAATCTTCATGTGATAGACACTTGCAGCTAAAAGTTTAATTTTCCTCAAGGAAGTATCAATGGGGAAATAAACTACTCCTTAGGGTAGTAGGCATGCCCCACAACAAAGAACAGAGTCAGTGTCATCTCTGGAGGCTCCTGGTCTCTCTCAATGTCATGTCAAGACTCTTCCTCTTTTAAATTTTATTTTATTTTAATTTTTAAACATATACTTACATATTGTATGTATTATATGTAATAACACATACATACTTATCTTCTCTTTTTTCCTGCCACAGGTCCTTTGAGTATATATTGTGACTTTTAGTTTTATGGGATCCCTGAGTGTATGAACCAGTGGATCTTTATTTTCTGTGCCTTTTCTTGGACATTTCCTTTCGTTTGCTTGTTTTATCCAATTTCATTGTGTCCACCTTTGTTTTATCTTACTATGTTTTATTTTTATCCTTTAGAAACTTTTTAAAATGTAAGACAGAAAGGATGGATCTGGATGGAAGGGGAGGGGAGGAAGAATTGGGAGGCGTTGGTGGGAGGGGAAACAATAGCCAGGATATATAATGTGAGGAAAAAAAATCTATTTTCAATAAAAGGAAAAATTATCCAGTGAGGATTATAACATTAATAATGACTAGGAGAAAAAAGAAAATAAAAACATGGTAAGATGTATATCATTGAAAACGTCAACTATAAAAAAAGTAGAACAAATCCCATTGGAAACATTATGGCATTGAAGTGGACAAGGAAACAAAAGTAAAAATGTGTAATTTTACAATATTTCAAGGCTTAGTAAAACTTTAATCTGCTGGTGGCTTTAATAAATTATAGCCCACACAAATCTAGTACATTTTCATCACACTGAAGATCTCATTGCACATCATCTCCCATTATAAAGCCGTGCCTTCCATGTTGCATTATCACATTTATTTACCAGAAGAGTATGTAGTAAGACCTTAAATTGGACATCTTATCTCCCTGTGCTTTCTGCAGCCAATTGAAGAGAAAGGTGACTTTTGCATTCCCAGCTGTTTCGGGAACATCAAATATGATAACGGGGGTTCCAGCCTGGTTTTCGAGCATCCTTTGGATGATGTCAATGTGGTTGATTTGAAATGGATCCGGGACTTTGTGTTAAAGTCTTTGGAAGTTTTATACCAAGTAGAGAAGTGGGAAACACTGGTGTCTCTTGCCATTCAGTTTAACATCATTTCACAGTATGTCTGGCCCCAAAGGCAACTAAAAGTAACAGACTTCCTTGGGGGGATGGTTTTTTAGCTCACGTTAACTTTCTAATGTATTCTTTACTGTGACCCAGTGAGAGGTATACAGAGCAAGTGACCCCATTGTTGGTGTATGCACAACGCCAGCTGCTCTTGAGGATAAAAAAGTTCAATGGCCCAGATATTGCTCAACAGGCTTGTGCCAGATATGAGGCTGACAATGGAGAGAAGGTAAGCTGGTATACCACATATAAAAGGGGAGGATTTAGGAGTCAAATAAGCACTATTTTTACTTGGGCACTTTCTGTTGAGATCCACAAATGTTATTGACAGCTTGCTCTTGCTCAGCACTTTCCAGATATAGCAAATCAGAAGTTAAGAAACACATGTCCAGGACAAGGCTCACACAGGCCTTAAAAGCAATGGGAATAGTACCTTGATCCCATGGTAGTTTTCAGGGGCCTGTTTAATGTTTGAATTCATTTTAAAATAAGAAATATATAACTTTTAGGACAAAGGAAATGTTTTAATCGATACCATGGCTTATACTTTTTGAACTTATACCAACTCAATCATAAAAATTAATTTTAATATATATTTTAAGTGGAGCAGTGGGCCCACAAAAGTGAAAATGTTCAAGGCTTATGGAAAGGAAACCATGGTTATCTTGATAGAGATGGGGGAAGAGAGATGCGTAAGCTTTCCAGTTGACTAATTAATTGCACAGATATGGATTTATGCCTCCTCTGAGTTTGTCTTCCCAAAGGCCCTGACCAGTGGGTCTGTATCCAGTTTCTCCCCTGACAGCAGTGTGGGATTTCGGTGAGGACTTAATATTTTCCTTTTCTCACAGAAGGTCTTCATGGCCAAGTGAGTGCCTTGCCTCCTGTACATTGTTTGTAGTAGCTAGGAATCAGTCCAGGTTCCTGTTTTGCAGGGAAGAGAGCAATTGTAGGCTCATCTGCTGTTTGGTATTGTCAAGTTCCGGAGATCATTCCTGATTAGGCCAGGCCCACCAGGCATGGTCACTCTAGTTTAAAGTTAGCTAATTAGGAAGCTTAGTTTCTGAAGAATCCTGTCATAGTATTATCTAGATTAGCACTTGATTGAAGAATTAGGTTGTGTGACTATTCTACAAAATGGACACCCCCACCCTACTCATCTTTCTTAAAGATTAGCCTGTGGCTGATCCACACCCTACCTAGATCAGCTGAACACAAACAAGCCTCTTCTCCAAAGAGCTTGTCAATTGAAGACATCTCTGCCCTAACTGTGCACACCAGATACCCTGGTGCCACTTCTGACTCATCTATTGTTCTTACACCCCACTTCAAATTGATTTCCAAATTCTATCCTCAAAATGCAATCCGAATCTAACCAGTTCTCAGCACAGACCATCCTCTGATCCAACTATTGCTACATTTGCCTGAGTTGGTGACTTTATAGTTATGATGTACCCTACCTCCAACCTGTAGTCAAATCTCAGTGCAGCAGATGAAAACAGCCTTTTGAAAACACAAGTCATATTACAATCCTACATGGGCGTCTCCTCAGATTTAGAATAAAGTAAGCTTCTTCACCATGGCCTTATTATGCCTTGTTCTATATGCTTATGCCTTTGTTATTGGCCAGCACTTGGTACTGTCCCAATAGGTGCTTTGTTGTTCCTCTTGGACAAGATCTCATATAGCTCAAGAATGACCCATAACTTGCTATAAAGTGGAGGATGACCTTGAACTATTGATCTTCTTGCTTCTTACACCTTAGTCCTGGGATCAAAGCCATGTGCCACCATGCCCAGCGATCCTGCAAATCTTTAAAATTTATTTTTATTTGGATACTCTTGAGACAGCATCTATATAGCCCTGCCTGAACCGGAACGCATTATGCAGAGTAGGCTCACCTTGACTTTACAGTAGTCCTTCAGTGTCTGCCTCTTGAGTGCCAGGATTACAGGCACTGCAGGCCATACCCAACTATACCTGCAGGCTTTAACTACATCATTCTTTCAGCCTTCTCACCTCAGGGCCATTGCCCTGTCATTACTTTTAAATTGTGTTTCTGTCCACATGATCACACTGATTCCGCCTCACCTTTTGGCTGAACCCTTCCCTCTTTCCTGTATTTAAAACCACCTGTCCACTTACACATCTACTCCATAGCAGCTAAAACTCTCAGCTGCCCTACATTATAGATTTCAGTATTGTGTTTGTTCTTGGAGCCCCCTGAAATTTGTTCCTTCAGAATTAGAAGTTTTGTTTGTTTTGTGGTCTGTTGCTACATCTTTTTGCATGTAACAGTGTGTGACGCACTGGTGTTCAATAAAGATTTGTTTAAAGAAGCTGGGGAAAGGATGGGCCATCCTGGACCATCCTGGTGTGCTTTTTACATTGTAGAAAGGAGTTTGCATCTTTTCAGACTCTGTTTTCATCTCATTGTGGAAAGGTCTCAAAGGACAATGAAGAAGCATTTTCACCAAACTTGTCTGGGAGGCAACTGGATCTTGAGTGATTGGCTTGGGTTAGACAAAGGGATGTGGGTAGAAACATGGCGGGGGCAGGGTTTTGGACTCTTTAAAGGAGTTTTTCATCCAAACACTTTCCTATTTTTACATATTTTGCAATCTGAGGATTCAAACATCTGTTCAAGATATTGTCAAAATATTATAGAAGCAATTAGTTTTGAAAAACTTCATCAAGGAAGTTCAAATTGCATTAATTATGAGTAGGCTGGAACCAAATCTGCCTTTGGAAAAGAAGCCTGTATTTGAAATGTGTTTCAGCTCACATAATAGGATATATATTTAGATCGGTAAATTTATACCATATCAGAAAATCATATTCTAATTACTGTCCATAATTTCCCCAGTGTTCCCCCAGCTGTGCTGTGTACAGAAGAAATATGGAAAAATTATACAGTTGTGTTTTCCCTAAAGTCATCATGACTGAGTGCTGTTTCCCTCAGCTTTTATTTGCAGTACTGTTTTACATCAGTTTAGCAGTTTGACTGAGACAAACATTCCAAGGGAGCCAGACCTTAGGCTGCACGTGCCTGAGTGCTGTCCTTTCTCATCTTTTTAAGATAACCTGCCGGAACTTCATTGGGAAACAACTCAAGATCGACTCTTCTTCACCCAAGACACTGGCAGATGTAGAAGGCAGCGCTGACCTGCTGAAGGCTCTTCTCCTCTCAGGTTAGAGCCAGTTTTAACTTTCAGGTTCATCAGCATGTTCCCCATGTCAACTCTCCCACAATGTGAGCAAATCTATTTTCAGGTGTACTCAAAAATAAACCATTTGATATTTGATCATTTTGTATTGCTGCAAATATCCTCCCAAGATGATTAAACATTCTTATAAATTTATTTGATTTAAATAAGGGAAATAAAAGGAATGGAAAAGGAGACTTGGCAAGAACCGTCTACTTGATACATTTTTCTTTTCCTCTTCTTGGGAAGTCATTTTATTTTAAACTTTATCTCTGTTGTTTGTTTTATTGATTTGATCTGTACTGCCCAGTCTCAGCGACCCCCAGAAAGATCCCCAGAGTCACACCAACTCTCTGAATGCAAACGAAAAGCAAGGCTTCTTACAGCTGCACAGCTGAGCTCAGCTCCTGACTGTCACACAGCAGTGCCAGTGGAGAAGTGAGCCCCTCCCTACTCAAAAGCAGGGCCTTTTAAAACAAAGATCAAACAAAGACCATAGAAATGTAATTATCAGGCTGGGAGGTGAGGAGCCCAGAGGAAGTTTCTTTACTGTCACTGTCAGATGGGCAGCTGCTGGCTGACTGGTTGTTTTAGGAGGGGAAGAAGATGCTTCACTGCTGGTCCAGAATGTCCTCTGATTACCCAGGACCTTGGGCACTTTACTTTGGGTGCTTACACTTGGGGGTTTAGAAACTTCTTAGGATGGGGGACTAGAAAATTCTCAGCTCCTAAAATAGCTCCAGGCCTCAAGGTGGAGGGACTTTAGTTTCCATAGATTCTGACAGATTTCGTTTCCTTTTTTAGTGTACAGGGTTCTATTGGCTGTGCCATTGTAAGTTGTGGGTGTTGTAATCAGAGTTAGAGAGGTCTCTGACATCTCCTGACTTACTTGCTACTGTTTGAGGAGACTTCTAGAATGTTTCTGCCCATGCAGCTTTCAGAAATGAGGCAACAGAATAAGAAAAGTTGAGGGGCTGAAGTGATGGCTCTTCAGTTAGGAGAGCTTGCTGTGGTTCTAGAGGCTTTGTGATTGGTTCCCAGCACCCACACTGTGTCCTCATAACAGCCTGTGACTCCAGCTCCAGACAGTCCAACACTCCAGCTCCAGACAGTCCAACACTCCAGCTCTAGGAAGTCCAACACTCCAGCTCCAGACAGTCCAACACTCCAGCTCCAGGAAGTCCAACACTCCAGCTCCAGACAGTCCAACACTCCAGCTCCAGACAGTCCAACACTCCAGCTCCAGACAGTCCAACACTCCAGCTCCAGGCAGTCCAACACTCCAGCTCTAGAAAGTCCAATACTCCAGCTCCAGACAGTCCAACACTCCAGCTCCAGGCAGTCCAACACTCCAGCTCCAGACAGTCCAACACTCCAGCTCCAGGCAGTCCAACACTCCAGCTCCAGACAGTCGAACACTCCAGCTCTAGGAAGTCCAACACTCCAGCTCCAGACAGTCCAACACTCCAGCTCTAGAAAGTCCAATACTCCAGCTCCAGACAGTCCAACACTCCAGCTCCAGGCAGTCCAACACTCCAGCTCCAGACAGTCCAACACTCCAGCTCCAGGCAGTCCAACACTCCAGCTCCAGACAGTCCAACACTCCAGCTCCAGGCAGTCCAACACTCCAGCTCCAGACAGTCCAACACTCCAGCTCCAGACAGTCCAACACTCCAGCTCCAGACAGTCCAACACTCCAGCTCCAGACAGTCCAACACTCCAGCTCCAGACAGTCCAACACTCCAGCTCCAGGCAGTCCAACACTCCAGCTCCAGACAGTCCAATACTCCAGCTCCAGACAGTCCAACACTCCAGCTCCAGGTAGTTCAACACTCCAGCTCCAGGAAGTCTAACTCCAATGCAATACTCTATGAATGTCTGAAGACATGAGGCATAGGCCCATATAGACATATATGCATGCATACAGATAAAAATAAAACAAATCTAAACCCAAACTAATCTAAGTGTATTATCAGGATTAAACATGGTTGTTTAAAGGAAAAGATGAGAATGGAAGAGTGAGTGTCTGCCTTGTATTGTACTTCTCAAGTGTCCAATGTTTCTGGGACAGGAAAGAAGCATATTATTTGGGGTGTTACAGTTCTTTCACTTATTATTTATCTACTAAGTTTTTGTATGTGTAGATATGTCTTAAGTCAGTTAGCCATTTGTTGACTTGGATCTCCAGCCACTCAGTCATTTAGCAAATACTTACTGAGCATCTGTTAACACACACACACACACACACACACACACACACACACACACACACACACACACACACACACAAAATGCTGTCTTAAGGTACCAGGAATACAAAGATGAATGAGATTGCTGATTTATCAGAGAGGAGCTTATGGCCTGTCAAAGGAGATAAAATGGTGATTGTAACTGATTATATTATTTCTATTTCTTGCTATAAACTGTAATAATGTATAGCTAACATTCACCTTTGAGGACTTCAGAAAGGCAAAAAGGTCAGCAAGGCTGGCAGGAAGTAGGCAGTAAAGTACCTCAGTGAGCAAGATGAAGGGCCTCAGCTTTAACTGGAGAGCAGAGGGGAGTCAGGCAAAATGATGCAAGGAGAAAGGAGCAAATGAGCTTCAAAGAATCTTCTACAGCCATGTGGGAAATAGGTTCAAAGGCGCCCAGGTGGAAGCCAGAGAGTTACTGTTCCTGGCTTGTGTATAAATGGAGGCCTACAGCTGAGCAGTTACAGTAGAGAGGGAGCAGACATGAAAGACAGGGAAAGGGAGGGCACAGAACGTCATTCTGTTCTACTGCATGGGGCAGCCAGATGAAGATGGGAGGAGCTCCTTGCTATGGGGTTTATTACATCAGGTGCCTGGGTGGATAATGATGCTTTCACCCAGACAGGAAACCAACCAAAGGAGGCACATTGTTCAACTTGCCTGGATGGCTGAGATGAGTAATGGGCTAGGTGACTGGTGGATTCCTAAGGATTGGCATGGGGTAGATGGCCGGTGGATTCGTAAGGAGAGGCATGGGGTAGATGGCTGGTGGATTCCTAAGGATTGGCATAGGGTAGATGCTGGCGGATTCCTAAGGAGAGGCATGGGGTAGATGGCTGGTGGATTCCTAAGGATTGGCACAGGGTAGATGCTGGCGGATTCCTAAGGATTAACAAGGGTTAGATGGTTAGTGGATTCCTAAGAATTAACAAGGGTTAGATGGTTAGTGGATTCCTAAGGATTGACATGGGTTAGAGGCTGGTGGATTCCTAAGGAGAGGCATGGGGTAGATGGCTGGTGGATGCCTGGGGAGAGGTATTGGGTAGGTGGTTGGATGTACTAACATGGTATTCAGAGTGATCAGGTTTGGAGAACACTTTAGCCATCAATATGTTGGTGATGGTTAAAGTCATGGAGAGTTCTGTGGAATATAGACCTGAAGATATCGCTTTTAGGAAGCAATGTCAGTGAAAGCATGGCACGGCTATCCAACAGTGACATATCAATCTCACATCTCACCAGCTCTCCACAAGAAAGACCTGTTAATTGCCTCTGTTCCTCATGCAGTAATGTTGAATATTGAGCTGCTGACATGATGATAAAGCAACCACCTTGACACAACTACTGTGCCAGGAAACAGGACTCTGATACTGCAGTCTGTGGAGTTTATCTGATAGGCATGGAGTGAGCACAGCCTTGGCAGACCACATGCACATGTGCATATGCTTTGTGCTAAGGGCACTGCTTAGGCTCACTAGTTGATTTATTTTTGACCTTTTAAAGATTTATGTGTTTTATGTGTATCAACATCTTGCTTGCATGTATGTATGCACATTCCCAGGCAAGAAGAGGGTATCAGATCCCCTGGAACTGGGAGTTGAAGATGGTTGTGAGCTGCAATGTTGGTGGTAGGAACTGAACCCAGATCTTCTGAAAGAACAAGAAGTGCTCTTAACTGCCGATCCAGATAACTCCTAGCTTTATTTATTTACTTAGTTACAACACCGCTCACCCCAAAGAGGCTTATAGTTAGTTGCACATTGATTTTTTGCACAGATGCTTTGTGAATATTAGCTTACAGATCTCTAATATACTCAGTTTATTGTTTTCATTTTTCAGAATAGAAGAAAGGGGATATTATAAATCATATGGTGGCCCTTAAAGCTGCAATTAGAAAGTGACCCGTGTTATGCCTGTTGACATGCCATTGCCCAAAGTGTCATGGCCATCCCTAACTTCAAAGGAAGAGTTTCTGATTCTGCTTGATTTTGAGAGTCAGAGTGCAGGGGCCCAATGACTGTTCTTATGCAAGCCAAGGAAAAACAGGCTGTGAACGAGGCGTGGACACAGACTGGGGGGGAGGAATGAAATATCTGAGAATAGGGTGCATATGGTCAGTGAGGAGAGAGAGTCACACACACACAGAGAAAGAGAGGGAGAGAGCACTTTGAGGAAAAGCAAGCATTAACCGTCAGAGAGGTTACACGATTAGAATGGACTGTCTCATTTGGCAATCTGGTGGCCATTGCTACTGGCTTTTCACTTTTATGTCTTTGCCTTGTTCTAGTTGTTTCTGTCACCCCACACCCAGTTGTCTGACTGCAAACCCCCTCCCCTCCTTTTAGTCCTGCATGCATCTCATTTTTTAAGGGAGGCTTGTCCTGACCATTCCGACTGAAACTGCCCCTCCCAGCTCCTTTACCAAGCACTGTGCAAAGTCTCATGAAGCACTTCTTACTATCAATCATGGAACACATTTTAGGATTCGTGTTGCATTTATTTGTTACTAGACTCTCTTGATAGAATGCAAGCTCTGTGAAGCCCAGAATCTTTGTTGAGGTCAATGATATAGCCAGAATTCTATTGGCAGTGCTTAATATGCATGTGTTTGTCAAATGGATGACTTTGTGGCTGGAAATGAAGAGCAGGACAATGGGAATATTTGTGTTGTGGGGTAGTGGTGCTGAGCCACATCTGCAGGCATTTGGTGGGTAGTGAATTGCCTTTCAGAAAGCCCTGGGCTGGAGGGTAGTGCTTACACATGCTAGGCAAATGATGTAGTGTTGTCTGGCCTTCCATCTCATTTTATGAAAGGAAAGAAGTGTGTTCATATATTAAATGGAAAGAGCCACCAGAGAGGAAGAACCTAGCAACCAAAATAAATTGCTTTTGATAGAGTGAGGACTTTGAGAAGAAGAAAAGTAGAGACTGGGGTGCTGATCGGAGTGTGAGGGTGCTCCTTCTGCTAAGGGAGGAAGGATGAGCAATTAGGTTCGATGCTGGAAGGTTTCTAAGGCCAGAAGTTGAGGGTACTCTCTTTAGGTAGGAGGGGCTTTTTCAGTGATGGGGTTGAGGCATAGCCAACGTTGCTAAGACCAAAGGTTTCAAGAGAAGTACATAGGAGTGGCCATGACAAAGGAAGGGACTAGAGAGACAGGAAGTGTTTGCAGAGCACTGTCGCGATTAGAGGATGCTGGTGCCTTCAGGTGGTCTCCTGAGATGCTCATCCCTTCAGATTCCACACTCACTTAGCGGATCACCTTTTTGTCCCACATGACTGCTCCCATAAAGGAGTTTCCTTCTTTTCTTTACTTAGATGTGTCTACAGACCTCGGGGTATGGAGTATGCTCCCTGCTTTAGGACCCTTTCTCAAATATAGTTGCTTTCTGTTCTATAAAGAATAGTTACAGTCATACAAAATGCCAAGCATGGCTGTAATCAAAATGATTCCCCCTCACATCAAAGGGGGAAAAGTAGCATACTGGGAAAATTGTAGCTTTGTAAACCAGAAGATGCTAGTTGGTGATGGGTGTGGTGAGTCTGGAAAGCACGTTGGATGCCTGTGTCAAACTGTATTTATGTTGGAAGTTAGGAGCAGGTGAGGAGCGAAGGGAAGGCACGTGAAGCGAGTGTACAGGGCCTCTTTGATTTGTAACTATGTTGGAAGCATGCACTGTTTGAGTTATGATTGAGGAAATTTGAAAATATTGTATGGCAATGGTAACAGCAAGCTGGAACTCTATAAGATTCTTTAATTTCCTGGTCTTGGGAGGTAGATATTGTTATGTTCATATTATAGATAAGAAAATCAAACCTTACTAGGGAGTCAAGGGATTTTTTTATTCTAGCCCTAGTCTAGCTAATTGTTCCATCCACAACTGTGCTATCAAGCCCGTTTTATAGTGTATTCTTTAGGTTACAGTGACCTATAAATATGCAGCACTCAAGAAAGAAGTTGGTATTTTTCAGTGGTCATATGAAATAAACACTTTATTCTGAATTATCATGGTGGTATGGTAATACTAGGTAACCTAGAACTCTTACAGGTTTTCTTGAGCTATTACAAACTTGGCTTCTCACTTGAACCGTTTTGTAAGATCTGGGACCTGTGTAGCTAGAAACATCTTTGGCCCATTCTTTTGGGCTTAAGATGATGAAATTTTCTCAATATCTCCATTAACATGTTTATAACTGTGTTGGGCCTTAGGTATGTCTCTATGAAATGCTTGTAATTTTTTTTTTTTTTATAAAGCAGAGTCCACTTGTGACAGGTTCTATACCAAATCATCACTTTAGGACCTCAGAATTTCTTGTGGCATAAAAACATTTGGTGGTAATGCTTTTAACTTTTCACAACAGATACTGTGATACCCTGGAGCCTAGAAACATTTGGTGTTCTCATTATTTAACAGCTTCCTATTCTCCCTTCAACTATTTAATAATGCATATGTAATTGGTATAATCTCAGCAGGATTTGAAGAAGTGAAACTAACTTGTTTTATAGGTTATTCTTGTATGAATGAGTAGTTGGCCTGATCATTAAGCTCTATCTGGGAGACAACCTTAGATGTGCCTTTTATTGAAAGTTTTTTACATCCTGTCCAGGACCTCTATCTTGCGTCTTTATCTGATTGGGTATTTAGGTTCTCTGATAGGGGGGTAGTCAGTCCTCAGACGTGCTGGGATATTTCGCCTTTGGCAGGTATGTTTTATTAATGTATCTGAGCATTGAGGTGGATGTGATCAGCTGAGTAGAAAGAAGACTTCATCTTCGTGTCTAGCTTCCTTTTTTGATAGACCCAGTATTTGGTTATGATTAGCGTTCCTGTCTACATGGGTGCAGTCAAATGCGTAGTAGCCTACCCTCTCCTCGACTCTTCCATCTTATTGATTTCAAACTATTGAAATACTATTATTGAATTTGAGAACCTTTCGAATGATCTATGGAAAGCTTCAGAGTGTAATCCCCTTGATATAAGCCCATGAAGGTTATTATGAGTCCTAAGTCATGATGTTTTCTTTCCTTATTTATTTTTTTTTTGAGCCACATCACCACCACCACCATTTTGATTGTTATATCTCATAGAGACAGTGACAGCCACATCACCACCACTGTAACCCTAAGTAGGTTACAAGGGAAAAGGTGTGCTAAAACTCAAAAAAAAAAAGAAAGAAAGAAAAAGAAAAAATGAAAAGAAAGAAAAGCAGCTTAGGAAAATACAAAGATGTCAGCAATAGACACATATAAAGACCTAAAGACACATGAGCAGCAGGGGGATGTCATTCAAACCATTTATTTTAACTTCATTTTCAAAGTGTAGCCTGGACTGTCAATTGTATGAGAGCTACGTCCATTTTCTGTTTAGTTGTATTTCTTCAGTGCCCAACATGATGCCCAGTGTGCTCCATATACAGCCCTATGACACTTCACAGTAGGGATACATTAGGAGAAGGGAGTGGCTTGGCAGTTTCATTGGTGTGTCAATAGTAAATAAAGATGCCTAATGCCTTTGAGCGATGTAAGCTCTTGGGACTATCATCACATTGGAAAGTGTTGTGATATGGTACAAGCCTTTTATTCTTCTTTTTTTTTTTTTTAAAAAAAAAAACTATATAAGTAGTGGTGAGATGAGTTTTCATATAGTAAATGCTTACCCTAAATACATACTTCCCAAAACAGTAACTCTTTGAGGTAAATGCTATCAACAAATTTTAATGAATATTTTAATGCTAAGCCTGGAGAAAATAACTTCTTCTCATATTATGCAGCACACGGCTACCTACATCTTACTTTATTTATTTAAAAATTAAAGCATTAAATCATTTACCCTCCCTCAAGCCTCTTCTCTATTTCCCTATCTTAAGTTTATTACTCGTTTTCTTTAATTATTGTTGTTATAATACACATATAGATATAAACGAATAAATACATAGATACAGCCCATTGAGTAATTTAGTGTTGCTTGTATGTATTATATGCTCTTAGAGCTCAGGGCATTAGTCCTGAGGAGACTCAGTCCCCTCTTCCCTGCATCTCAACTGTTGCTAATTTTCTTCATCAAGGGTTGGGGTCCATCAATTTAGGATGTTAATTGGTAGTGGAATTGTTCAGGTCTAGATGATATTTCATGGGTGTGTCTTCACTAACATGTGAGAGTTTTTTAGCCTTCTTTCTCTTGGCTAAACCCATTTGGTTATGGGCCAAATGTTTCTGGCCCTTCAAAATACGTGTGCTTAAATTCTAGTCCCAATGTGGTATCAGGAGTGGGGTCTTTAGGAGATTTAGTTGAGAGTGGGATTGTATCTTGGAGGGAAACACAGAAGAGCACTCTATGCCTCTTTTTGTGATGTCCAAGGGGACTGTTTGCAGGTAGCTATCAGCAACCAGAAGTGAGGTCTTCACCAAAACCTAGTACATTGGCACTTTTGTTTAAGACTTCACATATTTGAAAGGTAAGTTTCTTTGCTATAAGTCATGCTTTCTATGGTACTGTGTTATAGTAGCTAGACTTTAGTAAGGCATTTGTTTATCTTCTTCCTCTGACCTCAGTCTCTGAGCAGAAGAAAAAACTAGAAGGTAATAAATACTTGCAAGAAGAAAAAAAAAAACACTAGCCATCTATAAACTTGAGGGTGTTGTAGTAAGGGTAGGGGTATGAAATACAGTATGTAGAGTACAGGGTGTTCTTTGAAGAAAATTCAGAGGTGGGCATCGAGGAAGGATCATTGAGATTAGCCTACAAAAGAGATTATTTATAATATATTCCCAAACCATTCAGCTTTGAAGACTTGCAGTCATTAATTTGTTAACAGAAATCGTTAAGCATGCATCATGTAACAGGTAGCAGGTACTAGGGATGTAGTTGTGGACTAAATGGACAAAGTCTCCAGTGGACTTCATCCTAGTGGGGAAGTAAGTAAGACACAGGATGTCTGAAGTCACAGGGCTGTAGGGACAGTCGGGAAGGAGATATGCTTCCATTTTAGGTAGGGGGATAAATGAAGGCCTCGCTAAGAAGTTAATAGCTAAGCAATAACATCGAGGAACTTTGTTGCATTAGGGTTTTTTGGTCTTGTGTGGCTAGAGATCTAGACCCATAGATTTGAAGCCTTAGACATTTTAGTCATTTGTCACTGTTTAGGCCTTAAAAATGATTTAGATGCTTATGTTGACTTTATGTTGTTTGGCTTATGGATTAGTTGTATTGTTAGTTAGCTTTTATTTTTTTTTAACTTAACTTATTTTTATTAATTTGTTTGTTACGTGGCCTGTGGCTCACTTGTGTTTTTATATGTTTTTTTTTGGGAGGGGGACAGCTGGCTCGGTCTGTTTTGGAGCTAAGCAATAACATCAAGGAACTTAGAAACAAGGCACAGGATAGCTAAGAGAAGAGTGTTTTAGACTAAAGTGAGCAAGTTGTGTTAGCCTGTGGACTGGAAGCATGCCAGGTGTAGAGGAATGAATGACAGAACAGTAAGATGCAGGCAGAGCAGTGGAGGGAGCCAGTTCCCATAAGATTAGATTGGGGCAAGGGATGACACAGGAGAATTAACCTTTTGAAAGGAATCTTCTAGAAACCATTGTGCTGCGGGATATTCGTTTGCACTGTATGAAGATGTGTCATTGTGTTTGGTTTAATAAGCTGAATGGTCAGTATCTAGTTAGGAGAGAATAGGCAGGATTTCAGTGGAGAAAGAGAGAACTCTGGGAAGAAGAGAGGCGAAAGATGCCATTGAGACATGAGCAAGTCAGATGCATGGCATAGAGGAATAAGCCACATGGCAGAATGTAGATCAATAAAATCAGGTTAATTATTATAAGAGCTAGTTGGGAAGACGCCTAAGTTAAAGACCAGGCGATCATAGTTAATATTAAGTCTCCATGTCATTATTGGGGAGCTGGCAGTCCCACAAAGGAAAGTAGTACATTTGAGAGAGCTTGCTGCTGTGTTGAGGCATGTAGTGGGCATGACTGAAAGGGGGGATCCAGTTCATAGGACAACTGCTTTAATTCCAAAGGAGGTAACAGGACCCAGGCATAGTGAAAGTACAGAGGAGTCCTTGAGAGATGGTGGACTTCAGGTATTTTCTAAAGGGCGACTGCCTGGAAGGAGAAGAGCTAAAGGTGATTCTACCTTTTGGCTGAACATGTATAAAGATGGAGCCATTCTCTGCTGAGACAGGGAAGCCTGAAAGAAGTAGATGAGCATGTGTGTGTGTGCATGTGTTGAGGTGTCAGCTGGGGATGTTAGGATTGAGTTGTCACACAGCAATGTGGACCTTTAGATAGATGAATGACGTTTTAGGGGTGGCTGGGACCAGAGATAAAAACTTGGGAGCCACCAGAACACATATTTAAACACAAAAGCAGGGGATGATCTTTGTGGGGATGAGTTTAAACTAAGAAGAGAAGACAGGGGCCTTGAGGTCCCAAGGTCCAGAACTTGAGTTGAGAAATCCAGAGTGAGTGACCAGATAGCTGCGGAGGGACTTTTGTTCAGAGTGGAGAGACAGCTGACTTAAGTGAGTCTAAGAAGGAATGGGAAACATTGGGGTAATTTTGGTATCAAGTGGAACGGAGAAATAGGATGATGGCCAGAAAGCTTTGAATGAGGGGAGAGTTCAGGATTGCTAGAGCGAAAGTCTTGGTGGACAGGTGGGCACTGGTGGAGGGGCTGGATGGATATTTTCCAAATCTCCCTGGCTTGCTTTGATTTTTTTATTTTCCTCATAGTGGGCAGTAAGAAACCTTCCCTGAAAGGTTGTAGGTAGAGGTGGCTCCCTTGATTATTCTTTGACCATAGAGGCCACTGGCCACTCCTGTTGCTGGCAGCGGGTCCCTGGTAGCCACTGGACAAACCTCAGTCTCACACAGTGTTTATGTTGTAGGAGAAACAGTCATGTAGCCACTGCCTCTCTCTATGGCACACCTACATGAACGCAGCTGGTACCTAACCTTCCTAAGATATCTGCCCATAGGTCTAAGTCCTGCTGGAAGCATGTCCCTGGTTCTCTACTGGAGAAAATATAGTCAGCTCCTTTAATGAAGGACTGGGGTGGACCCTTTAGGTAATAGGATGGTCGAGCCTACTCACTGTGTCTGGAACTCCATACCATTCCTGCCATTTGTCTGTCCCAATGCCTGCACAAGAAATCTCTGTGTTCTCAGAAACACCCTCCCTGAGTCCCAGATTATGATGTAGATCTGGCTCCTCCATGTCCTATATCCTTCATCTTTAAAATAAGGTTAATAATGCTCTTTATCTCTCATGGCTGTTTTTTAGGAGTCAGTCAATCATTAGATTTATTAGGGCTGAAGTGATATCAGTGTAGCCTTTTCTGCCCCTTTCTATTTCTGTCTTCTTTAGTTCCCTCATTTTATCATTTAATCAGATTCTCTCTGCAAATGTGACTTTAATTCTCTTGTGTTGGAAAACCTTATCTCCTCAGTTAGATGGGGACTTCTCAAGGATGAGGTCACACCTTTTAACCTCTTAGTGTTCTATTAACTAGGAAGTGGCTATATTATCAAGACCTTAAATTTTTACTGGGACATTCTACTTGTTCAGTTTATCGAAGAAGTAAATCTTTTAGCTATTCAGTGTGGAATCCAATTCTGGAAGTCCACTTTCCGCCAGTCCTCATCTGGTCTTGTGTGCAGCCCACCTTCAGCCCAGTCCAATTCCTGAACCACCCAGAGACTGAGCAGCAACTTTCTTCTGGGCTCCCCTTCCTGCCATGTGTGCACCTGGTTAGCGCCAGTTCCGCAAGTGGCCTCAGCTGCTTTTGCTCGCTCAGGACCTGCCTTTTCCTTCCCTTCTGAGATCAGCTGCCAGTCTCCAAGATTTTTTGTTTCCTCCTTTTCGTCTGTTTCCCAAAGCACCTGGGCTTTGGAGAGGCTATTGAACAGGAATAGATTATTTTATTTTTTTTATGAAAAAGTAGAAGCCTTCATAAGGAGAATTGGCAAGATCTAAAGTTATTTGCATTTCTTAAGAATAAAAAAAATTAAAACTTTGCTCTCTCTAAAAAAAAAAAAAAAAAAAAAAAAAAAAAGGAACTTTGAAATATGCTAAAACCCCAAATTCACCTATGTGTCAAATGCCTGCTACAGACTGGGGCATTTGGGTCCAGGCCAGGAAGGTCCCTGAACTAGAACTGCCTTGTGACTTGTGGGCTTGTGTTGTACTGCATCCTTAATGTTCTCTGTTTCAGAGCATAAGCGAGCTGAACAGCTTGTCTGTGTGCCTGTGGATGTGACAGACACTTTGAGATGCTTTCGGGAGACCCTGGAAAAGTCCAAATATCATAACAGATCAGTCCGACACAGCAGAAAGTTGCTTTCATTATTTATTGCACAGACACAAGGTAAAGGTTTATTTTGTTCTTGATCTGTACTTACGGTGGGGTACCATCCTGCAGAATGTTCTGGCCTCACAGTCCTCACTTCGCAACATGCATCTCCCCTGCAGCCTTTTCTGAACTTGGCTAGCAGATTTTACTATCTCTCTCATACACTTTATTCCAACCAAGACACCCGACCTGCCTGCCTTTAAACTTTCTGCTCAGCTAGGCAACTTCCTGGAATACAGGAGACATAAAGGAAAATGGTGTCTATTAAAGTTTGGGTTCTGCGCCTCAGAGTTCTGAGAGCTTTCTTTGCAGGTGGAGACCTATAAGAACTGTCCTTTGGGAGATGATCGACTCATGCCTAGTTAAGCAGAACCTTTTACCAGTTGCACTTATCAGTCTCAAAGAAATGGATGGACTTAAAAATAAGCATCCATAGAATTTCTTTTACAGGGATTGGGGAGGAGAAAGAACTATGGGGTGCATGTGGCATGAAGGTAGGAGGGAGGCTTTGGAGCAGAGAAAGGGGGCACCAAAAGGAACAGAGGAGGGAACTTAGGAGAGGTAAATAAAGATGAAGGCTGCATGCTGGGGAGATAGTTCGCTGGGTAAAGTGCCTGCCATACAAGCATCAGGACCTGGGTTTCGTCTCTAGAAACTAAACAAAGCATAGCATACTGGGAAGTTGGACAAGTGGTTCCCTGATGTTCATTGTCCAGCCATCCTGGCTGAATTGGTGAGTTCTGGGAACTATGTTAAATTAAATGTCCTCCAATTTCTAGATATGTTATAGGTGTATAAGGATACGAGTTACAAAGTCAAGGATAACTCCTCAGAATGGCCTCCCAGCTGCCCCTGAGGCTCACCCGACCCTGATGCATTGTCAGTCGTTCACCATAGCGTCTCTCTTGGCTCCTTTCCATTGCTTTCCAGGCCGATATTTTTCGTGTATTCTTTGATCTTCTCACAAGATAGATTTTCTCCATTCCTTTCTTCCTGTTTCAGGTCAGAGCTACATACATACTGCTTCTCTCCAAGAGGTTTCTGCCTCAGAGGAGCACTCAATTCTTAGCTATGGGAAACTGTTTTTAAGAAGACACTCAACTCTCCAACTTCCCCCAGCTTTCAGAAGAAGCAGAGTATTAGCTCAGCTTTAGCTTGTCTGTCTGCCCGTCCTTCTGGAGTGCCTTTGTTTGGATGGCTGCCCATCTGTACTGCCTTAGCATGTCTGTCTGTCCTTCTGGAGTGCCTTAGTCTGAATGGCTTCCCCTCTGTAGTGCTTTTCCTGAAACACAAAGGTACAGAGCTCACCCACTTGAACAGCTGCAGACTTTGGTATCCGTCCTGGACCATAGGGCTGAGAAAGCTGCATCCCTCTGAGTGCAGAAAAGCCAGCCTGTGTATAAAAGCCTGTCCTCCTTCCTTGACATTCCTCTTCCTTCCCATCCTTCCTCTCTTCTCTACATGACATTCTCCATTTTTCACCCATACTTTTAGGTGACAAGGGAGGAGTAAACACATCACAGTTTTCCTCCGGGAAGGTAGAGTTTTGCCTGGGAACAGAAGAGATGCACATGCCCATACCCCCTGACCTTTCTCAGGAAAACTTCAGAGTTTTTAGTTCCGTGGAGAAAAGCAAACTTCCCTCCTCACAGCTGGGGCTGGTAATTTCTTCTTATTACAAAGCTATCGGTAAGGCTAACTCATTATGAATTGTCAGTATGTCAATATTAGCATGTGATTACCTCTGGTCCTGAAATGTTACTATTAGAAGTAGGAAGAGGGATGTAACGATGAGACGCTTAGCTGGTCAAAGTGTTGCACAAGAGTGGACACCTTAGTTTAATCCTCAGAACTCACGTGAAGATGACAGGGGAGAATAGACTCCATGAAGCTGTCCTCTGTCCTTGGCATGTGTGCCGTGGAATGTGCACATATGCAACCATCATACCCCCACACAAACACCAGTAATAGTGTGTAGTGGATTTATAATGTTACATTGTAAATAATTGTCCCGCCTACTAGTTTAATAAAAAACGCTGATTGGCCAAAGGCAGACAGACAGTATGGGTGGGGCTACCAGACTAAGAAAACTTGGAACAGGAAGAACAGAGCAGAAATGCCACAGAGAAGCCAGAAGAAGCAGAGGACAACTATGCTGCTCTGAGAAAAGGTACCGAGCCGCATGGCTGAACAGAATAAGAATCCTAAGTTATAGTGTAAAGAGTTAGCAAGTTATATGCCTGGGCCCCAGGCTAATCAGCGTACAATTAATGTAAGTGCCTGTGTGTCTCTGTGGGTCTGTGGGTCTGCGGATCCAAACCTTGAGGCTAAGACCAAAAGTCCAGGCCACAAGGCTAGGCCGGAAAATCCGGCCACGAGACTAGACTGGAAAACCCGGGCCAGAAACATCTTACAACAAATGTCACCATTTTTTATTAAACTAGTAGGCGGGACAACTATTTACAATGTAACATTATAAATCCACTACATTAGTGAATTAAAAAGATTAAGAATAATGAAAGAACCTGAATGCACAGTTTATTCACCACAGTCTTTTAGATTGTGATAGAACTTTCTAGAAATAGAAGTTGCCTCCAGCCTCCTGATGTCACTCACCTGGCTGTGACCACTGAAAGACTGTAGAGGTCACCCCTCTTCCCAGTTCTTCTCTTGCTGGAACTGTGAGCCCTTTATGAGGATGGTGACATTGGCAAGTACTTCTGCCCTAGATAAGCTCGTTCTTCACACCTATCTTTTAGATGGCACTTTTCTAAAAATCCAATAGCATGTCCTTCACCCATATTGTATGCCCAGCCTCCTTTTACACCAGACATTGTATAATTCTCCCTTCATTTCCTAAAATACAATCTGTAATTTCTATATTGTTTGTGATACATGATTTCTGAAAATTCAGTATGGAGCTGTAAAGTTGAAATAAGGGAGAATACAAAATGACCCTATAATTAGATTCTATGGTTTAATGTATAAATGAAAAGTACAACAGGCCAGCGGCTACCGTCTTGAATGAGGAGTCACCGTGATGATGGGTATAGATCGACACAGGTGTGTTGTATTGGCGAATGAACATCTATGAGCACCATCAAGTTGATTCTGAGCAAAACAAAACACTGCAATGTTATATTTCTGGAAAATTCAGGGCAATTAGAAATCAGACAAAAATACCCTTAAAAACCCTTTAAAACAAAGCTAGATATTGGCCTTCATGAACAGGTCACTTACTTGGTCACAGTGGGGCAAGTTTCTGCAGGGCATCCTACATCCATGGTGCTTACCTGCAACATTCCTGGTGATGTTGCTTTGTGGCAGCTCACAGAGCCCTGCTTAGGTCTCAGCAATGCCCTCTAGGAGCGAATGCTGTGCTCATTGGAAACTCTAACATGTGTGTTGGTTTCTTCTAGTGTTTCTTTTCTAGGCAAGCCTGATTATATATGTCTTTATTAGAAATCCAAAAACTCATGATAAAAAATACTGTCCCCTCCCTCCATCTAGGTGACAGGAAAAATCTGACCTGCCAGGATCTTGTCAGCTCTCTGCTTAAAACCAGCTCTTGGAGGCTTCCTGTCTGTTATGGTGTAGTTGCCACTTCTCTAGTGGCATTAAGGGGCCTCTAGGATTTAGGCACTACCTCCCTCTTTAGGGTCCCAGAGCACTCTTTTTAGGAAGTCAGACCCCAGCCACCCCCGCATTCTCCTATCTGTAGCCTTCTT
The DNA here is from genome assembly GCA_033318265.1 of Phyllotis vaccarum. NCBI lineage: Eukaryota > Metazoa > Chordata > Mammalia > Rodentia > Cricetidae > Phyllotis > Phyllotis vaccarum. The sequence goes on from JARWLC010000014.1 coordinate 32,261,068, forward strand.
CCATTTCCCCCTTAAGTCTCCTCAGCCAACTCTGCCTGCATGACTTCACTCTGCCTTCTCCACGGAGCCTCTATGTTTCTGGGGCATTAGACTCAATCTCCTGTTTCAGTGTTCAAACAGAACCTCGTTTGCTCGCTTTTGAGTATATATAGTGTGTGACATTTGAAGACACTATTGACTTGAAGTCTTTTCTCTCACTGCGTATACACAGTTAAGAAATAATGCTATGGAAAATATTTTGGCAAATATAAAGGAAATCTTCTTCTTGGAGCTGACATTTGTTCTTTACTTGATTAAAATACAGATGTTCTTCAAGCCAGCAATCAAAGAAGCCTTAAAGTTCAGATGTTGCATTCACTCGGAAATCTCCTCATCTTTGCAGAAAAGAAAAGGTAGTGTTTTAGAACTTAGCAAAGACACAAACGATCTTTCAAATTTTTTTTAATTGGGGAGAATATTTTCTTCCACAAATGTTAGATCTGCAGTAATATTGCTTTACTTCACTTTATTCATCTCATGACCTGAGATAGACACCACAGGGAACACACACTATGCTTTTAACCTCCCATGGGTGCATCCTCAGTTGGCTGGCTTTTCCTTTTGGCGGGCTGCTTTCATGACTGGCCTCAGAGGGCATCTCACTCAGTGCTCTGTTTTCATCTTAGGACGGCTTTTAAATGTTGGTGTCAAGCTCTTGATGACTTATTCAAAAAGCCAGATGCGCTGCACACCTGGAAAGAATTTGGCACCTCCCTCCCCAGTGCCAACAACATCTCTTCACCTCTTGGTTTCAAAGACTACAGTGAAGAATTTCTATCAAAGTTTGGCATTTGGGGTTGTTTGCAAGGGGCAGTGATCACAGCAAAGATAGCGCAGTGAGTATGAGCATGGGACGATCCATGCACCAGCTACTGCCCACCTTTGCTTCCTCTGTGGTTATGCCCCTCTACAAGGCAATGCAATTTCATGTTGTGATATTTTTACTTATCCTCCTATGACATTTCTGCCCCTAGGAGATGAATCCCACCTGAGCACAGACCTTGTCTTTATTTATTGGTGGATCCCAAGTGCCTGGCATGGAGTTGACTTTCAGTAATACTTAAATAATGAACAATGGGATTAGGAATTGTTGATGTGGGACAATCAACCTGTATAGCATGCAGGCTGGCTACTCAGGCCAAATGTGAGAGCATCAGAGGGACCCCTTGTCTCGGAGATTTGGTGTCCTCATGTATAGACTGTAGTGGGGGAGACTCACAGAACGTACTGTACTAGCTAGCTTGGTTTGTCACAGTAAGAGCACGGATGGATAGCTTCAGGCTACAGACATTTGTATTAGAGGCTGGATTCGAGGAATTGACATGTCGGCTGATACAGTCTTGAGGACTCCCTTGCAGCCTGTAGGTAATCACCTTTCTCTGCATCTTCACATGGTTTCCTCTCTGAATCTACCTGTATTTAAATCCTTTTTTTCTTAGAAAGACACAAATCATGTTGGACTAGGGCCCATCACTGACCTATGCCTTGCCTGTCTCCAGTGCACTCATGTTCTGAGGTTACTTGGAGTTATACCAGAGCAGCCCTCCCAGTCTATTACACAGTAGGTCCCAAAGTTGCTTTGTCTTGCTAAGGATTAACCCAGGGCTTCTCACATGCTAGGCAAGCACTGACCACTGAGCTACAGCCCCGACCTATGTACACATTTATTATCTTATAGTTTTGAAGGTCAAGCTGTTGTGGGTTATGTCTTCTCTGAAAACACTGGGGCCCAGCCTGTTCCTTGGACCTTTCTTGCTTTAGGGTCTTCTTTGGTCCTGTGGCTTCACTTAATGTTAAGTTTTAACATTAGAAGTCTATCTCTGTCTCTCTCTGACTGCTCGGCCTTCTGGTCCTTCTGTTCCTTTCCAGACAGTTTGGACATTTACCCCATCTCAAGGTCTTTAATCTAATTGCATCTGCTTTGTCTTGTTCCATAAAAGGTAATGTTTTCTCAGGTTCTTGGGATTAGGGTACAATAAAATAAGCTCAGCCATACTCTTGTAAAAATTGGCACTTCCAGGGATTTGCCTCGTGGAATTAATAAAACAAGCACTCATAATTTTACTTACAACATTTACCTTAGGATTGCAAGAAAAAAAACAAATTGAGATTGAGATTTTTAAATATGATACAGCTATACAATAAAACACTATAGTTCTTCACAGTAACAATTTGCTTTGTATGCAACTCACGCCCACATAACTGTAGGGATTGCTCAAGGCCACAGTAGGAGAGGACCCTTTCTCCAGTCACTTCCTGCTCAACTGTAGGGTGGGATAAGGAAAACTCCACACTATATTTTGAGCTATATGACATATTAAATGACAAAACCACTTTAAGCTTTCACAAAATTGGTACTTTTGGAGGTGGAGGAAGTAATAATTTTCTCTAAAAATATTAAACCTGAAAGAACATCTGTCAATTTTTCTTTTGTACTCTTGGGAAGGAAGTTCCCCTTGGACAAAAACCAAATAGACACACACACACACAGACACACAGAGACACACAGAGACACAGACACAAACACAGACACACACACACACACACACATCCAGCAGATTTAGGACTTGGTAGAGCTCGGGGTGAGACCTAGAAAAGAGAGAGGAAGATTGATACATGGCAAAGGACAATCATTGCTGCGAGCATCTTAGCTTAGAGCCTCTGAAATTATTACCTAGTGATTTCAAGCACAAAAGTCATTTCCTGTTTCTAACCACAAGCTGACGCCCAGAGGAGAGTGAGTCACTGGGGACTTTAGCTAGTCCCAGGTTCTCAGAGCAGAGGACACTCTGGAGTGCAGAGTCCCACCTCTGACACCCACACGAGACTTACTGTCATCACAGCCTAGCCAGATGCCTGGTTGTATTTATCTAAGTGAGATTTAAGAGAAGGTCATTTGGTTTATAGCTGCACAGGCAGGTTGCAAGTGGTTGCATAAAGAAAACACAAACTCCCCCAAGGCACATAAGAGGAAACGGTCATAGCGGAGAGGCCTGATTTTCATTTTGGCTAGAAAGGCTTAATGTGGTGAATGGCAACATACTATATGGCCCCAGCCTTTGGGGGCAATTTTTCAACCGAACTCATGTAAAAATTCCTCATTCCTCTTTTTTCTTGAGATTTACCTGGTGGAATTAATAAAATAAGCACTCATGATTTTTCTTACAACATTTACCTTAACATTGGAAGAAAAAAACAAGTTGAGATTGAGATTTTTAAATATGATACAGCTATAAAATAAAACACTATAGCTCTTTACGGTAACAATGGTAAGTCCACAAATAGAAACGTGGCTTATTATATATATATATATATATATATATATATATATATGTATATATATACATATATATACATATATATAATATAACATGTAGTATCTATTGTGTAATTTTAATCTTAATATGAACATGTTTTGTTTCTTTGTGTGTGACTATAAGAGAAAAAGTCTAGAAAAAAATCGACTGAAATGTTCCCAGTAGTATGAGATACGGTACTTTTTAAATTTTTTCTTAAGTTTTCTTACATGTATTTGTCCACTAATGTTTCCTGGGTTCTAGACATACTTCCAAATATATTCATATCAAAACTTAGGAATGATGTCTACTAATTGGTTTTTCTTATAATTATTTAGGTTTATTAAGACGACAAATGTTAAGAAAAGAATCAACTCTTGTATCTTGTCTGCATTGCTTTTTCAGGTAATGATTTATGTATGTTTACTGGAGTAATAAATTCATGTATGTAATCAGTAAACAGATATGGTTTATCCGGAGCATAAAACACACAGGTAGAAAAATAGCATGCAATCTACTGAAACCTACAAGCTCATCGCAAGATGAGCCAGCTGAGCTGGCTGCATGTGGCTGGCACCTTCCTTCCCTGCTAACACAGAACAGTCCCTTCTCTGTCCCCTTTCTCCTCAGATGGGCACTGAGGTCCCCGTGTTTAGTAGGATCTTCATTGTCAATATAGAGCTAGTCTACCTGACTCCACATGGCTGCCAGGGCTTACCTCATCTCTATTAGGTAAGGTTGTACTTAGCTGCATGGGAACCAAGAAAGAGAAGGCAAGGATACACAGGCGACAGGAGTGTTTGTGTGCCTCAGGATGTCTCTCAAAAGAAGAAAGATGCTTTTGCCTGAAACACGAGATATCAGAGAGTCAGGCTATAACCAGGGCCTTTGCAGTCTGCCAGAGGTCCTGTTTGCATTGATGGATGGACAGATGCCCTTGCTCTGTGTGTCATAATCAGCAGATGGCTTCTAGAATCTGGATAATAAGTTCTTTGGGACAAATTCAAGACCAGACTTTCCAGTTTCCTTACATTTCAATATGTGAGCTTGGAAGGGAAGAGAGGTGTGTGGCGAGCGATGGGATTGGCGGCTCTGACCCTCAGCCTGCAGCTTTAGCAGCTCATTTAGCTCCTTGCTTTCACCATTTGTGTTCTAGAAAGTGTATAATTAAAAATGATCAGTTTTCATTTGTGTGACATTAGCCATTACTACATCAGTAATGCTACACCTAAAATAAATATTAGCCAGTGAGATTTATTTAAGGAGCTGGTTAATTTTTAATTAGTTTAAATTTCTACCATTTTCCTCCATCCCTTTCTTAGCCCAGTCTTTCTCAAATTACATTCCCAGTATCTCCTGAGTTCTTTACTTGTTATTGTTACCTATATATGCCTAAGTCTATGACTCTAGCCTGCTAAATCCCTTTGGTGTTATTTGTATGAATGTGGTTTTAGGACTGACCAGTTGGTTTTGAATAACAAATTATACTCATCAGAACAAGTTGGACGAATCCTTAGGGAAGGCCATTTCTCCCGTTCTAAGCATTTCTTAGATGCCTGTAGTTCTTTGTCTGTAGGTGGGATCCTGTGAAATTCTCCTTCCATGATAGCCTGTCTGTAGGTGTTGTTCTTGCTCTGGTCCTGCTAGGCAGCCTGTTGAGGTATCATTTGTGTTGCTTCTATGTCATTTCTAGGGATGCAATCTCACAGCATAGTTCCTGGTCCTCTGGCTCTTATAATCTTTCTGCCCCTCTCTCCCTTCATGTTCTTGAGTCTGTGTGCAGGAGTTGTGCTGTGAAAGTGTTCATTGGCACCCCATGATCAATTGCTCTCTGCATTTCGACAAGTTGTGGTTTTCTGTAATGGTCTCTTTGATGTGGGTAAGAGCTGCATTCTCTGTGGGTAAGAGGCTAATATAATGCAGTTGGGCATTATGCTGATTTAGTAAAGTGGTATAGTGGGTTCTTCTCTAACATCAAGACCTCACCAGCTCTGGATATTTGGCTAGGTTTTCAGGACCAGGCATAATTTTAATTTTTCTCTTGGTTGAGCAGGCCTTATGTCTAATTAGGGAGCTGTTGGTTACTGCCAAGATATAAATGCCACTATCCATTCTTGACTATATTGTGCCATACTGGGCATTATTGTAGTTTGTAAGTGTCATAGCTCGGTAGGAATACTGCTTGCTCCCTTGGAAGCTTTCATGGCATCTTCCAGTACTATGACAGCTTGTCCTCGGGGAGGAGGAGAAGCCTGTTAATTTTAAGAGTGATTTTACAAAGCAAATTAAGAGACATTAAAATTTCTAATAGCTGCATTCATCTTTGAAAATTGGATGTCTTATAATGTGAATAAGCGATCCATTCGAAAATCTTCCTTGATAATATGCATTAAAATAATTTCATAATGTTTGTCTTCAACAAATGGTTATGTATTAATATAGTCATAGAAGTACTTCCAAATATAAGGTTTGGTTTTATAAATAGACTGTGGATTCCTAACATGATGCATATTGCTGCTCAGATGAATTATGTAAGAGATGTTGATTTAGATTCTCTTTTGCCTGGTTTAGACTTCAAGACTTTAGACTTCATCGTCTCCTCTCTCTATAACTTGGTATAGTCAAGTATCATAGTGCTTTGAGTTAGATATGACTTGGAATTTTTTATTCTTTCATTAGCTGTGTAAACTCATATAAATTAATGTTTAAGCCTTAATGGTACCATTTGTGAAATAACAATCCTTTGTTCTAAGAGTAGGTTAGTTAAGAATTAAATGAGATAATATTTGTACAGAATTTACCAGAAGCACCTAACACAGGCCTCACCAAATGACAATATAATGGTATTTTCTTTGAAAATAGTACAGTAGGTATATTACTGTAATGGAGTGATAACAGGAAGCCATAATGTTGATAATATTAATAAGGACCATTTATTGTGAAATGCGGTACACAGAGCACACACTAAGCCCTTCAGGAAGTGGTACATGTACCCATTTTGGCTTGTTTGTTTCATTGGTAGAAGTGACATCATGGCTTTTTATTTCACTGATTTTCATTTTCCAGAGTCTGCTTCGCACTACACTCCCACACCCTAAAGCTGAACGGAGCTATGCTCAGTACGAAATCACCCAGCTCCTCCCAGGCACCGAACTCTTCTCAGATAAATTCAGGGCTGACATCTGCAGCGTTACTGCGAGTCTGTACTACATCATCCGTGAATTACACTACGCTAAGTATAACCTCATAGTGAGTGATTTGTAGAACCAACAACTCCTTTTTATGTTACAGTATCATGAATTACCTTATGCGATAATGTTTTTTTTGTTATGAAATTTTCATAATGTATTTTGATCATATGCATCTCCCCTATTAGTGCTCTTTATTTTCTACACTCTGGGATCCTCTCTTTCCAGCTACTCTCCTATTTTCATGGTTCTTTTGTGTTTATCTTTGGTGACTCAGTGAGTTTCATTAGGGTTGCTTACAGGAAAAGTGGTAAGACGTGATTTATAGGAACGTGGGAATCTTATTCATGTTTACATGACTGAAGAAAATGTTTCTACCCTACCCTTAACCATCATTTGATCTAATGATCTAAAGCCTTGTGAGACTTTCTTGCCCTAGCTACCTCTAGCTAGCTGCCTATAAATCCTCAGGGAAAAGTGGAGCCTCATGAATCTCTTCCCATGCCATAACAATATGTTACAGGGTTGAATCATATGCAAGTTTATACAGCGGCTGTGTGTTAAGAATTCCATGGCCACGCCATGCCCAGAAGAGAACATCCCATAACACTCTACCATGTCCTGTGAGTCTTAACGTTCTTTCTGCTCTCTCCTTCATAAAGTTCTCTGATCTCTGGAGGAGACAGACATCCCATCTATGCCTAAACATTCAGCTGCCACTTTACATCAACACTTTGCTCTCTGCAAAAAAGAAGACTAGCTTCTCTAACCAAAGCTCTGACAGCAGCACTAATCTATGAGGATAAATATAATTATTTAGAAGGCAATTTATTATGTCCTTTAGCAAACCCAATGGTAGCTTCCCTACTCAGGCCTATGACTCTACTGCCACAGGCTTCTTACCGGGTTTTGAGTGCCAGATGTGAATTCCTTCCTGTGTCTCAATTGAGAATAGATAGAAAGTGGTTGGTCACCCTATAACAGAGCTGCCACTGTTGCACCAAGAGACATGTTTTTATGATATTTAGTTGTGTAGCATGCAGTCTCTTGCTGAGTAAGACTGCTGATGACCATTCTCTCCAAGCTTCTGGACTTGCAACTTCTGGTACTAGAAGGGCTAACCAGCAAGGAGGAAGCTTCCATTTCATTTCCCACTTTTATTGCTATGGCCACAGCATATGGTATTTTCATCAATTTGGTCTCACCATCTACTTCTGATGAACATCCAGCTGCAGTGAAACTTCTCTATTGCTTCGGGGGCAGCAGGGAGCCCTCTGTAGATTCATGGGGGAGGGGCTTCCCCACACTAGGATTTTCATTTAGTAAAGTACAGCTTCAGGAACAGCTTTATCTACCCGCATAGTCTACCTCCATCGAAAGTTGTTATTATTATCTTTTAAATTAGTTTGCCAAATGTCATGTTTTCTTCTGGATTTTTCATACAATTGTATTTTTATTTGATCCTCCTTCTCACCTCCCCAATCTCTCTCTCCTCCTTACCTGCTTTAATTTTTTACCCTCAGCCTCTCCCCTTTAACTTTATATCACATGTGTTCTGCCTCACATACCCTTTTTAAAGCCTCTTAATTCACTGTGGTATATTTTCTAACTTGCCGTCTGCTTTCCATGGTTCACTACCATGCATTTGGTTAGTTCTGTGAATCATGCGTACTTCAGGTTCTTACCGGTACCTCTGAAGCTGTATTAATCCATTGTCTCTCTTTGACATTTTTACTGCATTACATGTCTATCCGACTTTTGTTTTCTTTTGTACTCTCTTCATTCTCTCCCTCAAGTCATTTGCTGAAGTCGACTAGATGCATTGTTGATGTCAAATGGGAATCTGGGGTGTTTAAGACACAGAGTTAAGGCATCATTCCTGTCGATATCCAAACCTCAAGATGAGTTTATCTTCTATTACATTCTATCTCATCTCTGTCAAAGATGCATCTAAGACAAACCTAAGCTGGGAGATAAAGGCGATCACTCCTTATGGTTTTCAGATCCCAAAGTCTGAATACAGCTCTTCTTTCCCCTTTGGGGGAGAGAAGTCATATACCACAAGTCTGAAGTTGAATGCACTTTAAATAAAATAATATACTTCAGATGCTGGCCATTTTTATTTTCCCTGCCTTTCTCTCTCTCTCTCTCTCTCTCTCTCTCTCTCTCTCTCTCTCTCTCTCTCTCTAAGTATCTGCTTCTCCATCTTATTTGCTTTTGGGTAGCAATTCTTTCTCCGTTTTTGCTTCTTTTGCCTCTTCAGCCACTTTCAAATCACTCTCTTTTTCTTTTTGTTCAGATTTATTTATTTATTATGCATACAGTGTTCTGACTGCGTATTCCTGCACACCATTACAGGTGGTTGTGAGCCATCTCTCCAGCTCCTTCATTCTCTTTTTCACGTACAGTTTTTCCATCCTCATGGTTTACTTGCTCTTTTTAATTCAACTCTCTTCTCATATTAAAAATATTTATTGCCATGGATGTAAGTTGTTAAATTATAAAACTATGTGGTAAAGGGAAGAGGGTGATAAGTGCTTTCAATACTGGGCAGTTTTGGCAAGAAGTTGTTTACTAAAAAAAGAAGAAATTAATCAAATAATACTCTGCCTCTTGTAGCGCAGTTCATTTCTGGATTGGGATATGCTTCCGTTCCATGGGGAAACCCTAGCTGCCTTCCCATATTCATATATAATCCATATCACTGTGCTCCAAAAGAAATGAGACTCTTTTTCCCTCTAAAGCTTCAGAAGCTGAGATTCTTTTTCCTGAATAATTAGGCAACTGCAACAATAAAATAGTGTGTTCTTATTTCTTATTAAAGCAAAGAAACTAAATCTCCAAGGTAATTGCTCTTGATGTTTCTGGCTGCATTAATTGTAGAAAATGTTTTGTTTTACATTTGCTGTGCATAATTGTAGAAAAGTATATTATGTTCAAAGTCATTTAAAACCAATTCTAATCTTTTACAAATGTGATTGCTGGTTGTAGCTTCTAACTGACCTACTATTAGATGTCCCCCCAACCAGACAGAATCAGTAAGCAATTTCTGTTTTATGTTACATTAACCTCAAGAAGAAACCTCTTGGCAAATAAAATATCTATAAAATACAAAATTCACTCTGAGACAATAATTTGAATCATCCAAGTCTGCTGGCTGAGGCCTATAATCTCAGCTACTAAGACTGGTGGGTCACAAGTTCAAAGCCTGCCTCAGATATTTGTCAAATTACACACTAGCCAACTTAGGAAAACACATCTCAAAATAAACAATGATAGTCAAAGGCGTCAGGTGATACAGTACAGTGGTCGAGCTCTTGCCTAATATGAACAATGCCCTTGTTTCAATCATCAGTCTAGAGAAGGTAAAACAATAATGGGCTCTCACTCTTTGGCATGCCAGATGCAGTTGTAGGGCTATGCTTCTGTTTGAGTTGAGATCAGGAAATGCTCCTGTATTCAGGCAAAATCATCCCCTGCTGTGATGGGGAATGGTACAGTCAGCAGGAATGCTGGTAGTCTGTGGCCGTTCACACATCCACACAACTCCAAGAATAGCCAGGCTGTGGCTTTCACTCTAGGACAAGAAAAATAGAGCAATAAGAGAGAGCTTGGGTTAGTCGATGGAATCTGTGCTCTCTAAAGGCTGGGAGTGGTCAGAATTTTGTTCTCATTCAGCAGTGCCCCATTTAATAGATGAGGCACATTACACTTTTTAATTAAGAGATCTTGACTGAAGACATTGCAGAAGACACTGATGTGAATAAATAAGAGCTAGTTAGGCATGAATATAAGTCCTCTGACTTAAGTTCTGCATCTTTTGGGTAGCTTTTTCCTAGGATTTTATCATAGTCCCCATTTCTGATAATATCTTTTCAAGAAGATAATTATTCTTGAACTTCTATGTATTTAGAGATGTGACCCCTTGCTTTGGGGTCAAAAATGACATGGCCTTGGAATTCTAAGTTTCTAATAACATCTTTAATGTCTAGTAAAATCAGGAAACATAGGCTGATGCAGTGGGTAATCTTGATTGCCAGCATGATGGGATAGGGAATCATTATATAAACAAACCTCTATGCATATCTGTGAGAGACTTTCTAGATGAGAATAATTCAAATAGAGATACTCACCTTAAATATGGCCCCATGGACTGGGCCCTGATCTAGATAAAAAGAACACAGACCAGGGCCATCAACATTTATCTCTCTGCCTCTTGGTTGAGGCTACACTGTGGACCGTTGCCTCATGCTCTTATGCCATGCCTTCCCCACTAGGGTGACTGTATCTCTCATCTACAATAGAACTTTCCTTCATTCTTTTACTTTCCAGGTATTTTATTGAAGGTAATAAATAAGAAGGGAAATTGATATAAGTAGGTGGACCATTTTGTTTATAAAAAGTGATTTATTCTGCTAATGTCGAAATGTGATATTTTGTGTAATACATGTTTGGCAAATCTTGATTACGAGTCTATCAAGTTGATAAGTTATATCTTAAAACAAAGAATGTTTCTTCTCATGGTAGGTTCTGCCTCTTCTTGCCTTGTACCAATATTTTGTGACTACAATTTGCCAAGACATAGTCAGAAACCTAGAAGCAAGAATCCTCAAGGTATGTTACAGACTCATTAATACTTTTGACATTCTTTATCTTTTAAGGATACTGTTTTGCATTAATTTGATTCAAATTCTTATACATAAGCTGTTAACATTGTAGTATCATGGAAAAATAATGCTGTTTGAGTCTGGGAAGATGACATGGCAGCTAAAACATAGCTCTTCCAGAGAACCTAAGTTCAGTTCCCCACACTTGCCTTGGGCAGCTCACAACCACCTCAGCCTCAGATGGTCAATGATATGCTCTTCTGGCTTCTGTGAGCTCAATATACATACACATGTTTATAAATTAAAACAAATATAAGGGATGAAGTTGACACAGTGGTTAAGAGCACTTTCTGATCTTTTAGAGGGACCAGGTTCAGTCCTCAGCACCTACATGACAGCTCACACACACACACACACACACACACACACATACACACACACTCACGTCTGTAACTCCAGTTCTAGTGTATTCAACAACCTCTTTTGGCTTCTGTGTTCTCCTGGATTATGTGTTATACACAAACTCATGTAGGCACACATGCACATACACAGATAAAAGATAATTTTTTTAAAAATTTAAGTAATCTTTTAAAAGTAATGCACTAGCCATGGGTTGGTGCCTGAATGCCTCCCCACTCAGCCCTTGTGTTTGAAGATGGCCCATGGCTGGTGGTGTTTTGGAGGTTGTGGAACCTTTAGGAGATGAGGCCAAATAAGAGGCAGTAGGTCCCTGGGTATGGACCTTCCAGCATGCTCTGATTCCCCACCTGAGCACCTGCACCCGGTCCTGCCATATAGACCCTCTGCCCCTGTGTTATCTCTGACATGGGCTGTATCCCCTCAGATCCGGAGCCAGAGTAAACTTCCCTCCATCTAACTTGTTTCCTGTCAGTTATTTGGTCACATCAACAGGGAGTGTGACAACTATAGCTCCCACCAATGTAATAAAGTATAAGGAACGGTCCGTTAGGAAGCTTTAGGGCTGTGGCTCTCGACCTTCCTAATGCTGCAACTTTTTAACACGATTCCTCTTGTTGTGGTGACCCCTTACCATGAAATTAGTTGCTACTTCATGACTGAAATTTTGCTGCTGTTATGAGTTGTAATGTAAATATCTGTTTTCCAATGACCTTATGTGACCCTTATGAATTAATTTGGTCATTCAACCCATAAGGAGTAGTAACCCACAGGTTGAAAACCTTTGCTTTAGACAATGTTCTGCCTGGGCCACAGTAAATAAGGAACAGCTACATTTGGGAACAAGACTTAACCCAGAACGAGACAGCCTGAACATCCCTGCTGAGAGATAGGCTTCCTGGTGTCAAGCAGTGTTTTGATTTCTGAAACTCTCTTTTTAAGGGCTTGCAAGTACATCATGGTATATGATGTTTCTTTGTTCTGGTAATTGAGTTAACAAGAACAGAAGGTCTGATCCACAACCCAGGCCTCAGCTATTTTCTCTGCTTTAGAGATTCATGCACTCTTAGCCTTACCTCCACATAGCATGGGATCCCTAAGGATCTTAGGAGTCTTTGCCTTCTACCATAGTTGCCAGTGCTGAATGTTTGCCCCCCGGGTTATTTTTTTCTGTACCTGAATCATTTCAATCATTTTAGTGTCCTACAGTTTTGTTCCCCATTCTCTGCCTCCTGACTGCTAACGTGGAGTTCAACCCTATCTCCCTGTCTCTCATACACGCTTAACATGTAAGCACAGACCATATTCACTGGGGTCTTTGTTTCTATAGCTTCCTTTAATGAACACTGAAAGCAGAAGAATTTAAGCAAAGAAATCAGCTAAAATTGAATATCAGGCATTTCTTGAGCTTAAACAATTTTTGGCCATTGTTTTGCACATCCCCTCTCATGTCATAACACAATTAGCTTTGTGCTGATAAATGTTCTACAAGAGGGTCATTTGAAAAGCCAACTTAGTGGATAAGAGCACTGGTACTAGTTGTTCTTTCAGAGGACCTGGGTTTGATTCCCAGCACCCATTTGGTGGCTCACAATGGTTAGTCCCAAGGGATCTGGTGTCCTCCACTTCTGGTTGCCTTAGGTACCAGGTATGCATTTGGTTCACATGTGTGCACACAATCATGCACATAAAATAATAAAATGGTTCTTTAAAAATACATGTTTATACCTGTGCATTTTTATCCATTAAGGAAATACTCCCACTGCAGGTGTCATCAAGTAAGTCATCATGAGAGAGGCAGATGGGACAAGAGATGCAGGCCAGTTCTTGTGGTTGGAAAAATAAGGTTCTAGAATAACATTCTGGAACGTTACTCCAGCTGACCTCCACACAGCACTCTGGGACATTGATCCAGCTCACCTCCCTCCATACAGCACTCTGGGACATTATTCCAGCTCACCTCCACACAGCACAGCACTCTGGGACATTGATCCAGCTCATCTCCACACAGCACTCTGGGACACTGATCCAGTGTACCACTTCCACCCTCATTTGGAAACTCTCTATTTCCCCCCAAAAAATCCTTTCTGATTTTCAGTAAGGAGAAATTGGAATTCTCTGTAAACCATATCAGCATCTAGACCTTTGGGCCTTGGAGAATAGTCCCTTGCTTTCTATTTTGAAATAAATCTTTAAGGACTTCATAAATATTCATGTGGACCCTGAAAATGTCTGGCTTTCCATCTGAATCACTGATTTGTGGATTATCTTGCTTTTGAACTTTAATAGCACATTTTAAAAAACCTAACCCCTTTTCTCTTATCTGCAATATTCTTCAAGCTAGGATCTGTATCTTATTCATCTTTTAATTCCCTGTATTATCTTGGGTAATAAATTCACACATTTGATATTCATTAGTTGATTTTTAGATTGAACTTTAAATTTGTATTTGTCAAGTACCCACTATCTACGTGTGTCCCCACTGCCACACATATTCCAGAGCCCTGGAACCCATCTTAGAGAAAGTGCATTTCCACAATTTGTCCTGACTTTCATACATGTTAGCCCTCAATCAATAATATTTTCCGAAGATTTACTGAATATCCCTTATTTTAAAGCACCATGTTAGTTGCTGTAACCCACAGTCTTTGATTCTAAGGCATGAAAACTGGGAAGAGAGATGGCATGCACTAAAGTTGGTAATATATGCACCTACTACTTGATGGCTTGCAAGTGAGTGTGGTGAGAATTGTCCCCAAAAATTTGCACAAGAAACACATAGCTCTGAAGTACGAGTGAATGCTAAATGTGTAAAATTTAGGCTTGAAAATAAGAGAGCTGAATGAGTGGGAAAGAGAATGTTCTTGGAAAGATACAGAGTGAGAATGTTTTGAGTTGTCTAAGGGACAGAGTTGGTTTTGTGCTATGGGGATGGAATTTCTGAGCAGGGAGACTGTAGAAGGTAATAGGAGAAATACCAGAGTTATGCTGGATAGCTATTTCCTCTGGGTTGTACATGACCATTGCTGTCTTGGATCAGAGCAGAAGGCCCCCCAAGAACCAGGAACAGGCCTGTTTTCTCACAGGAGGAATACAAAGGTTATTGAGGCTTAAAGCCTCAGAAGACTGTTCTGCTTCTGGGGATAACACTATAGATAAACAATTATCTGCGTTGGGACTCTTTGGTAAAGTAGCTTTTTGTGAGTTGTCCACGATTCAGCTGGATTCTTCAGTGGTATAATTGCTCATGGGTTGTCCAGAGCACTTTCTGGAGGTATAGTTGCCATTGACTCTCCCATGAGCCTGCAGATAACTTCAATAAACTCATAGTTCACAAAGTTAAAGCAAGACAGAATCATTCTGTGACCTTTGTTCATGATTTTGGCATAGAATAGCTTTGAAGCCTGTGAAGAACTATGTTGTCTGTTTGGAGCTTTGTCGAGGAGGGATATTCATTATAGAATGGTGGTCATGAGAATGACATCACTAGATCTGGTATCTGCTAACACTACTGGGACATGTGTAGACCTGAGAGCTTATTGGAAAAGTCAGATTGAAATCTGGGATTGGAGTCTTTATAGATATAAGGCATAAAGATAGATTCCCACAGAGGAAGAAGTCTGTGTGAATGGAACTTGCGTGTGACCTTCCTGAAGTAACTGAAGTAAGTAAGTAACAAAGACACATCAGAATTTGGGAAACCTAAGTATTGATGCTCTCTGGCTGACCAGGCTATGATAGATAGATCTTTCAGTGAAGTTTCTAGAGTCTAGTAGAGTCTTCCGGGGAACACAGTAAGACCTCTTCATGACCAGCTGTTCTCTGCTTCACAGTAGACCTGCTAACCTCATCAAAGATTTATTCTCAACATCCCACACATTCCCAGGAAGGGTGCTGCTGCTTCAGAAGGCATAAGAAGGTTTGGCTGATGACTAGTTCCTATTGTTCTCTGACTTGTGTCCACAGTGCAGGTCACTGTTATGATGAAATGAAGCCAGAGGCAGCCTTGGCTGATGCCTTGGCAGTGCTCTGGCCACACAGAGGTCTGAAGAAATACTTTCTTATAGGGGTCAATGAAAGTAATGGCTACCTGGGGTCCAGAGGAGTTCATTCGTCTCCCTAAGTGCTTGCTTCGATGACAGCGGAGGTGGCATGGCAGGAACAGACCAACATCTCTTGAGCAAAAACTGCAGTGCCTATAGTCAATAGACAAGTGACTTTATCTTTCACATTAAAAACAGCTTTCTGGCCTTTTATGTTTTATTTTCATGTTATTTTTACAATTGTTTTCTCCTTACCTGCCTATTTATTTTCTTAAAGTTTTTGTTTTTTCCACTCTTGAGGTTTCTAAACCATGTATGCAAAGGAGAACAGTGTATTGGCATGCTGAAGATAAACTGATTTCTCTTTTTCTGTGTGGGTTTGTGTGTGTGTGTGTGGGGGGGTGTGTGTGGTTTGTTTTTGAGGCAGAGTCTCACTCTGCTGAGGGCTGCCCTAAAACTCTCTGTCCTTCAAGTATTAGGTTTTCAAGTGCTTACTGTCACATCTTCACTGCAGTAACTTCTCTTTCACACGGCAGAAAGAGATCTCTACTAGGGGGCTATAGGCTCCCTGTATGTGGCTACCACCTGTGCCCACTTCCTAACTCTCTCTACTGCCGCCCCTATCTTTAGCCACCCAGGACCCATGCCTTTATGTTTAGGGTCCCTCTGCATGTTTTCTCTCCCCCTTACACAATTCCCAACTCTTCTCTTGAAGGGTTCTTCTTCACTGAAATTTTCTGAGACTCCACTGTTGAAAGCAGAATTTTGTCAACATTTCTAAGCCCCCCCTCCCCCCCGGTTTTTTGAGACAGGGTGTCTTTATGTAGATTTGGACTTCGGAGCCTGGAACTTGCTCTGTAGACCAGGCTGGCCTTAATCTCAGTGATCTGCCTGCCTCTGCCTCCTGAGTACTGGGATTAAATGTGTGTACCACCACCACCTGACCTTCTAAGCCTTCTCTTCCTGTGTAAGACCTGCATGTGTCACTTACATTTGGTTAATTACCAATCTCAGGGGACTCTGGCCTTCCAGTGGGAGTGCTGTCCAAGAGATGTTTAGCAAACCTGTAGAATGCCTCCCTCCCTTAATTTTCTAATTTAGTCCAACTGAATTGTATTCAAAACAAGCCTTGTAGAATGTATAGCTATCAACTGATTAAAACTGTTAATCATATGTCTTTAAAGTTGACACTGTTAATTATAGATAAGAAAATTAGTAGTTGTCTCTATGTTTGCACACTGCTTTTGTCTGACTTTCCATAGAGGGTTCAAGAACATTAAGAGTATTTTTACTTTGTTTTCACCCATGGGAACAAAGTGATAAGTTCAATTAATTTTTAAAACCTCTCCATGGCTATTATATTTTTCTATCCACCTCTGATGAAGTAAGCAACAGTTGATAAGAGCCTGCTGTTCTGAATGGCCCCCTGCCATGTTAGCTTGTGGTCCACTGCACATGCAAACAGGAATTTTCACAAGTACATTATTAACTATTAGTATTCACTCACTAATAAGTGAACATGGATTTGTTACACATTACCATCATTAAGCAGGCATTTCAGATCTTAGAATCTGATGACTTTTCTTTCAAATTTGCATCTTGTAAGCAAAATAAACTAACCTTAAATCTTTTTTTTCCTTTTATAGACTGAAATCCTTATAGATTTAGGTTTATTTTCTGAAGCCTTTTATGAGCTATCCCAGATTTTTCATGGAAGAAACATGCCATGCGCCATCCCTGCTGGCTATAAAGCAACAGCAAAAGTCAAGGTAACCTCCCCAACTGATTCAAAACTATATATGTATATATTTAAAGTCTCTGGAGGCTCCATTCCTAAAACCTAGGGAACATTCCCACAGAAGTGTGTTCAGAAGTCTCCCGTGCTCCAGACCGTGCTATTAAGTCTGGTTATAACAAAATCAAGTTTCATTTGTCTGGAGTAGAAAGGTGCTGGGAGGGAGAGAATGTGGCTCTGGAGAAGGTTATTGCAATAAGATTCTGGCTTGGGGTACCATATGTTGCTTTTCATTATGGCATCATGGTGGTTTCTTTAGGCACATCTGCCAACATATCCCCATTGTGAGCATCTAATCTCATCACATTCGTTCAGTGTTTTTCATCAAGGTGATCTATCCTTATGTATTATTTGGATGTTTTTAGTTTATATCCTCTCTCCCCCTTTTCTTCTACTCTTTCTCTTGGATCTGCAGAAGAAGCCCAAGGCTTGGGAGTGCCAGCATGGCACAGCCTCCATGCTATGGCTCTCTCCCCTTTTAGTGTTGCTGTGCTTTCTCTGAGAGAAGAACATTCTCCATTTTGCATAATTTATTTTGATTTTAGAAAATAGTTTTACCTGAGTTGCTTAATTTGTATCTGTAAACTGGCTAATTGAAGCATCCTTGAAAATGAGTACTGAGTTTACAGTGAGAACATAAATTAAATCAGAGCGGTTATTATTTCCTTCTGTTTTGGTTTTCCTGGTGATCTGGGACTCACTGGGTGACCTTGCTTTAGGCTGATGCTGATTAGAATTTTGATTTCATTATAAGTAGCAATTTCATCAGTTGAGCATATATATTTAAAACAGAGAACTAGCAATAATGCAAGTTTGTTTCTTAAAGAGAGAAACAAAAAAATCATGGAGTTGGATGTATAGGGAGGTGGGGAGCAAACTGGAAGGAGATGGGGACAACCATGTTCAGAATATATTATACGAAAAATTTATTTATAATCAGTTCATACATTAAAAGAATAAAAAAAAATCTACTGAAGAACTGGGAACATATTCAGTAGGAAGAACACTTGTTCTGCAACCATGAGGCCCAGAGTTCAAACTGCCCGACCAACATGAAATCCTAGGCATGGCTGCATGTGCCTGTTTCTCCAGTGCTGGACTCCAAAACTCATTATCCAGACAGCCTAGCAGAAATCCTCTAATTTGGTAAGAGGCCCTGTCTCAAAGAAATACATAATAGAGGAAGACACCTGTCATCCTCTTCTGGCCTCTGCATGTGCACATGTGTGTGTACACATGTGCCTGCAGCTCCCCCCCCCCATATGCAGATAGCAAGTCGTTCTCCAGGGTAGATGGTATTTAGGAGCATGAGACTGACAGTCACATATAAGAAGAAGCTGAACTCAAATTTATAAGACCTAGAAGAATCAACACACTGAACTTAAGTTTTGAACATCATGCATATAAGCTGCCATTCAGTTTATGTGTTGTGTTTATTACTTAAGTGTGGTCCTCTAAAATGCATCTTCTCATATTCCATACAACTGCTACAGTTCTGTCACTTGTCCTAGAAGTTGGGGACATAGTGCTATAGTAGAAAGCTTTTTAGCATGTGTGAGGACCTGGGATGGTTCAGTATGCAATCGCCTGGGATATATAAAGCCATGGGTTCAATCTTCCACACTGAATTTTTAAAAATGACAAAATGAAAACTGAACATCCTTACATGCCTGTGATCCCAGTGCATTTAAGATCATCATTGGCAAGTTTTAACCCAGCCTGGGCTTCTTGAAACTCTGAAGTTATGTATCTTAATAGGGATTTCCATTAACAATATGAATATATATACACATCTGTGTATCTACTTAAAAAGTATGTGTATATATTATATATAGTATATGGTCTATATGCTGTATGTGTGGATGAATACCTGCCTAGCTGTCTATAAGTTGCCTACCTCTCCTAGTTAGGCTTACTATTGCTCAGATGAAACTAAAATCAACTTGGGGTTTATTTGGCTTACTCTACCACCTCATAGTTAATTATTGAAGGAAGCAGGGACAGGAACTCAAACAAAGCAGGAGCCTGGAGGCAGGAGTTGATGCAGACAGAGTCCATGAAGGAGCTGCTTACTAGCTTGCTCTTCATGGCTTGCATAGCCTGCTTTCTTATAGAACCCAGAACCACCAGTTCAGGAATGCCATTACCCACAAAGGGCTGGGCTCTCCCATATCAATCAGTAACTAAAAAAATGCTGTACAGGTTTACCCACAATGCCACCTTTGGAGGCATTTTCTCAATTGAGGATCCCTTCTCTCTGATGACCCACCCTAGTTTGTGACAAGTTTATATAAACCTACTCAGCACACTACCTATCAGGAGAGAAGTAAGTTGGCTATTCATTCATTTTTCTGAGATGTAAATGAATTCATCCTCTTGTCTGGATTATTTTCATGATTCTTTTCCAGTCAACAGTATTTTCTTATTTCAAACAGCCTGCCTTTTGCTATTAAAATTATAATTCAATAGATTGAAACTGTTTCTTGAGTGCTTACTGAATCCAGGTACTGTTGTAGGCATGGAGAAGGGAGCAGTGAAAAACCTACACGGAGCTACTGATTTCCTGGAGCTTGCATTATGGCGATGGGGGCAGATTCTAAACACTGAACACATATCTCTGTGACAAGTGGCAGTGTGTTGTGATCACAGTCCAACTGAGAGGGGGAGAAGAATGACCTGGGCCATGGGCTGTTTTGTTATTCAGGTAGTTTTGGAAGGTGTTTCTCATTAACAACATGTGAAGGATATGAGCCAAGTAGAGATCTGGGAGAATAACCTTCCAGGCACAAATCACTGTATGACAAAGACCGTAGAGAAGATGTTTGTGAGATATTATTGGGGAAGACAAGGTAGGCCCAGTGAGGCTGTAAGGAGGAGACAGTAAGGAGGAGGATGGAAGGACGGAAGGACCCAGGAGCCAGGTAATCTGACTGTGACACAGTGATTACTGGGGTGATTGTATTGGAGGGAAGTAAGCAGTGGTCTCCTGGCTAGTGTTGGGAGGTAGAATCAGAAGTCAAGGATGACAACAGAGTGTTCAGCTGGAGCAGTTGGCAGACAATTTTCATATACTGTAAAGGAGTTGAACAAGCTGCATATGACATCCACAGATAGCTAGGTGGTGTAGCATCCATAGTATAGAGCAGTCATGTCTGGAATTCAGGGGACCAGATGGAGTTGCATATATGAAGTTGGGAGCAGTAACACTGAGATTTAAAATAATGGATGTGCTGACTAGTTTTATGTCAACGTGTGATACATGCTAGAGTCGTCCGAAAAGAAGAAGGCCCAACTGAGAAATCACCTCTGTCAGAGGGGGCTACAGCCAAGCGTGGAGAGCATTTTCTTGGTAATTGATGTGGGAGGACCTGGACCATTTAGATTGGTGTCCTGGGTACTATACAAAAGAAGGCTGAGCAAACCATGAGAGCAAGCCAGTAAGCAGCGCATGTCCATGGCCTCTGCAACAGCTTGGGCTCAAGATCCCTGCCTTGTTTGAGCTCCAGACTCCCTTCCAACCAAGGAAACAGGGATGTGGAAATTAAGCCAAACAAATCTTTCCTTTCCCATGTTGCCTTTGGTCATGGTGTTTCGTCACAGCAATAGTAACTAAAACCCTAGCTAAGACCTAGGATTAGTTGATGTTGACTTGAAATAATCTCGGAAAGAGATGAATTTAGGGTCATCCAAATGGACAGTCCTGGAAGAAGAGATGGAAAGAGAAGCTATGTGCACACATAGACTGAGAAACGAGTTTGCAACGGCCATTTTCTCCGTGAAAACAAACAATGAAAAATTCAGAAACCTTTTTTTTTTTTTTTTTTTTTTTTTTTAACATGAACATCTCAGACTTCATTTTTATCCAGTAACTTTCATAAGATAAATGTGTAGGTGAATCATCTCCCGGTGGATTCTGACTTCAAATTTTGTATTCTCAGAGTTAATTTGCAGCTTTCCACCTTCAATTGGGAATTTAAAAGTGTAATTAAAAGAGAAAATGCTTTCAGGGTTTATAATTAAAATAGGTGCCAATGTTATTAGGCTTCAGGCCAGTTATTTAAAGAAGAGTTTAATGAATTTAGTTTCACTTGCAAAGGAAGTAGCTGAAAAAAAAAAAAAAAACCCTTACAGATTACTGTTCGAATCTTCACAGCGTTTTTACAAAGTTCTATATTTTACCATATATTTGTATCAAGAGTCTTCTCTTGTCACTAAATGTAAATAAAGCCCTGCTATGGATTCCCTTCTTTTATATCAAGGAAGAGCCCCTTTTGGGTCATCAGCTTTTCAGGATATCAAAGATAGTAGGAACACCTCAGTACTGATTCGTAATGAACGTGAAGGTATTTCAACTTGAGCATCTAGAAAGAAGGATTTGGGAGTGAGCAGTGTGTTTGGGAGGGGCTTCCAGAATGTATGCTGAGTGAGAAGGAACAGGCCACAGCAACAGGGGAAAACAGTCCAAAGGTGAGAGTAAAAATGTCAGTCCTCTGGGTTTCTCCGACTGGGTGGAACGTTGATTCATTGAGCTGCTAGGCATCCTGAATGTTCTTAGCACCACAGAATGTCCTTAGGCAAAGAGATACAGGATCTTGAGCTAGGATACCACCTTCATATAAGTGACTTGTTTATCCCTGGAAGCTGCTGCATACTTCCCGGAGATTGAGGAGGTAGGGGAGCCAAATCAGTTTTGGCTCTTGGGGAGGTACATCTTTTCAAAAGGATTGTCAGCGTGAAAAGAGACGCACTCTGTCCCATGATACTTCATTTTCCTGTGAGAACTAGTATTTCCCTTGAGTGAGAACAGGAACTAGCCATGAATACGTGATTCACATACAAAAAGGGAAGGAACTATGGTCATTCTAAGTAACTATTCAGTTTCACCTCAAATGACACAATTTTAAAAGTGAGAATACTGCTTGATGCTGAGGGAAGTGTGGTCACATGGTGTGGATGGGCGAAGAAGCTGCACCAGGCCCTTTCCATTTCCTCAAGATATTCTTGTCTTCTGACTCAGAACCCCCTTTAAGATTCAGTCCAAAGGCAATAATAAAAATTTAGACAAAATATCCACCAAGATTATTGCATCTAAGGCTAGTTGATGATGTAATGATGGGGAACGGTTCCACTGGGTAACTCAAAATGGCAAGGAAATTCAGCTCTCATGATATATTTATTGGTATCTTCTAGACTAAGGTTTGCAAGTGACTCAATTTTGAAGGAATAAGATTAGGTCATTGTTAGTAAAAATGGAATATAAATGAGTATTTAATTTTAAAAATAACCAGCAAGAAAAGGACAGGAAAGACAACAGAATACTAAAATTTACCACTTAAAAGAAGTTGACTTATATAAATTTTAGGATTTTTATAATAATATTTCTGACTAGATCATGTATTACTTTGACAAAAAAAATGGTGCTTACATGGTTTTAGGATACCTCAAGAGTTCCATTTAAAAGAATGCTCAAGCAAATATGGGTTCTACTATTAATATTTTGTATTTTGACAGATCACTCAATCATTTGACTCTGGAAAACCTCTTACCAATAAAGACAACATGCAGGTAATAATAATATTTAATGCAGACGTGTCCTGAGTCCTTTCACCCCTGCTGGGTGATTTTGAAATTCTGCTCTGTATGTGCTCATCCTTTCCTTTCCTCTGTAGTGCTGACAAGGTCTTATGTAGCTCGGGATGCCCTAAATTCACTGTGTAGCTAAGGAGATTCTTGAACTCCCAAACTTCCTCTCTTTTTAAAAAATGTCTAATAATAGGATTTTGATCACAAAATTTTGAAGGCAAAGTTAGAATTATATCAAACTAACTCGATATCTAGGCCAGTAACTAGCAGTGACTGCTGTGGCTTCTAGAAGCTGATGTGTTCGGTTTGCTTGTCCAGCCATGCTTCTCTGGCTTTAATAGTCCAAATTTTGTGAAGGCATAGATTTAATGTTACAAAACTTTATTTTGGGGGGAAAGACCATTTAGCATCTGAGGGCAGGACCCAGGTCTAAGAAGAATCTAGGAAAAATCTCAGGAATGCACCAGATAGCCAATAGATTCAAAATTTGAGTTTGTGCCGAAAGTTTAGCCAATTGTTCCCAAGAATTATTGTATCCCATAGCCCTTTACCCAATCCTGAAATGCCAAGACGTGCAGCACCTGCTTATGTATGCTTTTCTTTAAAAACCCTCCCACCCCAGAGCTGAAGCTGAAATTGTCTGCTGCGTTGTAACAAAGGGTTTTGGGAACCTGTCCAAAAGAATAAACTGACCCTTCTGTGTTTGCATTGGAATCCAGCTCCCTGGTGGTCTTTGGGGGTCCCTTGACATGGGTACAAAATTTTTGGTTACCTAAAATGTAACAATTGACTCTCATTGTAGCTAAAGGACTTCTTACCATTTGGAACAGTCCACATGCCCAATATGGCTGCTACTTGTAGCCTTTTCTCTCAGTTCTGGGACTACCTGCCATTTGTAGGGTGTGCCTTGGAGTAACATTTTCATAGGCAGCTCCTCTGATTTCCCCAACGGTTTTTGGAAAATGAGGATGAGATGGTCAATTAACACCTGTCATTCATCAAACAATGGCTATTTAAACATTTGATTTACTAGTGAAAATTAAATATTTTTAAAAACAACTTTAAAAACCTAATGATGTTATTTCTACCTTAAAGTGGTTACATAGAAGGCCTTTCAGGGCAAACATTGTCACAGTGGTTAGGGACAGCGCTGGGACAGAGGACACATGAGTCTAGTAATCTGGGAGCAGTTAATGTGTACACACACACAAACACACACACACACACACACACACACACACACACACGTGATGTATTGATTAACTGATAGTAGCAAACAGCATTCTGCATTTAATTAAGCTGTAGTGATTAATCTTCCTCGTCTACATGGCTGTATTTAGAATCCCCATGGAAACAAACCTCTGGTGTGTATCTAAGAGGTATTTCCAGAAAGTCTTACCTGAAGAGGGAAGATCCATTATTAATGTGATCAGCAACATCTCATGGCCCTGGCCTTTGGGTTTAATGAAAAAGAAAAAGTATTTATATAAATGCCTTTTCACTGTAGATGTAGTGTGACCAGCCATCCTCTGCTGCCATTCTCTCCTTGATATGATGGACTGTACCCTTGAACTGTGGCCCAAACTCTTATTTTCTTAATTTGCTTTGGTCCAGGTATTTTGTCATAGCCATGTGAAAAGTAGCCTATATCCTAAAAGTGGGGTCATTGCTGATAAAGCTCAACCACATAGTGCTCAGACCATTGGTAGCTGTTTGTAGGACCAGTGTAGGATGGGGTAGCAAATGCAGCAGAAAGATGTGGAGAATCTAGTTTGTTACAGAGTGGAATATGATTATTTAAAGTTGCTTACATGGTTGTTGGAGAGAAAGCAGCACCATTGTTAAGGAGATTAGCACACTAAAGGAAACCCAGTGCTCTACAGTGGGAAGTCAGAAAAGGGCCTTAGGGCAAGACCCTACCAACCAAAGGTGAGAAGGGAAGTTGTGAGGGAAAGAGCTTAACTCACAGTGTTACCAAGGAGGATGCCAGCTCCACACTATCCACCTAGGAGAGGGTTTCCTCAGCATCAGCCTCCAGTCCGGATATTACTGGCTTTGTATAAAAAGAAAAGAAAAGGAAAAAGGGAAAGCAAGCGGAAGACCCCATTCAACTTCCTGTTTCCTGACTGGACACAATGTGTGTTCCTGCTGCCGCAGTTTCCCTACTGTGGGGGAGAGAAACCCCTCTTTTCTGAAGCTGCTTTTTAATTTTGTCATAGCATCAAAGGTAGCTAATACATAAGGCATTTATTTTAAGTAAGTCAAAGGCCATTTTCCTCAAAACTGCCTTTTGTTTTTCTTAATTTTGATAGAACATAGAGCTTCTCGTTGTTAAATCTAATCTCATTACTTTTCTATTCTTGTGCATTTTATTTCATAAAGTCCACTTTGAATTATGTTTCATATTATTTAATATTTTTCCTAAAATTTTATTTTAACTCATAAGCAAGCTGCCTGAAATGAAAGGACTGGTATTAGGAAGATAGAAATTCATATTCATGTTTAGGTGTTCCAAACCTTGGGGAGTTTAGGAATATTTCTTTTCACTCACCAATGCCAGGTCATCCTAAAAACAAGTTTTTTTTACAGAGCAGTGTTTGCTCTGAAAAGAATGTCTGTCTGATCATTTCTTTTTACTCAATAATAGAGTGACAGCATAATGGAAACCCATTTCTATTAGCTAATTAATTAAAACAGTACTGTTGGCCTGCTAGGACTCTTCAGATTACACTTTGCATTTTCTGCATAGAGGGAGAGAAAGGATTCTTAAATAGCATTACTAATTAATCTTTCTTTGATCCTCAAGTGTTTGGTGTAATTGTCAAGGCTCATTAAATCAGTTTGCTGAGGAGGGAAGAGGGAGAATGTCCTCTCTCCTCTCACCCCCAGCCAGTCTGTAGTTTCGTCTCTGGATCCAGCAGACAATGATTTTCCTGATGCCATGGTAGGTGGCTCTGGCCCAGTGGGTGTTCCACATCTGCTCTTCCATACACATTGGTTTCAACACATAGAATAGATTAAGAAAGTATGAACAGAGTCCAAATAACTCAACCTGCCCACACCTGTCATTGCTGTTTCAAATTCTCCCAAATGATGGATTCTTTTGTTTATGTAAGGCATGTGAGCTTCTCTTTTCTGTAATAGACAGCCCCAACAACTTCTTTCTGTATCAGTTAAAAAAATGATTAAGAGTCTGTTCAACAACTTCTTTCTGTATTAGTTAAAAAAATGATTAAGAGTCTGTTTCATCCAATGCACTGTTCTCTGGCCAGTGACCAGAGCCAGTGAGCATCACAGGCCAACACCAAGATCCTATCGAGCTTATACTTTAATGGGCAGGACTAGTGATAATAGATGTCACAAATGCAAAGAAGTGGCTCACATTGTATATTGGAAAAGACCCAGCAATGGTTGTACAAAAGGAATTGGAAACACTGTAGTAAGTGGGGGTTGTAAAATCAAATGGGCAAGTTCATCTTCACTTAAAAATATATGGGTCTCATGCAATTTCAAGAAAGAATAATCTAGAAACAGAGATCAAGTGCAGCGGTCTTAAAGCAAACTTACTTGGATTGGTGATAGCTATCCTGACTAGTGTGGCTAGAGTTGTTGTACGGATGGTGGGAGGGAGAGTATCAGTGCCTAAGGTCAGAGAGGTTGAACTGAGAAGTCTTGTAGGGACATTGTAATATGTCTGTGCACCATTGGGAACCATTGGAGAGCTTTGACCAAAGTGTGCTCCATTACATGTAGGCTTTCATCTTTTTTTTTTTTTTTTTTTTTTTTAATTTTTGGATTACTCATTTCATGGATTGCTGGTTTAATCTATTTTTTAAAATTTAATTTTATTTTAAAAAGTTTTTTTTCCCATGTATCCCCCTGTTCCCTCTCCCTTCCCTCCTCCCAATCCCTCTCAGTCAGCCTTCAGCCTCCTGCCTCCCCATACCCCTATCCCTTGCCCCAAAAGGGCAAGAAGTTCCAAGGTGGGTCAGCTCAGTGTGGTGCATCCATTCCAGGCAACTCAGATTTCCTCATCCCCAAATCAAGACTGAGTTAGGCACTCCTCTGCAGGTAATGGGCTCCAAGGTGCCAGACCATGCACAGGAACATAGTCTGATCCCACCCCTCAAGTCAAGGTTCCACAGACTGCCTATGCTATTCAACAGTTGCCTACCCTTGAATAACCTAACTCCTTTACTTGTGGAAAAGTGGCTGTTCTTGATTCAGTGAGCTCTTCAGAGATCCAGCTAGCCATCACTGTGGGAATTTTCCTCATAATCTCTATCCCCTTGCTGCTCATATGGATGGACTATCAGGTGTTCATAGGTGTGTAGGTTAATGTTGGGGTCTTTAATTTGATTACATTGATTCACAAGTCTGTTTTTATGCCAGTACCAGGCTGTTTTTTTATTATTGTAGCTCTATAGTATAGCTTGAAGTCAGGGATGGTGCTTCCTCCTGAAGTTATTTTATTGATCAGGATTGTTTTGACAATCCTGGGTTTCCTATTATTCCATATGAAGTTGAGTATTGCTCTTCCAAGCTCTGTAAAAAAATGTGTTGGAATTTTGATGGGGATTGTGTTGAATCTGTAGATTGCTTTTGGTAAAATTGCCATTTTTACTATGTTGATCCTACTTGTCCAGGAGCATGGGAGATCTTTCTATTTTCTGATATCCTCTTCATTCTCTTTCTTCAGTGATTTAAAGATTTTATCAAACAGGTCTGCTATTTCTTTGGTTAGAGTTCCACTAAGATATTAAATGCTGTTTGCAGCTATTATAAAGGGGGATGCTTTCCTTATTTCTTTTTCAGCCCATTTATCCTTAGTGTATAGGAGGACTATTAAATACACTAGAGGTTTGTTTCCATGGGGACTCTAAATACAGCCACGTGAACAAGGAAGATTAATCACTGCAGATTAATTAAAGATAGAATGTTGTTTGCTACTATCAATTAATCAATTATATATATGTTTCTTCTTTGAATGTCTGGTAGAATTCTGTACTGAAACCATCTCGTCCTAAGCTTTTTTTACTTGGGAGACTCTTAATAACAGCTTCAAGGTCCTTTGGGGTTATAGGTCTGTTTAGGCCATTTTTCTGATCTTGATTTAATTTTGGTAAGTGGTACCTGTCCAGAAACTGTTGATTTCTGTACAGCATAAATATTCAGGATTGAGACTTCATCTTGATGATTTTTTTTCAGAGATGAATCAGTAATGTCTGTCCTGGTCTCTTGATTGATTTTAGTTTGAAGTCTATTTTCTTAGATATTAGGATGGCTACACCAGATTGTTTCATAGGACCATTTGATTGGAAAGTCTTTTCCCAACCTTTTATTCTGATCCTGTGTCTGTCTTTGAAGTTAAGGTGTGTTGCTTGTATGCAGCAGAAGGATGGTTTCTGTTTTTGCATCAATCATGTTAGGCTGTGTCTTTTTATAGGTGAATTGAGTTCATTGATATTAAGGGATATTAATAACCAATGATTGTTATTTTCTGTTGTTTTTGGTTGGAGCATGTTTGTATTTCCCTTCCTTCGGTTTTTCTTCTGTGAGATTATTGATTGCTTGTGGTTTCATGGGTGTATTTGGTTTCCTTAGTTTGGAGTTTTCCCTCTAGTGTTTTCTGTAGAGCCATATTTGTGGATAGTTATTATTTAAATCTGGTTTTGTCATGAAATATCTTGCCTACTCCATCTATGGTGATTGATAGTTTTGCTAGGTATAGTAGTCTGGGTTGGCAGCCATGCTCTTTTAGTGTTTGTATAACATCTGACCAGGACCTTTTTGCTTCCATTGTTTCTATTGAATAGTCAGGTGTTATTCTGATGGGTCTGCCTTTATAGGTAATTTGGCCTTTTTCCTTTGCAGCTCTTAGTAATTTTTTTTTTGTTCTGTAGATTTAGTGGCTTGATTATTATGTAGCAAGCAGACTTTGGTGGGGGGATTCTAGTCTATTTGGTGTTCTGTAAGTTTCTTGTACCTTTATAGGCATTTCCTTCTTTAGGTTGGGAAAGTTTTCTTCTATGATTTTGTTGAGTATATTTGTTGTGCCTTTGAGCTGGTGTTCTTCTTCAATTCCAGTTATTCTCAGGTTTGATCTTTTCATGGTATCCAATATTTCCTGGCCATTTTGTGTTATGACTTTTTTAGTTTTAGTGTTTTCTCTGACTGACATATGTATTTCCACTATTGAATCTTCCACTCCAGAGATTCTCACTTCCATATCTTGCATTCTGTTGGTTATGCTTGCATCTGTAGTTCTAGTTTGTTTCTTCAGGTTTTCTATTTCCAGCTTTGCCTTGGTGTATGCCTTCTTTGTTGCTTCTATTTCAATTTTTAATTCCTGGAATGTTTCTTTCACCTGTTTGTTTGTTTTCTTGGTTTTATTTATTTTATTTCAAGGATTTGTTAATCTATTCTAATTTTTTGTTTGTATTTTCTTCAATTTCTTTAAGGGCATTTCTTATATCCTCTTATAAAGCTTCTGTTATCTTCAGAAAGTTGTTTTTAAGGTCATCTCCCTTCTGTTTCCTCTTCATTGTTGATGTTGTAGAGTCACCAGTTTCTTCTGGTGTCTTGTTGTTCTTTATATCGTTATGTGTATTCTTGCACTGGTGTCTGCCCATTGCTTCCTTGGTTCACTCTTAGTCAGCTCTTAGTAGGGTCTTAGTCAGTTGTGGGCCAGGGGGCTGTGTGTCTCCAGTACTTGCAACTGTTCTTAATTGGCTCTTGGTTGGCTGTAGGCCAAGGAGCTGTGTGTCTCCTGTTGCCACAGAGGTCCTTCCTAGTTGGCTCTTAGTCAGCTGTAGACCAGGAGTCTGCAGGGTGTTCCTTTACTTTATGTTTTACATTTTGTTATTTGGATAGTAGGGGCACATGCCAAAGCATCCCCATGGAGGTCAGTAGACACTATCTAGGTGTTGGTTTTCTTTTACTATGTAGGTTCTGGGCATCCTCAAAATTGGTGACCAGCACCTTTACTCACACAACCACCTCACTTTGCCTCCAATTGTAAAAGAGAAGAGGATGTGACCTGACTAGGCAAGCAGCCTTGTAGGGTGGTGGCTGCCATCCTTAAAGTAGGACCTCTTGCACTATTGTTCGATGTTTATCTACCCTTTCCCACTGCAGGCCTTCAAAGGAATCTCAGAGTCCTCGTTGCAAAGGAAGTGGGTATAAGATGGAGAGCAGCTGGTAAGGGCACAGTTGTATCCAGCCCTGCCACAGAGTGAGAGATGAAACCTGGGGTCAGAGTGAGGAACAGACTCCTTATTAGCTGAGGGTGACTGCACGTTGAGGAGCTGGAATAGTTCTGTCATTCCTGAAAACTGTTGGGTCTGACCATTCATCTGATACCCAATAAAAAAATGAAATGGGGGAGAAACTAACATGTGTGAAGATGCTTGACAAACCTGTCCCTTTCTCTTTCTCATTTGTAGGCACTTGAAGATTTAATGAACAGAGGTGTGCCTCTCATCATGGCTACTCTTGGCCATCAACATCTCTTAAATAAATTTAATTTTGTCAAGGCACATTTCTTCATAGGTTTGGCTGCAACAATAAATTGTATCCCAGATAATTCACCAAAACCACAGTGCCACACAGTTGTGGAGAAGACCAAGCCCAACGCCCCAACCATGAAAGGTGAGCTATTGCTTTTCCTTCTTTCCTCACCCCTAACCACCCCACTCCCAATAATCCATATAAATATATATGCACATGTATTTCCCCACTGAGGCCCTATGGCACATCTATGTTTATGTCTAGGTACAAGTACCTAGTATTCATCTGTCTATCCATGCATATCCATAGAAATGTGATGAATATGCAAAATAGAACTTGACACTGTTTTGCAGAATAGAATACTCATATTTCTTGTATCTTGCATTTCTTATTATAAAACAAAATGCAGAGCTACAGAGATGGTCTAGAAGTTAAGGGCACTTGATGCTCATTTAGAGGACCCAAGTTTGGTTTCCAGAACCTACATTGGGCCCTCACAACCTCTTGTAATTTCAGTTTTTCGGCTCTGATGTTCTCATCTGGGTTCTGCAGGTACTTGCATACACATAGTGCACCTATAGACATGCAGGGATAATAAAAATAAATTCACCTTATGAAAGGGTTCATTGTAGTCAATTCTAGAACAAATATCTTGCTTTGATTCACTGCATATGTTTACTATTTTGTGTTATGGACATTCCATGGTAGACTCAAGCAATGCCCTGTTGAAGTTCATGTGCTGTCTCCAAGGAGCCATATCACACGATCCAGATCCAACTGACAGTTTCCTATAATGGATACCAATGGGTCTTGTGGGCTAGTATATGTGTTTTTTTAAATATATACCTTAAAATTTATATTTCTTTGTTTTACTTATAATTGGAAATTTTAAGATTATGTTTATCTTTTAAAAAAATAACTCCCCATCAACTCAGAGGTTCACTGGTGTATGGTATTATTATCTCTCTCATTCTCGTTTATTTCTCCTTTTCTTCTTCCAAGCTGGACTTCATTCTGTTCTTTACTCTCCACATCATTGAAGGGTAAAGTTCTGTCATTGTGGGTTCTCTTTCTTCTTTCCTAGTATAGGAATTTGTCACCATAAATTCCTATCTACAGTGTAGATTCCTTTTGCTGCATCCTATAATTTGGAGTTGATATCTAACTTGTCTCAAAATAGCATCTTAATGTTTCCTTCGACTTCTTATTGGACCCAATGATTGTTCAGAGCCTGACATTAAATTCCCATGCACTTGTAAACTCTTGACAATTTCTCTCACTTTTAAACTTCACTTCATATTGTTTACCACTCCAGCTGGCAATGTGAACATGGAGAGGGTCCTAAAAATGAGGTGTATTGAAGCCTCATGCAATAGCTGGCTTTATTTACTGCATCAGACAATTTATGCTCTAAGGCTTGAGTCACATGAGTAAAGTGTTCAGTCACATGAATAAGCTTCATGTGGCAGGCAAGCCCATGTGACAAAACATCTTTTTCTATAGAGTCATATAAACAACTGACAATAGCCAATTATACTATATAATCTAAAGCAAACTCCCTCCATCTGCTACATATGGGAGGAGCATGAAAGCACAGCCCAAGGACAATATCATGGTTTTGAAGAAGATGAATCACAGGAGTCTTGTCTTGTTTTCTTGTATTTTTCTCACAAGCACTCCAAAATCTCCTCACACACCTCCATTCTTAGACTATGGTCTACACATACTATCGTAATGAAAAGTCTAATCGATACAGCTTCAGGCCTCTTAGGTTTCATCTGTTTTCCATTGTAGTAAATATTTTTGTACATGTGGGGAGAATGTGTACTCAAATTCTGTTGAATGGTGTACTCTGTAAATATCTGTTAAAGCCATTCAGTTTGTGACGCTGTTCAAGTCCTCTGTCCCCTGCTGATTATCAGCCTAGACAATCTACCATTTTGGAAGGCAGGGAGTTGTGGTCTTCTGTCTTTGCTTTATTGCTGTGTCTCCTTTTGATACTGCTAGTTATTGCTGTGTATATCTTGGTACTCCAAATTGAAATGCATATATATTAACAGTTGCTCCATGTTCTTAGTGTACTAAGCCTGTAGTGGTCTGAAAGAAAATGGCCCTGGAAAGGAGTAGCATTATTAGGAGGTATGGCCTTGTTAGAGTTGGTGTGGTCTTGTTGGAGCATGGTGTGTCTCACTGTGGAGGCAGGCTTTAAAGTCTCATATATGCTCAAGATGCTGCCCAGTGACTCAGTTTGCTTCCTGAGGTGGACTAGGGTAGCAGCTCCTTCTTCAGCACCATGTCTGCCTACTGCCACCCTCCCCACCATGATGATAATGGACTAATAAACTTCTGAAATTATATAAGCCACTCAGTTATATGTTTACCTTTATAAGAGTTGCTGTAGTCATGGTGTCTCTTCATTCTAACCAAGACAGAGTCCTTTATCATGGTACAGTGACATATATGTCTATGACCATTCTCAAATGTGTCATTTGTTAAATATTAGTTTGCCACACTCCTTTGATTGCCATTTATGTGGAATATCTTTTTCCATTTCTTCAGTTTCAGGCTATGTGTATTTTCAAACTCATCAATATACGTTGAAACTATTACTTTATGTAATTTGACAACTTTTAAAGAGGCTGTAGTAAGAAAGCAGAGCGAACACATGCTTACAATCTTGGCTCTGTTAGTCCCCTGTATCAGAAGGATCCTTGGAATCTGTCCCTTATTCATGGTACCATCTGGGAGAATTTCCTTAGTCCTGTACAGCTGTCACTGACTTCATTGGTACTATCATTCATAAGCATATCACATGCCTCTTCTATTATAGATCTAGTGTTTAGCTCACAGTTTCATACAGTTGCTGGTTGGTGAAGCATGGAAAAGGGAAGAGTACACACACAGCATCTTTCACAACACATCCACACTGCTGCTCTCGGCTTTTCACAGGGATCTGGATCACCATCATCGAGGTCACTTGCTGTTAGCCTCCAAATCTCCTCTATATTTGAATTTATGGTGTGTCTGACAGCAAACATTTTCTGTCTCTCTTAGTTAAGAGATCCCTTCTGGCTTGGGAGTCTTGGCTGGCAGCCACTGTGAAGATGCTGCAGCATGTCCTGTGGTCCAGTGTCTGTGACGAGAAGCCAGGAGTCAATCCTGATCAGTCATTGTTTTCTTTTTACTATTCTCACGATTCTATTCTTAGTGATTTTCAACATACTTCCTCTCATGTTACTAGCGTATCCTATCTATAGGTCCCTTATATTTCTCTTACTGAGAGTTTGTTGAGCAATCTGGATGTGTTAATTATTTCCCAATAAAGTTTAGGAATATTTTTGTGTGTATATATATGTATATGTGGGTGCGTATGTCCGTGTGTTCACTTGCAGAGGGCAGAGGAAGATGTCTGATATCTTCCTCTATTATTTTCCATTTTATTTGTTGAGACAGGATGTCTTATTACATTTGGAACTTGTTGACTCAATGAGGCTGGCTGGCTACAGAGCTCCCAGGACCTACCTGTCTCTGCTTCCAGCCTCCACACTGGGTTTGAAGGCATGCACAGTCATGCCCAGCTTCTATGGTAGCAGATTTGAACTCTGAGCCATCTTCCTAGTTCAACTTTGTTTTTTTTAATTTAAGTGTGTGTGTGTGTATGTGTGTGTGTGTGTGTGTGTGTCTGTGTGTGTGTGTGTCTGTGTGTGTGTGTGTGTGTGTACATGTGTTCAAGAAAATGGCATCATGTAGCTGGAAGTTCCTGTCCCACCTACAACTCAAAAATACCCAGCAGCTACTTCTAAAATAATTGACTTGGAGGCTTACTATTATAGTAAGTGGCAGGCCAGTAGCTTAAGCATATTACTAATTAGCTCTTACCTTTAAATTAGCCCATAATTCTTATCTATGTTTAGTCACATGGTTTAGTACCTTTACTCAGTGCAGCATTCCCATCCCATTCCCTCTGTTTCTGGATGATTGAGTCCCTGCCTATACTTCCTGTCTTGCTACTGGCCAGTCAGTGTTTTATTAAATCACTACAAGTGACACATTTTTTTTTTTTAACAGCACTATTCTATCTTTCTCTACGATCCTTTGTTTGTTACCTTGAGTAGGGTCTTTCACTGTTTTGGCCCTTATTTGGCCAATGAACTCTTAATGCTGCTTCTCTAATACTAGGGTCTTGGACATGTGCATCCACATCAGGATTTTTCATGGCTACTGTGGAAGTCATAGGGCAGCTTTGTGTAGGTGATTATCTCCTTCCTAGGATTTAGGTTTACATGGCAAGGAGCTTCTAACCTTTAAATATCTGGTCAACCCCAACTATCACTCCTTTACATATTTCTTTGACCTTTTCTCTCTCCTCCCTCTGTAACTTTGACTATCAATGTGTACTAAGCTTAATGATAATTCAAATTTCATTGGTACTATGAATTTTTCCTTGATGAATTTTCTCTGGTTTGTCAGGCTGTTTCTCTTTTACCAGTCCCAGACTTAATGTGGAGCCTCTATTGTAAGGGCTTTATTTTACTTGTATATTTTAGCTCTATAATTTCAAGGAGTTGTGCTTTGTAATTTTTCTATCAATACTTTTTATTTGATTAAACATCGTCACCAAGCTTTTCTTTATATCTTCAATTATGGCTTGCTCTAGTTCTTAGAACTATTTGATATTGCTGCTGCCAGCTAGATTCATGGTTTGGTTTGGGTATTTACTATCTCATCCTATATGTTGAAGGCTTGGCCCCTTGCTGGTGGGTCCAGTCATGGTGAGGAGATTGAATCATGAAAATCTAACTTTATTAATAGATAATTCACTAATACATTCAGAGATGAATGAAATATTAGGAGGCAGAGTTCATTTGGCAGAAGAAAGGGCATGCCTTGGAAGGGAATCTCCTCTTATCCCATATCATCCCCCCTCCCACAACACCACCCTTGGAAAGGCAGCTTCATCCATGCTTTCTCTTATTCTACCCAGCGTTAAGCTTTCTTAATTGCTGTTTGATTACATCATTATTTGGACAACTTCTTGGGGGCATAATTTGCCCATCTTGTCACATAGTCAAGGGATAATTCTGAAGTCAGAGCAATGGAGGATCCTGAGTTTATCTCCTTCCAATACTTTCCAACAACGCAGCCAGCACACAGTGCAGCCTGTGCATCTGACTGAATCCATCAACCTTTTTAGACCTTTCTTTGTACTAATGATATTCTTGAGCACATCCTCAGAGTCGGACTTCTCTAAGCTCAGCTGTAGCTGAGACTGTTAAGTTGATTTGCCCATTTGTTATATGCCTTAGTCATGATAAGACATTTAAAAAACAACTTCTCCATGGAGTAGATTCTGTGAACTCCTTCTAATTTCATGCTAAAAACTGATCTCTCTTCTCTCTCTCTCTCTCTCTCTCTCTCTCTCTCTCTTTCCGGAGAAAAAAGCCTAAATCCAGTCCCTTTACTTAGCTGACCAGTAAGACCAGAACCTCCTGTTTTAAGGGAGCAGCAATGAGGTAGGGGTTGGAAGAAATGAAGAAGTCAGTGCCAAGTCCCATTTGATTCTAAAAGCTTTCTTTCCATTTGTCACATTTATAGGTAGATAAAATCTCTGCAACAGTGTATAGTGACTTATGGTTATGCAGCTGGTTGACTGCCACAAGCAAAGACTTTTATCAAAATCCTGCTTCAGAATAAGGGTATACTTTAGGTAGATCAGGAATTTGAGATATACTTGAGTATATTGCTTGAATAAGCTTGCTGTTCTAGATGGGCTCACTCTCTGCTATTACAGCAAGGGCTTCTACATATTAAAAGAACCCATGCTTCTGTGGTAGTTTGCATAGGAATGGTCCCATAGACTCATGTGTTTGAATGCTTATCCTGTAGAGAGCAGCACTATTAATAGGTGTGGCTTTGTTGGAATAGGTATGGCCTTATTGGTGGAAGTCTGTTACTGGGGAGGAGGGCTTTCAAGTCCCACATGCCCAAGCCAGACTCACTGCCCCAGCTAGCTCCCTTTGGCTGCCTGTGGGCCCAGATCTAGAACTCTTAGCTCCTTCAGCACCATGTCTGCCTGCATACCATTATGCTTTTTACCTTGGTGATAATGAGCTATACCTCTGAAACTGTAAGCCAGTCCCAATTAGATGTTCTCTTTTATAATATTTGCTGTGGTCATGGTGCTCTTCACAGAAATAAAATCCTAGTTAAGACGGCTTCCAAGGATGATTTTTCTGTTTACTTGAAGTATGAGAAATTTTTGAAAGATTAGGAGAACCACAATCTTATGTCAGAAGTTAATAATCTGAGTAACATTATTCAGCATGAAAAAGATCTTTTTAGTGTTGTCTGATTTGTTGCAAGAATAAATATCTACATTTTAAGATATATTTAGGTAACATGAATATACATATGTGTTTCCAGTGTTTATTGTTGATATTATTTAATTATATTTATTTCTGTATCCCATGAATGATAGATTTTTTTTAAATAAACATAAGTACTATTTAAACTAACTATTGATCCTTAATATTTCTTAAAAATTTCATGTCTTTAGAATTTTACCCAAAAGATAATGAAAACTCACACTGTCAACTTTCAAGATTTAGGGATGAGTACACCCTTGGCATGATAAAGGTAAGCTTGAATGTTTCATTTTTTTCTTCAAACCATGGTAAATTGTTAAACAAAAATGTTCACTATACAACAGGTATTTTACGTGGTGGTTTGATTCTCATGCTCCTATGATATAGGTATTAATAATTTTTTAGTACACTGTGTTTTATAAAAAAATCAAATCAAAACAAAAAAAACAACCAAAGTTGCCTGGCAGTGACAGAGAATGCCTTTAAGTCCAGCACTCAGGAGGCAGAGGCAGGTGGATCTCTGTAAGTTTGAGGCCAGCCTGGGCTACAGAGAGAGTTTAGGGCAGCCAGGACTATACAGACAGAGACCCTGTTTGGAAAAATAAAAACACCACCACCACAAAACAAAAGAACAAAACAGCCCCTCCAAGGTTTAGACAATATATGGAATATACTTGTTATTCAAATAATGAAATATAAATCTAGGGATAGGATTAATTTTTAAAATTTATTTAAAAGGTCCCTGGTTTAACCATTATACTGTTACTTATGATAGTTCTTGTTTTATATAGGCAAATGTTTAGATATCTATTTGTTTTCTAATTTATTTTTATTTTCTGAGACTGTTGTATAATAACATCATTTCCCTTCTGTTTCTTTCAAACTTTTTCGTACACAGCCACACCTTACTCTTTCAAGTTCATGACCCTCTTTTCCTTTATTGTTGTTACATATATGAGTGTATAAATATATATTCCTAAATACGCAAGTACAATCTGATCATCCTACAGTGTTACTTGTATGTTAGGGTTTCAGAGCTAGTCTTTGCTATGCAGACTGTTTCTCCACTGTCAGCCTTCCTTGGTTGCCTGTAGTTCTTGGTGTAGAGGTGGAGCCTCATGAGCATTCTCCTTCCTGCTAGCCTGTCTAATGATGGTCTTCAGGGTGGTTTAGGCTTCCCTGATAAGATTTCATGCATGTAGCTTCCCTGGTATGTCTAGAAGATACAATCTCACATTGCGCTTCCTGATCCTCTGGCTCTTAAAATTGTCTTGTCCTCCTTCATGTCCCCTGGGTCTTGAGTTCAGGGATTATAATGTAAGTGTTTCATTAGAGACTAGGCTCAAAATGCAGACAACTCTGCATTTTGATTGGGTTGTGATTTTCTGTAATGGTCTGTCTATCTTGATAAGGAATGAGCATTATATGTACCTGTGGGTATATAGCTAACTATTTAGAGTGTAGCTAGGGTTATTGTGCTGGTTTGGCACCAAGATCCATGGGCTCATTATCCCTAGGAGGTTTGCTATGGCTTATTTGATTTGATTTCCACCTTGCTGAATCTGTTTTAAGTTCAATTAAAGTGCTTTTGGTTACTACCTAGGTATGGATGCCACTGCCCTT
Organism: Phyllotis vaccarum; assembly: GCA_033318265.1. Classification (NCBI taxonomy): domain Eukaryota; kingdom Metazoa; phylum Chordata; class Mammalia; order Rodentia; family Cricetidae; genus Phyllotis; species Phyllotis vaccarum. The sequence goes on from JARWLC010000014.1 coordinate 32,299,533, forward strand.
AGGGTAATTATGCCATGTTGGTTGTTGGCGTGGTTCATAGTCCTCATAGTTGAGCAGGTCTCTTGGTTATATCCTTCCTTTCAAAGCTTGCATGGTACCTTCTTACCTTCTCAGGGAAGAGGCTTCTATATCCAGCCCACTGTCAGAAGTGCAGAATGAGACTGGCTGTTTGAAAGACTGTCTTCTGTCACGTCAGTTCTGTTTACAGTTGATTGTATATCATAATCTCATTAGGTAATCAGAATTTAACTTGGAATACAGTCTGTCTTTATTATGGATTCTGTCTGATAATTATCCCATTTGCTAACATTTGCTTGTGACTTTAAAAAGCATACCCTTGACAACAATAATGTTATGATCATTGTGGACATGCTCAGTGTGTCAGAAATTTGTGATCATAAAAATGTGTGTGTATCCAGTATGAACATGGTTGACCATGGTGTAAAGATTTTGGACTGATGCGTTTCCTCCCTCTCGCATACTGCCAAATGTCCCTCCTTGTGTTTCTCTGCTCTGTTAGTGAAGGCCAAGTGACTCTTCCCACAGTCTGCAGATTCTGGGGGATTTTATAATATTTGGATAGACATCACTGCTTGAGCATCCCTAATCCAAACTTCTAAATGCTTTAATAACAGAAGCTTTTTGGAGTGCCATGTCAATGCTTAAAATATTTTAGCTTCATATTTTTTTTTTTGGCATTTGTTATCTCTAAACATGTACAATTCTCTGCTGTGTTTCTGACATCAATGACTATTGCTATGTAAAATGTCCCTTATGCAGAATGCCAAGATGAATGTGTAGGTAGATTTTTCTGTCCCACCTGCCAGCTCTCAAATAACTGACATGGAGACTTCTTATTAATTATAAATGCTCAGTCAATAGCTCAGGCTGGTTACTAGCTCTTACATTTTAAATTAATCCATATTTCTTATCTACCCTCTGCTGTGTGGTGGTACATTCTTTCAACATGGTATATTCATCTTGCATCTCTGCATCTGCTTACGACTCCCCAAACTGCCTTTCTTCTTCCCCAGCATCTTTTCAGTTTGTCTCTCCTGCCTATTCTCTACCTGCCTAGCTGTTAGCCAGTCATCTTTTTATTAACCAATGAGAATAATACGTATTTACAATGTACAAAGTTTGTCCCACAGCAGTGGTGCCTAGTGTTTGTGGTGTGCCTTATGGAGAAAATAGATACACTGTATACATTTCATTCAGTCATGAACTATACTTCTTTTGCCTGTGAGCTCAGGGTTAATGAAGCGATATATATGGAACAATATGTCCTTAAGTGTAAACATACATTAAAATAAGGTGAGGTACTGATCACCTAGTAAAAATGTGACAGGAGGCCCCCAGGCACATCTGCCTCTATTTTCCCTGAGAGGCAGTGTTTTAGTGTTCACCAGTGGAAGTTGATGGCAGGCAGCTTTACAGAGCTGTGAGCAGAGAGCTCTACCAGGTCTGTTGGCAAGCCTTATGCTGCGGCCACATCCTCCTTTCTATGCCTCTTCTCTGTGGAATGGTACAGATGTCCTTCTGTGTTCCCTACCCACGGTTACGTCTCTGTCAAGAGTGAGGCTTGTCTCTGAATTTGACTGCATGGTGCTCTTTCTTTAGTCGCTTTTACTGATTGAGGCTGAAGACAGGCTCAACAGCCTGATGTCTGAGCTGGAGCATCAATGCCACAAGCCCCTCTGTCACTGCCCTGCTGGGGATCTGGAGATCATAGTGGAGACCAGGTTGCAGCTGGCAGCAATTGCCCTACAGAGACACCGGGCAGCATATGGGTGAGTCTCCTTGAGGAAGAGGGAATCACCTCGGCCTCTTCTTTTCCATAGCCACCTCACCCCCTCATCCCCTTACCCTTTCCGTCCTCATCCCCTCACCCTCATCCTCTCACCCCTCATCCCTCACCCTCATCCTCTCACCCTCTCACCCTCATCCCTTCATCCTCATCCTCACCCCCTCAACTCCATCACCCCTTACTCTCTTCACTTTCTTCATCCCTTCAGCTCCTCTCTCCATCTTTTTTCCCTTCACCCCTCACTCCCCTTACCCACTTACTCTGAAAGCCTCGGTACCTTGTTATTTAACCAACTAACACTGGAAAGTTATTTGTTCTCATTTATTGAATTTTCCCATTATTATAAGTTTTGGAAAGTGTTATATCTGTAGGGGAATATAGATTTTAATTATTTAATTAATTATTAATTTATAAAATTTACATAAAACATCAGATTTCCATAAAGAAATCTCTTTATTAGCATACTACAAAGGATGTTTAATATCTTATATAAAATGAACAAATTAACAGTGATTAGCTTTTGTTATTTTCTTAACAAAATTCAATTTTTATAAAACACATAAAGCCTTTAGAGTATTATTTTTTCTTATGCAACAAGAAAAAATATGAAAAGTTTAAGAGATGGCTCAGTAGTAAAAATACTCTTCTACGATACCCAGCTTGGGTGACTCACGGCTACCTGTAATCCAGTTTTGGGGGATCCAGTGTTCTCTCTGGCCTCTTGAGACCTGCTATACATGTTGTGCACGCATGCACACACACAAACACACACACAAATTAATTAATTAATTAATTAAGACAGAGAATATCTGGATTTTAACAATAGCATCATCTGACTTGTTGGTGGCTCGACTGTCTGTGACCCTGTTTGGGGCTGTTCTTCTGAGACCCTGCTGGGTGCCGGAGGTCCAATAAGCTGATTATTCAATGCACAGATGTGTCAGGCATTCCTTCATGTTGGCCATTGCTGTTTTTTTTGTTTTTGTTTTTGTTTTTTTTAGTTGTCCCACTGCTACACTCTGGTCTAGAGACTGATGATGCAAAGGCTTCTTTATCCAGGTGCTCACAGTCGTGTATAAAATAGCTCTAGTACAGCAACTCTTTATAGTCACAGACATACTCATTCTGTGGGTTCCCACACCCACTGGTGAGAAACACATCAGTATCATGAAGCCCTCAGACACATTCACTAGGGTTTGTTTGCTAACACTTTTATCATCCACTGGCAATAGTGTTTAGCACTGAATCTATGATAGGCACTTGGGCTAGGTCAGTATGTCTAATCTATATGAAATGCATTACTGATGAGACCCTGTAGTCAGGAAGTGTATCTTCTGACAGATAATAGACAGGATGATAATCCACTTCAGCCATAAGTGAGTCACCTGCATACCATGTCTGAAACCATAAGCTTTAGGAGCCTGTCAAGAGTAGAGATGACGGGGTTGAGGGAAGAGGTAGGGTTGTTTGAAGATCATGTGCTTATTATATAGCTTGACATAGTTGAGTGGTAGACTGCTTGTGTATCATACCTGTAGCTCGGGATTTAATTCCCATCATTTAAAGAGATAAAGAAGAGTTATGTGATGTAACAGAGAGCATGGGTCAATATTTATGTTCACTGCTGACAGCCTTTGGGTTCCACTACTGACCTTCTCCTACTCAGCACATGTGTGGCTTGTAACAATGATCAGTTACTTGTCACTTTGGTGGTGGAAGGTTGTTTAGAATAATGACCTTTGTATAGGAACTCTTATCCAAATGTCACCGTCTAGCTCCTTGTTCACTAAAGACACAGCCAAGCTTTCCAGGAACCTACCACGCTCTTTAAAAGACCTACTGATGCACTCAGGAGATTCACACTTTGGTTTATGTATGTTGCATACAGATTTTATTGTAGAGACAGAATGGGGGGTACTGTTTCAGTTTCTAAACAGTCTTGAAAATCCATCCCTCTCTGTGGAGCAGTGGTTCTTAGGGCAGGCAGATGACTGGCAGTGTGTGAGACCTTTGGAGTTGGGGGTCTGGAGATCAAAGGATTTTATGTTAGAACCAAGACATGATTACCTGATTCACTGTATTATGTATCAATGCTGCCAAGGCAACTCCAAAATCTCTGACCCCTCACATGAATCAAGAAAGTAGGAACAAACTATGACATTATAGTCTTTAATATTGTTCATGTGCAATTAAAAACAAAAGCCATCTGGGGTCTGGAAAGATGAACCATAGGGTAAGAGCACTTTCTATCAAGCCTGATGACCTAAGTCCCTAGGACCCGAATGGTGGAAAGAGAGAACACACACACACACACACACACACACACACACACAGGTGGGGGAGGAGATTGAGATTAAAGCCAGCTGTACTTAACTAATGTCCCAATGAATGTAGCTTTTGGAATCTCTCCCCTACAGTAGACATTCCCAGGCTGGTGGGATCTTTAGTGGGCTGTTTGTCTGGCTATTTCTGCAGTATGCCAGTGCTGATGGCTGTCTTTTGAAGGAACACGTGGGTGATGGAATTGAGAGTTGAACAAGATGCTCTTTTTGTGGAAAAACAACTGACAGACTGTGACTGTTCAACTTGGGATATTTGGCAGACATTTTCTTGAAAAGGATCATGCTACGTTTAGGAACAGACCTGCTAGTGTCTGTTCTTTATGATAAAATTAGAACTTTCATAGGAACATCTGAATTTTGGAGAATGTGTATTTGTCACATGAACGTGAGAGTTTGGTTATATGAGTGATAATATTCCTGGAAATGTTGTTTAATTATATAATTATTTCAACAATTGATGTATTTACATAACTCATTTTCCAGATGACAAGTGCTCAGTATTTCAGAATCTTTGTGAACCCAGCAGATCAGTATGTTTGAATGCAGGAATCCTTTGTCAGTGTAAGCTGCAAGATTTCATATGATCACAAACATTTAAGAAACTTATCAGTTTGGGTGGGGTAATGGCTTAGTGGGTAGAGTGCTTGCTGCACAGGCATGAGGTCCTGAGCAGGGACCTCTGGCAGCTAGGTGAAAAGCCTGGTAGCATGCTCCTATAATCTAGCATTAGAGTTGGAGGGAGCCAGAGACTGAAGAATTCCCAGAGCTTGCTGCTCAGTCAGCCTAGCCAGTCAATGAGACCTATGTTCAGTGAAAGGACTTGTGTAGTAAGAGGTTTCTGGCCCTGACTTTTGGGCCTAACCTCAAGGTTTAGGCCCACAGACCCGCAGACCCATGGATACTTTAAATACTTTTTGGCTGATCGGCCTAAGGCCCAAGCATATCACTTGCTAACTCTTTACCCATAATCTACCCCATGACTCTTATCCTGTTCAACCATGGGGCTCGGTACCTTTTCTCACAGCAGCATGATTGTCTTCTGATTCTTCTGGCTTCTCTCCAGTGTTCTGCTCTGTGCTTCCTGTTCTCAGGGTTTTCTTAGTCTGGTAGCCCTGCCCACACTTTCTGCCTGCCTTTGGCCAATCAGCTCTTTTTATTAAACCAGTGGGCAGGACAATTATTTACAATATAACAACATAATCTCCCACACATCCCCCTTTCTCTTTTTAAAACAAAAGAACTCCATATCTAATATTCTTTCCCCCTTTATCTATAACAACTTATAAACAACACTGTAAATAAACACAAACATCCATAATCCATGTTTTGGGAAATATGGGCATCGTTCTCTAGGCTACTTCTTGCTGAATGGGGATGCTTTCAATCCCATAGGAATCCAAAGAAAAATGTAGGATTATGGACAAGTCTTTAGTGGAGTAATCTGTGAGGCTGGGTCATCACAACCAGTCTTCTTGAAATTGTTCTGGATACAGAGCTCTGGAAACTTCAACAGAGGTGTTCTGAAATGCTGAATCATTTGGGCCATCCATTTCCACTGGAGATTTCTCAGGGGGTCTTCCTCCATCAAACTTTATGTTCTTTATCCAGGAATAAATTCACAGCCTCTCATTTTCTGTGGAAATAAAAAGAAAACCTCTTCTCCAAAGTAGCATATCTTTGCACTTCAATTTTAAAGTTAACTCATTTACAAAATATATAGGTTGGATTAATTCAACAGCACTTATAATCAACTGTCTTTTAACAGCTTTTACTAAGTCATTTTCAGTCAAGAAGCTTAAAGATAAGACAATAACATACAGTATCCAGACACTCTTTGTATTTTCCATCTTTATGTCGCTTATTTGTATTTATTTATTTATTTTACTCTATTTCTTTTTTAAAGGCTTTCTCTACCCTTTCTTTCTCTAAGCCTATGTATATATATTTTCAACATACTCTAAACCACTTAGACTTTTTTTTTTTTTTAAAAAAAAAAAAACAAACCAAAACTGTCTTTACTGTGTATTTATTTCTTTTTTCTGTCTCTGACCAGACCTTTGCTTGACTAGGGTGATTGACTCCACCCAGATTCTTCTATTTCTTTCTGTTTCTGAACACACCTTTAACCTGCCAGGATTCAAGGTTGGTAGGATGGGTGGATGGCTACATCCAGCTCCTAGTCTAATTTCATAGAATTTAGCTTTTTAGCCCAGTACTCTGGGGGAATTTTAGGGTTCATATAATTACCAAGTAAATCTTTGCCATTTGCTGCTCATTAACTTCATTTAAGTATTAGGCAGCAGGGCCTCTTTAAAGACTCACAAGTGTTTTTGCCTCTAAGGCTGATTCAGGAAGCTTCTCTTAAGAAAAAGCCTCTTCTCTTAAGGCCAAGCCTCATTTTGCCTCAGGCAAACAGAGCTGATCCAAGAAAACACTGCCACTAGAAAGCCATCTTTGATTCTGTTCCCTTTTTGTCCTTATGAACAGAAACCTTAAATACATCATTTACAACTTTTTGCTTCTATTGAGGGTTCTGTAAGACTCGAGGAACCAACCATTTTATACCTTAATCTGCACTCCAAAAGCCCGCCATTATAGCTCAAGCCCATGTGCCTCACCAGGGCGTCTCTGTATCACAGCTCACATGAGAGACAGAACTCAGAAGCTGTTTTGGGCTCTAGACCATTTTTAAAGCTTTCTGTGGCTTTATGTGGGTATATATCGTGTACGTTGGGCTGCCATTTGTAGTAAGAGGTTTCTGGTTCAGACTTTCAGGCCTAACCTCAAGGTTTAGACCCACAGACCCACAGACCGGGCAGAGACACATAGATGCATATGATAGCTTTAGGCTGATTGGCCTAAGGCCCAGGCATATAACTTGTTGACTCTTTACCCTTAATCTACCCCATGACTCTTATCTTGTTCAACCATGGGGCTCGGTACCCTTTCTCACAGCATGGTTGTCCTCTGCTTCTTCCGGCTTTCCTCTGGCGTTCTGCTCTGTGCTTCCTGTTCTCAGAGTTTTCTTAGTCTGGTAGCCCTACCCACACTTCCTGCCTGCCTTTGGCAATCAGCTCTTTTTATTAAACCAGTGGGTGGAACAATTATTTACAATGTAACAACATAATCTCCCACAGACTTGTCTCAACAAGGTTAAAAAATAATAGAGGAAGACATAAGACATTGACTTTTGACCTCCACATGCATGTATATGAATATCTGCATGCACACATGTATATTCACAGAAATACTCCCCCACCCCCCACATATTTATATATAACCCAAAATAAAGTCTCCTTCTGTGAGGCTTAATCTTCTTTCTTTACTTTAATCAAAATAAATGAAATAAGAGACTGAGGTACTAGCAGGGACAAAAATGAGTTTTCCTTTATTAGGACAATCAGTAAATAAAGCCGTGGAAGCCTCTGCATTTATATTTTGGAAAATACTTTCTGTGTAAAATATAGTTTCTCTTAATATATAATGACTTATTTTTGTCTTAAAATGACATCAATATTAAATAATTCAATATTAACAAATAATTCTGATATGATATATGTTGATGGCACACTTTAGCAGGCTCCAAAAATTTTACCTGTACTAATACTTTTTAATGAGTGGATAGCAGTGTTGAGACTGAACTCGAGCTATGGCAGTTCATAGTGATATTACATTTATGGCCATCTTTATACTGTGGCTTATTGGTAGGTTTTGAAAATTTACTAATTATAGGCTTGGGTTTAGACTGTTCTTACTAATCACAAGTTATTTTCCCTGCCAAAGTTTGAAGGATAAAGAAACTTTTACTATATGATTTCCTGTAGTGCTCTCCTTCTCAAACTATATCTCTGAGAGCAGCTGCAAACCTAGAAAATATGCACGCACGCACGCATGCACGCACACATGCACGCACACATGCACGTTTTGGTCATTACCTTCATTCTTCACCTGTCAGTAGTAGATATCCTATTCTCTTTAAATATAGAGGATGTGAGTGATGAGTGCCTTTTTTTTTAATGAGAAAAAATTGAGAATGAGAAATTGCAAGATACCCAGGAAAGGCCTGTCATAATAGAGCTTTAATTTGACGAGTAGGCAGACGTATGGTAGATGTATGCCAACTCTGTGCCAGTATATCGGAACACTCCTCTTTTAAATACACAAAGGTGGCCCCTGGGGAAAAAAACCCTAAAAACCCTTTGGTTCTGTTGCCTCTGTGGAGCAGAGTCTTCATTTGGGGAAGATCACTGTCAAGATGAGTAAGTTTTTCTTCTCCCCACCCGCCCAGCTTCTGTTGCAGAACTGCTGAGAGCGTTGGACAATCCCTTTTCCAAATGATGGTCAGCCTGACATTTCCTGATACTTCTAATAAAATTTTGTGTCAAGGAAATTGAAAGGCACTTCCCTGGGGTGACAGGTAGAGCAAGCCGCATGGATTTTATGAGAAGAAACTGACCATTTTTGCCATGAATGTTAATAAGAAATAAATGGGATCAAAGCTTTCCGCACTGTCTCTCTTCTGGACTCTCTTTTAGAACACCGTCTATTTTATGTTGCCTAAGCAAATATTGGTTCTTATTTTCCTTTATCTTTAACTTTTGGTCTAAATGGGAAAACATCCAACTCCTTTTGATGACAAAATTAAATATCTTGGGATTTGAAACTTTCGAATGGGTCATATTTCTGGACCTCTCTGTCTAGTGCAGCGGAGAATTAGAAATACTCCATTACGCAGTTGCTGTTGCTTAAATGTTTGTCCCTGGAGATGATGTTGTGGAAATATAACCCACTAAGGTGTATGCTGACAATGTCTCTCTGTGGTGGCTTGAATGATAAATATCCCCTATAGGCTTGTGTGTTTGAATACTTGGTCTTTAGCTGGTGGTGTTCTTTGGAGAGGTTCTAGAACACTTAGGAAATGGAGTCTTGCTGGAGGAAGTATGTCACTGGAGGTGGCTTTTGAAGTCTTACATCCTTGCCCACTTCCTGCGATCTCTTTGCTTACTCTATGGATGGAAATGTGATCAGCCAGATCTCCCTGCGGCCATCTTGCTCTGCCCATTGTCATTTCTCCCTCTGCAACTGCAAACCAAGATAAAGGCTGGCTGTCCTGAAGTTGCTATTGGTCAAGGTACTTTTTACCACAGCAACAGGAGCATTACCAATACAAGCTCCTTTGAGAGATAATTAGCATTAGATGGGGTCACAAGGGAAGAGTCCTAATAAGGGATTAGTAGCTTTGTAAGAAACAAGCCCAGGCAGGTACAGGTTCCTGTCTTGCCATGTGGTATTCTGCTATGTTATAATGTAACAGGAAGCCTTACCACTTGATAACACCAAGGAACCAAATGGAGAATGGTTCTCAACTTTCCTAAGGCCATGACCCTTTAACACAGTTCCTCATGTTGTGGTGACCCCATAAAATTATTTCATTGCTACTTCATGACTGTAATTTTGCTATTGTTATAAATCATGTAAATATCTGATATGAGACTCCCCAAAGGGGTCACAACATGTAGATTGAGCACCAGTATTGCAATAATATTTGCTTGCAATATATCATATAAAAGATTAATATTTATTAAGGAGTAGGAAACACGCACAATACAATTTGAACCTTAAGACACTTATTGTTCTAGAGCAATGAACTAAGTTTTCTTCCATTCTCAGTTGCAGACACTTTGCTATAGCAAAAGAAAACAAACTAAGCAATAAACAGTACCAAATGGGTTATGGCATCCTGGTATGTCCTATGCTTTATACAGTTTCTTTGTTATCAGTATTTTAAGCTCATATTGCAGACTTTAGAATCAGAAGCATTCTTTGTCCGGGGTGAGGTGGTGGCTGTGAAACACCAGTCTGTGAAGTGACCCAGGAACAGCAGGGGTGCCCTAAAAGTGTGCAGCCTTGAGGGTGGGATATGCAGCGAGGGACTGTGGTGTAACTGCAGGTAAACTGAGGCCCAGTTGGGCTCATTATTCTTCTCTTTTGTTTTCTTTTCTTTTAAACAAAAAGCAGCAACATTACTCACAAATGTTGCCTTAGAAGTAAGTAGACTATAGTGTTGCAGATGTTTTAATGGCCCAGCAAACTTTTAGGACTTTGATAGTCAATAGTTGCTAAAAGATTGAAGAGCTGCTCAGCAATTTAATAAAAATTAAAAAAAAAATAAATTTGGTCTCTGCTGTTTCTCTTGCCAAACCAATATACTAATGATGCCAATAGCTAGCATTGCTTGATAAATCACATCTCACTGTAATAGAATGGCAGGTCCTGGTGGATGGCAGGGGGGTTGGTTTGTATTGTTTACTGCTGTATCCATGGCTCCTAGATTTCTTCTTGGCACAAAATAGATACCCAGCATGTATTTTTGAACAAATGAATCCTAATTTAATCATCAAAATCATTCATTTTGATGTGGTTAGAACTGTTACCATTCTCATTTTATAAAGAGATTGATAATTGCTTTTCCCAAGATCATACAGCTAAAACATGACACAGGTGGGCTTTGAACTCTTTCCCCCTGTGTACAAATTCCTGAAAATTAGGCTATACAAGATGAATTTAAAAGCTTTCATTAACAACAGAAGAAAACATAATTAAATCATTGAAGCTCTAAAAACTTAACAAATTGGAATTGAGTTCAAAGAAAAATGTCAACTGATTTAATCTGTAAAATATTTTAATTTTTGTGCATGCAAGAAATGCTTGCAACCAGACCTGAGGAGGTAGCTATTACTTAGTGGCCTGGAGCATGTGCAAGGTCTGGGTGTGACCCCAATATCAGAAAATAAAACAGCCTGTAGCCACAAACCGTACTTGTAATAAATAGGTCATGCCATTTTTACTTATAGCCACTAGAAAATATGGTTTAAAAGATACTACTGACAAAAGATGAAATTCCACATACCCTTCTTCCAAAAAGATAAAACTGTAACTAGCCCACAAACACCTTTGAAAATTTTCACTCCCTTGTAAAAGTAAGGTCATACTTGTGGCATGGCTGTCCCTTTAAAGGTTCCATCAGATAGTTTCTGGTAGTTGTTCCTTAAGTATATGAGCACTACCTGCATGTATGTGTGAACCCTTGTATGCAGTACCCACAGAGGCCAAAAGAGGGCATTGGATCCCCTGGAACTGGATTTTGCGGTTGTGCATACTGGGTACAGCAAGCCGGTCCTCCGCAAGAGTCATAAGTGCTCTTCATGTATAGCCTCCTTTCAGTTTCTCACTGAAAGGATTCATAAAGGCACAGAAAGGCTCAATAGCCTTAGCAAAGTACTAAAAACTAAACTTAATAAATTAGATTCAGGGAAATGTATTTCCAAAAGCTACCCGTTGATGGATAGTCTAAATACATGCCCCTTCCAGCAGGGAGCAGCAGAGGAAGAAGAAAGAAGAACGGAATCCCCTACCCTGAAAGTAGCTTAACACAGACAGGGTTCATCAGCCAAAGTCCTGGGCAGATGCCCCAAGGATGCTTCTGGAGAAATAACGAAGCAGATGAGAGAGAGATCATATAAACCCAGGGGGAAGGTGTGATTTTCTGCTAAAATGGCTAGTAGTGGGCATGGCAGCGGGTTTTCACCCCAGCCAAATATTAATATGTGTATGTCTGAATGCAGGTGTTAGAACCGATTCCAGAAAAATCTGATTGATTAATAAGGCAGAACTTAATAACAAGCTAAGGATGGTACATAAGATACAACAGCCAAGCAGGTATGGAAGAGAAGGCACAGAGCACCAAATTCTCTACCTTCCACATTTTGTCTCATTTTTCCTTCTTTGACAAATAGAAAAATGATGTTTTAAAAAATGGATTAATGGAGAAATATCTTTTTGGAATGATTAAAAGTAATTGCTGTTAAAATGTAAACTAGAATGTGTAATTTTCAAATTATTGCGGAGGATCAAAGGAAAATTATATTGTAGCAAAGACACAAAACAATAGAAAAACAGAAGAGGGCTAAACAGTTATAAAATGATAGAAGACAATTTGGGGCTGGCTAGATGATTCAGCCAGTAAAGATACTTCCTGCGCAAGTTACAGGAGAGCAGTAACTCCACAAAGTTGACCTCTAACCCTCACATGTATGTCATGGCACTTGTGTGCTCCCACATAATAATACAATAATAGTAATAATACATTTATTTTGACAAAATATTGAGATTGTGTGTATCTGTTAGTGATGCTTATTGGCAAGTGACAGAATCCATACTTGTAGCAACTTCAACAAAAGAGGCATTTTTCTGACTGACTGAGAGGAACAGAAAAAGACAGAAGTAGAGACTGGGCTGAGGGCTCAGTGAGCCAAGGCTGGATACTTCAGGAATGCCCACCCAGCCCATCTCTTTCAGCCTACATGCTGGGTTCATTGGATCCGATTTGCTGCTTTTGGTGCCCACTGCCGGTCCCAGACATGTTGGCCGGTGAGCCAGGATCATAGAACAGTATGGAAGCCCTCACAGAGAACTGAGAAGGGAAGGGACAGAGGAAGGGTCATCATGTCCCATGAGGACAGGAATAGTTGATGGTTTTCTTAGGAAAACTGAAGGGTGCTTCTCAAACAAATACAAGACTGTAGTGTGACCCACATAGCTGAATCAGGCCAGCCATTTTGATAAATAAGATGACCAAAGATTTAAAAATATGCATCAGGTGTGTAATATTAATATGCTGGGTAGAATTGAAGGGGAAAGGTGATTAATGTTGATGACAAGTCAGTGACAGTGTCACTGATAGTATTGTTCATAAATAAAGAACACCATGGCATGACCAGTGATATCAAACTGGTTAGAACAAGGAGAGAGGGAGAGGCAAACATGGAAGGGAGGAGGGAGGGAAGAAAGAAGAGAGGATGCCGAGTGAGGGAGCTGCAAGCTCAGGACCCTGTTGTCTGGATTTCTACCTTGATTCTTCTTTCTGTGGCTATGTGCTAACTTACTTAATATTTCTGTGTGTTTGTTTCCTACTCCATAAACTGAGCCAGTAATAACATCTACCTTGAACTTGTAGTCTCAGTGTAGGGTGGGAATAGTGAATGACTTAATTCACAAAATAACACACTATGGCATCTCACAGGTGGTAAATGACTAGTCACCTGTTTTTAAAAGATGCAAATTATGGGAAGAAGGGGGAACATTCCGGATCTGTGGGTAGTGTTAACACAGTTTTCAATCTATTAACGTAACATGTTTGCCAAACAGCACAAATGTTCTTAAAACACACTCTGGAAATTGAGCCTCATAGAAAGACAGAGAGAACTTAGAGACAGAGCTAGCCTTCTTATGAACACCCATGAATGTGGATGAAGCTGGCCATGTGCTAGATCAGAATTCTTGGTAACCAACCCAAAGAAGGAAGTATACTGGCCAGAGTCCACGGAGGTCTCTGGTATAAGCCATTCCAGTCTTGAAGAGTTTGCTATAGCTGTTGTGGATGAGAGCAGATGCACTGGGTGCCTACCTTGGTCCTCCATCCTGGAGGCGGCAATGTCCGGGACATAGGTAAATGGGGTGGGAGGGTGAGGGGTCTCAGACAGAACTTGATGGACTGAATAGAGTCCATTGAAGATCCAGAGCAATGGTGATGACCAAGCACTTGGAGTAGAATAAATTTGGCTGCAGGTATCGGTATGTGTGTGGGTGTGCCTTTAATCTGTTTTTGGTCATGGAATCATTCACCCGCTTGTTCTTTCTTCCATTTATGTATATTGAAAAGGTCTTTATTGTGCCTCAGTGACTGTCCTAGAACATGGGCTTAGAGCTCTGTGCTGTTTAAATGGTGTGATGAAGGAGAGGACTGAAGTGTTACACACATACAGTGCTGTTGGGGCATGTGAAGGAGACACCTAGTTACCTTCTGAGGGTGGCTGGGATGTCCAGGTTTTCATAGGAAGTAGAGACTTGTGAAATTACATGCAAATGCTGTCACTGGTAACACTCAAAGCTTTCCCTTGGTTTCAGAGCTGCGATAGTTTATTCCACACTCAAGCTTCTCCAGGATTCGAAGATTTTTAAAAAGAGAATGCCTGAGGACTCAGACAGCCCCACCTCTCCAGGAACCTCTGTATGTATGAATTTAACATTTTTTTTTTGCAACACACATTGCAGCATGCACCATCTGGTAACCAAGGGCACAGTAGGACGTTGATAAGCTATTTGGATGAAGCAAAGTGGTAAAGTTGATGTAAGAGCAAAAGCAGGGTTTGTATTGAAGTCTCATTTATGCTCTTTATTGAGAAAGGCCCTTAAATCTTTTCAAATTTTTGTGATCTCATTTGTGAGCTGTTGAAGGTGGATACAGTCACACCAGGAGCCCATGCAGATGTGTAATTGTGAGTCTTGATATGGCCCCTCTAACAGACCCACTCTCCCTTCCAATGACTCTTACATTTCTTACCTGAACACAGCAGGAAGAACACTCATACTCTTTCCCATCTAGAGTTGCTCACATTCAGTCTTTCCTATACAGAGGGTCTAACATCTACTTGACTGCTGGTCACAAGCTGTGTCAATGGGCTAAGTGAGACTGCAAAATTTAGCAACATAAAACTGCTTAGGCGTCCACATAAAAATATTCATCACACAGAATCTTGCTTGTGATTTAGGCATTTCTAATGAAATCACTCATACTCAGCAAATTAATAATGCAAAGTAGTTACCCACATTGTATTTATCATTTGTCATCCCTTAAAGGGATGTTTAAAAAAAAAAAAGCTTTCGATGACATGAAAACTGGTGATAATATACTTAAAAGCAAAAATAAAAAAAATTCAATGTTGCAGAACTATTTTATTAATTAAAAGTTTTCATTTATTTGTATGAGTGTTTTGTTTGCATATAATTGCACGGTGTGTATGCAGTGATGCCAACAGAGGGCAGATGATGTCATTGGATTCTGCTGGAGCTGAAGTTATAATTGTGAGCTGCCCTGTAGATGCTGGGAACCAAACCCAGGTCTCCTAGAGCTGCAAATGCTCTTAATCTCTAAGACATCTCTAGTTCCATGCAAAACTGTTTTTTGAGTGGAAGTATACAGAGAAAAGACAGGCCAAACTGTGGTACGATATGTTAACAGAGAGTTGTGCAATCGAGAGTGAGTTTACTTGTTTCTTTTGCGTGCATCTTATGTTTTCTAAAATAATCAAGAATAACTTCTTAATTTAAAATGTGATACTGTGAAATCTGTTGGGTTCTTCTCTTAGCTCATGCTTAGCCATAGCCTAGAATGCTGGCATTATCCAATGGGAAGCTAACCTCATTATTTTAACAATATTTAGACCTCAGAGACTAAAGATGATAACGAGTTTTTAGACCCCGTTTCCCTGAATGCCCGGGAATATTTCAACATTCACCTTTGGCTGAGGTGCCGCTTGATGCTCGTCACAGCCTTTGTTGCACAGGTTCGTGGTGTTGGAATCATGAAAGGTAATTTTTTTTTTAACTAATGTTTTCAGTATGGTCAATTTGACATGGGGGACAGGCTTTTATTGGGGTATGTCTATGATAGTGCTCATAGCCATCCAGCTTGCGCTCTTTCCAGAATTTAAAGTACAGGTTGTTAAACAAAAATCATGATTATTCACAGTCTTCTGTAGGAGAGCAAGCAGCACATATATTACTGATTTAATTTTAAAAAAATACAGAAAGTGCAAAATACATTTGCCCAGGACTCTGGAAGCCCTCTAAACACAGAGCTGACAAGACACCAACATAGGGTTTCAATGCCAACCTGCCATGTCCTTACCAAGTCTTCCTCCACCCAGTCTCCTAAGGTTCTAAACTTCTGTTTCCTCTCTGGAAGGTGGAGGTCACTTACCTCCTTGATGGACTCATTGCCAGGCAGAGGGTGGTAGAAGTACAGTCTTAGAAAACACCTTGGCGTGTATGAACAGTGACTGAAAGATGACCAGCTGTGGACCTATCCATTTGCACATCTCTGTCTACCTCCCAGACTGAATTACTTCATGTAATAACATTACTTTCATAGCATTGGACTGAAGTACTTTCACCCAAATTATAGTACTTCTCCCCTATGTGTTTCATGTTCCCTTACTCTTTGTTTATTGGGGACATTATATACAAATCCTTCTTGCTTTCTCATGCACCTTGCTGATTACACTTGTCTGAATTAGAGAATGACATGACAGACTGTCTGAGCCTCATCAATGAAGTGTGCACGGAGGCCAAAAGTGCAGATGATACAGAGCTCCTGGCGGAGTTCCTGATGCAAGCTGTGATCCTGGGTCTTCAGGAAAAGCACTTAAAGGCAGACATCATAAGAAATCTTCAGGTAAAGGAGGTGGCGTGCTGTACATACATGTGTTTAAAGAAAATCCCAAGTGGGTCAAAAGAAGGAGATCCTCAAGCTTAGTGCATGCGCCCTGGCACCATGACCACAGCTCATCAATGAACTGGAAAACACAAACAGAATCGTTTTCTCTCAATAGGAAATAATGCACTTGCTGCAAGGAAGTGAGTTCCTTTCCCCTCGGTCCTGGCTAACCCTGGTGAGAAGCCTCATCCTAATGGATGACCTAACAAAGGCTGAGAAGTTCAAGCAAGGGTCCTCAAAAGAGGACAGATTCGTTCTCTTGACCCAAGCTCACAGCATCCTTATCACACAGGTGAGAGTGGTCTTGAGGACCGCAGCCATGGGAGCATACTTTTTGGCCATGTTCCTTCTCCTTCGCGGTGACACTGACCCGCTCTTTTCTTTCCTAGATGCTAACTTTTGGAGAGACAATTGAATTCCCTCTATCAGATGCGGACTATGCAAATCCACTACATCCTCTGAAAAATATATACCTTCCTCATGTCATGTTACTGGCCAAAATAAAACTGAGAATCGGTAAGGACATTTAGACACCTACCTTCCTCGAGTAACACAGGAGGTTTTAGTTGATTTTCAGGTAGCAGGCCATGACTTTAAGGGTCAGTATTATGAATGCCCAGGGTCTGCATGTTTAAATAGTTTTTGGTCACTTGCCATGTGCTAGACTCTGTGGTATAAGGATGATCTTCATGTATAAATAAAATCATGAGGTTGAGTACAGTAGTTATAATTTGTGAAACTATTTATTTTGGAGTATTGCTACTATTGTAACGAGATTATCTTCAGTCTACTTTATTGAAAAACTCATAGGAAGCAAAGTATGAGTGCATTCCCAAATAACACATGACTTTTTCCCCTAAATTACAACTAGTTATATTTATGTCAAATTGAGATTTTTGAGAGGAGTATAGAACAGAACAGTGTATTATGTCTTCTAGTTATCACTGATGCTGTTAAATACCCATGTCTCTAAAAACAATTTCCATGAAAAAAAAACAAACAAACAAACACTTTTTCCCTGAAACTCGAATAACTTGTATCATTTTTAAACTAGAAGTCTATGTTTTGTAAATGTGGGGATTGTAAAAGTCTTTGTATTTTTATGAATCAAGATTCCATGTCTCATGTTAAGCAGTGGCTCCTCTGCTCAGAACTTTGGATTCCAGGTGCCATGTTGTTTTAGGCAGTGTAAAGAAAGGTAGTCAGGTCTACTGTTCTATGCAGCCTGGCCCCTTTGGGAAACTCCTCTACCTGGATACTAATCTAGGTGTCTGTCCTCCTCCTGTGCCAGTAGAGAAGCTTCCCCTTTCCTCAAATCCCAGCCTCTTGGCCTTGCTCCGGCTCTCAGGTGGTGTCTGCCTCTCAGAGTCCTGCCTTCAGAGGGGTCTCCTTTCTCCTTTAGACCATTCACATTCTGATTGCTGAGATAACCTTTTCCTTTTGCTCTTTAGTATATTAATATATTTAAATATTAACCAGTAGGAATCCACACACATACAAAAGAAAATAATCATCTATCTTTAAATACCTTGTACTCTTCTGACACCTGGACACCTGGGCTCCTTAAGGACGGATTCCACTGCCTCTGTTCTCACCCCGTGACTCTCACTGACCCCTTGTCCCCCTTTCTCTAGATTTAGAAGAGTGAAAACACTGTTGATTGATCAAGACTCAGTTCCAAACCCAAAGTTTTCTTTACTGATCGTGCCTGTATGGATCACCCAGTACCTGGTAATGTCTACATCACCTGCATCTTCATGGCTCTAGGCCCTTTCAATTCGTAGATCCCCAGGCACTGTGACCTTCCAGATTTCCTTCTCTGGTTGCTTAATTAACACCAAGTCTTCTATTTCATAGATCATCCCTTATGTTAAAATTCTCTATTTATTGTGGCATAAAAAGCTTCCTGTGATGTGGTCCAGGCTATATAATGGAATTGTTTTTTAATCTTTAAACTATTTCTTCTTCTTTCTCGTAGAGACTTGGTATTTATAACTCATAACATTTGATAATAGACCTCCTACCACTGAGAAAATACTGGTACCTCCCACTTCCTTGTCTTCTAATCTGTCTCTTGTTTCGCAGTCTCTGTTCTGCTCTGTGGTTGTTGATTAAATCTCCCCTAACCCATGCTTTCCCCAGCTAAGATCCATATGATGCTCTCTGAAGCCTTGATTTTCACAAATACCATTTCTTCATTGTGACAGGAGACTGATAGACTATATCATTCCAGCATAAACATCTTGGGGTGTGGTCTTTTCTCAGGGGTTCTATAGAAGCTTTTCCATTATTGCTACTCACAGTGTAGTGTTTGTCTAACTTTTCCTTTGACAAGATATCTGTCCTTCCTTTACAAAATCTCATTGGATTTCCTTTGTCTCTGTAGTTCAGGAAATTCTCAACACATGTCCGGGCACATGCTTCCTCTTTCTCTACCTAGAATCAGCTGAGTCCTTGGCATCTGCAGGCAAGTTTCTATCTGGGGAAGATTTTTTTTCTTGCTTAATTACTGACCAGTCACTTCCTCTGTCCCTTCTTTGGGGCTGGATACCTGTGTGAAAATCACAAGCATGTCATTTATCTTCTCTCATTTCTCACTTGCCCAAAATTACTCTGGACTAGGTAGCTTGTAGACAGTAGAAATCTCTTGCTCTCATTTCTGGAGAGTTGACAACTAAAGTAAAAATTTAATGTCCATTGAGAGCACCTCTGCATCACAGATGGCACCTCAATTGCTTCTTTCGTGGTGGGAGGTATAAACTGGCTCTTTTAGGTGTTATATAGTTCGTATAGCCCATCAACTTTTTGTAATCACCAGGCAAATTCTTGATCTTTCCACATAGACGCCATCATTATTGGGGAGTTCATCATCTGAATGGGAGTGAACATAAATATGCAGGGAACATCATAGCCCCTCCCCTCACAGAAGATTAAATGAGAAAAATGCCTGGCTTGGTGCTGGGACCATAGTAAGCACTTCAGGTGTTGATAATATTTGACTTTGGAAAGTCTATCATCTTTCCCTTAAAATTCTATCATTTTTATAATTTATGGCATAAGCTTAATCTTATCGTTCTTCTTAGAACTTACATTTTTGGCATTGACCACCTTTTCAAAATCAGCTGATTATTGTATTCCTATGTAGGCTCATATGCGTGTGTGTGTGTGTGTGTGTGTGTGTGTGTGTGTGTGTAATTCTGCTACCCTGTTCTCAATCTATTTTATTTCACTAATAATATCTATTCTGGAAGGGATATTTGATATTCCCCTTGATGGCTGCTGGCTCTTCTTTCCTTCATTTACGTATTGTTCTTCAGGTCTGGTTGTGCCAGTGACAGCGAGAGGGCCAGTGATGCCTGTGTGACTTGGCTTCTATCAACTTTTCAGAGTCTCAATTCCCCATATAGTCCCAAGGGAAATAGTAGCAATCAGCCAGCCCTTTTGAGCTCAGGAGTTCAGAGGACTCAGGCCACTGTCAGATCCCTCTTGGGAAATCCAGGAGCCAACCAGCCATAGCTACCCTTCTCTGGCACCCACAAACATCCCTTTAGGCTCCATCTAGGGTTCCCTCTCTGATCTTTGACATAAGCCTTCCTGCCTGATTCTCAGGGTTTTGGCCCAGGGAGCAGAAAGCTGGTGGCAGCTCTCTCTATTGTAATCCATCCCCTTCTACGACCCTCCCGCCTCCTCTAACAGAAGCTGCTCAGGCAAGAGAATCAGCAGTAGAACAGGGCTGGCAAAGTGAGTCCAGCGAGCAGATACCCCAAAACCCACCTCTCTAAGAGCTTCCTGTCTCTCCTCTCCTCCTTTGATCTATTCTCGGGATCATCACTACCACATGAATTCCACTCCATACATCCCTCTACCTTGCAAGTCCTCCTCTCCGATGGAGTTAGCGCGACTAGCTGGCCCCTCAGACTCCTTGCTGCTCAGTAACCACACCCAAGCTATTTACCCCTATATTGTTAGCCCCCAGTTTGCTATGTTATTAGGACATTTGAGTTCTGTGTCAGCTCAAAGCACAGACTGCGTAAAATCAGATCGGCTTTTCTGACTTACTAATCTTGAAGATCTGTCACCACTCAATGACAATACTGTTGCTCCTTAGTAGACACATTTGAAGCTGAACAGCTTGCTTTCTGCCATATTATATTAAATACAGCCTTTAAAAACAAAACCACAAGCTGCCTTTCTGTCAAAACAATGTCAGTTTCACAACATTTTTTTTTCCAGAGTTGGTGTTTACCAGGGAAAGGAACATTTCAATATTATGAAGCAAAAGGCTCCTGAAACTATCTCTCAACACTTTCTCCTTACATAGATGGCATTATAGGGATTTGGTTACTTACTGTTTTTATCCCTTATCCTCTGGTAGGAAATAGCATGTTTTAAGGTTATACTTATGACGCAAGTGGGCAAGATCATCACCCACTTACCTACTAGACAACCATACAGTCTGGGTAGCCTCCTGAGGTATAGTCCCAAGATCTGGAGAGACCAGGTCTGCATTGTGCTCCCACATTGCCCTACAGTTTCTTTTTCTGTCACCAGCCTCAACTGTTTTTACTACATGTATGTTTATATTCTCGGCTAAGCAACAGTTCCATGACCTCACTATTGGGATCCTGTGTTGTTGTGTATGGTGGGAGCCATGGGCCAGGCTGCTTCAGGTTCAAATCATAGCCTTTTGACCTTGGGCAAGTTGGAGCTTTGAGCCGTTGCGCTGCCTTCTGTCAAATGAGCATAATAATATTTCCCACCCAGAGTTGTGTACTTGAGGATCAGTTTACGTGGAGTTCATGAGATGGTAGCTGACATGTAGGAAACACTTCAGTATTATCACTGTGTTCTTTTCTCCTCATTTATTTCTAGTACTAAACATGTAGGAAATATCTTTTGATAAATGTCAATCTCTGACGCCATGTAGAACAATATTTCTTCCACTCAATAATCCTTCCTTGCGGCCATTAAAGGTGAGAGCTCCTAAGGGGTATTTCATATAGCCCTTGCCTGCAAAGAGCCTTCTTACTCAGTTATGATGACAGAAGATTTACATAATGAGTAATCAATGCATTTAATAGAAAAGTAGTTTCTTTTAATATATGCAAATTTATTAATGGCGAACAATACACAACTTTCAGATGTTTCTCTGCTGATAGCCTCTTCCTAAGAACATGGAACAGTCTCTGACTCTTTTGCTGACTCTTTGAACCATTTCTCATACTGGGTCACCTTGCCCAGTCTTAATGCATGGGGAGGTGCTTAGTCTTCCTGCAACTTGATATGCTATGTTTTGTGGAGATCCACAGGAGGCCTGCCCTTTCCTGAATAGAAATGGAGAAGGAGTGGATGGGAAGAGATTTTAAAGGGGATGTAGGGAGAGGGACTCGAGGGAGAGGAAACTGTGGCGTGGATGTAAAATAAATAATTATTTAAAAAATTGAAACAAAGGTTTTTCTATATGTACTATGAAAAGTTGAGAATGGAAGACACTTGGAGACTATTGTTGATTTTTAAAATAGGACAACACATTGGAGATTTATCACAGCTCAAATTATGGTTATAGTTTACTGACATATTGGATATGTGGCTTCTTAAAACATCCGTGGCTACTATGAAGTATGAAGAATCACAGCATTGCTGTGGGAGATGTCCATTGTCTGATTGCTCCAAACTCTGAAAACTTTATGACTTTGCCTCCACCCAACTGTTTTGCTTTTAGGACATACGTTGTCCAAGCAGGTATATTCCAACAGCAAAAAGAAGGACATCACTAAGTGGTTGCCTGCTCTTCATATCTTCGAAATGGCCTTGAAGCTCTGCCAGGCAACAGCAACAGAGGAGTATGAGGTGGAAGCTGAAATTCTGTTTCGGAAAGGTAAGTTGTACTGGGCATCAGAACTATAATAAAGCATATGGAGCTGTGAAGTTATTAATAATCAACTTTTTGACTGTAAAACCATAGACTTTACGAAGAGCTTAGCAATGACAAGACACATCCATCCTCTCTGTAAGTCTTAGTTGCTGATGAAAGCCTCTTATTAAGTTATAGCTAGAAAATAAAGTTCCTACAAATTGATGTCCTTATATAAAGTTTAATGTTTGGTTCAAGAAGATGTCAACATCAGCCACTTCATCACATACCCATGTGGGAGTGACGACTCAGCAGTTAGAAGGATGTAATGCTCTTGTAGAGGACCTTAGTCTGTTACCCAGCATCCATATTAGGAGGAGTTACCAACTGAAACTCCAGCTCCATGGGATCCAACAAAGCCTTCTGGCTTCTGTGGGTGCCTTCTCATGCTTACATATACCCACACTGGCACACATATACACATAATTTAAAAATTAAAAATTAGGGTTAGAGAGAGGACTCAGAAGTTCAGATCACTGACTGCTCTTCCAGAGGACCCAGATTTGACCCCTAGCATACATATAGCTGTAATTTCTGTTTCAGGGGATATAAAGCCCTCTTTTGGCCTCTCAGGTTCCAGGCTCACAGATGGTACACAGGCATACATACATGCAGGAAAATTTATCTGTACACATAAAAGAAAAAGTGTCTTTTAAAGACACATACTTGTTAAATAATAATTAAAAGAATAAGTTAATTATTAATTAAAATAACAAAATAATTTATTGTTAAATTAAAAGAGTTTTGCCTAATTTCTGTAAGCAAAAGATAGCATTAAATTAAAATTTCGTGACTGTAGAATACTCGCCTTTAAGAACTTCGAGACAATACATTCATGTGATTTCACCATGGCCATTTTTGCTGCGAGAAAATTAAAGTATAAAAACTACTGTCATTTACTGAGCTAGACACGTCACATGACAGTTGACATCTTACACACCAGCAGCTATTAAGTGAGTGTCCCGAGATGGGAGCTCTGTGCACCTCCTCCTTAGCCTGTTCCCTCGTGCTACACAAAAATGTGTATCTTACTCATGGTGACTGTAAAACTTTGCCTTCCTGGCATCTCTGCTACAGGACAACTCTCATGGTTGCTGGGAGCCAAGTGATGGGTGGGCATTGGCATCATCTCTAAGTATTTTTAAACATTTTCTGTTTTTTTAAGGGTATATTTTTCATTAAGTTTATTATTATTATTTGGCTTTTTGAGACGGTTTCTATATGTAACACTGGCTGTCCTGGAACTCACTCTGTAGACTAGGCTTGCCTTGAACTCAGGGATTCATTTGCCTCTGACTCCCTGGGTGCTGGGATTAAAGGCATTTTGCCATCATGGCCTAGCTTTTGTTAAGTTTATCTTTAAAACTTAAAATCTAAGCTGAAGAGATGGCTCAGCCATTAAAGGCTAGGCTCACCACCAGTATAAATATATAACTTAAAAACTATGTGTTGTTGGTTGGTTTTGCTCTTTTGGGGGGCCCACCACCAACTTCCAAATAAATCACACACTGAGGCTTATTCTTACTTATGAAAGCCTGGCCTTAGCTTGGCTTGTTTCTTGCCAGCTTTCCTTAACTTTAAACTATCTCATCTATATTTTGCCTCTGGGCTTTTACATGTCTTTATTTATGAATCTCTTTCTTCTTACTCTGTGGCTGGCTGGGTGGCTGTGTGACTGGGTGGCTGGGTGGCTGGATGGCTATGTGACTGGGTGGCTGGGTGGCTGGGTGGCTAAGTAGCTGGGTGGCTGAGTGGCTGAGTGGCTAAGTAGCTGGGTGGCTGTGCAACTGGGTGGCTGAGTGGCTGTGTGACTGGGTGGCTGGGTGGCTGGATGGCTGTGTGACTGGGTGGCTGGGTGGCTAAGTAGCTGGGTGGCTGGGTGGCTGGGTGACTGTGCAGTTGGGTGGCTGGGTGGCTGGGTGGCCGTGCGATTGGGTGGCTGGGTGGCTGTGTGACTGGGTGGCTGGGTGGCTGGGTAGCTGAGTGACTGGGTGGCTGGGTAGCTGGGTGACTGTTCCTAGCATCCTCTTCTCCTTCTTTTGCTTTCTTCCTTTCCTCCCAGATTTCTCCTATTTATTTCCTGCCAGCCCTGCCCATCCTTTCTCCTGTCTCACTATTGGCTGTTCAGCTCTATATTAGCCCATCTGGTATTTAGACAGACAAAGTAACACAGCTTCACAGAGTTAAACAAATGCAACATAAAGAATGCAACACAGCTTTGCATCATTAAACAAATGTTCCAGAGCACAAATATATCACATCTTAAAATAATATTCTATAACAACTTGACTCTTAACTGACAAAAATGATGTGTGTGTGTGTGTGTGTGTGTGTGTGTGTGTGTGTATGTATACAGTATGCTTCCATATATGTGTATAGTATGAGGTGACTAAGCCTACATAATTCAGTTTATCCAAACATATCATTTTATTTTGTGGCATGAGTGTTTAAGAATCTAATTCCTTAGTACTTTTTAGAGTATATATTACACTAATTACAATCACAAGGCTGTATAATAGATCACAGAACACATCCATCCTGATTAAGCTGTTATCAGCACCTCCCTGTTTCCCATACTTCAGCAATGGTACTTCTCTTTCTAAGTCATGAATGGTGCTTTTTCCAGATTCATGAATTAACGTTAAGTAATGTCATGCAGTGCTTACCTTTCTATGCCTAGCTTCTCTGGCTTAGCAGTGTCCTAGATTCATATTGCAAATGGCAACATTCCTTTCTTTTTATGTTAGAAAATATTCTTTGTATAAGGGTGTGAAGGTGGGTGGGTGGGTAGGGGTGTGTGTATATATCCGTTTTTAAAAACCATTCTGCCTCAAAGGCGCTCAGGCTTATTTTGTCTTTGTAGTTATAAATACTGCCGCAGTGAACATAAGGATACAGCTGAGCCTCTTTTTTTTTTTTTTTTTTTTTTTGTATTTGTGAAATAGACAGGGCAAGAGAGAAAGGGATGTTAGAGGAGAGGAGACTCTAAGTAAAGGGCAGAGAAAGATAAGTTGTAAGGCCAGTGGTGTTGGGAAGTCAAAGGTGTTGAGTTTTTGTTCCTTCCTTAAGCATTCCAGACATTCCTAGGGAAGGAAAGAAGCACTAATTCATTCTCAGCTTATCTTTTATCAAGGAGTGACAGACAGACAGACAGACAGACAGACGAAAACAACAGTCTAGCTTCCAGAGTTTGCAGAATGAAGAAGTTATTGCCTTCCCTTATAAATTATAAAGAATGGAAAACCATCTTTATGTGTGATTTTTCTTCTTGCAGGCAGAATAGAGCGTCAAATACTGATGGAAGAGAAATCTCCAATTTCACAAGTAGAGAGTTTTTTTGAGGCTATCCAAATAAGCTTGAGAAATGACCAGAACTCGGGGTAATGGCAAGCATTTTATTCTTATAGATCAATCCTGTATGGTGTGAGTTCTGTATGGTAGTACATGGAAGATTCAAGAAAGATGAATGAGAGGCTTTGTAATGGCAGGGCTCATGCACTGGGGTTTGTCCAGATAGAAGGTTTACTGAACTGCTTCTCAAGTTTGTTGTTTTGGCTCTTGCCTGAGGCCTCCTTTACAGGAAAAGATGGGGTGCCTCCCATTTGTCATAGTGGCATTCTAGGCTACAACCTGGTTCTCAGCTAGACCCAGGTTTCCTGTCCATATCAAGGCTGTGGGGACTTCCTTCTGTCTGTTAGCTTACAGACAGAAGAGAGTTTAGAAGGATATATTTACATAGTCTCTGTAGTCTACTTAATTTTGTACAGAAATGACCTCAATTTTGATGGGAAGCCACTGTCCTTAGACAGCACTGACCCAAGAGGTGTCAACTGATACCTTTGATAGAACACCTGTAGATCTGACCATTACTGCCTTCTGTGAAGTTCTCTGTCTATTTCCATTTTAATTAACACAGGAGAGTAGATAGAGGCCTGGTTTTCAAGGATAACTTCTTTGGGGGAGTTCTTTAGCAACTGCTTTACTCGAATATTCTCCAAAGGTCTTTGCTAACATTTGTAGCATTCACAGTTCAGGATATTGCTAGTATAAAACCAGGTAAAATGCTGAGCTTTCTCAAGAGCTTCTCATTTCCAAAGAAAATCCCACTTTCTGTGACCTAAAGATTCATAGATTAGGAGAACACTGGTCTATTCTTGCTGTTCACTCTCCCAGACGTTGTTAAAAAAGTACAAAGAGATTGTACAAGGGAGCAGTAAAGCTAAGTTTACTGTCATATCATTGTAGGTTGATAAGAGACTCCTATCTAGAAATTGCCCTGGTGTATTTCCACCTGAAGAAGCCAAGGAAAAAAGTTTCGGCAACACCATCAACACACAAGGTAACAGCTGCATTTACAGGAATTGGAAACCTTTGATCATTTTCAGTAAGTAATTCTGCGCTGCTGAAATAATGAGGCATTTTCCTATGTGACTTGGCGACATTAACACCTCACTTTTATAGTTACAATGTAGTCAGATGCCTCTTTAGAGCCTTTGGGTAGAACTCTGGAAATCGGTTTCATTTCGGTGTTTCTGCTTGGTAACATGATACATACAGGATGCTGGTTATGTAAATAGTCAAAGGCAGTTAGTGGTTGGGAATGCTCAGGAGGACAGAGGAAATGGGCACATAGTAGTTTTGAAACTCATATGACCCACCAGCGTCATTTGAATCTCACAGATGTGTTAAGCACCTACTTTGATAGAGGCAATCTTCTAGAAGGTGATAAGTTCATGCTGAGATGAGCACAGCCCCTCTTCCCATCCAGTTGGTGGAGGGAGACCAGACATGGATAGTCAGAAGGGAGCGAGGGAGAAATGAGATGACAGGTCCTTGGTAATGAAACCTAACGATGAGGAAATTATCTGGGTTGCTGAGATGGTAAATGAAGATGGTCCTATGATGTGATGTCATGATAGTAAATGAAGGTGGCACTTCGGTGTCATGTCACAATGGGAGGGTGTTAGGTAAGGCAGCAGTTGTGCAGACTCCTAAGAGGATGTGTCTGTTACCCACAGCAGTGCTTGACAACTAAAGTGCTGAAACATCTCCCCAAATCTTGCTGAAGGCAAATAGTGACTTGATGCTTAGGGTGTGGGCTTGAGGTGTGGGGTTCCCAACAGACTCCCAGGGTCTGCTGGGGAGCACAGGTGCACTGCAGTACCAAGGATATTGACTGAGGAAGATCTTAATGGAAGAAATAGGTTTCTTTGAGTGACATGATTATTGTTGGATTGTGGTAAATATTCATATTTTATTCTTACCAAACGGTCACTGATTCTGAAATATCTTTTCAGAAAATGTTGGGATCAGATCTTAGTCTTTTAAAATTTTTATTCATTCTTTGTGAATTTGACATCATGCATCTTGATTTCACTCATGACCTCATCCCCTTGAATTCACTCTCTGCCCTTGAAAATTCCCTCCAAAGATATATTTTTTAAAATTTTTATTTGTTTGTTTTGAAATAACATCTCCCTGTGTTGCCTTAGATGTCTTGAACCCTTTCATGTAGACCAAGCTGGCCTCAAACTTACAGAGATCCACCTGCCTCTGCCTCCCAAATGCTCAAACTTACAGAGATCCACCTGCCTCTGCCTCTGCCTCCCAAATGCTGAGATCAAAGACATACACCACTGCAGCTGTCTAGAAGTTTTTGATATGTCATAAACATGATTTAAAACTTTAGGCAAATATATTTAGTCAATCAGGTTATTTATATGTTAGCTCCCTTAGGTGAGTATCACCATTTAAAATATCAAAATAATTATATTAGAGAAAGTTCCGCTGGTGGTCTGATAAAGGTGTTTGTTACCAGTCAGAGAAGAACAAGTGTGTGGTTTCCATAGAGAACAGTGCTGCTAAACAATGGAATGGCATGGGTATCATCACCTTCTGGGCTTTTTCAAGAAATGTGCTTGCAATCATGAATGTGAAATAGGATTTGAAGAAAAAGTACTATAGTTCTGAAAAATCTGTATATCTTGACATAAAAAGTATTTCAGCAACTTATAAAAATTACTAAAGGCCCCAAATAAATAAAAACACCCACCCAGGTATGTTTGGGCTGTTGAAATATAACATTTGAAATTTGTCTTAATAAAAACAACACAAAACCCTTAAGAACCAGTGGTTGTGGGGCCACTGAAGTGGGTCAGTTGGTAAAGACACTTGCTGCCAAGCCTAATTCCCATGATGCACTTGGTAGAGAAAAAGAACCAACTAGGGCAAATTGTCCTGTGAGCTGCACGTGTACACTGAAGCATACATGTGCCCCCAACATAAGCAAATAAAATGCAAAACAAAATAAACAATAGTATTACAATTTTAGTGGTATGCAAGCAATACTGTCTTGGGCTTGGATCTCAATCTGATATACCTGAGTGACTTCAGAAGCTCTGACATAGATATGGCTATACATACTGTTTATTGTGATTAGAAGCATAAAGTATTGAGCATAATGTATTAGGTACCATTAACTTTACATAATTTTAACACAGCATCCATATTCTTCATTTAGTATTTTATATGTAATAGATTGCTCTAACCATTTTGAGCATTCATTCATTTATTATTCAAACATTTTTGAAGGGCTTAATGTGGTACCAGGTATGTCATACACTTTGCCTACAGAGCCCAGAGTCTATTGTTGAAAAGACACAATTGATTGGCTCCTTGCTAAAGATTGCTAAAACAATATGCCAAGGTGGAGACACTGGACTGTAGTAAGTGTCTGGCACAGCCTAGCCCAAGATCTGGACCAACAGTCACAATTAATCATACACAGCCTTATATTAATTTTATGCTATTTGGCCTATAGCTCAGGTATATTACTTGCTAATATTTACTCTTAAACTAGCCTATATTTAGCAATGTGGCTTAGTACCTTTTCTCAGAGCAGCATTCTCATCCTGCTTCCTCTGTGTCTCCCTGGCATCTCTGCTCTGCTCTTCCACTTCCCAGTTTCATTAGTCTGGTAGCCCCACCTATACTTCCTGTCTGCCTTCTGGCCAATCAGCATTTTATTGAACAAGTAGGAGGTGCAAAAATTTCAATGTGCAAGAGCATAATCCCACAGCACCAGACAAACTAATTCTCTCTTACAGGAATTGTATAGAAGTCTTCACAGGTAAAAAAGTTTAAAAGAAGAAATTAAGTTTCCCATACAGTTAAACGAGTGTTAAATAGTTCAAAGACATAGCAGCTTTTTTCATCTATACGTATTACATACAGCGGGTGGTTTGTGATGTTTAGAGACAAAGAAGTTTTTAATTTTTATGAAGTTGCAGGATGGGTTCTTTCTTTAGAGATTGTTTTGAGTGGCGTGCTAATATCTTAGGACACACTGGTCTTTGAGTCCTCTGTGGATGTTTCACTCGCTGTTGTTAAGCCTTTGGTAAGATCTCAGGTTTCAGAGAACATGTCCTCCAACACAACAATTCATCTTCAAAATTCTTCAGAGATCCTCACATTTCACACACGTTTTTCAGTCTGCATCTCACTTTGCAAAAAGAAAACTAAATTTTAAGGAATTCTGCTGAAGCTGCAGTACAGTCTGCTGACAGTTTGTCTAAATCTATTAAGATTTCAGGAACATAAATGATAGAATTTCTTTATAGAAACATAATTGATTTGCACATATTGTTGAATTTTATATTCCATGCCGTCACTGACCATGTTTGTTGATTTTAATAGTGTGCACCTGTGTATGCACATGCATTTGTATGTGTGCACATGTGTGTGTGTTTGATGATTTTCTGTATATTCGATTACATCTTTTACAAGTAAATATGCTTCTATGCCTTCATTTCCAATCATTCCTGGGTTTTGCTTACTCTTCTCTGGTCACATGGGCTGTGCAATGTTGATAATTCCCATCTGAAAAAAGGAAATCTATCATTTTCTTTATCCACTCATTATTATTATTATTATTATTATTATTATTATTATTATTATTATTATTATTATTATATTATTGCTAAAGTCTGTTTTGAGCCCCAAAATCCATCCTCCTCAGTAGTGTTTTTCTATTAATTAAAAGTGGCTACTTTTCCCAGACTCTGTATCACTAATTACTTTCCTGTTCCTCTGGATTCTTCAATTCATGGCGGACATTCTTTCTTCCAGACTTGGAGTAGGTAAACCTCTCAGGCTTAGTTGGATAGTCATTGCGACATTAGAGCCCTCACCGTTCCCCACAGGGCCTCATCTTGGGTAGAGCTACAGAGTTCAGATAGAAACCAGCAAGTCTCTCCTGGTGTCTCTTTCTCCAAACATGTCACTTATGCAGGCTGTCACATCAGGCCGTTGTACCCAGTGACTCAGCATCCCTAGTATCTAGGACCTCACTCCTTACCTAGGAGTCTTCTGGACAGAAGTAAATCAGTGACATGCTTCATGTTACTATATGTCTAATTCTTCAGTTTTGTTGGAGAGTAAAGAAATAGTCAAAATATGCCTAAGGGTCTAATTACCTAATTTTTGTTTGTTTTTAGACCCTGCATTTCTCTGTGTAGTAATGGCTGCCCTGGAACTCACTCCATAGACCTGGCTGACTGACCTGCCTCTGCCTCCACAGGGAACTCACTCTGCAGACCAGGCTGGCCCACTGACCTCTGCCTCCACAGGGAACTCACTCTGTAGACCAGGCTGGCCCACTCACCTCTGCCTCCACAGGGAACTCACTCTGTAGACCAGGCTGGCCTACCCGCCTCTGCCTCCACAGGGAGTAAGGGCCTATGCTGCCATGCTTGGTCTAATTACCTTAATTTAAAAATTTAAAAACTGTCTTAAAATTTATTTAGTTATCATTAAAAGTATGAGTTACTATATTTGTTTCTATAGCATTAAACTTCTTGTGTTTAAAAACTGAATGTATATGAGTGCATATTTATATATGTAAAAATCATTCCTTATGGTTTCTTTTCTGCTGTTCTATGGTGTGATGAAATCCCTTTAGCATTTTTCATAATAGTAACATAATATAAAAATACACTGAGTCACTCTGGAGGATGAGGCCAAAGAGTCTTGAGTTTGGGGTCTGCAGGACTTTGAGATCCATGTCAGAACAACAGAAAAACAGCACCAATGTGAATATTCTCATTCCTAGCTCTTTGCCCACAATACAGTCAGTGTGAATAACCTCTACTAAGATGCACTGGACAGCAGTTAAAAAGAAAACGTTTATTGTTACAAAATCATGTAAACTCACTATAGAAAAATTAGGAAAAAGTAAACATTCGTAAAACTTAGTCATTTTTAAAATGTAGGATCATACTTACAAATAATTTTTTAACCTACAGGGTTTTTGGTATATTTTAAATATCATTTCATGGCACTAATATATTATACTTCTTGATGGCTACATATTATTCTACCAGCATGTCGTCTGGAAAAGATGAGAAGGTTTATCAATAAACACTGGGGTACCTTTCTTCTAAAATGTTTTCTATTTACTATTTTAGCCTCCTCCCAGAAGGCATAGTTCTATTAAAGAACCAATAGCAACTCGATTTGAGATGTACAGCTCTCTGGCCTGGATTGCAATACGAGCTGCCGCACAGGTTAGTGTGTGCATGTTGACTCACCTGATGTCCTGTGTCCCCACTGTTGACTCTCCTGATGTCCTGTGTCCCCACTGTTGACTCTCCTGATGTCCTGTGTCCCCACTGTTGACTCTCCTGATGTCCTGTGTCCCCACTGTTGACTCTCCTGATGTCCTGTGTCCCCACTGTTGACTCTCTCTGATGTCCTGTGTCCCCACTGTTGACTGTCCTGATGTCCTGTGTCCCCACTGTTGACTGTCCCTGATGTCCTGTGTCCCCACTGTTGACTGTCCTGATGTCCTGTGTCCCCACTGTTGACTGTCCCTGATGTCCTGTGTCCCCACTGTTGACTGTCCTGATGTCCTGTGTCCCCACTGTTGACTGTCCCTGATGTCCTGTGTCCCCACTGCTGACTCTCTCTGATGTCCTGTGTCCCCACTGTTGACTGTCCCTGATGTCCTGTGTCCCCACTGCTGACTCTCTCTGATGTCCTGTGTCCCCACTGTTGACTATCCCTGATGTCCTGTGTCCCCACTATTGAATCTTTTCTGTTGTCTTCCCTGTGTCCTCCATTTAGCAGCTGCCACAGCAGCACAATGCATGTGCTTGAGAGAAAGGAGGAGTTACACTTGGGGACGGTTTTATCCACCATGTCTGTTTGAAAGCCTAACAAACATTCTCTACATCTGTGTAGCATTTATAATATCTAGTAACCAGACACAACTATTTCCATTTTCCCTTAATGATATGTTGGTTATACATGTGTACCTGTCTGATATTTTGGCAAATGCATGTCATAGCTGGGCGATGTAACTTATTTGGAGTGACTTATGCATTAATTCATTTGTAAAAGCTAACCAGTTGGCTTGACTGTGATGCATATTCCACATGTCAGGAATCACATGCTATTTTTTTATATAGTGATTTTTTCTTTCAATGTATATCAAACCTTACCTTATGAATTCATGTCTTTGTGTTTATTGTCTCTATATTGTGCTGCTACAACAGAATAGCACACACTGGGTAATTCATGTTAAACACGAATCTAATCTACTGTCTCACAGATCCTGATACTGGTAAGTTCAAGGCCAAGGGCTAGACATGGCCTTCTTGCTCTACCATTGCCTGGTAGAAGGTGGAAGGGCAGGAACAGAAATCAAGTGAGGAGACAGATTCACCTGTAAGAAGGAGCTTTTCCTGAGACTCTCTTGACCTAATCCTCTCTTTAAAAAGTTCTTTCTCCTCCTGCTGACACAGTGGAGGTGGAACCTCTAGCACACGACCTTCTAAGGGCATAATCTGACCATAGCCTGTACTAGCACAGAGTATGTGATATGTGGATTGGAATGTGTTCATTACAGGTCAGTGAAGCTGTGCTGGCGATCAATCTCCTGATTGGAAAGAAGAGTACCAGAACCGACAAAGTTAATCACACGGCATTGCCAAACATTCCGGAGTTTGCCACTGTGGATCTTTTGTCTTCATATACAGATTATTTACTTGGTACGTTTGAATGTCTACAGAACTTACCAGAATCTTCTCTCTGTAATGTGCAACCAACTTTTTAAGACTCAGTTGTTGCAATTTATTGGTTTTTTTCCTTCAAGGAGGTGATGGTTTGGGGATTCCCCGGGATGCAAGAGTCAGTTGCCAAAATAGGGTGTGCTCAGTTCACTACCTGAGTGTACGTGTTACACAGCTGACTGCTGCATGCCAGGGCTCTGGGGATGGCATGGCCTTATATTGTTTGTCTTGACATTTACTGACTCATGCTCCTCTAGGGCTTTTTATTCTTATTAGTGTTTTACATTTGTGTGTCTGTTTGAGTGTGTGTATTTAAGTGTGTCACCCATTCATAAAATTGTCATCTGCTTCTGGAGAGCAAGACCTGCACCATTTTATTTCATCTACAACAGAGCATTCTGTCACTTGCACATGCTAGCCATCCAATCTATTAAATGAGCTGATGAATGCCAGGTGAATAGAGTTTAATTTGACTTTACAACCTTTTTTATGACTTTATTTATCTGTGGTCGCCTCAATATATGAATGCATTTAGCATTCATTTTTATGTTTGTTCATCCACTTGTCAAAAATATTTATTGAGTGTTTCTCATATGCTAAGCACTGATACCATGCCAAGGAGTGAGGGGTGCTAAATATTTCAATAAAACTGAGGTATTTGTTTTGTTATTGTTTATGGTTTGGTTTTTTTTTTTTTGGTGCAAGTGAAATATTTAGGCAAAGGAGATGAAAATATTCTCTTCAATCCAATCAGGTAGCAGTGACCCCTCATAACCTCAGGAATCAGCTCTCTCTGTGGAAAGCTTACCCTTCAGTGATGTTCTCTCACATCTCACATCAGTGACTAGGATGATTTCTAGCATAACAATGTTTTGTTGGGGGTCAAATGTTGATTTGATAGCTTTGTTATATTGAAACTTTATTTTTGAATCTTTATCGTTCTTATGTCTGGTAAAATTTTGCTATCTCAGGCTTCTGGTCATTTCCCATACCTCTCTCTGTGTTCTCTTTTCTCCTTGGCCCTTACAGATGAGTTCCCTAGAGACAATGCCTTCTTTCCCCTTGGCATCATACAGATGAGTTCCCTAGAGACAAGGCCTCTGGTCCTGCACAGAACAGTCTAACAACTTGGAACTGGTCATATTTCTCATGGTTCTAGCATGGTTACCTCCTCTTCTCTCAGGTCCTCATTAATTCTAGAGCATGTGTCTACTTTATTCTTCTCCTTTCCTTGTGGTCTTCACTTTTAGGGATAATATATAAGGATCATCTAAAATGGACTGAGCACCCCTCAGTGACTTACAGCTAAGAACATCTTTATTCTTCTCCTATATTCTGCCTCATGCTGCAGATGGGGCTCAGACATGCTCCATGAGCATCTGCTTTGTGGTCTAGCCTACAGGATTCATGGCTACCCACAGCATGTTCCACTCAGGGCAGATACCAGGGTAAGAGCCAGAGGACAGATTGCGCAGGCTTACTGAATGCCTTTCTTACTAACCCATCCTACTGCTCACAGCAGTATTCAGTATGAGCAGGGTTGGAACATGTGCTCTGCCTGTAGAAGGGATGAGATGTCTGTGAATGTCTGTTAGATAGGAGTGTACACTATCACTACCAGACACGAGCCAGTGTCTAGAGACTCCCGAGAAGACCCGTGAGTGCCTGTAGAGAAAGATAGCAGAAGGAGTTGTTGCTGTGATCAGCGACTGATCCAGCCATGGGCACGCAATGGAGGATGTGATTTTCTAAACCGATTATTGGTATCAGCCAATCCAGTCAAGTCATTTTCATCTTATTTTGTTTTTGTTGTTCTGTATGGACAGCTTTCCCAGCACACATTCCACTTTCTTTACTTTCCACTTTGGACCATTAACACTTCTTTACTATTTTAACAATGAAATGGCTTGGTTGTAAAGTATAATCTGTTTCTAATTTACCTTGCATAAAGTATATTAATCTTGCCCTCCAGTCTTTTCCTGGCAGGCTGATAATTAATGCATGTTGATGACTTCACTGATTTCTGTATTTGGGTTGGAAGGAAGTTTTGAATTCCCCTCTGATTTCCACAAATACACAGATGGCCATGAAGTTCATTTCAAAATGACTTGCTAAAGGGAAAAGTCTCTCAACAACAAATAAAACTTGTTTGATTTCCTACTCATTAGCATAAATTAGCATCCAGAAGAAAACCTCAGTAATCTAGTTTTAAACAATATTAGTATTCATCTACATATGAGGTGTTGAACAATATTCTTCGTTCTGTGTGCAGAGAGCAGTACCCGGTAACTCCTGGTCTCTCTCCCCTCTTTCCCTCTCCTTTGCTATGCTATTGGTGGAATCCAGAGTCTTGAGCTTGCTAACTACCTATTTCAACACTGAACTACACCCAAGTTCTGCACTAGATGCTTTTGTCCATCAAAGGAGTCACGGAATAAATTCAGCAGGGAAGCCGGTCTTAACTTCCATGAGCCTCTAGCCATGGACAGTTAGAGCAGCTAAACACATTGAAAATACATGAATCCATCTTTTAGAAAACCATATTAATGAAAGCAGGATTAATATACCAGCAGCTAAATGGATGTCTTTTATGGAAAGTTGGGAACATTCAGGATGGTATTCTCTTGGGAATGGCTGTATTATAGGACAGATACAAATCAGTACCAGATGGAAAGACGGTCGGATAGTCTGACAAAGCAATCCAAGGCACAAACTGTAATGGCAGAACAGCCACCTGTGAAAATTGGACTCCAGAGTTCCTTGCCAGGGCCTAAGAACAATTATAGGCATTCATAAGCCATGAAAAATCCCAGCAGAATACTTGATCCCATTTATTGACTATTTTGCACATTGCCTGATAGACCCAAAAAGGATGGTACTTACAATGTGGGACCATGTTTAGATTCAGCATGATAACAATTAGTAGATGCTAACTTTTCAATTATGTTCTAATACTCACAGCTTTCTAGTCTTGGCTTTCTTAATAATATTCAACAGGATAAAATACTGAATTCTGTGAGACACTTTAAAAGTACCATTTCAGATTAGTTGTCCCAGATGCAGCCTCTCATAGCTAAATACACATGAGGTCCGGAAGGCTACAAATGCATTCTGTGTTGATGAACTCCCAGTGAAGGCCACAGACACCTGTGGAGCAGGGTCGAGAATACTGCTGTGGCTTAGTATGTGCTTGGCCTGGAAACACAGCTGATCTTCCGGCCTGAAGGAATGGGGCTTGTCTTCCTCACTTGGTCTTTGTTCAGTGAACTCAACACTAACTAAACACATGGTTGCTATTTCCCTGCAACCATCTCATTCTCTTATTCCTCCACAGTGCAATTAGCAGGAAAATGGAGTGGTGCACTTTGTACTCAAGTCCCAGACAGTTACATCATTTACCTATGGGACATACAGAGATTCGCCTGTGCTAGAATAGTGGAGGAGTGGGGTGTGTGTGTGTCTGTCCATATTGTATCATTAGAAACAATTACTGGGGCATGATAAGAAGCAGTTTCAGTGAAACAGCATTCTTTGCTCTGTGTCTACAGAAGTCCAGAGGTTCCACTGGGGAGATATTTCATTGATCATTTAAATTTGAGAAGTGCCAAGGATCGATGTCCTAGAGGTTTAAGAGATTGTTTTAAAGTGTGAGGCCCAGGGAGAGGGTCCCCAGTACCCACATAAACACTGAGTGCCTATGGTGACCCACTTGTAATCACAGCACTTTGGAAGTAGATATGAGATAGTCAGGTAAAGCCAGTAGACTAGTCAAATCAGCAAGCTCTGAGTTCAACAGCTATGTCTCAGTAAGTACAATGGCTAGTGTCTAAAGGAGCTATCCAACACCAGCCTTTGTGTCCTACATACAGGTACACAGATATGTACTTGTGAACATCCGCATCTGCGTACTCACCATACATACATACACATGTAAATAAAGCTGAGAAGAGACAGTGCCTGGAGTACTAGTCAACTGTCAGAACTATCTGTTTTTAGGTAACATTGTACTATATAGACTCACAATGGAAAACAAGAAGCGAGATGATGCGCGGGAGATAGCAATGGGATGCCATCTTCCTGAAGATGGACAAGAGAGGTGCCTGTCAGAGACTCAATGAAAACAGAGATACATGTAGGTAGAACCTTCACAGCCAAGGACTGAGAATAGCAGAAAGCCCAAAGGCTGGACTAGTAGCTGATAACAACAGGCTACCCATCCTCGAGGGAAAAAATCCAGTGAGAGCATCAGTAATGTACATCTTTGCAAATGAGAGAAGATGCTGAAGAAATGAAATTTGGCTGTCTCCCTTTGCTGGTCCAGTCCCTAGTCTACCCAGCCCTGGGCAGTGTTGTTAAGTATCATGTGAGACATGAGAGACATGAGAAGACAACACTCTACAGGACTCAACATAGAGCTGGCGTCTAGTTTAGGGTCAGTCTATCAAAAGGATTTACCTGATGTGAAAGCTCCTTATGCCCATTCTAACTCAAGCATAGAGCAATTCTTCAAAGAAATGAACAGAATTTGTTTTACTTCCTGACTGAGCTTGACAGCAGAAAAACCCAGCCTTGTTCGCAAATAAAATTGAGTAGGTTTTAGCAGGAGTAACCAGAGGCCCTTAATGAGACAGGGTTAGAATCTAGCCCTATTGGTGAGGCTAGGACTTTGCTGACTGGACTGCTCAGGGATGTGGGTGGAAGAACCCTACAGGAAGGGAAAATATAACCTAACTATTGACATAGAGTTGGGGTTCATACTAGGTTGACCCTTGAGTTGGGGGTCTAGAAATATCCTGCCCACTGGCCAGAGCAGAAGGAAAGCTGAAATAGATTCACCTGGCTTCAGTCAGAAACTCACTCTGGTTATAATGTTAAAACTCACACCAAGTTAATACCTCAGGGAACATAGCATGGGCTGTACACTGAATCAAAATTTATTTGATCTTAATATCTTTTTGGGACATTAAGTATCACAACTTTAGTCATATATCTAACTAAAATTAAACAATTCATAATTTAAATAATTTATACTAATTACCATAAAAATTATGTTGGATTTTATTAAACCATTTTATAGTATGTATATAATAGATTAGGAAACAAAGATAGTAAATAAAAATGTTATGATTTAGGGAGAGAGATATTACTTTTAGTCAGATTAATGTTTTAGGAAAAGTAATTATAAAAATATTTCTCCTAAGTGGTATCAACAGAAAAGTAGCCATTGACAGTGAAAAATTAAATTGTTACAGATTTATTTTTATTCAATTCCAAGAAAATAAATTTTAAAAAAAAACTATAAAATTTATAACTGTCCGGAACAAAACATAATTTACTTAGAAAATTTTTTATAAAAGCAAAAATAGATTCGTTAACTGTGGAGATTATAAAGCTCTGTTAGAAATTAAAACTCAAAGTTAAAGTTTATTAATTTAATAAGATCATTAATCTCCCACAAGTTAGCAGAAATAGCCTAGTAGAAATTTATTTAATATCTGGTTTTCTAAAATGAGTTGAACTCTTTAACCTTCTCATGTCAGTCCTCAGCAACAGAATGCTTTCGCTGCAGTAAGAAAAGAAAATCCAGCCCCAGAGGATATGCTGTTAGGAAATGTCGAGTATTTAAAGCGCTTCTTCGAATTATTATATTCTCTTTTGCATCCGGAGCAGTACTGGTGAGGTGGTGTTGGGGGTGGTGTCATCAGCTCCAGGTTATTCTTTGAGGCCACATCCGTGATCTGTTCTTTCTCCGCTTTAATGCACTGAAGTATGTCCATCCATCTCGCCATCAGTGTGGACCTCGACCTCGTGTGGGATTTGTAGCCCTATATGTTCTCTCGTAGA
Organism: Phyllotis vaccarum; assembly: GCA_033318265.1. Taxonomy (NCBI): domain Eukaryota; kingdom Metazoa; phylum Chordata; class Mammalia; order Rodentia; family Cricetidae; genus Phyllotis; species Phyllotis vaccarum. Next base: position 32,338,846 of record JARWLC010000014.1, read on the forward strand.
TCTCACTCCTTAGTCTCCCATGAGTCTTTGTGCTCTCTGTTGACATAACTGACTGAATGTGTGGACTACAGTGAGGGGGATAGGTAGAGTTTTTCAGAAAATAATGTGGGACAGTCTAAGGTGATACTTCTCAGCCTCCCAATGCCATGGTCCTCTGATACAGTTAGTTCCTCATGCTGTGCTCATCCAACCATAAAATTATTTTGTTTCTCAGTCATTATTGTAATTCTGATGCTGTTATGAATCATAATGTAAGTATCTTTGTTTTCTGATGGTCTTAAGTGAGCCCCGTGAAAGGGTTCTTCAGCTCCCAAGGGGGTTGGAACCCATAGGTCATGAACCACTGCTCCAAGGGGAGAGTAGGCAGTGGCTGAGGGACTACTGTGGAGGGACAGTCTCAGGAGGGGAGCTTGGCCAGTGACCAGACTGGGTCTTAACAGTTTTAGGCAGGATTTATCTATGTCTAAAGCTTCTGGAGTGCATAGCTTTCATAAGGGGCTTTTCCGTCCAGGTGATTGACAGGTCTGTTTGGATGTGTTTGAATCTTCACTACAGGATAGGGGGTGTTTTCTTGGAGGGTTTTCTTACCAAGGTTTAACAGAGTGAGTGATGAATTCAGTTCCCAGGATTTTGATGACCTTAGAAGATAACAGCATGGGTAAAGAGCCCCTTTTTCAAAGCAAGTTAATTAAGGGCAAACACTGTAGGTTTCGATTAATGACTGTTCTCCCAGTAAGAAAAGAGACTTCTCTTATTCTTCTGGTGCTTGGTTGTCTTTGGAACCATGTCCTTTGATAGAATTCATTGAGTCTAGAGGCAAGTTGGCTTAAGCCTTTGTCATTTAGGAACAGATCTGAATTTAGAAAAGGGTGTCAGAAAGGACGCCAAAGTGCTTAGTCCAGAGATGCTAAGGACCTCTGTGGATTTTAAAGAGAGCTGCTTGGAATTGCCCTCTAGGTAAGATGATTTTCCTGACCAAGTATCTTAACAGGTAAGTTTAGGGCATGGTTGGCATGTTCCATCTTTCAGAGGATTAAGGTCACCAAGGAAAAAGATGATATCTAATCCTGGAGACCCCAGTTATCAAATACTGATCTGGGAAATAAAGATGCACCAATACTGAGGGGTTTGGTTGGGGGTCAGTGTTTATTTGGGCCCCAGGTTTTGTTCATAGGCCTCTGTCCAATAAAGGCCAGGACAGTAAGACATCACTAGGGAAGTGTTGGTAAAGTGTCAGACACTTCAGACATCAGGAAGCTGAAGAAAGAACATTGGGCCTCATTGATGTCCAAAACCTGACAAGAACCTTTTTAAGTGACTCTGATACATGATTTCTGGGCCAATCATCTTAACAGGAAGACCCCTCTTCCCCCAGGACAGCCTAATAACTTAGAAACTTTAAGAAATACTATAAAGCATGCCTGAAAGTGCAGCTAACACAGCGGCCTCTCTGGTGACCATCCACTCTTGTCCAGGGGTCCTCTCCTCCACACTGACAATGGTGATGACCTGTCCTCCCCCTTGAGAGTGTCAACTTTGTAAAAAACCTCCTCCTGTCTTGTATACTGCAGTCTGTGTGTCTCTGAACTCATTCAACAGACAGGGCTAAGGTGTTGAGAGAGGCTCAGGGTTCTAAGCCCTTCCAGCTTAAGCATTTGTAAAATGTTGGCTCCCGGACTGATGAGAATAGAATATCTGAGCACTGGTCTATTTCCATGGCCAATATCAAACCCAGTAAACTTAAAACACCACCACCGTCGCTCTTAGAAAAATCCAAGTATGGGAAAATCCTTAGTGGTATGTATAAACTTGCCAAACTTCAGGGTTTCCACTTGAAAACTCGACTATTTAATCAATGGCACCAATCTTGTTCTGTTTCCCTTGAGGTCCACAGGACATCTTTCGTAGTTTAGGTGTTTGCCACCTACCTATGCCTGAAATCACCTTATAGCTTGTCAGTTGTCTTTCAAGTTAAATGGTGTTCCATGAGGGTGGGATCGAGTGCGCATGAGCTGCTACACTGGAACAGTATTTGTGCCTGCTCACACAGTAGAGGGGCCTTGCATACTCTTCATGTTTTATTACACATAATATGACAAAAATGTGGACAGTTAATAGCTTTAATGACTTGTACTGCTTACCAAGCAGGCAAGACATAAACAAAACTGGCGTTTTAATTAATTTGTTTGTTTCACGTGAAGAACACAAGGACAGTGAGGCAATATGTTGTCCCCCTTCCCGTTAAGACACATCTCACCTCTTCCTGATGCCATCTCTGCAAGTGGTGGCATACTCCATCACAGACTGTTAGTCTGAAAACAGTTCTTCAGTGCTCTGAGCACTTGGCTTTTCTGTCCACACTGGCATAAGGAGAGATCTTGTTGGAGGTTTTGGTACTGATGTGATTGGACAAACGCAAATGAAACCTCAGATGAAGCACATCTGTAAATGGTAGGGATGTCATGCAAGTGTGTAATTCCACTGCCGAGGCAGGAGGGGAGTCTCAGTTTCTCAGCTCTGTCTTTAAGCCAGTGTATCTGACCATCTTATAGTGTCATGGTTGGGTTGACTGAGCTTTTACCCCGAAACACCTACTGCAAGCAGGACTTTCAGACCCTTAGACCTCAGAATGAGCATTAGATAAAGTCACTGCTGGAAAGCTCATGAGTGTTTGGGTTTAGGGTACATGTCTCTGGCTAGCAGACTACAACTCACTGTATATCAGTGACTCTTAACCTGTAGGTCGAGATCTCCTTGGCAAACCTCTATCTCCAAAACTATTTACATTGTGATTCATAACAGTAGCAAAATTACAGTTATGAAGTAGCAATGAAATAATTTTATGGTTGGGGGTCACCCAGGATGGTGACATCCCTGGACTGGTGCCCCTGGGTTCTATAAGAAGGTTGACTGAGCAAGCCATGTAAAGCAGGCCAGTTAGCAGCTCCCCTCCATGGCCTCTGCATCAGATCCTGCTTCCAGGATCCTGCTCTGTTTTGAGTTCCTGTCCTGACTTCCTTTAGTGAGGAACAACAATGCTGAAGTATAAACAATAAACCCTTTCCTCCCATCTCTCTTTTTGGTCCCCAAGTTTGTCACAGTGATAGAAAGTCTAACTGAGACATTTGTTCTCTTTATTGTTTGTCAGTGGTACTAAAAGAGGAGACCATGCCATTGTCTCATAGGCATGTTCAATGCCAAAGTCATCAAACACTTTTTGGACAAGAAAATATTTTTTTGTGTGTAAGAAGATAAATATAAATAGAGCACAAATTGTTTGTTCTGTGTTTGTCACAGAAGAAATTCCATCAAGCCATGGAACAAGTTCGGCACCCTGGCAATCCATCTGGTGACCCCTCCTGGTCCCTGTTAAACGTTCTGCCTTCTTGTCTCCATCATACGTTTGTTCAGCTTTTGGGTTTTGTGCAAATGAACTAATATCATTACTGTAGATGGCTTCTTTTTGTTCAGCACAGTGAGATTCAGCCTTTTGTGGCTATAATAGCTCTGTTTATTACTCATAGGTAAACACTATTGTGTTGTGAACAAGGCTGCTCTGAACACACTGTGTGATTCTGTGGGTGCAGATGGTTGTGTTTTTATACATATGCCAAGGAGTGGTATTACTGCATCAGAGGGCATATGTGCATCTTTACAAGTTCTCCAAGGCAGTTTAGTTTGAAATTTATCTTGCTGAACATACTGTATTCTGTATTATATATTGGCTATGGCACACTCTTTGGAGAGGCCCCCTTATTCAAGAACCATCTGTATTTTTCCTTGGGAGCTTTTTCTCTGTCTAAGAGAGCTGCAGATGTCCCTTATATATTTGCATATGAACATTTTGCTGATTATACATCTTGAAATTTCCCCGTTCTATTTGTCTTTTAATTTTATTTAATATTAGATTTACTTAAACCTTGTTCTTCTATTATTTTGCAGTCTATAAATCCTTTATAAAGACAGGGTTTTGCTGTATAGGTCAGGTCAGCCTTGAACTTGCAACCCTCCTGCCTCAATCCTGGGAGTGTGAGTGTCTCAATCTCCAGGTATTTCCTGTCTTGGTCTGTACTCTTGATGTTTAACTGTACAAATATTTTCTTACATATAAAAAATTATAAAGATATCTTCCCATGTCCCAATCCTTCTAAACACTCACATTTAGACCTACATTTCATCGGGCACCTGTTTTCATTTGTGATTCTTGTGTGTGGTGTGGGACTGAAGTCAAGATTGACTTTGTGTATATGGATGTACAGTTTATTCAGAGCCACGTATGAAAATAGCCACATTCTTTGCCAATAGCAGAAGGTTATACCTGCCATTAACCAGGTGCCCACACTTGTGGGCTAAGAAGAGTATGAGGAGAGAAGGCAGAGGAGAAACTAGACAGGAGAGAAGGAAAAGGGAAATCAAAGAAAAGAAAGCAAGTATGTGAAACCAATATACATTGAAGATGTAAAAGAAGGTCAGAGGCAGCCATCACAGCAATAAATAGAAATTGATCTTCAATGCCGAAGGAGAAATGAGCCTTTAGGTTGAGATATTCTACCAAGATCCACGCAGAACAAATAAGAAACAAAGAACAGAAAGCAGAGCCTACGAATGAAACTCTGAATTGCCACAATCATGAGCTAATTGAAAATAGTACATTCCAGAATGAAGTAGTGCAGATGGATAAGAAGGAGCGTGGATCTGCTGAGTGTCAGCTCTACTCCAGCAACAGTGGATGGAAAGACACCAGAGCATAGCCTTTGAGGGACTGATGGGAAGTAGGCTTCTAAGTCACAAGTCAAGTGTCAGGGTTTACAAATTGATAAACTATTTTTTAGGAGGTTTCATGACAATTCATCCTCGGGTCCAAGACTGGAAATGAATGGAGGGAAGGGGGGAGGGAGGGAGGGAAGGACGGAAAAAAGACTGCAGGCAGGAGTCCTCAGTATTGCACACTATGCAGTCACCTGTGTATCTGTATAAAGTAGACTGGAAGGTTGGCAGTCTCAAGAATACCGCCAGCAACTGTGAATGGATGCAAGGCAGCAGTTGGGATAATTATGAAGTTAGAAGACATTAAGAATATGGTGAAATAAAACTTTTCTCTCAGTGAGGGAAAAATTTCAGAGATTAAAGATTCATAGTTGAATGAAGTGATGCACATGAAGCTTACAATGGAATGATGGCATGATGTGGTGCCTGCTGTGGTTTAAAACCATCCTTTTGATCTTCATACTAAATGCTTTATTCTTTATGGCTTGTGGAACTGTGACTTTAAACCTTCATGAAAGAAATTTGATTGTATTAAACCAAGCAGTCCTAATCCTAATGGAAGTATTCTTTTTTGTTTTGGGGGGGTTTGTTTTGTTTTGGTTTTTTTTTATAGGGTATTATATATCCAGGGTAACTTTACATTCCTGAGATCCTGCCTCTGCCTCCCAGTTACCTCCCAGGAACCATAGGTGCATCACCACACCCAGCAAGTGTTCTTTATTGAATTCCATCTTAGGGATAAAATTAATAAGGATTATGAATAGAGACAAGAGTATAGAAGTTGTGAATTTTGAAAAAAGAAACTTTGGAAGAGGACAAAGAGGTATATCGTATAAGTTTGTTGCATATCTGTTGCAACTAAAGAGCTTTTAGAACATCATGGGTGTATTTTAGGAGAACTGGATGCGGTGATACATTGTAACAATTTTGAAGGCTAGAGGAGTGGCCTCTGAACAAATTTTCACAGATAGCTAATCAATACATTCTTCAAAACTGACAAACACTACAAGAAAATAATTTCCTGAGCTGGAACTAACCACCGGAAGGAAGGTAAAAATGGTTAAGAATACTTGCCTCCGGGAGAGAGACTTTTATTTTTGATCATGTACATGCATGACTAGTGAAAATAAGCAGCATATTGAAAGATACATGATGTCAAATTGGATTACTTCCAGAAATGCAAATGTAATTCAAAATTAGAAAACCTATTAAAGCCAATCATTCCATTAGTAGATAAAAAGAGAAAAATAATCATCATCTCAAACAGGCACAAAAAATTCAATAAGTTAAACAATCATCCATGACTCTAAAACTGAGCTAAAGGAAATTTCCTTCAGTTAGAAAAGTTCTAAAGGTCTGGAGACATAGCTCAATGGTTAGGCATGTGCACTGGTCTTTAAGGGGACCTGAGTTCAATTCATCTCATAGCCAGATCTGTAACTCCAGCTTCAGGGCATCTAATACCCTAGACTGCCATCCACAGACATCTGAACCCATGTATACACACACACACACACACACACACACACACACACACACACACACACACACAATTGACCATAAAATAATAGAACTCTGAGTGGCGGGAAAAGCCCTTCTAGCATTTATTGCTAAGTGCCATGGGAGTATACAGCAGGTGACAACTAGTGTTGAATACGTCGACCCACCAGATGTATAATTCCCTGAACGTTGGTGACCAGTTGTTTTCTGTCTGTAACTTTCTTGGGTGCTACTGCTATGCCTCCTTAATAAAACCAGTTTGGGTTTTTTTTTTTTTTTTTTACACATTTGGTAATGTGTTTAACATCTTTGGGCATACTTATGGTTGTGGCTATTCAGGGAAGTTTATTTCTGCTTAAGCTATATAATTATGATGTATAGGAATAACACCAGAATATTATTCCTTACTGACACAGGAAAGCAAGAATCTTTTCAGTCTTACAGACAACTTATTGTAGACTTCAGAACAAATTCAACAGACCGAACTGCTCCTGCAGAAAATACACAAAGACTAGTTCTCTGTGTTGTTCATTGCTAAATTGAGCCCAGGCTGTTTTAAGACATAACCTCCCCTGCAATAGTTGACTTTCTGCACATACCCTGACCACTCAAGGCTAAACTTGCTATTGTTATTATAAAGTCCTGAATTTCCATGTCATTCTTGGTCTAGGAAAAAGTTATGTTGCAAGGCCAAGCATTTACACTGGCCGGTCTTTGTAACCTTACAAGCCTGTGTGACTTCATGTGTTACGAGAATGAGTTGGGCCCTGAAAATGTAGCATATAACTGCCCAGAGTTTGGCTAAGGATGTAGGGAGCAGCAGCAATGTAGAGGGGAAGGGAGAGAGGAGGAATGAGTGTGAGTGAGTGAGTGTGTAAGAGCAGCAGCAATGTAGGGATGAAGCTGTGTGAAATGTGAGTGAGTGTGTGTGCTGAGTGAGGGATGAAGAAGAAGCCTAAAGAGAGGGTGAGAGATATGTGAGAGAAAGAATGGATAAGAGTGAGCGAGCACAGCGTGAGGAAATGATCAGGCAGAAACGTTTGTGAGTGTGTGTGTGTGTGTGTGTGTGTGTGTGTGTGTGTGAGAGAGAGAGAGAGAGAGAGAGAGAGAGAGAGAGAGAGAGAGAGAGAGAGAGAGATGTTGCTATGTATAGAAACTGTGCAAAGAGCTGTAAGAGTCTGTAAGAACAATGCAAAATGTTACATGGTGAGAAAGCTGTGCATATGAGATGAATAGCTATGGCTGTGTGGAGATTTGTAACCGGATGCAAGGAAGATGAAATTGTTTAAAAGCAGATATAGAAAAGAAATGCATGTAAAAGAAAGATGTGAAGTGATGTGGGAATGTCTTTCTAGATGCTGTGAATAAAGACTGTTTTGACCCACGACAGGCACTGTAGCAGTAGTCAGGAATCGGAGCATAGGTAGGAGAAGGAGGGCAGAGTCAGACAGACAGACAAGCCAGATGCCTAAGATTCAACACGTAAGGAGCACAGGTGAGCCACAGGCTGCGTGGTAGACAGATTAATGGAAATGGGTTGAATTAAGATGAAGGAGCTAGCTAGCAATATGCCTAAGCCTTGGGCCAAACAGCATGAAATTAATATAAGTGTCTGAGTCATTTTTGGGGAGGGGAGGAAGCAGCCACAGACAGATCCAGACCCTGAGGCTGGTCGGGCCAGAAATCTCACTGTTACTGTGAAGACATGTGAAAATAGATGTAACTGTGTATAGAGATGCATGACCATATGTATGTAAAGATGATATGTAGTTGTATGTATAGAGTGCATCAGTGAGGAGATATGCATCTGTTTGGAGACAGAAAGAGTCAGAGACAATTTTTAAGAAGAATTTTAAGAGAAAGTTACTATCAGAAGGCGTATATATTTTATTTTACCAGTCAGATAGAGATTTATTCTTAATTTACCCCAAGATAAAGAAAGTTTCTTATCCCTTGCTATTTGGAGGCATTTCTTTTATTACCCGTAGTGAATCGTGGGAGCGGGTCTCTCATAGTCCTCATTAATTTATTCTCTGTGCTTCTAGAAGTGTAAGTAAAATAAATGCTTATCATGAGTTCCAACTTGTCCTGGACATTCTACCTTTTAAAATAATATGGAAAAGAAGTAATAATGAACTGTTGTTATCCATGGCCAATTCCCACATTAGGACTCCCAGCTGTGAACAAGATGATGCATTCATCAAGGCTGCTGCAGGCAAGATATTCTTTCTTACCTAAAAAATCTGTGCTATTATGCCCTTAGCAATCAGGAAAATGTAAACCTGCATTGAGATGTCATCTAACCCCGGTCAGAATGGCTAAGGTCAAGAAAACAGTTGACAGCAAATGCTGGCCAGGATGTGTGTAGGGGGGCTCACCCCAGTTTGCTTTCTGTGGGATTGTAGGTACAGACACTGGAGATGAGTGTGGAGAGAGTTTTAGAAGTTAAAACGGTATCTTCCAGATGATCCAGGTGTATCACTGGACATCTTACGGCAGAGGTACTTTCTTGGACACTTCCCTTGCCATTCTGTTCACAATAGCTAGGAAGAAGAATCAGCCTAGGAAGCCATCAGAAGGGCTAGCTAGTAAGAATGTGGTGTATATACATAGTGGAAGTTTAATCAGCTGCAAAGAAAGATAAAAATTTGTAGATAAATGGATGGAACTGGAAGAATATTATATGAGTGAGATAACCCAGATCCATAGAGCCAGAGCATTTAATTTAGCTGCAGAAACCAGGAAAGCAGAGAGGAACCGTGGGGAGGTGCAGAGAAGGGGGCACTAGAGAGGGGACAGCAGAACACAGGTGCTATACAGAAGCAAAGAGAAAAATGGAAGGGGTTAATTGGAGTTGGGTAAGGAGGTAACAGAGCAAGAGGAAAAAAGGTAACACTGAGGATCTTTGGAAAGCCTTAGGGAAGCATTATTTTATAAACTTATTTATAAGTACAGGGCATTATGTGTTTGTGTGTATACATATATAAATAAATATACTTTACATACTTGTCATACACATATATGTAGCTTAAAGGATGTTATGTCATAAAGGAGCCATAGTCTATCTATCTATACAGAACCCCAGTGCCAGGCAAGAGATGTATTTCTTTTATTTGTTAGTCATGGTGGGGTCCAAGTCGGCCTCTCTTCCCCCCAAAACATAGGCTGTTGCTATTGCCTTTGATTCTTTCCCAGAACTTGAAGATGAGGTCCTCTTGCTGACACCACACCCAGGTCACAGACTTGATGTGTCAAGCTGCTGCTACTGACCTGGAAGGTTCTTCCTGAGGACCAGCTCCCATAGTATTGGAAGGTACTCTCCCTGCACGTTGCTAAGAGAGGGAAGGTATCAGCCTCCCCACCCAGCTGTAAATCTTGTGAACCACCAGATCAACTAGGCTGGCAGGATCTCTCCAATGATGTTATAGTGGCCTTAGATCTAGGTAGTAGCCAACAGTTGTCTAATTGGACTTAAGACCTGCTCTATACAAGGGAACTCTAAGTTCAGGCAAGAATCTGGCTGGATAGATCAAATATCCCAGAAGAGAATCTAATTTCCTAATTCAATATAGCATCCAACTGTATTCTAATTATGTTATACCCATAGGTAAGTGTGAATCATACCCATCATCAAAGACATCTTTTTGCAGTAGACAGGGCTGCTGCTGCTGCTACAACTGGCCTTTTGGTAGGCAGTGAGGGACTGTGGGATGTCTGGCCTTAGTGGGTATATCCACAACACAAACATTGTGGAGGGGAAAGAGAAGGTTTGATGCCTGCTGCAACCTGAGTCCATGAAACCTCAACAATAGGGCTTCCTAAACAAGACCTGTAAAATGACCACACCCATTAACATGCCAGTGTGGATGGAGGAAAATTTCATAAGGCCCCCTCCCTTTATGAAGACTTACAGGCAGTCAGTGGCTGCTGGGGTGGGGTGGATTAGTTTTCTCTAGGACTGACCCTGATGTCAGCCTGGAACACTTGTACAAAAAAGCAATACTAAATGGAGTTAATAGGTTATGTGTGGATAATAATTATAGGATCATTAATTTGAGGGGAAAAGTGTGGAGACATGGAAGAGCTGGAGGGAGGGAGGGAGGGATGGGTAGAAATGTCAATACAGCTCACATATGAAATGCTCAAAAAATAATTTTGAAACACTTTTCTATAGACTTGAAATGATATTCTTTTTGTTTTTCTTTTTTAAAAATAAAACAGGGTTTCTTTGTGTAACAGCTCTAGCTGTCTTGTAACAACTTCTGTAGACCAGGTTGACCTTGAATTTTCAGAATTCTGTCCGCCACTGTCTCCTTTCTTTCTTATTATTAAAAAAATGTCTTTTTAATTCATGTATCCCCCTGCTCCCCCTCCCTTCCCTCCTCCCAATCCTTCCCAGACAGCCTTCATCCTCATCCCTTCCCATCCTCTCCCCAAAGAGGTCAAGAAGTCCCAAGGTGGGTCAGCTCAGCATAGCACATCCACTCCAGGCAAGTCCGATTTCCTCATCTCAATATTAAAAATGGGTTAGATGTTCCTCTGCAGGGAATGGGCTCCAAGGTGCCAGCCCACGCACAGGAACACAATCTGATCCCATCCATAAGGCTCCAAATACTACCCATGCCAGTCAACAGTTGCCTACCCTTGGAGGGCCCAGCTCTTTTTCCCAATGGTTCCCCAGTGGCTGTTCTTCATTCACTGAGCTCCTCAGAGCTCCAGCCAGCCACCACTGTGGTAATTTTCTTCATAATCCCTATCCCCTTGCTTATACAAACTCTCCTCTCGTGCTCTCAGCTGGACCAGGAGCTCAGCCCAGTGCTCAGCCATGGATCTCTGCCTTCACCTCTATTAATTTATTGGATGTAGGTTCTGTAATGACACTTAGGGTGGTTGTTCATTTGCTTATAGGGGAAGTCCTGTTTAGGCATCCCCTCGACTATTCATTAGAGACCTAGCCAGGAAATCCTGTGAGTTCTTGGAGGTTTCCCAAGGTTTCCTTGGTCTCTTTCCATCCTCACATTGGCTTCCTCTATCAAGATATCCATTTCTTTTTTTCTCCCTTTTTGTTGCTCCTCTCACTCAACCATCTCCTCTCATGATTTGTTCCCATCTCTTCTTGGTTGCAATCCGTTATGACCCCAGTTTGCTAAGGTGATCTTTGCTATTTTTTTCTCTTCTTAGGGGGAATCTCTAGATGTCTCTCTTAAGTTCTTTCTGATCCCAAGCTGTTCAGGCATTGTGGTTTGCAGCTTGGGTATTATTTACTTTATGTCTAAAATCCACTTATGTGTGAGTACATCCCATGCCTCTCTTTCTGGGCTTGTGGTACCTCACTCTGGAGGATATTCTCCAAATCTATCCATTTGCCTGCAAATTTTAGGATGCCTTTTTTTTTTCTGTACTACATTGAGTAGATATACCACAATTTGTTAATCCATTCCTCAGTTGAGGGGCATCTAAGTTGTTTCCAGGTTATTGCTATTATGTATAATGCTGCTATGAACATAGTTGAGCTAATGCCTTTGGGGTATATGAATGTGCATCCTTTGGGTATATGCCCAATAGTGGTATTGCTGGATCCTTAGGGACATTGATTCCCAGTTTTCTGAGGAACTGCCATACTGATTTCCAGAGTGGCTGTACTAGTTTACACTCCCACCAACAATGGAGGAGTGTTCCCCTTGCTCCACATCCCCTCCAGCATAGGCTGTCATCTGTGTTTTTTATCTTTTCTGGGGTTAAAAGCATGTGCTCACCGAAAGTTATTGAAAAAACAGAGAGCTTGTCATCTTTGTGGATGGTTGGAGCACATGGTATGTAAATTTAGTGAAACAATTTAGTAACAATTAGTAAACAATTTGGTAAATTTAGTAACAATTTTAGCAAGTTTTATTTTGTGGTAGTTGATACACATTGTAAAATTGAGAAGAGCAAAAGGCAAGATTCTTTTAAAAATGCCATAAAATGAACTACTAAATCTACTTCCTTGTAATTTATATAATTAAATATCAGTAATATAATCAAATTTTCATGGCAGTCCTTTTTAAATCAGCAAGAGAAAAACAAAACACAATATAGGGGCTGGGAGATGGGTCGGTACTTAAAAGCACTGGCATGTCAGCTCACAACCACCTGTAACTCAGCTAAAGGGAACTCAGCTCTCTCTTCCGGCCCCCATGCATTCACATGGTACACACACTATATCCAAACCAACACTCATACACACAAAATAAAAATGAATAAATATTTAAAAACTAAGAATATGACCAGAAGATACTAACATATCAACAATAGAGTAGACAAATAAATTGTACCATATTTACTGTAATACTATAAAACAATGAAAAGAATCAACAAATTATATCTGTGAACAACTTGGATAAATTTGAAAGTAAAATGTCTAGTGCAGAAAGATTTTAAACACATGTAACTTTCCTCCAAACAGAGTTTTCAAAATATTATAAAGAATATCTATGGTGACAATCCTGTGGCTGCTAGTACAAAAGTTTGATTGATGGTTGTTTATGGTTGATGGATTCAGACAGAGACAGGGAAATGGATTTAAGGATGGGCTTTTCACAAGCTACTCTAAAGCATGGGGAAATATTCTGTTCACTAAGGTGGATGCTGCTAGCTGGACAGACAATCAGAAAAGCCTCATACTCTGGGAGTAACAATTGCACAGGAATTCAATTTATTAGTCAAGAAAACATGCCTAGACCATTACCTGCAGAAAGCCTTGCTCATCTCCATTTCTTTCATCTCCAGAGACAATGACTGTTCCCTCCCTGATCAATCTTTGTACGTAGGTGACATGAGGAATTGTACTACATGCCCTTGAGTTGATATCAGTGGATCCAAACTACCTTTCTCATATCGCATCTGCATATTAGCTCATGATAAATCTGCAATATCTCTCCATAAGCCATCTTACTGTGCCCAGACGTGTGGGAGGCCCAGACATTTTCACACTCTCACACTAGTGAGCAACACCGTTGAGACAGGGCCTGAACACATTCTTCTTTATGGATGGATCTACTTCATTCTGTTTCCTCTCCACAATGTCAGATGAGTAAACCGTCTTCTGTTTCACGGTTTCCTTTTTCTATTGCAAAACTACCGGGCACATCTTTGAGCAAGACTTTTTATGCATGTGGAAGTGCCTTCATTTTCCATTTTGTTAGATCCTGCCATATTGCTTTTATTGAACATATAAGTAAGTGCATGAACACTCCATTTTCTTCAAGTTACCATTAATCCTCACTGTACTCAGATACACATAACCATTCTCAAGGGACAAGAAAGGATATTCCACCTTGAATTTGTATTTCCCAAATTTTTAGTGGTGCTAAATTTTTTCATTATTTAGACCTATCAGTTGGTTGTTGAAATTCTTTTCCTACCTCTCCTGTGAGTGACTTACTGAGATTAGGCTTTTTGACTTTTTAAAAATTAGTTTGTACAAAGGTTTTTAGATGTATTACATAAAGAGAAGCAGCGTTATGTCTCTAGCTCAGAGACAGAGTGTTTGCTTAGCAGGTACAAGGCCCAAGATTCAATTCCCAGAACAACAAATAAGTAAATAAAAACAATTTAGGATCTGAACAGACCTTTTAGGAGTCAGGAGTGCTTGGTGATTTTGCAAAGGACTTGGGTTTGGATTCCAGCAATCACGTGGTAGCTCACAATCATTCAAAACCCCAGTTCCAGAAGATCTGACACCTTCTCTTGGCCATGTATGTACCAGGCATGTGTATGACACACATAAATATATGCAGGCAAAACACTCATACATACAGAATAAAAATAAATCTTTATTTGTAGGGAAGCAGCAGCAATACCTGTGCTAAATACCTTACTCAATCTTTTTTCTTTTAACATTGTATATGATACATTTTTTAAACATTCAATATATGCTCATATAACAGTTTTTCCTTTGTAAGTTGTGTTCTCCACTCCTGTCTCAGACCCTAGGCATAGATTTATTCCAAGGAAGCCATAGCATTGGATTATTATTACCTTTTTTTTTTTTAAACTTTCAGAAAACTACCAAGTTTCTTTCCAGACTTGTGGTTCATTTTTGTACCTAAATGAAGATATTTATGACAGTGTCGATGCCAAAAGAAAGCCTCACACCAAAGTGGATATTACATGGATCCTGCTCATTCGCTACTATATACACCTGCAGAGAATTAACAACATGAGCAAGCTTCTAGGTGAGTCTTTGTGTGTGCATGTGGGTGTGAGATTTTCCTTTTCCTACACAGATCACGTTTCTAACTCCAAGAGTATACAGTTGTTTTGACATCTTTTGATGTCAAAAGGTATCATCTTCTGATGTCATCAGATTTACTTTGCACTTCAGGGATTTGAACCTGGAATACAGGGAGCTTCAGCTATAATAATATTTCAATATAAATGGGTCTGTAGAAATTTCACATATATTACTTCATATATTTAAAAACAGCATGACAGAGAGGTATCTGGTGGCTTCCCAAGGTTGCCAAAGTGGTCCACAGAGCAAAACAGTTAAAAACCAGGGAGTGTGGAGTGCCAGCTTGCAAATGAATAAGATAGAATTTATTTTTAGGGTGTGTCCCAGCATCTAGCGTGTATGGAATGTATGACTTAGATAGGACATGTGTCTTAGTCTGGGTTTCTATTGCTGTGATAATACACCAAGACCAAAAGTAATCTGGGGAGAAAGGGGTTTATTCCAGCTTAGAACTCTCAGGTCACACTCTGTTGCTATGGGAAGTTAGGGCAGGAACTCAAGGGAGGATACTGGAGGCAGGAACTGATGCAGAGGTCATGGAGGATGCTGCTTAGTGGATTTCTCCCTGAGGTTTTGTTCAGCCTTCTTTCTTATAGTGCCTAGGACTGACCCCTGCCCAGTACTGGTACCACCCACAGGGAGCTGGGCCTTCCCACACCTATCATCAATTAAGAATACTATAAGGCTTACCCACAGGTCCATCTAGTAGGGTTATATTCTCAATTGAGGCCCTTCTTCCCAAATTACTCTAGCTTGTATCAATTCGACATAAAACTGGTCAGTACCCTATAAAGAATATCTAGGAAAACTGGTGAAGCACATTCCCATCGTCCATTTTCATGATTATGCTGACAGTGTTAGTGTTTTAGTATTGTAATAGGCGGGCGCCCCTAGGGCACCCCAAGACACCCCAAGACACCCCAGGACCACGACTAATGACCACTGTTAACATTAAAGAAAAAGAGAGTTTAATGAATATGAATACCGGTACACACACGTGTGTGGACCCCAGGCATGATACAGAAAAGCCTGGGGCCTCGAATATTCTCGGGGCAGGATTCTTATACCCTATTTTAGATAGGGGAGGAGGTTATGGGCAGGCTTGGTGCGCTAACAGGGCAGGGCCAAAGGTCCACTATGGAGTTTAGGAATGCAGGCAGGCAAGCTATTTTCTGTGAAACAATAAGGGCCACCTACAGACATTCATTTCCTGGAGCAGGACATTGTGCAAGCTTCAAACAGTTAACAGTTAACAATTCTCATGGTAGGACTTTCCTGGGTGACCCCACCTAGGTTGTTAGATCTGGAATGTGGTCTCAGAGCCCTATCTTAGAAAGTCAAGCTGCTCTACCAAGTGGGTCTCAGAAATTCAGGAAGTATCTATCAGGCTCAGGCTGCTGGGTGTGTCTCAAGCAGCCATCTTGACCTTGGCTAGTTTCAGCGAGGGGTCCAGGGGGAGAGAGTTACAGGATTTATTTTCACATTATGCCTTTGTGGTGCCCTTAAAGTTAATGACTGAGAGGCAAGCAAGGCAACCAAGCTTAGTCACACAGTGACTGAGCACAGAGGTCAGGCATTAGCAAGGGGATAAGCAATCACTGGGGAAGCTTTTAGAGTTGAAAAGCTTATTGTTCTGTGGTCTGGAGTGACAGGAACTCACCCAGAGGGGAAGGATGTGGACTTGAGCCTGAACAGCCATCCCTGAGGATACCCTGCCTCCACAATGAACAACTTGCCTCTGAATGCACTCGCTGGCACTTTCACAGAAGTATTCCCCTGTCTGCTTTCATCTTTTGGGCTTTCTTAGGCCTTTGTCCAGCCTGTAAACATAGCCTGTGTGTGCCATAGCTCCCCACACCCCACAGTGACCTTAACCAATAAAGTAGGAGACAGTAGAGGAGCATTTTCCCTTCTGTCTTAATGAAGGCCGCCCTTCATACTTTGTTCTGTTTTTCCCCCCGGAAGATCTTAGCAGGACCCATCCCTTGTTGCCCACAGGCCTGTCTCTTTCATTTTCCACCCTCTTGACTCTCTCCTCTTGATCCCAGTTTTCCACACCATCCACAAAGGTCCTTGTGGTATCTTTTCAGAAGGATATCATACATCCAAATCTGGGTCTGTTTTGTGGAACCCAAAATAAGACAGGTAAACAGAACAGATGGTACAGTTGTTAGCATTTATAACCAGCAGCAATATTCTTGGGTGTCTCTGAGACTCCTCTTGAAGCCTGTGGCAATCAGCAACCATTAGCGTATAAATCCTACAGAGCAGGGTGGTGGTGGGACACTATGTTGTGGGGATACCATAGCAGGCAGTGAAGGACCAGCAAAACAGAGATTCTGTCCCTCACACGAGCCTCAACAATGACCTTTCTGTTCCCTAAGCATCTGCAACTCCAGTCTCAGGGATTTCTTTGCCGGATGATATGCTCCTCACATCTGTACACAATTCCGAACTGATTTTGCGCCAAAAAGAAATGCAACTTTTCCTGAAACGATTCTTGCAGCTCTACTCTTCTTCATGCATTGAAGGGTTTCCAAAGGAACTTCTTCAAGGTGTGGAAAACCCCATTCCACTAGAGAAAGTCCTGTATGACTCACTGGGCAAGGTAAGCTTCTAAAGCATGTATCTCTGGGGGTTGTCTCAGAATCATCCTCCTATTTCAGAAAGGAACACACCAGCCTCCGAGGAATACAGAGTTCTGAGAGGGCTCATTGCTGTAGAACCACAGAGAGAGGACCACAGGGACACCTACAATTTCAGGATGGTTCTCACTTCAAGTCTTCTTTCTCATCATTACCATTTGCCTTTGAAATGTTCTAGAATCTTCTATATTCTTGAAAATCAGTATCTTTCAGGCAGCCATTTTGGTAAGATCTGCTGCAAATCCCAATATTATAACTTTCCCATAACCTAGTATGAGTCTTTCTCCATTCACACTCACATTCCTTTTATTTGTTTTAAATCTATAAAATATTCATTGTACTTCTCACAATAGTTAATATAAGTGGATAAAAGAAGTAAAAGCTTTAGATGAATTAAGAGTTGAAGAATCTTTTATTTGGGAAAGGTCTATTAAATTCCATGGATTTTTATAAAATACATAATATAAGAACTTCAGAGATTCCCATTGACAAGACATAAAAAGGTGAATACAAATGAAGTTCTAGGAGTTACTTTGAAAGGCATCATGGTCTTGGGTAATAGAAATGTTTAAACAAGATACTGAAATGAGAGAGCTTGATTATACTAAGCAAGTAGTTTAAAAACAGGAACATAGACTTGAGATTCAGTAATAAATAAACATGTATTGAATTCCTACAATATGCCAAAGCAACACTGACTTGGTATCAACAGATCACAGACATAATCAGAGTTCCTGAAGGCAGTAGACTTGATCTGGTAGTAGAGAGACAGATCTTAGGCTTAACCAAGAGGAAGTTAGATTCTTTTAGACATTCTTTCTAAGGGACATCACAAGGAAAGTGTGAAAATTAAAATGGATTACTGATGGCTTTACTTTGAAATTACTAAGGGAAACACAGGGAGACAATTCAATGGTTTAAGTATAATAAAGACACTTCTCATTACGACCTCAGTAGCACAGGAAAGAGTTAGCAAGAACAAACAGATAGGACCACGTGAAATCAGAAGGTGTCTAGGGCTGCGGAGACTTCGATCAGCTTAGTGGCTGTGTGAGCATGAGGACCTGACTTCACCTCCTGAACTCCCATGTAAAAAGCTAGATGATGTGTCTCTTCACTGATGAGCCACATAGGCAGGTGACAAATGCTTTCTGGCCAGCCAGGCTACCCAAAATGGTATGGATCGGGATATAGAAATACACTAAAGTTGACCTCTTGCTTTCAAAAGCATACACACAGCAAGTATACTTACACACACACACACACACACACACACACACACACACACACACACATCTATGTACACACAGATGTGCACACACAGAGCTTCCACACAACAAAAGAAACTGTCAAAAGAGTGGACAGACAGG
The DNA here is from genome assembly GCA_033318265.1 of Phyllotis vaccarum. Taxonomy (NCBI): domain Eukaryota; kingdom Metazoa; phylum Chordata; class Mammalia; order Rodentia; family Cricetidae; genus Phyllotis; species Phyllotis vaccarum. Next base: position 32,357,403 of record JARWLC010000014.1, read on the forward strand.
TTGTGGATGGGAGAAAAATCTTTGTTCAGCTATACTTCAGAGAAGGGGTAATTATCTAGTCTATACAAATAATAGCCAAATTCTAAGCACAAAGAACACAATTTTCAATCATTAAATGGACCAATGGCCTGAGAAGACAGTTTTCAGAAGAAGAAATACAAATGACCAATAAAGATATTTAAAAACAAAAAAAAAAACCAAAAATAAAACCAGCGTTCAACATCCTTAACCATCAGAGAAGCAGAAACTGAAATTCCTCTGAGACTCTCTGGCCCAGTGAGAATGGCTACCTTTTAGACAACAAATGCCACACATGCTAGTTGGGAAGTGAGGAAGACCAGCCTTGCCTACTATTGTGCCACCCTGTGGATATTAGTGTGAAGGCTTCTAAAAATCTAAACTAGAGCTACCATGTGACCCATGTATGCCACTCGTAGGTTTACATGCAAAGGACTTTACATCCCATCACACCAACATCCATTGCTTGTCCTTTCACGATAGAGTAAGCTGATGAATGGATAAGGCAAAAATGCTCAGTGGAGCTTTGCTTAGCTGTAAGGAGAATATAATTACGAGTTTGCAGCAAAAACAATGATACTGGAAAATAGTATATCCAGTGAGCTAATCAAGCCTCAGAAAGACATATGTGTTTCTCTCTTAGACGTGGATCATGGCCTCTAGTGGTAAATAATGTGTATGTAGACAGGTGTAGATGTGAATAAAGCTAGGAGGCCAGAAAGGAGCCCTTGATGGGGGTGAAGAGGGGGATAGAAGGGGAGAGGAAGACAATAGAAGACAGGAGATATAAAAAAGTGGAAAGGGGAATATTGGGGTGAGAGGGTATGGCAGGAGAAAGGGAAATGGTGAGGGGTGTTGTAAGAAGTCAGTCAAAATGAAGTGTGAATGAAAATACCATAAGGAAACCTGTCACTTTATAGGCAATTTTTAAATTAAAAAAAAATCATGTTCTAAAAAAAAATATAAAAGTAAAACAACATGTATATATTAGCTTTACTGTTAGTATTGTGTAGTAGTGACTGGCAAAAGAGAGAGAATAGGAATTTAGTAAGAGAAGCCGTGAGGTAATGAGCCATGGGGTAGTTTCATCTGTAAAAGACACTACTGAAGAAAAATAAGACACTGGAACAGCCCCAAGAGTCTTTGGAGAAGAGGAAGGGGCCATGAGAAACCCATAATCCTTAGAGCACAAGGACACAGCAGATTGGGGAGGGAGGTGGAGGAAGAGCATCTTGTGAGGAAGCCGACATGTGCTTTGTAGATAGAAGGCCTGAAATTCTAGCAGAAAATTCCAGGGGACAGGAATCATGAGCTTCTAGTGCATATTTACAAAATGACTAAATCACTTCCCTTGCACAGATGCCCACCTACTCTCAATTAACTATGTCTTTGAAATTCACCACTTACCTCTTTAGTGCTACTGTGATGGGCTTCCATGCATTAGCCGTGTTCATGTGCCTGTTACCAGCTCTGCCAGGAAGCGATCTGAAACCATGGCTAGTTCTAGAGCAGGAATCTTCACAGAGCTTATCCCATCACGCTGGAACACCTATGTGCTGAGAAATAGTGTTAAAAAAAAAAAAAAGTATTTCAGAACATTCCTGACTTTTTATTCCAAAGATTTAGTTGGTTGGTTGGTTGGTTGTTTTTTTTTTACCTTTTTAAATAAACTATGACTTTAGAAGTAATAGGCCGTGGGTGGTGCATTCCCATAACCCCAATAATCAGGAAACTGAGCCATGAGGATCCTAAACTGTAGGCCAGCCTGAACCACGTGGTAGGACACTGTTAAATTATGATAAACATTATATAGTACATAAAACATTTAAGTAATAAAACAAAGTAGACTCATTAAGGAGCACTTAAGAACTTTGTTAAAGAGCCAAGTATGTTGGCTCATGTCCATAATCCCAGCACGCAGGAGGCTGAGGCAGGACTATCATGAGTTTTTCTGTCAGCCCGGAAACCTCTGAGACTGCACAAAGTAACCCCACCTCAGCACAACAGGAAACTCAAGTTGGACTCAGACAAAGAAATGGTCAAGGAATTATTCCCAGGCTAACATGTTGGAATCATGTAGGAAGATGTTTCAAAGGACTCTCTCATCTTTCCAGAAACTGGAGGACTCTGGCATTCTCGGCACTTACCACCCTGTTCTTGACTGAACACTAGCTCATTGAGAATTAGGAGTGAGAGTGGAGGGAAATTACCCATTTCTATGAATCACGGCATTGACACTGTAGAGTGTGGCTGCCCATGTGTTGGAGAGACGCTGTACTTGTAGTGAATTTCCTTGCCCTTCACACAGTATTGGAACACTTCAGCCTCCTTCAAATCTCATGTGAAGGAACAAAGAATATTCAGCTGACAAGTAGTTCACTACCAAGAAAAGCAGAAGTGGAAGGGTCCTAGACATTTCTCCCAAATTCATAGAACAAGTAACTTTCTCCCAAAAGAGGCATGAGAGGGAGGGGCAGACCAACAAGCTTCTCCAACAGCTCACATGGCATGGAAGAGGGCGCTAGATATGGGGTTCCCATCCAACCCTAGCTGCTGATTTACCTCTTTAGAACTGAAATTCCTGTGTGGATTACTGTGTATGACCTGGACATCTGGGATTTCTTTTCAGTTCTTTGTTTGTTCGCTTTAATTGCTGCCTCATTTTAGGCCAGTTCTAGCTGGAACTTACTCTTTAGCTCAGGCTGGCCTCAAACTTCCAAGAGCCTTTATTCCTCGGTCTGCAAAGTAGCAGGGATACAGGCTTTCAACATTTTGCCTAGCTGTACCTTGGCTCTAGGCAAGGACAGGGAACTGGACCTGAAGGCTGAGAGCAGAGTCTTGTGCACATTGAATATGACCCTAGAAACTAATGTGCATGGCTGAAGGCTCTTTCGAAAGTGTCGCTGGCCCAATTCTGGTTTGAAGGGCCAACTGGACTCCCATAACTTAATTAAGATGGAGTTGCACAGGATAACTTTAGATACGACCTACATCTCTCTGATATTTCTCATGGCAGTGGTATTATGGAAGATTTTGTTTCATCTGTGTACTGTTGTTTTTATATAATTAGTGTAACACTATCCCAGGATAATCAGCTCTGAGATCACTGTCGCTTGCCTGACAGGTGCAAGGTACCTAATCATGTGTTCGTTTCACTGCGGTAGGTAACTAACGAGCATGAAGCCTTTAGGGATTATATATATATATATATATATATATATATATATATATATATATATATATATATATATATATATATATACACACACACACATATATATATAATCTCCAAGCTTGGCTGGTTTTTATAATAACATTTTGAGCCTTTAATCACTCGGGAGGCTCCTTCAATCAAACTATTTTCTTACTTTGATACTTCAGGTGTATTTCCCTCATCAAGAGGTAGGTCCCTTTCCATAACAATCATTGTTGTATGTTGTGTTGAATCTATCAGAACTTGTGATAGAAAGCAAAGGCACCAAACAAATCACATTAGAGATCTCAAATAGAAGATGATTAAAATCGTGCACAGTGCTGAGTTATGCATGCTTACTGAGTGCCGATGGAACCTGTTCAATTCCACATATTTGATTAGCTGGAAGTCAGTCTGTTATCCCATTCCTTTTAAAGAATTAATAAAATATAAAAAGCACTTGGTGCATAACTCACCATAGTATGTATGTCTATGTATATATCTGTACATATATGCACATATATACATATATAATATTACCAGCAACTCAATGTATAATGTTCTAAAGATATGGAAAATGCATGTTTTCATATTGATTAAGTGTGTATATTTGAGTATGTATATTTGTGGGTGTGCACATATATGCACTTGTATGCGAAGGTCAGAGGACAACCGCAGATGCCATTCTCTAGGAGCTACCCACCTTGGTTTTAGAGACAGGATCTCTCACTTGCCTGGCACTTATTTCCAGGCCAGTGAGCCCCAAGGACCCAATTGTCCCCATCTATCAGCACTGATCCTACAAGCATATTCCATTGAGTTCTACTTTTTCACAGAGACTCTGGTGGTTAACCTCAGGCTCTTAGGCCCATGAAGCAAGCCCTGATGACTGAACTATCACCCCAGCTTAACACTGATATATTTTACACTTATTAAACATTGTTATAATTATCACATGTGTTGAACTAAAAATATAACTGATTTTATTTCTCTACACTAACCTAATTATGATTATTAATTCTTTGTAAAAATAATTGTCATAATCAGGAAAGCTCCTCATAAGAGAAATTCAGTTTTGTAATAGTTTTTTACTCGATGTCTTTTATGAACTGTGGGGTGTGGTACCACTCTTCATAATGCAGAGATTTTTTTTTTTGATAGCTTTTAGATAATTTTGGAAATTTTCCTATTTAATATTACCTTTCGATCAAAACATCTTTCTTCTTTTACCAGTACATTTTGAGGTCAAATATCTTTTCCAGTTCTGCTTTCATTCTGAAAACAGCCCAGGCTCAAATAAACTCAGGCATAGTGGAAGGGACAGACGGGTCACTAGCTCTTGCTTCTGGCATTGATGTGTCTTCCTTGGTTATCAGCCCCTGAGATGCCTTAGATGTCCTGAGACTACCAGGAAAGCTACTTCCCGGTTGCTGCACTGCAATCCTGGGAGCAAGAAGTTAATGTTGAAAACAATTTACCTTCCGTTAATGGTTCCTCTCAGGCTTGAGGTCCCTCTCTCTGCATTGCTCTCTCCCTGGTTGCTGACAAACACCAGCCATCTCTGCTCCCTTTGTCACTTCAGTGACTCTAAACACGGGATGGAATTCTCAGCTTTGTTCCTTCTATCTGTGCTTCTGGCCCAATGACCAAATTTCCTAAGGGAAGCGAAGCCCAGATCCCACCAAGGGTTTGAAATTACCAGTCAGCCACATTCATTTAAAGAAGGAATGAGGGAACTGGACTTTAACCTTTCAAGAAAAAATAAGTGTCTTTTTTTTGTTCATTTTATCACCACTAAATGTCAGAAGTTATGAGCACAGACTCTGTGCAGGTAGCACATACTAACCCAAGGTGCAACTGGAGCTTGAAGCACATACTCTGGATATTTCCTCATCTGTATGTAAAGCAGAGACAATGTAACTAGGTATTTCTTAGCAACAAGTTTCGAGGTATTTTGCTCTCTGTAAGTTTTACTAAAGTAAAAGACATTTGTTGAATCCAGGGCGTTTTAAAGCATCATTGATTATATGAGAATTTATTCTATGGTCATCTAGGGGCAGTTTTAAAGTCTCCCTCCATTAAATAAGCTGAGACAATTCCCAGAATTTTTTTTATGCAGCCAGCTTACTTACTTTAAATATTGAATGAGCTCATTTTCAGCAACTACTTTGACACATTTTCTCATTGTTACTGTTCCCTAGGTTCATCGGGACAGTTCCCTGCAGTCTGATATCTCTGGAAAGCTCAGTAGTCCATCTTACACAGAATCCTCATCATCCTCATCAGAAATGGCAATACAAGCACCCAACAAAGAACTCTGCTTTCAGTGGTATATGCCTCCTCTGGATAAGCCTCCGAAGAACGAGGAGCCCATGGTATGCACACACCAATGGAGTGAAATATTCCATTCAGAGACAAGGCTTAGAACACTCCGGCCAGAGCAGTAGTGGGGCTTGTTCCCTTATTGATGGAGCAATGATTCAGACTCTAGGGGAGTCTTGAAATGGGTCAGGCTTTGAAAAGTTGAACAGTTGGTCAATGTAACCTTTTATGGAGAAACCTTCCAGTGAATAATTCCTCTGATGCTTGCTTTCTCTAAGAAGAGCCTCAGGCATTTTCCCATAGAATGCTAGCCTTAGGAGTTTGCCTTGTCTGGCTTTTTCAGTTGGCTTCTTGCCTCGCTCATTGGTCTCCTTTGGCTCTCTCCAGCGCATAAGCTTCGTCCCCTCCAGCAGTGCCTCTGGTAGCTTCGGCACCTCCTTGACTCACGTGACCTCTGTCAAATCAGAAATCTCTCAGGCCCACCCTTTTTTTATTCTTCACCCTCCCTCTCCTATATAATTGGCCTGCTAACTCTGAGCCAAATATACAGTGTTTCCTATTCAGACAAAAAGAGAGATTTACCATATTGTAACACTTCCCAGCTCTACTGAAAGCTGTGCCAAGCTTTCGAGCAAATCATCCCCTGTTGTCTACAGGTGATTGGTTCCTGGATTTTCCAGCAATACCAAAATTCATTGATGCTCAAGTCTCTTTTCTAAAATGCTGTATTTGCATATAACACACACACACACACATACACACACACACACACACATATATACTTGTGTGTACTTTCAATCGTTTCTGCATTAAGTATAACATCAACACAAAGAAAATGCATTGCTATGATGTTTTCTGTAGAAAATAATAACAAGATCAGAGTCTTTGTGTATTCAGCAGACACAACGAAAAATATTTTCCATCTGCACTTGGTTGAATCTGTGAATGCGGGAGTCCATGGCTGTGGAGGGCTGTCTACACCATCTGCTTAACCCCTTTTCCTAGTCAAATTCCTGTCAGATAGCCCACCTAACTTCTAAAATAGTGTATCTATCATATCTTTCAGGAAAATTCATTGTAGTAATTTTCCAAGTGTGATTCTCCAAATATTAATAGCTGAGAGAGTCACATAAGTCAGTCATGAGTAGCACTGTGTGTGGACCTGTGTGTTTTGTTGGTTGCTGGGAGGTCAGACTGGTACAGGATGATGGAGCTTTTGTGTTGATGTCAGATGACAGAAAGCATCCTCTGGGAATCAGATGCTGAGCCTTTGGCTCTGACATCACCAGGGTAACAAGATTTTGTTCACAAACAGCCATGTCTGACAATGAACAAGAGTTCCATGGACTGATGTCAGCAGGTTATATGCAGAGTCTTAACCACAAATTCTGATTTAAGGTGGATAATTTTTCTCAAAGCACAAGAAAACAGGCAGAACACAGTTTCTGCTTTTTCTTACCTTGGGTCCATTTTTCCTTCTTGACCAGTGAACGTGTATATATGTATGTGCATGTGTCACAATAACAGATGCAGTGCCTGTCAAAAAAATATCACTAAGAAACATTTCCTTAGATGATTCCACATTTTTAGATCCCAAATTCTTACCTTTTTGGAAGATATTCTGACAGTTGCTTGATTATTTTAGATATCAGTGTCTCTGTGTATTCACCTACTTACTATTTTTGTATGTTAATATAGAGCTGGGTATCAGGTAACTAGCCACTGAGACTCAGAAAACTCTAGTGACCACACTGAGCATTATGCTGAGCTGGGTGCAGGGCAGCCATTTTGTTTCCATTAGCTTGCCAGCAACTATATGAAATAGGTGAGCTCACTAACCCCATTTCACAGAGGAGGAGACTGAGACCAAGAATAGAGGACTGCCAGGGCACAAAAACACGAATGGGAGCCATCTGGCTCCAAAGTATATCTGCCTAAGTAAGCAGGAGGCCACACTTAGTCCTTGGATGATGTCTACAGGTACTCTGAGTCTCATGCAAGATGCATGAAGTCTCATATCCGATTTAGCCCTTCAGATGTTCCAGAGACAGTAAAGGTTGTTTGCACGGCATGGTGAGTTCATGTCACTCTGCCCACAAAAGTGTCAGTGGGAGCCAAAGATGCTGGGGTCAGTAAAGTAGAAGTCCTAGTATTTGGAAGATTTGGGTAGGAAGCTGTTTAAAAAGAATTCAAAGAGGTACATTTCTCTAGTAGCTAAGTTGAAGTTTATAACTTAGAAAGCCTTAACTTTCTAAATACGGGCAGCAGAAATCAGGTTACCCTACCTGGCAAAATCTTTAGAAGAGCACAACAGAACCACACAAAAGTAACCTATTAGGTCTTTGCTGGAAAATAAGTGATTCTCAATTTCAGTATCTTGCAGAGACAGGAACTAAATGGCCATTAGAGACATAAATCTAAAGAACATCCCAGATTGAAGAGTTGCTGCTTTCAGCCAAACAGTTATAAAAATATGTATCTGGAGCCAGAGGCTTTGTGGCTCAGATCTGTCTCGAGGTTATAACTGAGAGCCTTGATCTTTATTCTGCCTCATGCTCTCTTCCCCTTTAGCAACCAGGGTTCCATTTTGTGGCTCCAGATGAGGTCTGAAGTACATTCATAAGGTGATTAGCTTCAAGGTGTGCTTTCAGCAGGAATGATGAGTGACAAAGGTGTGTTGGTTACTTTTATTGTCAACTTGATATAAGCTAGAGTCATTTAGGAAGTGAGAATGTCAAGTGAGGAATTGCCTCCATCAGATTGTCCTGTAAGCAAGTCTTAGGGACGTTGTTTTTGATTAATGATGAATGTGGATGGGCCCAGTTCACTGGCTGGTGCCATCCTTAACAGATGGTTCTGGGTGCATAAGCAAACAAGTTGAGCATGCTGCAGGGGACAAGTGAGTAAGTGACACTCCTCCGTGGCTCTGACTCAGGTCTTGCCTCCAAGTTCCTGCTTGAGTTCCTGCCCTGGTTTCCCTCAATGACAGAGTATGGTGCTGAAATAAAAGACAAGATGATCCCCTTCTCCTCCAAATTTCTTTTGGTCATGGTATTTATCATAGCAGTGGAAAGCAAAACAGGAGAAGGGGATTAATGAATAACTTTTCTATGGACACCAAGACCTAATTTGGGCTCCTACATTGGTTCAAATGGTTGCGTTATATGTGGATGCACAGTATAAGAGCTGGTATCTTGAAGCCACAGAAGATGCAGACAGAATGACTACATTTAGGAAATCTGATTGGGCAAAATACTGAATGCTGGGCAGAAAGATTCCATCTGACTAGTGAAAACAACTTTGGATAGAAATGAACCCCCAAGATGTTTAATTACACAGAATTTAAGCTGTCCTAAGGGCAAGAGTTGTAAAGCAGTATTCCTTTGGGGAAGGCTTTATGCCTCTAACAGATCTAGACTCTTCCTATCTGTGTTTTCAGAAACAGTTCAATCATTCTAGAGGGATAGCAGGGAAAGAGTTAGGCTTTTTATAGTTACAGGAATCATATGATTGCCTAAGACTTTATTGTCATTGTCTCTAGATTTGGAGTCTTGATTGAATGGTTAACTAAATCTTGGTCCTCTTGCAGACCTTGTTGTATACTGTAAGCCAATAGCACACTTGGTGTATATTATAGCTACTAGGTATGTACTATAAGTCAATCCAGAGGAATGGGATGGTCATATCTAGGTTAACTAACAATCAGGCAGAGACACTGATCTTTAAACACCTTCTTCAAGATCATAAAGATACTAAGTGGAGGAGGCATGGAGAGACACTGCTTTGTGCTCTACTACACGTGTGTTGGTAATTTGATGATGTGATGTTCTGATCTCACATTCACTTATCCACTGACTTCAGCAGTTTGTACCAAGCTCAGGTAAAATAAGCTTTGAACCTGTATGCAAGCTGCAGACAGCTGTTGGCATATGATGAGGAAAATAGACATTGGCATGAATCTGAAGTGTGCATCTAATGCAAACTCTTTCATTCACACATTAGAGAGAATGTCTTAATTATGGTTCTGATTGCTGTGAAGAGATACCATGTCCACGGCAACAGTTATAAAGGAAAATATTTAATTGGAATGGCTTGCATACTGTTTAGAGGTTTAATCCATTATTATAATGGTGAGAAGCAAGACATGGTGCTGGAGAAGTTTGAGAGTTGAGAAGGAGCTACATCTTGATTCTGCAGACAACAGAAAGTAGTCTGTCTCACTGGGTATAGCTTGGGGATAGGAGACCAAAAAGCTACCCCCATACTTCCCCCAACAAGGCCACATCTAATCCAACAGGTCTGAGCCTCCCATTAGTGCCACTGTTTTGGGGGGACCCCTTTTCTTTCAAACCACTACAGAGAACTTCATTGACCCATGACAGACATGATGGAAAGTTCAGAAACATGATGATATTAATTGGACAAATACTAGGAAACAATTTCCCAGAAGTACAAGAAAATATTCCTGTGCTCAGAATCTTAAATTATGTTTCTGGAGTCAAGGACAACTCACAAAGCAAGAGCAAATAGCGTAAGACAAAGTGTGGCCTTGGCCAAATCTCTCAGGGCGATTTCATCGTCTTAAGAAAAATATTTTGCCACATCGCACATAAAACACATAGTTTAACACATGGGAAGCATTTCTGCAGTGTCCCTTCAAGCTTACATTGTTACTGAGAAATGACTCCGTTCTTCTGTGTTCTTTCTCTCCTTCCTTCCCCCATCTCTTTCTATTTTTAGAATGGTTATTACAAGACTATTATCACACTGTTCTCCAGAAACTTCTGTCAACTTGCACTTAGACTCCCTTGCTTATATTTTAATTTAAATGCTTTATTAATATATATCCCAGATATATGTATACATGTTTATATGTATATATTTGTTCAATATCATTAATCTCTTTGAATCAAAAAGGAAGTGCATTTTTAATTAATTAGTGTTGCAAATGCATAATGTTAAATATTCACTCACAAAAGATTTTGAGTTTTGTTTATATTTACAAAGATATCTTAAAATTTAAAAACAGTGGGGATAGAGAGATGGGTCAGTTAGAAAGGTGTTTGTTGTGCAAACACAGAGCCTTGAGTTGAGATTCCAAGCACCCCCCCCCCCCCGGAAGAAACCAAATCCCAGTGTGGTGACAGGTACCTAATAGGATGCTTGGGCTCATTGACTAGTCTGTCTAGTCAAACTGGAAAGCTGTAAGGTCAGTGAGAGACTGTCTCAAAACACAAGGTGAATACCAGCTGAGGAAGACATTCACTGTGCACAGCAATATACACATGAACATGTCTATATGCATATACCTCTCCCCTCCACAGGCAGACAGACACACACAGATGCACACATTTTACTGAGATACAGTTTATAGATTATCAGTTTACCCATTTGAAGTGTATAATTCAGGGTTCTCAGTGATTTGCAGAGTTTTACAGGCATTACTACATTCAGTGTCACACATGTTCTCACACAAGAAATTCAATAACCATAGTATCCGCTCCCATCTCTCTATTCCACCTCCTACTACTACTGTCCCTGCCTGATTCCCTGGGTGGGTAGTTGCTTTCTGTCTGTATATTCACTTATTCTATACACACAAACACACACACATGAGAGAGAGAGAGAGAGAGAGAGAGAGAGAGAGAGAGAGAGAGAGAGAGAGACTATCCTCCTATCTAACTTATATATCCTGTGAACTCGCTCCCTGACCTCCACTTAAACACCACTTACTGTCACTTTCTCTGAGATACCTGTTTTATTCCATGAGTGGGGCCATGCAATGTTTCTACAGCTGGTTTCTTTTACTTCACATTTTGTCTTCTAGATTTACTCACACTCCAAATTTCAGGATTTCATTTTCAAGTCTGTACAGTGGTCTGTGTTGAATGTGTTCCGTCTACCCATTCTTGTGTTGACGGACTGAGATAGATTCCACATCTTAGCTGTTAAGAATGGTGCGAGGCTACACAGCAGAGTGTAGATATCGCTTTGAATGACTGATTCTTTTGTCTTTGGATGTATATCCAGTGGGATGCTAGGTCTTTTTCTGTGACTCCAGAAGCTCTGGGGTCTTTCTTCTATCCCACATGTGATGAAACTCTATGGTGTGCCTCAGTATCATCATCTCCCATGCATTCTGCTGGATATTGGTGACACTCTTTCCCACCTGGAACATCACATTTTCGGTCCATAGTGATCTTTATGAGGGTCTCCCCTCTAGCTGTCTCTGTATAGTCTTAAATTTCTGTTAATCGGGTAGTTTACCTCTCTATCTTTTTCTCTCTGTTCTCTCTGATTTGAATTTAAGATTCACTTTGGGGAAGGCAGATTCATCTTTGTGCTTTACACTTGTCATTTCTTCTTTAGTGTGACAGTGTGCTTTTGCTGTCACTTTCTCTGTGTACCTCCTTCAAGGACAACCCGTGTCATCATCTTCTTTTAGTGGACTTGTCACCTCTCCCTCTGAAGGGTTCTGGCGGTCACTGATAGATCCTGCTCTTCTCTCTTATGACTGATCCTCCCCTCTCCTTTCTTCTGTTAGTTTTGGTTTCTGCCTTTCCCTTCCTTTCTAACACACCTTTGGCTATCTGATTATGTTTGGAGAAGCACAGAAACACATGGTGCCTGACTTATTGATGTGTAGGATAACTGGAGGCAGAGCCAGCAGTTCATTGATGGCTGCTGAAATGCTAGTGTCTGTGAATCTTTTCTCTTTAACTGGTTGATGATCCCAGAGAGAATATGTAAATATGCTTTCATCCTGCTGTGGTCCAGTTTGTGGCCATCTCACATTCATAATACATTAATTCCGATATTTCCCTCAGCACCTAGCCCCTGGAGTTAAACCATGGGTATAGAAGGTCTGATTTAACATTTGTAGAGCACAGAGTGAGGAGAGTTCACCCAGGAGCAGTGTCAGGGGAAATGTTGAATTGCCCTTGCAAGGAAGGGTCCTGGTAGGAGCGATTCGATTCTCACACTGCTGTTTCCAGTCCCACCTGCTCTCGCCTCCTCAGGTGCCTGATCCTCTATAATCCTGAAGCTTTCCCCATTCTAGGTCAGGCCTGATGTTGGCAATCCTTTTGAAGACACTCGGGGTCCAACCCTCTCTTTCTTCTGAGTCTCCCAAATGCTCTCTGTTCTTCAAAGTGCTGCCAAATCCCATCTCTTTCGTTCCCATTCCCTTTTGTCTTTGCGAATTTATAGCTTCAAGATACCCCGTTAGTCTTCATTTTGTATGGAAGCAGAGATACTTGCATAGGCCTGACTAGTCAGTATTGACGGTCTTCTCTGAGCTTCTGCTTCCGAATCTCTAGACTGAAGGAGGCTCTGTGAATCTCATACACTGTGAGCCTGCAGCTCTTAGTGGAGGCTGCGTTGCGTGGAGCGGACTCTAAGAATTACCCAAATCTAGGCAACAGGGAAATTACTGGGACACAAGTCACCAAGAGAATCTCTCCTCTTAAACAGTCCCATAAGGCTGTGTGGAGCTGACATCCACGGAGTAGAGAGGAGAAGAACACTGGAACACTGTAAGTGGGTATAGGGGAGTGGATAGCCCAGCTGTCCGGGAAGGTGTACCTGCTGAGAAGCAACAGGAAACAGAGGGTGTAGCACAGGGGTCTGTGCTCCTTGCAGAGAGGTCTGCCAATGATGAGTCTTAAATAGAACTACAGTGCAAAACGTTACTCCAAATAGCTCTTATTTTCATGGAATAATTACATTGCTACATTATTTTTTTTTCTAGACCGTGTGTTGTTTTTTGAGCTCACAGTGTAGTCTAGGCTGACTTGAACTCTCAAGTCTGCTTCCCACGTCCTGGGATTCCAAGAGTGTGTGCTAGAACCAATTAGCTTTGTACATCCATATTTCTCCTCAAAGTGAATTTATGGGGGAAAGAAACCTCAATTATTTCTTCTCTACAGAAAAGCTCTTGAAAATATGCTGCTGATATTTTCTTCAAGGAATCATGATTTTTAGCTATGGTTTTGATGTCTGTTTTCTATGCTTCTATTTTTCTTTAGGTTTTATTATTGTATGCATATAACTTGAAACCAGTGAAGATTACTGATATCAAAGTGCCTACTGGTAACAACCTGTGTGTTGGCACCTCCTGGATTCCACTGAATAGGCAAGTAGATATTATTCTGGGGATGATGACGGCTAAGACATCAGTTTGAATAGGAAAGAAAGAAAAGAATTCCCAGAAGACAGAACAGGAAAGCTTGGGTTCTGGAGGAGGCTCAGCCTCAGCTGGGCAGTGTTTTGATGCCAGTGTAGGTGAGTACAGCTGCAGGGCTTAGGAACTAGTGTCAGAACATGTGCATTCTACTTTTGTAAAGTCTCAGGTTTAAGGGCTTAAGAGGGATACCAAGACTAATTATCCTTGAATTAAGAGATTCTTCAGAGAGTTATTAACTCCAACAAAAGACAGAAAGGTAGGAGCTCTGAGGAGTATGGAGGCCCATATAGGGTCCCTGCTTAGGTTTCAGAAACACAGGAGATATCCCATCATGTGGTTGATGCATACTCAGTAGTATACACTTGCCTTGTCTACATCTATTGAAATGATACCTTGTCAGAAATGGAAAGGGCAAAACTTTGCCCATTCAGTTAATGTATGTCCATCACCAGATGTGGCACATGTAGTTTCTGATTCCTCAGACTGCTTGGTAAACATCCTTTGGTGAATAGAGATTTACAGACTCAAAGGCAAAGTCTCTTGGTACTTGCCATTTTGCTGTCCAATGTGTGTTCATAATAAAACTTTGAAGAAGCTAGGAACATATGTCAACATAATAAAGGCTATATTCTCTAAACTTGAAGTCAATGCTATATACTAAATGGAAAAGGCACTCAATGCATTCCTACTGAAGTCAGTAAGACAAGGATGTACATTGCTCTCTGAACTACAGCAATAAGACAAAAGAAATAAACAAAAGGATGCAATAGGCAGATAAGTCAAATTACCCGTCTGCAAACAATACGATCTTGTGCAGAGGAGACCCTAAAAACTTCAAGAGAACCTTGGGACTAATAAGCACTTTTAGCAAAAGATCAATGCTAGAGAATACCAGATTTCAAGCCTTACTGTAGGGCCGTGATAGAAACACCTTGGTGCTGGCCAGACTGACATGTGGATCAAAGGAATGGAAGAGAGAACCAAGAAATAGGCCAAACTGCTACAGCCACCTGCGTTTGGGCAGAGACGCCAAAAACTTGTATCAGAGAAAAGGCAGTGTCTCCAACAAATAGTACCGGGAAATTTTGGTGCTTGCATGGGACACTTAGGCCCACATCTCTCATCCTGTCTAAAAGTTCAAACCTGATGAACCCCAAAGCTGTTACAGGAAAGCGGTGGAAGTGCTTCCACGTGCAGGCAGCAGCATGGGCTCTTCTGAAAAAGACTCTAGTCATTCATGGAATAACATCAAAAGCTGGAAAGTGACATTGTGTGAAACTGGAAAGCTTTCGCATAGTGAAGAGACAGCCCACAGACAGAGAAACTCTTGCATAGCTGACAGAGAAGTCGGATCTAGAAATAACTCAAGACACTAAATATCCCCCAAGCAATCCCATTAATTTGGGTTTAAAAATGGTGGGTCTGGGGTGGGGTTTTTTCTTTATGATGTTTCAGGGTAAATCCAAACTCTGTCATGCTCTTTTTTTCCTTTCTCTCTGCACCCAACCATACTGTTCCCCAAATTAAGCCCCTCAGCCAGGCTTAGCCCTCTCTCCCCACCAATCAGTAAGTATCTCTAATTTTGTTGTTGCTAAATTTTGCTTACTTAGTTTTTTTTCCCTATGTTTTTATCAAGTTCTTTGGTTTGGGTTTAAAAGAAATGTTTTAACTCAGTACTTCTTCAACTCAGTCGCCTGCTGCCCTGGAGCCTTAAGCCTCCATTTGTCCCATTGAAAGAGGAAGTGATAGTCTCTCCCTGCCTAGCTTTCTGGTGGTTGTTAGCCTCAAGCCGGATGACAGATGAACAGGCACTGGGAGGCTGGCAGCACAGGTGTGTGCTGGAACTGGCAGTCTGCCCCACCATCCATCTGGTGAGAGCCGTGTGGATGGAGGGCCCTTCTGCCTGTCTGTGCCCCCAGAGTCCTGCTGTTGCCCCGTGGTTTTCAGATCTCAGGGCTTGTTGGCCTTCTCATGAAAGAGAATAAAACAAGAGCTGTCTCAAGAGCTGGCAGACCTCCAATTATGTAGTCAGTACCCCTTCTCCCCCCCACACTCCTTTTCCCTTTAAATCAAAATGGTGGGAAACCTAAGCACAGATCATTTGCCAACATACAAAGCAACAAAATCAGGGTGGTTTGCGTTTACCCTGTAAATCCTAAAACACCCCAGGTGTTTAATTTTCCTTTTCCAGAACATAAGATGAACATAACGATAAAACCTGCAGAATAGAAAGAAAGGCGCTTTTAAAAGTTATATTTAATTTACAATTAAAGTTCTTTTAAAATTGCCATATTTATGGTCAACAGTAACCACTCAGACAGTGATCAGCTCTTGTTGCTGAGCTATCTCAGAGGATGGCCTCTCTCCTGACCCGGGACAGTTTGTCTCATGAAGACGGACTGTGTTCTGTTCACCCTCTGAAGACAGTGAGAGTTTCTGTGGTAGAGAAAGTAGACAGAGAGAGCTCCCTCTCCCCATTCACCTCCTCAACTCCTACTTAAGTTCTCCTGGGGAAAGACACATTTTAATTGTTTTTCTTGCAACCACATAGAAAAATTCCATGTTCTCAGAAATCTGCAAATAGAAGCTCTGGTTAGTTCTAAGTGGCCTTTACACCTTTGTAGAATCAGGTTCTCTGTCCACTTTCCGTGGACGTCATCATCCATCATCTTAATCTGTGTTTCTGCTTCCAACTGGGTCCTGTCCTCCAGGCCCTGGCAGACGAGGAGAGTGCTGAGACATTAGGGAGAATAGGGCCTTTGAGAGCTCTCTTAGCCCAGACAGGATAGTGGGCTCAAGATAGGAAGTCCAAAAGCTAGACTTGACTTTGGCCTTGGGGACGGAGAGAGTGAGGGTGAGTGAGGGGGGGCTGAAGAAAGAAGAGTAGGGCAGGCACAGGCAGGAGGACTGGGCTTAATGTCACCGTGCAGCATCACCTAATGTTCTTTTTCTTTTTATGTAAGGTGAAAACCTAAGTAGATGTCAAGCCCTCATGGTTGAGCAACAGAATGGGAATGTGCACAGCCCAGCACATTTCTTGGGTACTGGATCACTCTTAAGAGAATGATTTATTCTGAACATTTACTCTAAGAAGGCATACCGTTTCTAGGCTTTGGATGATTAGGAACAACCTACAGCCCATTGTCAAGGGCTAGTTTATTACTAAACCCCAAGGATTACAAAAGAAAACTATACATTTATTTGAGGTGCTGAGGATCAAGTACATAGCTTTTTACATGCCAGGCAAGCACATATTACAGAGATATACTCTCAGCACCATGTGGCTTTTGAAAAGACATGAGAATTCTTTCTCTAGGTATTCTAGTGAAGAGTGGGATTTAGCATACTCTCTTCCTTCTATGTGCCATTTTATAGTTAAACATATGTGGTTGCATTGTTTACTCTGTACAAATGTCTATAAATTGCATGAAGTGGAGTTTATTAGTCGAACCTTGCCATAGAGGAATTTTAGGCTAAGATGCTAACTGATTTGCTGGAGGATCTAGGGATAGAAGAAGGTCCAAGACATTGGACAGTTTCCCTGTGAAGGAGCCAAGTATGACTCCCTGAGTCCCACCTCCCCAGGCTCCCTTCAATACAGCTTTCCCAGCATGATTGATAGTATCCACTCCTTACTGGGCAAGTTTTCCTAACAGACTTACTCAATGACAAAGCTTTATGTTTTAATTGTTACTCTTTGACAGAAAAAGGAAATACAGAATGTATACTATATATGAGACTTTGTATGTGTGTATATGTGTGTATGTGTGTATGTGTGTATGTGTGTGTATAGTGTATGTTTGTGTATGGTGTGTGTATGTGTATGTATGGTATATGTGTGTGTGTATGGTATGTGTGTGTGTGTGTGAATGGTGTGTGTGTGTGTGTGTATCCCCATCCTATAATGAGGAAATCTAATTATATACCCTGTCATGAATGGAGACACTGGCAGAGTAGAAAGCTAAAGTGTTTTGTGTACTCTCTGCCATTCTGCCCTTTGGATCATCTCATTTTGCATAATACGTCCCTCCTTCCCTGCTTGGAGACGAGCATGTTCCTATAAGGTGGAGTCACTTAGAGCTCGGCAGGTGGTCATGGTCTTGCCGTGCCTCTTCCCACTACAAGCCTTTGTCTCCCACCCCAGGGGTCTGCCTCTGCCTTCAGAGCATCTGCTCTTCACTGACCTTAATTAAGCCTTTGGAGTTGTCCTGTAGCATCATCACCAGTGCCTCCTCTGCCTCCTCTTTGGTTCTTGTTTTTATCTCTACCAGCTCTGTCTCTACCAACCCCTCTCAGCACACACACACACACACACACACACACACACACACACACACACACACACACACACACACACACCTCTGCAGTGTGTAGTCATTGATTGGCCTTTCAATATCTTGCTGATCTGTCACAGCTTGTACCTTGACTCAGCTGGACAGCCATAACATGCCATTGAGATCTATGTAGAAGCGACTCTTCTGGTGATTGATTGGAGTTCCTTGTCTCATATAAATATTTATTTTCATATTCAGAATTCTGATAGGTATCTTCCTGTCTTTGTGCTTTTACCTTGTGGTAATGTCTATCAACCCGAGTGCAGAAATAGACATAAACATCACGAATGTATTTTTTTTGCTTATGTTTGTTGAATGAAAGAATTGAACAGATGATAATTGGGGAGTTCAGATACTTAACTTTAAATAAGTAAAGGCTGAATTTATAAATCTTATTGATTCTAAAATCAGTACCTCTCTTGACTTTTTCAAATAAAATGAATATATGTATGTTTGTTATCTTTTAGAGTCATCTCAATTCATGAGAAACTATCCAATCTTGCACAAATAGCTGAGCTGTCATTACCATCGGTCCCTGAAGTTGCTTCTGAAGAAAATATATACGAAGCAGTAGAACCCGAAGATAAATCAATTGATACAGAAATGGAAGTGAGTGCATTGCTAAATGATGGCGAAACAAACATGCAATTGTAGGATGGATCTCATTACACATCATCATTTAAGTTACTATTTACTTTGTTAGAGCAGGAGTGTGTGACTAATTTTGAACTTCATGATTCCCCAACCTTCAATTCTCTTTACTTATGCTACCAGATATGGCCTCACTCTTTTGTATGCACTAATGTTCACATGCACTTGTCTATGTGAAAGTATGTGCACACACATGTGCATGCATGAGGAAGGCACAGGTTTCTCTCAACTATCTTCAAGATGGTGTCCACCTTGTTTCACATGGCAAGTTATCTCCCTGAACCCAGAGCTCACCAGTTAGGTAGGCTGGCTGGCCAAGGAGCCCCAGGGATCATCCTGTTTTTGTCACCCTAGCAATGGGATTACAAACATGTACCACCATGCTTGGCTTTTATATTTTTATTTTTACAATGTGTTCTGGGGCTCAAAGTCAGGTCCCCCTGGCTCTGAGGCAAACACTTTACCAACCATGCTATCTCCTCAACTCTGTCTGGCCCAACAGACATCGGGTGAGAATGGGGCAGACCACACATCTGTCCCTCGTGTTTTCATCATGTCATACATGCTAACATTTTGTTGGTCAGTTAAGTCTCATGCTGTTGGTGGCAATGATCTCACGACAAGCTTGGAAGTAGGAAATCCAGAGTATTACTGAAATGGTGCCAGTGGCAGTCAGAAACCATTTTTGTTTTCTTGTGTCAATTTTAGATGCTATTGATTTTCTGTTTAAATATTTTATGGTTTGGGAAATTTACTATCCCCTCCTTCACAATTTCTGCCTCTCCTCTTCTGAATGCTGTTGCATCATTACATGTACTGGAAACCATACCTAGCGTTTATATTTTTATGGCCCTGTAAAAAGTGCTAACCTCTGGGGCAGGAAGACCAAGTTTTGGTTTCTTGTGATTAATTTTTTTCTTTTTATTCTTCACCATTTTCCACTTACTGCATTGGGATTTTCAGATGTTCATCCATAGATTTTTGACTCAAGAGCTCGGACTGGTCACATAGTATCTCGGTCCCACTTGAGTTCTGGGCTCCTCCTTCCCCCAGCTGCCATTCCGGCAAGGCTGTTCTCAGAGACCCTGATGTGGCTGCTCCTGGCCCCTCTGTTCTCTCCTGGTTGATGCCCTATCAGTCAGAGCCACTTCCTTGCTTTTCTTCTCTGAAAGCTTTCAGGATCTTTTCTTTAGTTTTAGTCTAGGAGATATTTTGTTTTTTGTTTTTTTTGTTTTGTTTTTTTTTAAGTCATTTGGCCAGGAGAATATGTAACTGGTTACCAATAATAAAATGTTTTTAATTAATTCTTAAACAATAATATTTACGTGGCTTTTCATTTTCTTATTTAACACAGCTATCCATTTTTAATAGGTAATTGTGTAAGAAAGGCAGCTTTTCTGATTTTTCAAAGTATACGTTGGCATTTTATTTTTTCATTTTTTAAAGTATTTTTTAATTTAAGGTTTTTTTTAACATGCCCACCACTGTTCTCCTTCCCATCATCCCCCAGCTCCCCCCCCCCACACACACCGCCTCCCCCATCTATTTCTCAGAGAGGGCAAGGACTCCCAGGGTGAGTCAGTGCAGTCTGACAAATCCAGTTGAGGTGGGACCTGGGCCCTCCCCCCAGTATCAAGGCTGAACAAGGTGTTCCTCTGCAGGGAATGGACTTCAAGAAGCCAGTTCATTCACTAAAAATAAATTCTGGTCTCACTGCAGAGACCATACTACCCATGCCATTCAACTATCATCCACATTCAGAGGGCCTAGTTCAGTCCCATCCAAGTTCCTCAGCTGTCACCTCAGACAGTGAGCTCTCAATAGCGTGAGTCAGTTGTCTCTGGGTTTCCTTATCACGATTTGGATTACTTTGTCATATAATCCCTCCTCCCTCTCTTCCACTGGACTCCAGGAGCTTGACCCAGTGCCTAGCTGTGGGTCTCTGCATCTGCCTCCATCAGTTGCTGGATGAAGGGTCTATGATGACAGTTAGGGTGGTCACCAATCTGATTACAGAGGAAGGCCAGTTCAGGCTTCCTCTCCATTATTGCTTGGAGTCTTAGCTGGGCCATCTTTGTGGGTGTTTCCCTAGCACCGGTTTGTCTCTATTCCCACAATAGCGCCCTCTATCAAGATACCTATTTCATTGTTCTCCTCTGCCCCATCCACTCAATTGTCTTATTCCCTCATGTTCTCTTCCCACCTTCTTTTTCCGCCCCCACCATGGTCCCTATTTACTCAGGAGATCTTTTCTATTTCCCCTTACCAGCGAGCACCACAGATGCCTCTCTTAGATTCCTCCTTTAGCCATCAGAGAAATGCAAATCAAAATAACTCAGATACCATCTTATACCTGTCAGAATGGCTAAGATAAAAACACTGATGACAGCCTATGCGGGAGGGGATGTGGAGCAAGGGGAACACTCCTCCATTGCTGGTGGGAGTGTAAACTTGTACAACCTCTTTGGAAATCAATATGGCAGTTTCTCAGAAAACTGGGAATCAATCTACCAAGTGATCCAGCAATACCACTCATGGGCATATACCCAAGGGATTCACATTTTTACCCCAAGACATATGCTCAACTATGTTCATATCAGCATTATTCATAACAGTCAGAACTTAGAAACAACGTAGATGCCCCTCAGCTAAAGAATGGCTTTAAAAAAAAAAAGTGGTACATTTCACATGATGAAATACCACTCAGCAGTTAAAAAAAAATTCTGAAATTTGCAGAATGGAACCTACAAATGGATGGAACTAGAAAAAAAATCCTGAATGAGGTAACACAGACCCAGAAAGACAAACATGGCATATACTCAGTCATAAGTGAGACAGAAAGCAAAGGATAACCAGGCTACAACCACAACGCCAGAGCAGCTATGCTGGCATTTTCAGTCTCTGTTTATTAGCAAAACGGCTAAATGAGTTTCCTCTTATTATATGTTAGCAGCCAATGTAGGAGAGTCTGTCAGGGAGCCCAGACCGCCCTTGTGAAATTCTTCTCTCTAGCATTTAGGTCCTCTTTACTCTCTGCCAGGGCTTATAAGGAGCAGCTGCCTTAGGATTTTATTTTTGTATCCTTATCAATGTCCTTGGATATATCACCATGCTCACTATGCTGATCGACAAACCTAGTGTGGCATTAATTCTTGCTGTAGCTCAGAGAGCTCCCACTGTCTCAAACTCAGGAGGTTCTGGAGAGAAATACAGATGATACGTTCCTTTCATGAAGAGCACATTGCTCTCTCATGACTGCTTTCAAGAAGTCAGCTCTCTTGACTCGTGCTCATCTTTTGTAGTGCACTTCCAATCAGTTCTTTAGTCACAAACTTATCAGAGCACTGTCTTTGAGACATAGCCTAGAATATTCTTTGTTTAAATTATTCCTAGTATATCTCTCCATATTTAATATGTGGAAAATCATTTTTCTTACAAATCTGCCTGTGTTCTGCTGCTCTGCGTATTATCTTGTTCAGATACGTAATCTTTTTCTAGGACTAATTTTCTTCTCATCTCTAAAATAAATAACCCTTTCACACAAAGATAGGCAGTTTGCATAGAACCAGAGTTTCTAGGGTGACCCTGGTCAACATAGGTGTAAAATTCATTGCAAGAAGAGAGATGTCTGCGTTAGGAGGTTGACTGTAAGCATAAACAAGTCAAGAATAAATAGGAACCTGGGGGTGGACAGAGGAATCCAGAGGATCTGTGTTTCCTTGGTGAAGGCCTGTAACTTGCTCTTATGTTCTGATCTGATGTATTGGGGTCAACCACAGAGGAGCCAACCCTGTTTAATCTTGATATTTTCCTCTGTATTTTAAAATTTGCATCCCCTGCTTAGTGTCTCCTTAGCATTAAAGTATGTTTTAGGCATGTTTCAGTTCCTATTGTCTCTCTGTATGTGTAAGAACATCACCAAACAGAAGGAATTATATTTGCTTGGAATTGAATTGGCAAGTGAATTTGTTCACAGCATTTATAAGAAATGGAAGTAACCTATTTTTCTTTTGTGCACACTGTTAAACCACACTTTAAAAAAGAAAGCTAGATTCCGGTTCATATCAAATGTCATTGACTGGCAGTCCTCACTTGGAATGAATTAGAAGCTAACTAGGACACTGGTCTGGAGTTGAACAGGAATTCATGGCTTCTATAGCGTGATATTTCTATTTTATTGTGTATTATTGAATATAAGGATATAAGCCATGTGCCTTTGGTTGCCATCTGGGTGTGGCTTTTGTTCACTCCTCCTCTAGTCCTTTGCTTTTTTCCTCAGGCCCTTCCCTATTTTCTTTTATTGTTTTTTTATTTTTCCCAAAGTCCTTCAGGTCTGGAATACACCAGGGACCTTGAAACCCAGATGTTAATTTAAAATAGATTAAGGAGGCTACACAGCAGGTGTTCAGATCACTTCTAATGGGAGCAATGGCTCAGAATGACTGATTTCTATTGCTCTGCCACTTAAAGCAAGCAGAATTGGCATATTATAACACAGGAAAAACTCAATTGTAGCTCAATTGCTACAGTGCTGACCTAGCATGAACAAAGCCCTGGGTTCTTTTTTCTGCACACGTTACCCTGGCTGCAGCAGCCCATGCCTATCATTCGAGCACCAGACAGGCAAAGGGAAGAGGATCAGGAGTTCAAGGTTATGCTCCTTAGCTACATAGTGAGTTAAGGATAGCCTGATCTAAGTGAAGGATAGCCTGATCTAAGGTAAGGATGGCCTCTGCCTCAACAAAATAAACCAATAAAGGATCAGAAAATAGGAAAGATATCTGTAAGTCATGCTGATCTTAGGATGTAAACACCTTATTTGAAATAAGGATATGTTGATAAAAGAAACCCACGCTATGTTTGCCAAAATACATACGGTTACTTCAGCCAATATTTATGGAGTACCTGAACAGTATAAATGGATTTAAATTAGCATAATATTAGAAGTCCCAAGTGTAAAAGTACTGTGGCTACAGAAGCCTGAAGAATAAATACATTCTGATTTTAGCACACTCTGCTCTTTCTGAGAAACCATCATTGGCAAACATTTAGGGAACAGTAAGACATGTAGCAGAGCACTGCAGAGGAGTGTAGGTGAATCTGGAGGACAGGGTGGAGGTAAGGGCTGGAGGAGGCTGTGCTCCTCTCTGGACTGCGAGCTCCTGAGACCTGTTCATCTCTGATTTCCTGGTCCACTGAATGGCCTGTAGAGGGCAGCCCACAGATGATGACCGAGTAAATGGTGAATGGACTTGTCTGTGTAGGAGGGGCCATGAGGAAGTCAGCCTGGGCTTGGGGGAATTGGAGAAAATTGTACTCCACTTGAGCAGGTATCTCACTGTGATGTGATAATCATGGTGGTGAGAACAGAGGGAGCAGGGATTTGAAGGTGGGAAACATTTCTCTCAGTGTGGGTCAAAGATGATGAAGATTCCAACCAAGTGTGAGAATTGGCTTTAGTGTGTTGGAGTTGCTCAGAGGTCCATCGAGTCTCGTAGAATTTATGGGGGTTTTATTGAAGGGAAAAGGGCAAAGCCTGGCTAGGGGGTCACTTCACCTCTCCCTGACCCCTGTCAAAGGAAGGCATCACACTTCCCACCACTTTCTGTCTAGGAAGGCTGAGCTTAGCACTTTCCCATCTCTGTGGCAACAAGGTTATGTGAGGTCGCCAAACCTCGGACCTCAGTATCGACCATTTCCACAGTGCGTACGTGTGGTTTACTTCACAGGCAGAGCAACACAGCATCGCAGAGGCAGGCTTCCTTTTTGATAGATGCTGAGACAGGCAGTAGGAAGCCATCTACCAGGGAGCACTGCTCCCGTCCTGTGTCACTGAGATGACATATGGTACAGACAAAGCCATTTTGCTTGACGGCTCTTGATGACATCATGGCAGGAACCAATTATGACTGTTACTGAAACCTCTTTATATAGAGAAAACATACTTTAGACCCTCAAGAATCTAGTGAGAAGTACTGTTATATGAATAAACTAGTGTAGGTAGAGAAATGTGCTCCCCCTGTATGAAAATGTGGGCCAGAACCTAGAGGGCCATCTGGTATAGTGAACAGTGCCCAGCCTCCTGCCCTCCCTCCATCATTTTAGCCTCGTGAAGCTAGCCTAAAGCTCAAATAGTGTGACCAGCCTCTTAGCCAATTGTTCTTCCCCTGGCTGTCTCCTGAGCGAGCTCTCCTGTCAGAATTACATTGTTAATGCAATCTGTGTCATTATTCACCCAGTGTATCATTATTCACCAAAGTTTATACTGAGATCCCTTACTTTTGTGTGAGCTGTTTGTAATAAACAGGCCTGCCTGTTAACTCCCATACTTCTACACTTGCTACAGAAAACACCACATCAGATTCCTATGTTCCCTGAATGCCCATCACTTGAGGTTCATTTATCCCATCTCACCCCTGCCTTTGCATCCATTCTCAACCAGTTCCAATTCTTCTCCTTTCTGCTTGTTTTCTTTTGTTTTTTAAAGCCATTCTTTAATGATTTCATTGTGTCTTAGTTGTAGGCAATTATATGTATAGTAGAATGTTCACATAACATCCTTCCATAGCCTCTCCACCATTATTCTATCATCTTGTTTCTCCTCCCACCGGATACTTCCTCCTTCTTAACAAGGACCCTCCTACTTCCGTGGAGTTTTTGTTTGTTTGTGGCTGGCTATATTTAATTAGGTTGTCTATGTGAGCATGGGAGTGGGTAATTGGTGAGGGGGAACTGTATTCCTCAGTGGTGTGAACGCTGGTAAATTGTCCTTGCTTTTAGGGTGCAGGCCACATGAGCTCTCTTCTAGTAAGTCCTATTATTACACTAAAAATCTCTCTCCCACTCTTGTGATCCCACCACATGTCATAACTACATGCGTTCGAATCACACGCTACTTTGCCATTTAATTTTATTGTGTTATATTTTTTCGAAAATCTCTTTTGTGAGGCTAGGACTGTTTCCTCTCCTTTGTATCCCATAGCACCCGGCAGAATGCCTGAAATATATTTGGTAAGTTTAA
Source organism: Phyllotis vaccarum (assembly GCA_033318265.1). Lineage (NCBI taxonomy): Eukaryota > Metazoa > Chordata > Mammalia > Rodentia > Cricetidae > Phyllotis > Phyllotis vaccarum. Next base: position 32,383,127 of record JARWLC010000014.1, read on the forward strand.
GAATTAACTAGTGTTTCTTCTTAAATTGTTTTAGCTCTAATTGGATCATTTCTGTGTATACACATTCATTAAAGTTATTAAAAGTTGGTTTGGCATTCCAAGGTTTATTGTCGATTGATTTTTATTTTAAGATTTTGACTGTCATTGTTCAATTATGATTTTAAAATTAACTTTTATCATTTTACTATTTTGAGTGTTAGTACGCATATATATGTATATATATTAATACAATCATCAAAAAAATTGCTATTTCCTTCAGGGCTAATGCTGGCAACATTTTGCATTTTGAGGTGGGTAGAGTTTAGCTCTGACAATCTCCCCCCCCCCTTTTAAGATTTTAAATATTTTAAGTAATTATTTTGTGTGTGTGTGTCTTGCCTACACCCACAACTGCAAATCCAGTGTGTGTGGAGATGAAGAAAGGATATGAGAGCCCCTAGAACTGGAGCCTCAGGGGGTTCTGAGCCACCATGTGGGTGCTGGGAACTGAACCCAGGTCCTCTGAAAGAGCATGTGCTTCACCACTGAGCCACCTTCCCAGTCCCATATATCATCCTGCAGTTGTAAGGAAAGGCAAAGACTATTTACTCAATTAAAATGGCTTGGAGGGAAAAGGCAGAGATATGTCACAGTGCATAGTCATCCTGGGAACAGTTAATGACCAGACACTGCACAGTGCCTGATGGTGACAGAGAGGGCGAGTGAAGAGCCAGATCTGCACTCAGACTCATGGGGCACACAGACATTCTCTTGTCCCTGCCTCTTCCTCTTCCTCAGCTTCACATCACTAACCAGTGGCTGCCTTCTCCAGCTCCACATCTTACCTCCCCCTTTCATGGCCACTACTGCCTCTAATAAGTATTGTGTTGTCTCCATGAAGTTGCAATGATAGGGACTCTGGTTGTGTCCGCCCTACTTGTGGGTAGGTCATTTGAAGTCAGATGTCCACACATAAAGACAACTGGGTCCCTACAGTCAGGCCATGCAAGGGATCAGCAGGTGATGTCCATATGCTACGGGCCTCTCTCCATTGATGTCTCTCATTAACTTTTTCCTTTTGCTCCCAACCGCTCTTCTCACTCCCAGCCCCTGAGATCTGAATGTCTTTATCTGAGGATTTCTTCTCAGTGGGAGAGTCATTTCCCCAGACCTTATTTTGGCGTAGACTATTGTACTTGTTAATCCTCTGCAGACTATGCATCTTAATACTAAATGTCTAGGACAAAAGAATACTATAGCAACAGATATTCATGATTAAGCACAGGTCTTATTTTATGGCTGCCTTGTATGCTTTCAAGTAATGTAAATAACTTGAGCAAACTATCTCCTATTCTCTTTCGAAGCTTGAAATAAGGGTTGAGTGACGTAAAATAAGACAAAAATAATTAATAATCAATATGACCTACCTTCCCAAGAACACCATCATCACCCTGTTATATTTTTCTTTCTAGAACATGATCCTTGAGTGTTGCTCCGAAATAGCAGCTTTGTTTTCCAATGACAGAGAGCCCACACCACTGACTGAGGTATGTGCCTCTCCTCTGAGATGGGGATCACTCACTGATACTCCTTTTAGTTTATTAACTGAGATCACAGCATGTATCCAGCCATAAGTAGAGAGGACCCCATTTCCTTAATTCATGTGAAAAAGTATTTTAAATATCATATTACTATTTTAGAAATGTCAACTGGTGCAGAAAATTATAAAGAAAATTTAAAAGAAATCACTTCACAGCCACCATGTCATGAAAATTCCCTGTCAGCATTTGGAGAATATCTAGAATTTTCTCCATGTATGCACAAATTTAGAATTTTTATATCAAGAGACTCAACTTTACAAGCATCATGAAACTTGCTGTTTCATGACCAATGTGGTGGTTGGAAAGTAAATGGTCCCCTAGGCCTATGGGGAGTGCCCTATTAGAAGGTGTGGCTTTATTGGAGGAAGTGATCACTGGGGGCTGGGTAAATTTGAGATCTCAGATATTCAAGCCATGCTCAGTGTGGCTGTCACTTCCTGCTGCTCATAGATCCGGATGTAGAGAACTCTCAATTTCTCCAGCACCGTGTCTGTCTGCACACTGCCATGCTTTTCGCTTTAATAATAATGGACTAAACCTCTGAACTGAAAGCCAGGAACAATTAAGTGTTTTTCTTTATAAGAGTTGGCTGTGGTCACGGCGTCTCTTCACAGCAATAGAAACCCAAGACAACCAAAAATGTCATAATTTTTGTGTGTGAATATTGAGTGCCTTAGAATAGTCTCATACATTTGCTTACTAAGCACTGTTTACATAGCCAAATACTTACTATGGATCATAGAGTATGTGTGTGTATACATATATACATATTTAAATAAACATGCCATAAAATTTATAGTTTTAGCCATGTGATGTACTGGACAGCTGTTAAGTTCAAATGCTATGCACCTTTTACTTTTATCCACATCCCAAGTTGCTTTACTACTCCAAGCAGCAACTCTACTCAATAATAATAATAGTTATTATCATTTTGAGACAGGGTTTTTCTGTGTAGCTTTGGAGCCTGTTCTGGAACTCACTCTGTAGACCAGGCTGACCTCACACTCAGAGATCTGCCAGCCTCTGCCTCCCAAGTGATGGGATTAGAGGTGTGCGTATGCCGCTACTGCCTAGTCACGAATTATTAACTCTCTGTTTCTCTTACCATCCTCTTCAACTCCTGATGACCTCTATTTTACTTTGAGTGTCTCAATTTGCCTATTCCAGGTACATCATATAACTTGAATTGTGTCATACTTGACTCTTTGTGTGTGGCTTACTTAATTTAGCATAATGTTCTAAAGTTAGTCACAGCATAGCACATATCAGTATTTCATTCCTTTTTATTCACATGCATTGTGTCTGTATACCATATTTGTTTATTCATTCATCTGATAATTGGTATTTGGTTTTGTATTACATGGATGTGTGTGCTTGAGTCCTGGCCTCAATGGGTAGGGGTATATACTTAGAATTAGAATGATTTAATCATATGAATTCTATGCTAAACTACTTAAGGAACTTCCAAACTGGTTTTTTTTCTTTGTTTCCCCAGAAACTGTGCAATTTAAGACAAATACAAACAATAATCAGGGTTCTAATTTCTCAACATTCTCATCAACACGTGTAACTTTGCCTCTATTTTTTCTCAGTGGCCATACTGATGGGTGTGAAGTGGTATCTGGTTATTTGGTGCATATTTCTTTAGTGACAACTGAGTTGAGCATTTTCTCATGAATCTGTCAGCCATCTGCTTATTTTCTCCAGGGTAATTTCTCTCCAATCCTCCTCCCATTTTTGAACTGGAATGTTTAATGGGAGATGGCAAATGACCCTCTGGAAAAGATACTGGTTTCCCCTCCTGTCAGTTATTGATGAGATACCAGTTTGCCCAAACCCCTGTCTAAACTAATAGGCACTCCTTCACCTCACCCTGCTCTTAACTTACAAGTTAAGATGGTATGTCATTATTTTATATTTTTTATTAGTTAGGTTGAAGATATTTATGTTTGTTGGCAACTTCTGTTTTTACTTGAGAAATAGAGCCACTTGTGTAATTCATTATTAGATATGTAAAGTGAACTGTCTGTCAGGAAATCTTGTATTAGCATTGGAGTATGAGCTGGGTAGCAATATGACTCTCTATAGAGCTGCCTTTTAGTCAAGAGAATAGACTGTATCACCCTCATCACTACCATGAGTAGCAGCAGCAAGACCATTTTGGATTTTTTTAGTAGCTAAAACTAAGGAAAAAACCCACATTGAGCAATATATGAGAACAGTGAGCGTCAAATCGTAGCCTGTGGATAAATCTATACTGACAATTTTAAATAGTGATTAATTGGAAATTCAGGCCTATACATTTACTTGTGGTTTATATATACTTTCTGGATACACTACCAAATCTGGCTATTAAAAACTATATTGCCCCAAAGCCCAGTTTTTCTTTTTCTGTACCTTTCCAGAAGATATATGCTGGTTTCTCTGATAGGGTCACAAAGTTTATTAGGACATGGTTTATTCAGGTTGGTCAGGGAAGTGGTGACATCTGAAGAACCAAGAGTACACTATACTGTGCCTTTCAGAAGATTCTGAATTGATGCAGCTGTTCCCAAAGCAAAAATACAAACAACTTATGTTTGTATTTTCACAGTGCTTTGTAAAATTAAATTTAATTCCCTTTAGGTTTGAACTTCTGAGTATAGGTTTTATTTTTCCTTAAAAAATCCACTTAACAATGTGTCCCTTGTCCATTTTAATATGGAGAACATACTTTGTATTAAATAAATATATAGCTCTACTGAGGTGAACAAAGCAAAACCAAGCTTAAATCTAATTTTGAACATTTTTTTGGTTGGGCTTTCTAGAAGAAAAGGAATAAAAGTCGTGTGTGTGTGTGTGTGTGTGTGTGTGTGTGTGTGTGTAGTGTATGTCTGTGTATGCTCATATGTGTAGGTATTTGTACCTGTATGTATGAATATGGTTTGTGTATATGTATGGTGTGATATGCATGTGTGTGTATGCTACCAAAGAGGGATTTATTACATTCATTTATATGTCTGGAGGCTAGAGGCTCCCACAGTGGTTGTCTCTATCATGGAAAGTAAGGAAACCCAGAAGTTCCCCACTCAAAGATGCTGAACAGAACAAGATAACCTATGATGCACAGTCTGAGGTTGCAGGCCTGGGAGCTTCCTGCCATCATCAGCATACATTCATGTTGAAGGGCTGAAGATGCTGTGTAGTGGGATTATATGTTGTTACATTGTAAATAATTGTCCTGCCTACTAGTTTAATAGAAACGCTGATTGGCTGAAGGCAGGCAGGAAGTGTGGGTGGAGCTACTGGACGGGTCTGTGGGTCTATGGGACTGTAGGTCAGAAAGTCCAGGCCATGAGACTAGCCTGGAAAGTCCAGCCCAGAAACCTCATACAATAACCCTGGAGCTACCAGCACCTGCACTAAAACACACCCATGCAGGAAAAAGTGGCCCCTGCACATTTGGGTGACTTTTTCCTTCCACCTTTCTTTATCCAGACACTAAGTCAATGAACTGGCACTGTTTATACTGAGGCTGGGTCTTCCCCCGTAACTTGCTGCCCAGTTATCTTCACAGATACACCCAGAAGTAGCTTCACTAATCTCGTAGGTATCTCTCAACATAATAAAGCTGACAATAAAAATTAACTACCATGTGTTTAGTAATGGATCACAAAAAAGTGTTTCCTGAGATATATAATGAATACTGTCTGGGTGTTCAGGATTCTGTCAGGTCAGGGTTGAAATCCTAGTCTTCAGTGTTAACAATGGTGTGGCCTAAGGCTCATACATAATAACACAACTTCTCACAGTCATTATGATGATTAAAACAATAATTATTAAGCATGTATAAGAAGACCTGGTATAATAAATTCTTAAAACTGCTGCATTTAAATAGGACTGTCACCATCATCATCCTCATCATATGTGAATGCTTCAGCTTCTAGTTAACTCACTTCAATCAGAGTTTTAGTATCTAAATTTGTTTATATTCTCTCAAAGTTAGAAGAAGAAATGGAAACCATGTTCTTTACCCATCAATGTAAATCACTATTGAGCCTGTAGGAATAGGACCAGTGGGCAGGATGGCACAGTGGGATCCTAGTGTGTATGATCTACCATCTAAGACATGGAATCTTCTACTTGAACTTCACACTTGACCTTTACTGTAGGAAGACTTACCTTACTGTACTGTGATGGGATGTGGGAATTTATGAACCTGTGCCTATAAGCTAATTCTTGGACAAGCAAATTTATAGGTACTAATAGAACTTATGTTTAAGACAGTGTCTCAATGAGTGACCTTGACATGTAGCCTTGAACTCACAGAGAACCACCTTGCCACTGCTTCTTTGGTGCTTAGATTAAAGGCATACACCTCCATGCCTAGTCCTTTGAGCCATTTTGGGCATTAATATGAGATCTTTTTATGCACGATTTTTATTTTCTAATAAACATGCCTATTACAAGTTACCTTGGCTTGTTTCATTTCTTCCTAATTAAATAAATGATGTTGTGCAAAGGTTGGAACAGGGAGACTTATAAGAGCAAGGAGATAAAGAAATTTCTATGATGACCTTATTAATGACAATCCTAGAATATCAATTATACCTAGAGACAGCTAGGTCTGATTTCACGTCACACAATAATAAAAAAGTATTTCTTTAATTTTCAGCATATATTTGAATTATTATTTTCCAAACTGTCAGATAGATTCAAATATGATGCTAAAGTTATTCCCTCTGTCTTGCTAAGACTAACCAATCATAGGAGAATGAAGTCCTTTTATATAACTCCCTGTCCTTTGTTAATTATTATGTCAGCTCTATGTAGGACATTGCTATTGATAACTTCCATAGCTGCAAGGCAATATAAATGAAAACACCTCCAGACAGCTAAATTAATGTTTTCCTATTTGTTCATACATGTGTGCATGAGGCTGTATGAATTGAACAGACCGGTAGGTGGTTATACAGCTCATTTGTGCAGGCTACAATCATATGGAATAGGTACATGGAAGAAATTCACAGGCACAGCTTCTGCTGGAAAGAGAAGAGGCTTATTATATGCAGAGGTTGAAAAACAGATTTTATTTTGTACTGTATAAGATAAGGAACTTTTTTCTCAGTTCAAAATTTTCAGCTTGACCTCCCATAAGCAACTGACAATTATAATATTCATTGAATGCCAATAATCATACTGGTTTATATTTGCTGAGAACCTAGTGTGTGCAAATGTACTAACTGTTTTAAATATATTAGTTTGGTGGTTAGAATAAGGATGGACCCCATAGGTTCATATATTTGAATACTTGGTCTACTTAACAGGGATTAGCAGGTATGGCCTTGTTGGAGTAGGTGTGGCCTTGTTGAGGAAGTGTGTCAGTGGGGGTGGGCTTTCAGATCTCAGATGCTCATGCCTGGCCCAGTGTCTCTCCCTCTCTTCCTGCAGCCTATGGATCTGGATGTAGAACTCTCAGATACTTCTGCACCATGTTTCCTGCCACACTGATAATGAACTAAACCTCTAAAGTTGTGAGCCAACCCCAGTTAAATCCTTTCCTTTGTAAGAGCTGCCGTGGTCATCATGTCTCTTCACAGCTAGAGAACCCTGACTAAGACAACCTGCTCATTTAGTACTAGGAAAAAAAAAAAAAAGGTTTTGTTTTTTGAGACAGGGTTTTTCTGTGTAGCCCTGACTATTCTGGAATTTCGTCATTCTGTAGACCAGGCTGGCTTCGAACTCAGAGATTCATCTGCTTCTACTTCCTGAGTGCTGGGGTTAAAGGTGTGCATCACCATCACCCACCAAATTAGAGGACTATTTTAGAATTGACTGGCATTTTATTTTTAAAGAGTTGCATGTGTGTGTGTGTGTGTGTGTGTGTGTGTGTGTACACACGTGCATGTCTACATGCTCTTGCCCCTTGGAGTCCAGCAAAGGACATCAGATTCCACGAAGCTGTAGTTACAAGCAATTGTGAGCCACTAGATGTGGCTCTGGAACCAAACTTTACTGTGCTGCAAGAGCAGAAGTTCTCTCTCTCCCTGGGCCTTCTATCTTATTGGGGAGGAAATTCAGGCACAGGAAAACTGAGCAGCAGGCTCAAGGTAGGGGTAGGAGTCAGGTACAGATCTGCTTTAACACAAGGCCAACAGTATGTCTGTACTCATGGGATATTGTCTTTGAGCACTGGGAAGAAATGCTGTGAGAAGTCAAGGATTGAAAGAATTTACGAGATGCTAGTATAGACTTATTCAGGGTGAGGGGGAAGATAAAGTGCTTGAGGGCAGCATAGAGACCAAGGAGGGTGCTGAGACAGGATGCACACAAACAGGGCATCTGTCAGAACATGACAGGGAGGGTTGCCAGGAAGTCAGACAGGAGGACATGGGTGAAGTTGGGCCGGTTCTCCCAGAGATCTTAATCCCATTGAAGTATCACCAGTCCTTGATGTTGAAGTGAGTTGTGTGCATTGAGAGTACCATCTCGGGATGGGGAGGATCTGATATCCATGGTCATAGAGTGACATGGCTGAGGGAGTTGGCTCAGCACAGATGGCAGGACTAAGGACACAGTTCCAAGATTCCCAGTGTCGTATAGCCCTGGGTATTTTGGCTTGATGTAAGGAGTGACACCACTAGGATTGTGCTTTTTATTGGGTAAATGTAAGAGGGGAACTGGTACTTAATAGGAAAGAGTGGTGGGGATAGTGACTGCAGCTTGACAGCCACTCAAGCCATCCCATGGCCAGGATAGCCACCTCCCTTGTACCCCAAGAAAGCTGATTGACATATCTATTCCTTAAGCTCCTAAAAAATTCTTGCTTCCTTAAAAATATTTTCTATCTGATCGGCACGTCCTTAATGACAGTAAAATTCTACTGTACAATGTGACTATGTGTTTGATGGATGGATATTTTTTACATGGCTGAATTCCCTGTGCATATATGCAATTGTTTCTTATTGTTAAAAAATAATTGTTTAGGGGCTCAGTGGCAGGAAGCTTGCCTAGCATGGCTGAGGTCCCAGATTTAATTCACAGTACAACCAAAAATTAGTTTCTGATAGAATATTGGCATCAGCTATGTGCTGAGGACTAGTGGTTAGCACTCTACTATACTAGCATTCTTTACTTTATCTAGTCATTTGCTCTCTTTCCTGATATATATCCCACCATGAGATGATGGGAACCTTATCGTCATTCATAGCCTCTTCTGAGCCTTCACGTGTCAGCTGAAATCATTGCCGCGCCTTGATAGTACCTTACTGGATTATTGTATAAAATGGGTGAATAACACGCCCAACCTAAGCTAACTTAATTGTGACTGTGGCCTTTCTTTTAAAAATTGTTTATATTTATTTATCCACATACATGTGTGTGTGTGTGTGTGTGAGGAGAGGATGAGTGCCAGAGCATGTACTCATGACGCAGGACATGTTCAAATGACAGAGGACAACTTTTGAGAGGCAACTTTATCTTTCTTCCACGTGGGTATGTGAGTTCTAGGGACTCAATCTCAGGACATTGGGCTTGGTGGCAAGCACTTTTAATCCACTGAGCCAGCATGGAGATCTGACTGATGTTCTTCCTTCACATCCTTCTGCAGCCTTTGGCTTACACGTCTTGGCATGCAATAGTTTTTAATCTAATTCTGAAGGACATGCATCTCTATTAGTCTCCTATTATAATGCTGACCAGATATAATACAATGAGATTGCTTCCTACTGTGTTTTTATTCTCAGGGCTTTGTCCGGTGTCAGTCCCAGCAGGTAGTGTTAGTAAATAGTAAAGGAATGAATAGTTCACAATTCATCTCCCAAAGATAGCCCCTAGAGTGCAAGTCTGCTTCTCCCATTGATACGGACTTTGATTTTGTCAACATCAGTCATTTGTCAAGCAGGCATCTATAGAGGGCTTTTTCTGGGGCAGCCATAGGGCATGGCACTAGAATGCAGACCTGAAAGCCTGAATTCCTGTCTTGAAGAGCACCTACAGATTGCTTGGAGAGGCTGCCAGGCTCAGCACCATTATCCTCTTTCCTCTAACAGGCTCTCATCACAGCTCTGGAGGTGATGAACTTCCTTTAACATGGTTGTGTGTGTGTGTGTGTGTGTGTGTGTGTGTGTGTGTGTGTGGTTTTGTTTTGTTTTTTTCTTGAAGGCTCAATGGTTCCTTCCATGAAATTTAGTAGTCCAATGTTAAAAGATCTTATTGTTCTGAAAAATTATTGCACAGTAAAAAAGTAGCCTTAGCAAAACACAAGCTTGGCCAAGGGCCATTCACAAAACATTTTCCTGGTTAGAAAGAATAGGCAAAACACAAGTGTCAGCTCTCTAGTAGGCACAGTAGTGAGTATAGCAGTTTTGCTATAAAGATGGAAATATGAGCCAAATCTTCAAATTTCTGAATCCGAAGAGAAATGGAGTTTTATTGGGGAAAAGGTCAGCTCCACTTAAAATGTTTCATGGAGCTGAGTGTAGGGCATGTGGCGGGGCACACTAAGGCAAACAGAGAGAGCACAAAGTCCTAATCAGGACAGAGCCGACTGTCTAGTGCGGGGATTCAATAAAAGCTTCAGAAGTTTCGTGATATCAGAGGGAATCTACCCACAGTCTATGTGGGGAGTTAATAAAAGCTCCAGAAGTTCTGGAGATCTAACCACAGTCAGTCTAGGAGAATCAGAGAGCGGTGATTCACACCTTTAATCCCATCCTGGGAGTGGTGACCTACGCCCTTAATCCCAACTGAGTCAAGGTCATTTTAGATTACAGAAGGAGTTCCAGGCTCCCAAGCAGGCAGTGGTGGAGCCACGCCTTAATTTATGAAAGAGTACTTAAGGCTTAAGGCAGGCAGAGAGGAAGAGGAAGCCAAGGGAAGCCAGACTGAGGAAGCTGGAAGACAGCTGGGTAAGATCTGACTGTGGTGTTTATTCTCTCTAATATCTCTGACTTCCTCAGAGATCTATCCCTGAGTCTCATTTATTCCTGCAGCAGTCTAGAAAGGATTGATGGGGCTGGTGCTTACAAAAGGAAAATATGGTGGCTGAGGATTTTTAATGAATGACTATTTTGCATGAACACAGGAAAATGCAGTAAGATACTGCTTCAAAGGCTGCCCAGCATTTGGGAGGCTGACACAGGAGGGTTGCCATGAATCTGAAGTCAATTTGGACTACATAGTAAGTTCTTGACCAGCTTAGCCTACACAGTGAATTCTAAACCAGCCTAGGCTACAAAGTGAGACTGTCTCAAGGTAAAACAAACAGACTTCCCAGAGCCACAGAGCTGTCAACTGTCACACCTCAAACAAGACACAGTAAACGAGCTGGTTATCCTAAAGCCAGCCCTGACCAGACACCAGACCTCTCTGTGGTTGGTTGGGCTTGGTGGCCTTTCGTTGAAGACTAGGCCTCCAAAGATGTCCAAGCAAAAGCTCTAGTTTTGAACAGTCCACAATGCCTTCACTCTAGTGACCCCCCAGTGCACCCACCCACATCCAGGTTTGGACACAGCCCTCACCCCATGGTTGGAAGAACATCCAGTCAGTTGGTGGGAAGAGCATGTGGGCTGGGATCTGTATGCCCTTCGCCTTCCTCTCATAGAGGGCTGCTCCTTGTTGTTTGCCTGTGGCTTTAACAAAACCTCAGAAGTGTAGCTACCATACTGTAACTAACACACTGCTTCTAGCATGGAGCTCTGTACTCTCCATAGCAGGTAATTACTGAGTATTATCAATTAATTTCTATTAAATCAACTTGGGGGAGCTGACAATTACAGATTTTCCTTCTCACTCTCTTCTTCCCCTTCCTTTACTCAATTTCTGTTGGTGCAGCCACAAACTGTCTGAATAGATTTTATGAGCATCTAGATAGAATTACATCTTTCTTCTTTGAGACATTATCATTCTGTCTTCAAGTGAAGAGTACCCTTTGTGTGTAAGATCATGAGGCATCCACTTAATATGCTTATATTCTTTGGAAGACAATGCCAGATGACATCAATTCTATGCTGCTCTTAAAAATAGTGCACTGACTTTGATTCCATCTTCTCACTGTTCATGTCTGACTGTCAAATTTGGGTGAGGGGAAAAAAAAAAGGTCACGCTATTAATGTGCTCTTCAAATTCTAAGAAAAGGCTACGCTGTTTATAGCATTTCAAAAATGCTCATTTCTCCAAGATTTGCCAGCAACAGAGTCAAGGTAAAATACACTTTTGGGGGTGGGGTGGGGGGGGTGGGGTCCATGGAAGAACTGAGACTCTTTGTGCATCCTCTGCTCAGGGGACCAAATGATCACTTTGTGAATGTGCAGTTGGAGGATGTGGTGAGACTTGGGATGATTTGAACTGTGGTGTCATCATGAACAAGATAATATGTGTTTACCATCAAAGTAACAGAAGTGTGTGCTGTTCTCCATAAATCAAGCCTGGCTTTATTACTGGAGCTGCAGATCAGTCTCAAGGGGACAGTTAGTCACTTTGTACAACTTCAAGGGAAGTCAGAGGCAGGGGAGTCATTAGCCAAAGTCATTTCTCTCTGTTCTGGAAAATACCAAATGAAATGATGAGTTTCAGTTCCTTCATTCAGTTTGCTAAATGATTCTTCCTGGACCCGGGGCCGGGAGATGGCTCAGCAGTTGGGAGCATGCTGCTTGCTTGCTCTTTCAGAGAGCTGAAGTTCCGTCCCATGTCAGTCTTATCATAGCTAGCTCTAACTTCGGCTCCAGGGGATTTGATATCCTCTTTTGGCCTCTGCAGGTACCTGTACACCCATGGTACACACACACACACACACACACACACACTCACACACACTCCAAATATATATATATATATACCATCTATACACCACACACACACACACACACACACACACACACACACACACACACACACACACACACACACACACACACAAATTTAATGAAAGTAAAGAAGTTTTAAAAACTAGACTTTCAGCTGGGTGCAGCAGTGCATGAATATAATCCTTACATTTTAGAGGTACCAGAGGATTGCTGAGTGTGAAACTAGCCTGTGATGTTTAGTGAGTTTGAGGTCAGCCTGAGTTATGTAGTAAGGCCTTTCCTTTGTTATGGGCCCAACAGTGTAACTATATTTTCACTTTAGGTGAATGCTTGGTTCCCCCTTCACCCCTACAGCCTCCATACAGCTGAATAAATTGGCAAAACTTTAAAAATTCTTATCACAAATAGCTTTTAAACTTACTTTAGGTAAATATACAAAGGGCAATATTTAACACAATGCCAAACCAGCCCTGTGCCCAGGGGCCATTCAACATTCTCTGGTCATCTTTATTTTTTTCCCCATCCTTAATTTGATGTGAACTCACTTATTAGACCATTATCATCCCCATTGCCAATGGCTTTCAGGCCATCTGAAGGCTTGGTGATTCTCAAACAGTAAATGAAATAGCAAATGGCCCAGTAATAGAGGAGTTATTAATTACCTTAGCTATCATTGGTTATTTTCACCCATTCTTTTGAAACTAAGTGTTGACTCACATAGAATCATATAGTTTTAAGACATAACACAGGAGTAGAGAGATGGCTTAATGATTAAGAGCACTAGCTGCTCTTCTAGAAGACCCAGGGTTCAATTCCCAGCACTGACATGGTAACTCGGAATCATCTGTAACTCTAGTCCCAGGGGATCTGACCCTCTCTTCTGTTCTCCACGGGCAATGCATATGCATGCTGCATAGACAGGTCATACATTCAGGAAAAACATTCATACCATAAAAATAAATAAAATTTTGAAATAGAAAATCATGCAGAGAAGACAGGTCTGTAGTCTTTGAGGCACCAAAACTAGGAGGAAGGTGACAGGGAGAGCCAATGAGAACAGAGAGTTTCGATACAACCTTTACACCTTCCCTGTGGTAAAACAGTCTACAATGAAAGTCCAACATTATAACCAGTGTGGGGACATTGACACACTCACACAAACACTTCTGCCACCAGAGGCACCATCACCCTCCTGTATCCTGTTTCCCTCCTGGTCTGTCTCCCCCAACCACCACGAGCCACTGATCTTCAAAGATGTTCTGTAAAAGTAGTTATGCACTGTGTAACCTCTTGAGACTGGCCTCTTTCCCACTGCCATAATCCCATAAATAGCCATAAATCTATCCTTCTGTTAAATAAAATACTTGGGAACTTACACTCAATGTCTGGCTACCAAAGTCTTGCTCAGTGTCTAGTGCAGGGGAATGCTCAGTGCTGGGGTGGTGTCTTCCCATGCCACCTACTCTACTCTCCTTCCTCTGTCTCTCCTTCCCACTCTCTTTCCTTGCTCTCTCCTTCTCCACATCCCCTTGTTCATCCACAAAGGCTCCTTGATGGGATTCCCAACAGTAATATAAGCAATGGTGTAAAATGTCTTTGTGAATTGCAGACTCTTAGAATTTTTCTGTGAGGAATTTCCAGTCACTGCCGGTGGCTGTCTAAGAAATGTGTGCAGCTGTTCATGGCGTGCACTAAAGAGAACAGAGGCTTTCCTTCCACACTGTGCACATAAGGTCTGCTCTTCCATTTGCCACCTCACTGGGAGCTGCTAAGTAACAAAACCCAGCATGCTTTGATTCAAGGCAGCACAGTCCCCAACATAAAGTGCGAACTTTGGTTCTTTACAAAGCCTTTGCTTTTCAAAAAAAGGTCTCTAGTTCCTAGTTGCCAGAAGTTAAACTCAGGCAGCTCCCTTGGGAGGAAAGAAAGCATCAAGTATTGTTATAACTGGAATTTTTATTTCTGTGTCCCCTGTCAAAGTATGCAGGCAGACCCCATGGAGACCCTCGGCAGGGTACCCAGCTGCATGATACATGGCAGCTAACTTGGCTGCTGAGATTTAAAGCTCTGACCTTTAAGTGAAGTTATACTCTCATGGTGATGTAGTGAGGGTAGTGAGGGAAGGCAAACTCGTCAGAGCAGACATTTCAGTCAGGTTGGGCAGACTGTGTTATGGTAACAATAACAAATAAGACCCAGTCTTTAGTGCTCAGTGTTGGTAATAATGTGCGTGCGTGCGTGCATGCGTGTGTGTGTGTGTGTGTGTGTGTGTGTGTGTGTGTGTGTGTGTGTGTGTGTACATGCACTATAGGAGAAACACTAGAATCACAGGTTTATGCCACTGCATCTAGTTTTACACATGTTCTAGGGATTTAAACTCAGGTCCTCATACGTGTATGGCAAATACTTTATAATGAACCATCTTTGTAAGATAAAGAAGATATAATTGTCTCACATAGTGAAGATTGGGTACTTGGATTTATGTCTATGGTGTCTTCAAGGTTCTTCAAGGACAGCAGGGACAGATGAGAACACAGAGAATTTCAATACAACCTCTAGCATTGCTAGAGAAGAGAAGCTTTCAGAATTTCAAGACTTATCTCTTTTTTTGAAGGTTGACCACATAGCCTAATGTGCTGGCAATCACGGATGGCACAGGCTCATTGGAGTGATTGATCATAGGCCCTTCTTTTCCTCTGAAATATGTCTAGGTAATAAATTCCAAAAGCCATCCTGGGTGGCTGTCATAATTTCTGCTCATACCCTGTTGTCTGCACCCAGTTTGCCAAGGTGTGCCAGGGAGTACTGTAAAGTACATCAATGTATTTTAATAGACACTAATAACTTTTTGACACAGTAGGCTGTTGTAGAAATATCATGAAGTTTTAAGTCAAGATAATACCAATCTCCACACTTCATTTACAATAAATACGGCATCTAAAACATCTCATTAAACTACACATGTGGTAGGTTAAACCATGGTCTTCTAGAAGAGCCTCCAGAACTCATGGCCTTGCATGACAATGAAACTTTGTAAATGCGATTGAGTTTAGGATAAAGTGAGGAAGAGATTATAGAGATTATACCCCACAAGGCTGTCACTGGTGCCCTTTCTAAGAGGGCATTTGCTCTGGAGGGATCCAACAACAGAGGAGACACCAAGGCAGAGAGATGACAGGATTGGCGGGAAAAGCAAAGAGCCTTGTTTCAAGATGGAAAAAGAAACCACAAACCAAGGAGTATAAAGGACTTCTCCCTTTAGAACCTTTGAAAGAAACCAATCCAGACGGGATCATAACTTGTATAGTTAAGCTGATTCAGGCTCAAGACTTCAGTAAATTTGTTATGAATACACTTAAGTTTGCATGAGTGTGTGACTTCAGTGTCAGGGAACAAATACACAAACACATTCTAAGCTAAGCACCGGGCTTCAGATTTTGTCTGTACTTTTACATAGGTGTTATTATTGTTGCTATTTCTAGGAGAGAAGTAGAAGAACAAAGATTTTAAGTGGCTTGCCCAAGCTCCCTCAGCTAGCAGGTATCCAAGTCAGGCTCCATGTCCAGGCCAGTGGCTGCTCAGAATATGTTCTTTAGCATTGTGCTCAAAACCGTTTTTCCACTAGCACCCAGTGTCCCTGTGAGCACCCTTCTGCTGTGTCTATAAACTGCCCTGGCCTGTGCAGCGTCATCTATTCCATCCAATTTTATTCTTCTGCTCCCTCATAGACTCAGAAATTTGAGGAAGATTCCTGAGGAATTTCCCAGTTAAACTGGGATTAGCATGATCACCTCATTACCATTTTTGATCATCGATAACCTTGGCCCAGTAGCCAACCAAATAAACAAAAACTATATGGAAATTTATAAGTTCTTAATAAGGCGATGGAGCTGTGCAGTGGTAGCAGGATTAGAGGTTACCAGACCCTCACTTAGAAATTCAGCCAAGCAATTTGTCTTACCCACTCTGAGCTGAAAATGATCTGGGTGACACAGGAGCATGTCAGAAGTGGAAGTAACAAGATATTACCTTCCATCATGGGGTGGGACTTTGAGGGTCACCCACACTCCTCTGAGTAACCCCCTCAACCATGCTTCTAAAATAAGCCAAGTCAGTTCCTCATTGGTGTGGTGATATGTTATAAATTTAATAAAACCAATCTGGGATATAAGAGAATAGATCCACCCACAGTCATGCCAGGAGGGTCAGAGAGTGGTAACTCACACCTTTAATCCTAGTATGGGGAAAGACTGGGAGTGGTGACCTACGCCTTTAATCCATAACTCTAGAGACAGAGATCTTTCTGTGTTTCTGTGAGTTCAAGGCTAACTACCAAATAGTAGTAGCCCACACCTTTAATATTAACCTGGATGTGAAACAACTGGGCAAAGAAGGTAGGTGTAGAAAGACAGATTCATTCTGTAGAAGCAACAGAAGCAAGGCAGAGGAAGCTGGAAGTTGGCTGGGTGAGATTTGACTGTGGTGTTTCCTCTCTCTGATTTTCTAGCCTTTCTCTGATATCTGGATCTTCATTTCACTTAATACAACAGGAATTCGTGCAGCACATTGGTTCACCAAACAGTGTACACACACACAACAAAATAAAAAACTTTTAAAATCATGTACTTGTAATTAGAAGTCATTGCCAGATCTCCAACTTTCCATCAGCTAGATTGTCTTGTCTGAATCCAGAGTGGGTTTAAAGGGTGGTGTATACAAAATGGGTACCATGGAGGGAAAGAATTGCCATACATAAAGATATTTATTAGTTGATGTTCTAGGTTTTTTATTCTATTGCTGTGATAGACACCATGAACAAAAGCAGTTTAGGAGAGAAAAGGGCTTATTGTGGTCTGTTACTGAGGGAAGTTAGAGCAGGTAGCCAAGGCAGGAGCCTGGCGGCAGGAACTGAAACAGACCACAATGAACACTGCCTACCGGCTTGTTACTTATGGCTTATTCAGATCTTTACACAACCCAGGTGATCTGGGCCTTCAAACATCAAGGTGATTTCCCTCCAACCCCCATAGGTTTGCTTATAGGCAACCCGATGGAGCCAATCCCTCAACTGAAATTCCCTCTTCCCAGATAACTGTAGCTTGTTTCAAGTTGATAAAACAGCAAAACCTGGACAGCCTTACTTTGCATAATACTTTTTGGGTTGGTTTTGGTTTTTGAATAAGTTGAATGAAATCCAGTGTATCCCAGGAACCCTTATATATCTGAGGGTGACTGGGTGCTGAGCTTTCTTTATACCCCTCGCCCAAAACCAAATGGTTCTATGATTTCTCAACACTGACTGAGTATCCAACAGTTAACCCAGGGTTAGTAGGGAATCAACAAGCTAAGGACCCCATCCTGTAAGACTGCCTTCACCCCTGCCAGCTGCAAATGAGGTATCCACCTTATTCATGCTTCTTTTAAGCCAGTTACAGACTTACAAGTTGCTCCCAAGCCTTAATAATGAATAAAACCAAATTGAAAGCACTCATATAAGCACTCTTGTATGATTATTGGTATCTTATAAAGGACACAGTGACCCAGGAACAGAGAAAAGATGGGGAGTGTCTAGCCCTCCCTAAAGGTTCTACCTTCGTACCGCTTCATACTTCCCATGAAGAAGCTCAAACATGTTTTATTGGCATTCCATTATGTAAGCTCACTTGTTTAAATCATTAGTTGTTCAAGGGCTGACAGTGTGGCTGACGGTGTGGCACAGTGATGGTGTTGAAGATAGGTAAAGAAGACTCTCTTCTATTCTTAAACAATATACCATTTGAGTCAAGTCCCGGCACATGTTTCTTCCACACCTTGACTTTTAATATCCAGCTTTCTTGTTCTATTCAGAATTCCTCTTGCAATAACATTATTTCATTAAAATTTAATATTAAAAGATTTCTACCATCTCACCTCTATGACTGTTTGATCCCCTATTATATTAAAAATACTTTTCTGTCATATTTAAAGTTTGATTAACACAGAAATTAGAGTGATAAAAAAGATAATTTCATTCTCAGAAAAGTGTGGTATCTCCCAAGGAGGAAGGAGATTGCGTGAAGGCCCTGTCAACTGTGAATAACTGTGTAGTGTCTCTGTCAGGATGGGGGGAATGGTACCCTTGTTGCTGGCATGAGGACTTAAATTAAGAACAGGAAATCCAAACACATCTAGTTATTTCTCATCCAGACTTTCATTAGCTGGGTCATCTGTCATTCCCAATATTGATTCTTAAGTAAGCTAGTATCACAGTATCATATCTATCTTCTAAAATACATTTCCCCCGTTTAGAAAAAATTCCAATTAATCAGTAACTTCAAAGAGAGGTGATATATTAACAGGAAGGAAATGTGGTAGAGAAACTTTCATGTGAGATGTGAATTTCCTTTCTTACTTTGAGACTACTAAAAACTTTCCCCTGTGGCTCCTGTGCTATATTTTAAGGTTTTTGAAAGGAAGCCACTCCATCACCATATCCCTAAATGTAATAAAACATCATAGTACCAGAAGAAGCACGGCAAGGTGATGAGGGAGATTTCCCTACCTGTTTTCTTTATCACTGAACATTCAGAATCAAAGCAAAGAGGACTGACATTGTACCTGAGAGAATCAAGGAACAGGTGATTGACACTAACAGTACAAGAAGATGCTACAGAGTAGCTATCAGATTGAGGAAAAATAGTAGCTATTTTGAAAATAATATACCCCCCCTTTTGTGGATTTATTTTGAGACATAGTCTCATTCTGTAAACAATACTTGTCTTGAACTTGGGGGCAGTTCTCCTGCCTCAGCCTTTCAAGTGTTGGCATTGCAGTAAGCTGCATTCGAAGATATCCTGGATGGGGATGTAGTTCAGTTGGTAGAGTGCCTGGGTTCCAGCTCCAGCACCATACACACCAAATACTGATTCAGGCCTGTAATCCTAGCTCTGGTTGGGTGGAAGTTGGAGAATCAGAAGTTCAAGGTCATTCACACTTCCTAAGTTCAAGGAGAGCCTGAGGTACAGGAAACCCTGCCTCAGAAAGTGGGCAGGGGCTGGAATTGTCGAAATGATTTTGATAGTACAAAACTTTATAAGTAGACCTCACTTTGAAAAGTACTGTTCAAGACAAAGAATGACAACTGAGCTACATTCAATTAGGGCATCACTACGGGAGTAAATGGCAAGCCGAGGAATGGAGGCTGATGTTCCTATATTCCTGATAAGAATGGGTTTTTAGACTGCATTAAAACTCCTGTATATATCAAGGAGAAATTGACTACTCAGTACAAGTTGAGCAAAGCTCTGAACTTTCCCACGGGGGCCTGTTCAAGGCAGTGGTTACCATTTGTTGGGGACATGGTGGGAAGAACAGAGAGGTCTCTGGGCACCTACGGTACTCACCAGGATAACTGAAATCTCAAATGGAATTTTCAATATATGTGAATATATGGAATACATAAGAAGCTCATATGTGTTATAGTAAGTAAAATTTGAAAGCAGTTAGCTAGAAGTACTTAGCAAAATACGTGCATATCTAATGGCCCAGAAAACCTCACTGACATTGGCATGTTTATTTATATATACATATATATGAATGAGACAAGGTATCTTGTAATCTAGGTTGGCCATGAACTCACTATGTAGCTTTGAACTATGTAGGGTTGACCTTGAACTATTGATCTCTTGCTTTCACCTCCCAACTTCAGGGATCACAGGTGTGTATCTTTAACAATTTTATTCAGTAGTAGGGAAATACAGAACAATATGTTTCAGCATGATACCAAGAAGCAAAATTTGAAGTAGTAGTTGACTGTATGCCAACAGGCTTAAGATTCCTCTGGTGTCTAGAATGGTGGGAGTGGACACTACAGATGGACCCGTCACTTCAGAGTAATTTGCTCCTCTTGAGGGCAAATGAGGACTCTGGGGTGACAGTTGCTCTTATTCTATCCTTATGATGTGAAGGTGTTACCTGTGGCTTCCATAAATAAACTCACCAGTTATCCCTCATCCTTTGACACATGCCCCTTGTTCTTGGAATCTCAAGGGACAGAAGTCAAAGTACAGTTTTGTATGTGGTATTCATCCTGTCACCAAGGTGACTGTAATGTTAAATACACCAATGTGGTTACTTCATTTCAAATGCCTTAATGCTAAGTAGTATTTCTTTATATTCTGCTTTAAAAGTCCTCTGTAAGGATAATTAAGTTGGGCATGAGGACTGGGGATAGATGTATTTTTCAGTAAAGGCAAGCATAAGGATCAGAGTTTAATACCCAGAACCCATGTGGGGAAATGCTCAGCACAGTGGTACAGATCTGTAATCCAAGCATCAGGGAAGCAGAGACAGGCAGATCCCTGGGCTTGCTGACAGGCAGCCCAGTCTAATTCAGGAGCCCCAGACCAGTGAGAGAACCCATTGCAGAAAACAACGTGGATGATTCCAAAGGAATAACACTAGATAGAGACTGACCTCTTGGTGTCTCCACAAATGTGATATACTCACACATGCACTTCCACATACATTAACACACATGTGCATACTAATTGAATAAGCATATATTGGAGATGTAAGTATCCTATGTAAAAAGAAATCCGTTGTCATAGTTTTCTTTTCTATGAAGAGACACCATGATCATGGCAACTCTTATTTTAAAAAAAAAAGAATTTAATAGGGATTGGATTACAGTTTCAGAGATTCAGTCCATGGTCATCAAGGTGGGAAACATGGCAGCACTCAGGCAAACATGGTACTAGTGAGGTAGCTGAGAGTCCTACATCTGGATCTGCAGGCAGCAGGAAGAGCAAGACACAGGGCCTGGCTTGATCTTCTGAAATCCCAAAGCCCACTCCCAGTGACACACTTCCTCTAATAAGATCATACCTACCTCAACAAGGCCACACCTCCTAATCCTTCTCAAGGAGTGCCACTCCCTATAGACCAAGCATTCAAATATATAAGTTAATGGGGATATTTTTATTAAAGCCACCACATCCATATGGAAAAGTTTTCCCAAGCTAGAACATTGATTACATTAAGGAAGCTGAGTGTGGGCTGTGTGCGTGTGTGTGTGTGTGTGTGTGTGTGTGTGTGTGTGTGTGTGTGTGTGTGTGTGTGTGTGTGTGTGTGTGTTTGACATGAGCTAGAGTTATGTGAGAAGAGTGAGTGAACCTCAATTGAGAAAATGCTCCCATTCTATTTGCTTATAAGCAACTCTGTGGAGCATTTTCTTGATTGATGTAAACATGGAAGGGCCCACACCACCATGGGCAATGCCATCCTTGGGCAGTGATCCTTGACTGTATAAGAAAACAAACTGAGCAAACCAGTAAGCAGCATTCTTCCATGGCTCTGCTGTAATTCTCAGCCACAGGTTCCTGCCCTGCTTAAGTTCCTATCTTGGCTTCCTTGATAGAGATGTATACACTGAAGAAAGCCTTCCACCCCAAGTTGTTTAAATCATGGTATCTATCATAAAAACAGAAAATAAACTAAGACTCTGTATATGTGTGTGTGTATATGTATGTGTGTATGTATGTATATATATGTATATATGTATATACACACACACACACACATATATATATATGTATATATATATATATGTGTGTATATATATATATATATATCTTCATTGTTTGAAGTTCTAGAAACCACTAGAATATGTTAAAAATTTTTAATGAATTAAAGAAAAAACAAAAATCATCTTCCACCTTTAGGTTCATCATGCTTTCTTGGAAATAAATAATAAATAATTCATTTAATAAATGATCAAGAAATTAGTAAAACTTATTCTCTAATGTCTTACCAGAATTTAAACCCTCAACCCTGAATTCACTGTGGCCATTATATTCACCACCCAAAATATTTAATATAGATCGCATGCAATGGGGTCCCGGATACATTCATCTCCTAACAACCACTTTGTTATTTTGTTCTTTATAGAGGCTTTAGTCTGTTTGAGGTGACTTTGACTGAACAAGCTCTTGGTCATAGAAATTTGGAGAGAGCCTCTTTAAGATAAAGTGATCTCAAACTTGGTATCTCTCTACCTTCCTGGTGCCTATGGTAAGACTTAAGCTCAAAAAGGAAGAGTGAGAGATTTCTGGTCAATCAATCCTTTTGAAGAACAGGTCCAGAAGTCCTATGCAAGAATGATATATATGCAAATAGCTCTAGTTTTTAGAAGTATGTGATGTTTATGGCTGATCTACAGATGAAGTAGAATATAAAATGGTATAGGGACATTTCCCCAACTTGGATAGCTGAAGCTTCCAGTCTTATAAACAATGTTTACTGCCTTTTATAAGCTTCAGTCAGTGGTTTGAAACAATACATCTCACATATTCTGCTGTGCTTTCTCCAAGGTTCCCTTTGACATCTCTCTGCCTGCTATATTCAACCTGGAGAGACTTTTTGATCTTGCAAATGGTTGCATCGTGTCAGTAGGAAGCCTTTTCAACTGGGTGGTGTCAATCATTCCCTGAACATCCTTTACAGGATAACTCTGAAGAAGATTGAATTGTTACTGATTTATTTCTAAAGTTTTTAATCTTATAAATAACAATATTTTCTGTTATGTTGAACTTGAGAAGTTTGTTTATTTGACTTGGGAAGAAATTTTTGACCTTGCATGTTATATGCTTCTGAGGGGCATCTCGGCATGGAGTTGTATTGTACCAGCTTTGAAATTCTGTGTACCTGGGTCTGGGCAGCAACTTCACCACATGCCTACTTTGTACCTTTAAAGACTTAGCTTCAATTCTTACGCTTTTGCATCTTCATCTTTAGAATGGATATTTTAGTATCTGTCTCATAAGAGTGTTATTATGTATTAGAATAAGTGAAGTAGCTTAGGTGCTTAGCAGAGGCTGATGGAATGAGAGACCATAGAGGGTCTTTGCCTGGTAAACTGGAAGAGCACCAGACATTTTGTCTGCTCATCTAGCATCTAACCATGCCAATACTAGCCCTTACCAAGCTCTGACACAGGAATGGATACTCATAAAAATAAAATAATTATTAAATAAGAAAAGTTGATGTGCAATTTTATGTTTGTACTCATTTCAAAATGTACACATAGATAAGGTTCCAATGTTTGGGAACAACTGAACTCCAATGGGCCTGTGCATTATATAATGGGAATGAAGCTTTTAGCAAGAAGTTAGACATAAGAAAAATTGGGCATTTGAGACTTTATTATAATTTTGCTGTCAGTAGGAAAGCTAGAGAAGAGAGGTATGAGCGTACCTATGATGTATTTATTTGTGAAGGAACTGACAGCTATCTATCTGGAGTGCGTCACGTTTTGATGCAAAAGGGTGTACACTCCAAGATGAACTAGAATGAAGTCTTGAAGCTGAATCAGTAAATGATAGAAAACTGTTAGGGGTGGATCAGGTGAGGAGAGACAAGGTCCTGACTAGAAGACAGCAGGAGAGAAAAGCTAAGAGCAGAGTAACAGCTTGGCTGCCAAGAAAGATACACATATAAGATCTAATAGAAAAGGCAGTCAGCCAACAGGAGAACAAGCCACAGTAAAGGAAAAAGACCAGTGAGCTCAGGGGAAAGGCCCTACCTGATGACTACGCCCTCATGTGAAATTTGGCCCAAGCAGAGAAGCCATTCAAATGGTGAATGCTATTCCATGTCCTTTGGTGGAAGATGGGGGTTTATGAATGTCTCTACTGTGTTAAAGGACAGGTTTGCATTTCTTAATATAGAAAGTTAACATTACATAAAGGTTGGCATCAAGGGCCCAGAAAGCTACACATTTAACAAAACATGGCAAGCAAGCAGGGCCATTCACTTCAACTTCTTGTTAATTCTCCAGAATCCAAGGTAGTCAACTGTCATCCTTCACTACTAAGATTTTCCTGGTTTGACACTTAATTTTCTTATAAGCATTAATGAATATAATTGCATAGACTTTTAAAAGAATCATAGAACAATGTCATAGAGGACTATAATATTTTCTGAGTAAATGGCCAGATAGAGACATGCTTATGATCCAGGCAAAGTGACACATGAGCTTTAAGAAAGAGGGAGTCCAAGATGTCACCAAGACCTCCATCATTATTACTAATGCCATTGTTGCCCACCCTTTCTGGAGTTGCCATGCCATGTTGGTTGTTACTGCACGTGAATTATGTCTCTTTGTCTTCACAAAATCTATGACCACATTGTCTTACTGGCCTCATGTTACAGAAAAGGAAACAGAAGTCTAAAGCATTTATGTCACTTGTTCAGTCATCAGAGCCATTCACAGCTGCAGCCAGGATTTAAATCCTGCCTGGAGAGTATGAGCTCTTCAGTGCAAACTGGGTAGTTCCTTCCCATTCTTGCCCCTAATCCATGACTCAGGGAAATCTCTAAGTCAAGGGAAAGTGAGACATCACTGATAGACAACCTATCATCTACTTTAGGAGTAGATATTATTATAAGTGATCTGTAGACCTGAATAGATGGATCCTCTAAGACACACGGAGATGATCAGAGAGGTTGTTATCCATGCCAGGATGTTGACTTCCTACGAGGAAGACGTGTCTCTTCCAACCTCTGCTGCTAATGTAGCATTTCCGTGCATTTGAAAAGCTGGTCCTTTTTCTGTTGTTTACAGACACTATTGTGATCGGCTGTTATTTTGCTTGAGAAAAACACTGTCTACCACAGAGCCAGACCCTGTAGTCACAGTTTCCCCATTTTAAGCTATCATTCCAGAAATTCCCTGTATCTTCTAAAATAAGAGAGACAATCCCTAATGCTGGAACAGTCTTAGACACTGAGGAAACGATGAAGTGGGCGGATGTACAAATAAACAAAAGTCAAAATTTACATGGATGAAAAATGTGTTTATTTTCAGAAATGTCTTGTAAGAGTTTTTTCAAGACCATATTAAAATTTTCACAACTGCTTTTATATTTTCAAAGCCATCTTCCATATCTGTAAACACTTGCCAGCAGACGTCTGTGATGTTTTCCACTTGTTTTAATTATAACAGAGACAGTAGGAAGCAAAGAGAAAGAGAGAGACAGATTTCAAATCAGGGGAAGGAAGACTGGCAAGGGGAACCAGGGCCTGAAGCTGAGGTGTGTGAACTAGAAGACAAGCCTTTACGCTACCTGGCTTATTCCTCCAAGGAACTGAGATATAACTTGTCTATCTGCCATCCATTTGGATGCTTGGCTGCCATGTATGGTTTACAGCATGTGAGGCACATACGCAAGAGTGTAAGGTTGACATTATAAATGCCTAAGTAAATGATATGAAATATTTCTGCCTAAATTAGGGAGATGAATATCAATATATAGTCACCCCCCCAAACAGAATGATGTGTTTTACGTGACATATCTATATGCTAGGGGTGACATTTAAAGGCAAGTATAATAACAGTATTTATGGAATCATAATACATACATACTAAGTTTTAAAAAACAAGTTAATGGTTGGCAGCAAATTCCAGCTGTGGTCATCTCTTGGATGAAGAAGAGAAAATGAGCTCCAGGGAAAATTCTCAAGAGATTTCACTTGTATTTTTAATTTTTGTTCTTAAGCCAAATATTTGTTATGTAAGTCTCTCAGGTTTTTGCAAGCATATGTTTCATAAATTAAAAACAAACACCTCTCTCCTTGCCTCATCTTTTTGGTTGGCAAGCTTTGTGTAGTTATTGACATGTATACCTGTCAACAACTAAATGAGAGCTGTGATTCTCTTCTCATACATGACTGCAACTCAGTGGTTCACAGATCTGGTTCCATTAATTTTGTATTTTAATGACAACTAAAAATCATTTGAAAACTCATGTTAAAAACTATCCATATGCCCACTTTTAGAAAATCAATCTATGAAAACATTAATTTTTAATATAAAGTGTTATAGCCTTAATAAATGTTTAATTCAATGGAAGCAGAATCCCTACACAATTCCTGTCAGTTATAAATCCCCTTGTTATACTTTATATTATTTGATTTCCCCAAATTAGATCTGTGTTGAACCTTTCCCCATGGCTGCCTGATGGATAAAATCAGTTTATATATAAAGCCCACTTACCGTTCATACTTTCAACGTTTTATATATATATAAAGAAGTTTCTCTTTAACAAAGACTCATTTTCTGTTTTAACTTTCTCTTCAGTAATGATTTTCTTATGAATGAGTTACAATTTTGAAATTAAAATTTCTATGACAACCCTTTTCTATTTTTGTCATAAACATATGCATGATAAAGAGGGAGGCTTTGGTAAGAAAGCTGGGTTAAGAGGCACAGGAGTTTTATTACAAGTACATTTTCGATTGAAACTTCAGAGACAAGACAGAATTAATTGCAATTGGAATGAATTGCACTTGCTGTCCCTGATATTTTAGATCACCTTTATCTATTTTGTGTTCAACAGCTCAGAATGAATGGATCTGGAACCAGAACCTGTTCCAATATATACAGCTTTAAAGCCACCTTTTAAATCATCCACGTGGTGTAAGCTCAAGAGAGTCCTGAAGACTCTAGGATTTCTTGTCCCCTTGCTTTCCTAATTCAATTCTCTCCCTCAAGAGTCACAAGAATTTCTTGGAATGATTTCTCATCATTATAAAATGCAATTCGAACCTAATAGAATTTGTAAAATTGAAAGGTATAAAGAAAAAAAAAAGTTACCCAGAAGTCCACAGCTGTGTAATATCTAAGTTTAATATTTAAACATATTTCACTAAATCTAATTATTTTACTAATAGCTAAAGATAAACAATGGTCAAACAATGATCAGACTCAAGATTCAAGGCAACTTTCTATATTCCCTAAATGTAATATAGATTAGAGCGTGTTGGCTGGGAAAATGTTCAAGTTGGGAGTGTTTAGATCTGGTGGTTTGGATAAAATGCCATAAAATAATGAAGATGTAATTAGGTCCAAAGGAATTGTCCAGGGTTGTTCTCCCTAGTAATAAAGCACTAATGGTCCACAAAACAAAAAGAAATAAGGTCTTAATTTTGTCCTTTGTCATTTGCTCTCCCTTCCACAGATCCCCTGATGTCTCCCTGACAGACTTAGCTCATTCATTCAAATTTGTGGTTCATTTGAAATTTGCTATTTTTTTTTCATTTGATAGTTTTAATTCACTGTCTGTGAATTTTGCTACCTAGGCAAATGTCTTTTCTGAACCTTTTTAATTAAAAACATATTTTCAAACACTCACTGTATTTATTATTCTAGGAAATATGCAATATACAATGAATGGCAACTAGGCTGTCCCTGTCTTCAGTAACACATTTGATCTGGCAATATCACTTCTGTAGATATAACTGAAGGAAATAGAAGCAGTATATTAAAGAGGCATCTACACTCCCATGTTTATTTCAATGTCTCAGGATATAAAAACAAGTGTCTATCACCTGATGAATGAATAAAGAAAAACATAAAATCAAAATGGAATACCACTCAATTTTAAAATAAGCGAAGAGGGGACCCTGTTGCCTATGACTACATGGAAAAAACTGGAAGACATCATGTTAAATGAAATAAGCTTATCATCAGAAGGCATACCACAGAGCTCCACTTACATGTCAGCTTTCATAGAATTGAACTCTATGAATAAGTAATAGTATGGCATATACTGGGAGCAGAGGAGGGTTGTTTGGAAACATGTTGGTGAGAGCATATAAAATTTTATTAAGTGTTCTCACTACCAAATATGTATGTAAATATATACATTTATTAACTTGATTTGGTCATTTCAAAACAATATTTCATGTGTGATACAAGCTAGGGAGATATGTCTATACATGAGAGAGATTTTGCATATGTATATGAGAGAGAGAGAGCCCTTTGAATGTGATAGTTAAAAAATCACATTTTTCAAAGCTCTTGTCTAATGGCCCCAATTTACTGGCACAGGCCTCTCTCCTACCACAGTGTCCTTCTACCACATTTTCCCTAACCTCCATGAAACGCACCTATGTTCTAGTCATATGCATTCAATTTTGTGCATGCTAATTGCCCAGAAGGCAGACAGGAAGTATGGGTGGGGCTACCAGACTAAGAAGACTCAGGGAAGAGGATGAGGAGAGCAGAGAGGCCATGGAGACAAAGACTAAGAGAAAAGTTACTAAGACATGTGGCTAATCATGGGTTAGTTTAAGAGTAAGAATTAGCAAGTAATATGCCTGAGCCATAGGCCAAACAGCATGTAATTAATGTAAGACTTTGTATGATTATTTGGGACTGATAGTCCAGATCTTGGGGTGAGGCTGGGCCAGAAACTACTTACTTCAGTGAACCAATAAGTTTTATTGGGGTTACTTAAAAGGAGGAGAAATTAGACATGGACATGTATCAGCGAAGCCCACCCCAGTATAGGTAGCAACTCACAAAAGCTGGGAAACCTGGAGTACACTGCACAGCCTGCAAATGGTTCAGTACATTGGAGAATGTCCTTTCTAAGTGACTCTAGTCTATATATCTTCCAGGCAGTTCAGCTGATTTCTACTTCTTTCAGGCAGCTAGTCTGGTCTCAGAGTCTCCTTTGCAGCTTAGCTCTGTTTCCTCTGGCAAGAAGTGGCCTGGTGGGTCCTGTAAGTTTCATGGACTTCCTGTAGCTATTTTAAATTGTTTGCCTTTCTACTGAAGGAGTTTCCATACAGGATGAAGTATATCAATCTTAGAGTAAATTGATAACACAGCATGAAGTCCAGAAGGGGGTGCCAGATACCTTGGTCCAGGAATTGCCTGGGCTTGTGATTCAGCTGATGTAGGTGCTGGGATCCAAACTCTGGTCCCAGATAGAGTTACAAACTCTCTTACCTGCCAGGCCATTTCACTAGCCCCTCTTTTCTCATTTTGTTTCCTTTGTAACTTCACTTTTTTCCTTGATTTCAAAGATCCCTTGAGAGGACCAAGAAAATGCCATAACAGATTGCTCAGTCTTCTCTCAGAGATCAGGCCTCAATTTCAGATTCCTGAGACTGGCCAGGAAATTACTGAGGAGCCATGAACAAAGGACAATCAATCTCCAGCTCCTCACAGCAAAAAAGAGGGCCCTGGTACGTGCAGTCCAAGCCTGAGCCATAGATAGCTCAAGGTAATAACCTAATTAGGACAGAGCCTGGGACTTGTCCAGGCATGCCCCCAAATGGAAAAGTGATAGGCTTGACCAGCACCTGACTAGCCCTGGCCAATTAGAGCACACTAATATGATTGCTACTTTCTTCTGCCAATTATAGATAAAAAGACGTAACTGCCTTAGGACCTCCCCTTGGCTGTGCTTAAAAGGGAGCCCACACATCCCTCTCGCGGTCTTGCCATCTTGCCTTTGTGTGGGATGGCAGGTCCTAGCATGCTGGAATAAAAATATTCTTGCTGATTGCATATGTGAATGGTGGTCTTTTGTGGGACTTCTCCAGGTTATACCCTCAAGCTCAAGGATATTAACCCTCTAAAAAGAATTTGGTTGAGTTTTTCCTCAGGATCTCAACCTTTGTTTATAGTTTCATGTTTCTTATTTTTAGCACTATGGCAATGGGATATGGGTTATTTTGTTATTTATATTTAGACTGAGAAGGCTGGAGCCTGACAAGGGCCATGACATGCTATTGGTAACCTTGTCAGAGACTAGACCTTAGTTTCAATTTATTGGAGCTGGCTGGAGCTGAGCAAGCAGTTCTCAGGAAAACCACAGCTGAAAGTCAACCAATGAGCAAGCCTTCCTCAGCCTTCTGCTGGCTACAGATAACTTTTCCTACCTGCTGCTGGACAGTCCCTACCCACTAGCACCACCTACCAATGCTATGAACTTTTTGTTTAAACCACCTATCAGCCCCCAGACTAACCTCCCCTCCCTGGAATTCCAGTAATCCTGCCAACTTCTCTGGGGGTTGCCCTCTGCCACTTTGTCAGATAGTTAAACCCCACATTTTGGAAATTCCAATAAACGTTCTTGATGCATATGTGACCAGGAATCTTTAATTGGGCTTTTTGCAGACCCTAACAAGACATAGTAAAAGGGGGGGTGGTTATAAAGGTCTTTTGAAGTGTAGTTTCAGTACAAAGATAAGATTTTTTTAGATCAGAAAAGAAATACATAGAAACTAATATGGGTAGGGAAGTAATGTGAGCTGGGTTGAGCTGGGAACTCAATGCTTGATTAATTGATTGATTGATTGATTGATGACATCATTTGCTTGGCCTTCACTAAGGGTTAGCACAGATCAGGCCATGGGTGATCCAGTAGTTTGTGTTAACGGGCAAATTCATCACATATAAGATTAATGGCACTGTAAAGGGGAAACAGGCAATACCCTTAGAGCACACATGAGAATTCTGAATCCCAGCACTGATCCCCCAAAAGATTTCATGTGAGTCCTCACAAGATCATTCCATAAATAAATATATCTCTAACCAAAGC
Organism: Phyllotis vaccarum; assembly: GCA_033318265.1. Taxonomy (NCBI): domain Eukaryota; kingdom Metazoa; phylum Chordata; class Mammalia; order Rodentia; family Cricetidae; genus Phyllotis; species Phyllotis vaccarum. The sequence continues at coordinate 32,413,865 of JARWLC010000014.1, forward strand.
CTACAGCAAAACTGGGCACTTTCCCAAGGTCAGTTCAGAGGTTTCAGAATCATTTTTAAAGGATTTATGCATTTTAATTTTCCAAAAATAATATCGTCTTCTGATTAAAGAGTTTACAGTAGGAGGCATGCAGCAAGGGAGGGCTGTTGAGGGAAGGAATGCATTCTTATTGATCCAGAAAGGAGTTTTATTTCCTATGAGGGAAAATACTTCAATGTGGCCTTTGATTTAGAGCAGTTTCACTGGTTAAAATACTTTTCAAATGTATTGAGGTTGGCCCGGAGAAGCGCATGGGATGGCTATTTTGCAAGACTTCAAAGGCAGGTGTTTTGAGCTGCTCAGTGTAAGTGGGATTAGTCTTGGCCCAGGATTCTGAATACGTGCTGCAGCAATTCAGGTATTCAAAAACCCTGAGCTTGAGGAGCCCTCTGTCAAAACCCAAGGCAGAGAAAGAGATGATCCTGTAGATGCAGAATGGAAATGGATACTCTTCTAGCTACTTCTCACTTAGGATTTCTGACTGGAAGAAAGTGCTTTTCTGGCATGAAAATATTTTTAGCTGATCTGATTTTAATAGAATAACTAGTACACATCTTTAGAAGAACCACAGATGGGCCATTCAGTTCAGTTCTCAATTACATGTTTATACTCAACGCTGAGCTGTTGCCTTCAAGAAACTGGCGTGGGGCCCGAGAGAGGGCTCAGCAGTTAAGAGCACTTGCTGCCAGAGAGATGGAATTTAATTCCCAGCACCCATGTTAAGTGTCTCACAACTGCCTTGAACTCTTGTTCCAGAGGATCTCATATCCCCTGCCCTCTTCTGGTGTTTGTAGGCACCCACATTCATGCAAATATTCACGTAAGTAAAACTAAAGTGTTTTTAAGTGCAGTTTAAAGAAACAAGCAGCCCATATTGATCAGCTGCATGGTATAGTGGGTAAGAGACAGGCTCTGTCACCAGATGGTTGGGATTAGAGTTGAAGACTTCCTATTTGCCACATGGATGAGTTGAGTGTGTGTGTGTGTGTGTGTGAGAGAGAGAGAGAGAGAGAAAGAGAGAGAGAGAGAGAGAGAGAGAGAGAGAGAGAGAGGGAGGGAGGGAGGGAGGGAGGGAGGGAGGGAGGGAGGGAGAGAGAGAGAGAGAGAGAGAGAGAGAGAGAGAGAGAGAGAGAGAGAGAGAGAGAGAGAGAGAGTTATTTTATGAAATAGTCTCTCACTGAACGCTGGCCAAGGAGTTTTGAGGCCCTGCCTCTCTCTGCTTGTCTAGCACTTAGGTTACAGCATACTCTCTCTCTACCACCTGGCCTTTTCTATATGTGTTGGCATCTGAAGCTTGATCAGTTGAGTTGATGCCCTGACTGTTGGGCAATATTTCTTTCCTTTTTTTTTCTTTTCTTCTTTTTTTATTTTTTTTTTAACTTCTCTGTACTCCAGCTCTGTCATCTGCTCAGTGTGAGATAAAGCATCTAGAACAACCATGCTTGGCACATCGGCTGCTCCCCAGGAGTTATCTTTAACTCTTTTTGAATTCTTATCCACACTTTCATACACCTTTCAGGGATGCCTAGTTCTGCCAAGAGAGAGCACAGGGTGCCATTGTATTCTGCGCTTTTTTGTTTCTTTAATGTTAAAGAGTTCAGCTCTGATAATGGTAGATTTCATAAAACTTTCATATGCCAGTCACACCTGTGAACTCTGGATCATAAAATAGTGCAAGCAACTATAAAATCTGAATTAAAATAATTGTTTAAAGCAACAAAGGGTAATGACTGAAAACAGGCAGAGCCTGGAGGAAACATGATCCTTGAAATCTGGGAACAAACTGAGATCCACATTTAGCAGCTCTCTCTCCAAGGCCCACCTTCTTGTCTTGTCTCATGAGGTATTTGTGTGCTGCTTGACGGTGGGGGTGAATGCAGAGCAAGGCATCATTAAGCAATTTCATTATGACCTCAACACTCCAGGGGGTGTGTACACAAGCCTGGATGTTGCTGCTTCCCATACACATAGCACATATAATTGGACGTGTCCACCTCTCACATAACCAGTGGTGCGAGGTGTATGTTCCTCATTAAACACAGGAGTAATGTGGAGCATCATCAGGTGAGAATGGCCACTGCATCACTAAGCAATAGAAGCTTTTCAGCTCCACCATAATCTTAAGGCGTCGTGGTATGACTGAGCAAAACTTCATTACAAGAAATATGACTGTACAAAAGGGAATCAGGAAGAAGAAAGAAGTGGCTAGACTGAGGCTTCGGGTCTGTCTCAGAAGAAGGAGTCTCACCCCCGAGGAGAAAGCCAGAACTCACTCAAACCAGGGCACAGATTGTCTTCAAACTGTTGGTTGTCTACCATAGTGCAGAGCACCTGCTGAAACTACAGGGAGCCCAGTGACAGGTGATGGCGGCAAGATGCAGAAAAGAAAGTTCTAGATAATCCAAGTTTTCAAGGCAAGTGGATGAAACTTCCTGAATTTCTTGTGCTTTTCATTGACACCTAGGAGCTAGGCCTGCAAATAAGAACTCCGGAGAATGCAAAAAGAAGCCAGCACCCTGACCCTCCCCAGAAGGACATGATCTGACAGTCATTTAACTCTGTGCTCAGACCAACCCAACCCTCCTCACAGGAAAGCAGTATGTCTCCTGAAGCTTAACACTCCCGTTATACAATATGAAGTTACAAAACATCTTATGTAGAACCAACAGGGAAAATATGACCCACAGCCTGAGGGAAAAACAATAACCCTCCCCCAAACAGTTCCAAACAGCAGAAATAAAATATGAAGGCTTTAAAATTACAATGATGCTGGTGGAAAATCTATCAGACAAGATTGATATAGGGGGTGGAAAAGCTGAGTTTTATCAGGAGAGATTTGGAAATGAAAAAGAATTCAATAATGCAAATCCTGGGACTGGCAATTTCACCCAAAAGTTAAAAATCATTCGGTGAACTTAAAAAGCAAAGTAGGCTCTATGGAAAGGGGGAAGAGAGGAGTGCCCTTGAAACAGACCAAAATGAAGGAATACTTGAAGAGAGAGACAAAAAATTCAAAAATTGTAAGCAATGGAGTCTAAATATTTTGGGTTTGTGTGGTGTGTGTGTGTACATATGTGTATATATAATGTATATATAATATATATGCATGTTCACCAACACACAGCACATCTTATGCACCAGCACATCTCATGTATAGCATCACATCTTATAGTCCATCACATCTCATGTATATCACACCTCATGTATCATCACATCTCATGTACCATCTGAGTTCTGAGGGTTATCATGCTTGTGTGGTGAGCACTTTACTGGCTGAGTTCTCTTTGTAGCTGATAGATAGTCTAGAGAACATTAAATTGAAGCCCTACAAAGAAGACAAAAATTATTTTAAAAGATGATAAAACCTCAGAAAGGCAAATATTGTGTGTTTTATTTCCTGTAGAATCTAGGTTTTAAAAAGATGTGAAAGACAGTTTTATTTGGACAGAGGAAGGGGCCACTGGGCAAAGACAGAGGGAACAAGAAGGTGACAGTGTGAATCATTGAGCTACATTAATACATATTAAAAAGGCCATAACCACTCATTTCCTAAAATTCACTGCAATAGTCATACATTATAAACAAGAATAGAAAAATACTTTTTCTAAGTTGAGTTTAAAACATTAAACACACTTAGATTCAGGGATTCTGAATGAGCTCCACAGAAGGACAAGAAGAAAAGCAAACACATGCAAGTCCCAGTCGAGCTTCTGAAAACCAAGGAAAAATATTTATACCCCAAAGAAAGGACACATTACAAAATACCAAAAAAGGAATGACCAGAGTGAAAGCCGACTTCTCATCAGAAACATGAGGCTAAATAACAATGGGGAGTTCTCTGTAAAGCACAGGTAAAAGCCCTTGCTGCTCAGCTCTGGTGACTCAAGTTCAATCCCTTGGATCCACATAAAGGTGAGAGGTGACAGACTCCACAACATTGTCTTCCGATCTCACTTATGCACCATAGCATCTGTGCACCCACATTGCCTTAGTTCAAATAAATAAATCAACCAAGTAGCCTAGTTGACTGGCACCAGATTTATATTCAAGCATGTTACTAATCATATTAGCTATGAATAGACCAAAGCTTTTGGTGAGAAGCAAAACTGTAGACAACTATGGTGACTTTTGCCAGGACTTGAGGGACTGAAACAGAAGTATTGTTGTGAGTTTAGGCTAGCCTATGGTACATATTACATTCTAGGCTAGCCTGAGATACAGTGTTTCTTAAAAACAAAAGAAAACAAAAAGCAGATATTGTATGCACTAACAGGTGGAAAACAAAAGAGTAGAGACATGGATACCATTCAGACACTGAACCTAAGAAAGATGCTTGGACATAATAATAATAATCAGATTTCATTTATTTTCACTTTTATGTGTGTGTGTGTCTCTGTGTGTGTGTGTGTCTGTGTCTGGGTGTGCACAGAGGACAGAAGAGGACACTGAGAATTCTCCTCTATCACCCTCTGTCTGTTCCTTTGAGCCAGGGTCTCTCCCTGAATCTAGGGCTCATGTTTGTAGTATTAGGTTTCTGGTCCAGAATTTCCTGTCTTGCCTCATGGCCCAGACTTTCTGGCCTAGCCTGGTAGCTTGGACTTTCAGACCCACAGTCCCATAGTCCCACTGAAACACACAGACGCTTCTATTAATTGTATGCTGGTTGACCTGGGGCCCAGGCATAGCTAGCTCTTGCTCTTAATCTAACCCATGATTCCTATCTTGTTCAGCCAGGTGGCTCGGTACCTTTTCTTAGAGCAGCATTTCAACTTCTTTCCTCTGCATCTGTTGGCATCTCTTCATGGTGTCTCCATGGCTTCTCTGTGGTATTTCTGCTCTGTCCTTCCTGTTCTCAGAGTTTTCTTAGGCTGGTAGCCCTGCCCACACTTCCTGTATTAAACTAGTAGGTGGGACAGTTATTTACAGTGTAATAACATAATCTCCCTACACATGTTTTCTCAGCTCTGGTGGAAGACAAAATCCCAATGATCCTCTAAATTGTGATTATATATTTATGTGGATATCTGGCTTGTTACAATGGTGCTGTGATCCAAAATCTGGTCCTCATAATTGCACAGAAACTATTCTTAAATGCTGAGCCATCTTGTAAGCCCCTCAAGTTTGATTTCTACACATCTATTCAGTGATTCTCTCAAAGGAGAATTTTGCCTTGATTTAAAAAGTGTTTTGTTATGTGCTTTAGACCATGTGGACTCTGAGCTACAGATAAGGGCTAATGTCGATGCTTCAGAGAGGGAGGTAAAACTGCTTGAGGAGAGTGACAGATCTGTGTGGGCACAGAAATTAATCTTTCAACATTCAACGTTTAGTATAAAAACTGAGCCTATCTCAAAATGAATGGGGTCCAGGCAAACCTGGATTGTTACCCTACAAAGGGGCTCTTTGTCTTAGAAATAGAAGAGTAAGAGTGTTATGACGGAAGAGGGAAAAAGTAGATAGCTGTGAGGTGATAGGCTGTACAGGAGGAGAAAGAGCCCTTTCAATAATCCCTCAGATTTTAGATAATTCTAATTAATCAAAAAAGTATATTTAAGATGCAAACAGTGATGCAAAGGGTGTGAAAATTGTATTCATTGTGCATAGATATTTGGGGTCAAGGGTAATGAGGATGCTATTTTGGTGACTTTGTAGAAATCACGGAACAGGTTCAGAATCCTTCATGAGCTACGGCACAGGAGATCTGAGAAAACGTAGGACGTGTCTGTGCTGGCTAGTTTCTATCAACTCAACACTAACTATAGTCATCTGTGAAGAAGAAACCTCAACTGAAGAACTGTCTCCATCAGACTGGCTTGTTTCTGGGTACATTGCATTTTCTTAACTAATAATTGATGTGGGAGGGCCTATCCCCCTGTGGATAGTGCCTCCTTCTAGTAATGTATTACCAGAGTTATTTGAGAAAGCAAACTATGGAGATCAAGCCATAAAACAGAATTCCTCTATGTGGTTCCTGCTTCAAGGTCCTGCATTGGCTTCCTTGGTTGGTGGACTGTAATTGTAAGCTGAATAAACCCATTCGATAACACCCCCCCCCCGCCCCAGTTTGCTCTGATTGTGTTGTATCACACTAACAGAGAAGTGGGCTAGAATAATGTCATGCTTTCTTTTCTGGTTGCTTCAATCACCCTGGAAACCACCTCTCAAGACATCAGCCCATCATAGCAGGGAAGTCAAGATGCTTGAAGCTTGTGTCCTCAGGCAGGAAAACAGGGCAATGAAGGTTCACTCAGCTCACTTTCTCTATTTTATATAGTCCAAGATCCCCCATAAGAGAATGGATCCTCCACCAATTAAGATGGGTCACCTTACGCAATTAATAATCTAGATACTCCTATTATGGCCAAAATGTATCTCTTAGGCCACTCTAGATTCTGTCATGTTCACAACACAATCACAGTATTTTAAGAGTGACATGACTGAAATTATGTCTTCATTTTGTAAGTGTAGTCATTAAAAATTTTTGAAATTTGGGTGATGAGAAATAGTCCTCTACTTGAGTCCTACAATAAAGGGTGCTTGGCATTCCTACACCTGGGAAGTCCAGAGGTAAGGGGACTTCAGGCTTCATTCAGTACAAGGGTTCCCCATTGCATGTGAGCCCTGACCCACTTCTGAGAAAGAGGTTCAGCTGTTATCTTCCTCATGGATTTTTCATCTTCACACTGTTTTCCCTCGTGATGGGCATAGAGGCTCCAAGGTGCCCAGTATCACAGAACACTTGTGCAAAAGACCAGGTAGATGTTCCTATTGCACCCAGTCAACTCTGTAAGTTCAGAGCCTGTGAGGCCATAGAGAATCTATCAACACAAAGTGTAGCTGTTATCCAATATAACATCATAAATTTGAGTATCGTACATCTGTGTGTCATAAAATATTATTCTTTGGAAATTTCCTTACAACAAATTAAAAACACAAACTTTTCCTTCACTTAAGAGTGGAGCAAAGGATAGGTGGTGCCCCAGATTTACTTTGAGGCCTGGTTGAAAAGATTATCTGATTAGTTAAAAGCAAAAGCCATGCTTTCTTTCCAGCATATAGACACGTTCCTTTATGTTCTCACTCAAGATGTTTTTATTTAATGCCACCTCGATGCCACAATACTTCATACTTCGCCTCTTTAATCTAGGCTACTCCCAAACCCCCATGACCACCTGCCTACTCTGTGTCTCTATGTAGAGGACAAAGCTTTAAATAGTGCTCAACATTTTCCAGAAACTCTCTTTCCTTCAGAAGGCTCAAGTCCAGTGGTTCTCAACCTTCCTAATGCTCCAATCTTTCAATACAGTTTCTCATGTTGTGCTGATGCCCAAGCATAAACTTACCTTGTTGCTATTTCATAACTGTAATTTTGCTATTATAAATTATAACATGAGTATCTGCGGTGCAGAGCATGCAACCCCTGTGAAAGGGTCATTCAACCCAAGGGGTTGGGACCCACTTGTTTCGAACCACTAATCCCAAGCATCAGAGCTTGTATCAAGCTTGCATCAAGTATCATTGAACTGATATCGAGACCACAGGCCCATACTTCCCCATCCTTGCATTTCTGACGTGTGTGGCGAGGGGAGCAAAGTAGTCTGATCCCTCTTTAAAAGCAAAACAAAACTCCTATTGGATGAACGAAAAAGAAGTCAATCAAAAGTTCGACTTCAGAACATAAAACTTTCCAGAGGCTTGTGCCTGCCAGTTCACACTTGGATCTTGCCCCATACGAACTCTAAAGACGCATCCAAATCCTCTGGACACCGCTCTGAGTTGTTTACTCAGCTGGGCCCCTCCATCTCTGCAGGTGTGTTATCAAGGCAGCCACTAACTGCTCACATTAGAATCCTTCCCTGGTGCCTATCTCTGTGCATCTCTTCACCTTGGTTGCAGTTTTGTATAGCATATCTGTTTTCTCACTTCAGTGGATTAGCTTTCCAATTCTCTCTTGTGTTTTGAAGAGAATAAATTTTCATGTGAAGCTTACTTCTTATAAAAATAAGTCTGCATGAATGTTTAGTCCACCTTAGACAGGGTGCTGGACCCCGTGGAGTCAAAGATTCATACATGTGCTGTATCCCACCATGAAAGATGTTTATAGTGTGTGAGAGGCAATCGATGCATACATTTACAATTTGCAATCTAACCTTATAGACAGTAGGATGAAACCTGAACAGTGTGATTCACAGAGGAGTTAATGAGCGACTCCTCTGGGAAAAGGAAACAGCAGGAAGAGAGGAAAACCAGTGCAAACAAGAATCCCTGGACCACAGTCTCCCGAGTTGAGTCACAAGATGATTACTTCCGGAAAGAAATATTGGGAAGATGGATTGGGTAGATGAAATGCCTAATGAGTCCATAAATGAGGAGAATTGCTTCTTACCGTGTATGAGAAGATAATTTTTATCAGATAATGAAATTGTTTTCAGTCTTTGGAATGAAAATGAATCCCTTGGTAATGCAGATCACACTAATAAAGGGAGCGGGGGAGAATGTCGAAATTACACTTGGCTAGTCGTAGGCAGAAACCAACCTAAATAGTCTAGGAAAAAAAAATGAAAGATAATGAAGTAATCAAAATAATTGCTTAATAGGGAATGTGAAAGATCTGCGGTGTTAAATTATAAATGTACATTTTTGAGAAAAATGAGGTGACCTTAAGGAACAGATTAGAAACCCAAACTCATGCCGGGCAGAAGAGATGACTTTCATTAGCAGAGCTAAAGATTAATTAAATCTGGGTGAGCTCTTTGAAGTCCACAAGTGCAAGTCACATTAGAACACAATGCAACCGGTATATGGGTATCATAATTAATGATTAAAATGGGCTCTTTATTGAATGCATTCTGGCATAGTTGATGTGACAGATGTGGAATGAAGAGCACTGTCTAAAATGACTGCAGGACTTCAAAAGCATCTGACAAATGTGTGTGTGTGTGTGTGTGTGTTTCTATGTGTGCATATCTGTGTGTATGTCTGTTGTGTATGTGTATGTGTGTGTGTGTGCCTGTGCCTCTCTCTCTCTCTCTCTCTCTCTCTCTCTCTCTCTCTCTCTCTCTCTCTCTCTCTCTCTGTGTGTGTGTGTGTGTGTGTGTGTGTGTGTCTGCTGTAGTGTTGTTTATCTAGTGGGCAAATACTTATTCCTTCCCTTTCTGAGGCTGTGTAGAGACCCACCTTCAGCAAGATGAGGGTGATGTGCCCCTTTACCAACCCCTCTAAGGTGCTAGGTGGGGGGAGGGGAGGGGATGGTTTATTGATTATTTTCCCTTATCTCTGAATCTTTTGTTTCAGATGAATGCTTTTCGAGATTGGTATCAGAGAATGGAGAGAAAGATTGAAATTACAAAGCCTCTGACATTTCTTAGTTCTGCTCAAGGGAGAGGGTTTAGAGAAAATGGACCCAGTGCAGCATGCAGTACATAGGTAAATGGAAGCCCTGAGCAAGCAGGAGGCAGCACAGTGGTCCAAATGGGTTGTATAGAACCAGATAACAGGTAAGATGATTTCTCAAATAAGACCATGGAAAGAAAAGGAAAAAGGGGGGGGAGGAGAGAAGGAAGAGCTTAGAGAGGAAAGGAATAAGAAGCAGGAGAGATGTAGAAAGCCCCTCCTTCTGAAGGATCTATCTTCTGTATGGCATAGGCATAAAGGGGCAAACCAAGGAAAGGTGGATGTTTGGCATCATGATGAGGCAGAAACCCTGAGTGAGGGTAAGGAGGATGCATAAATGGAAGCGATGCATGATGGGAACACTGAGTCTACAGTACCTGTTAGTTAAAACACTGGCCTGTGATAATACATGGGCGAGCAGGCTGCAGGAACCTTTGCTTAATGGAAGGGATTACAGTCAGGCTCACTGCTTCATGATGGTATAACTCAGAATATTGCATCCTAAAATGGGCTTTTTAACTTGAGCCTGGCAGTTACTTTGGGGCCAAATGTGAATGTTCCAAATTTGAGCTTGGTTTATGCTACAGATCATTTAGAAATGCTGCTCTCAATTTAAATTTGAAAGGGATCTGCATCCTGTAGAACACATGCCTTGTCTTGCCTTTAGGCAAAGCACAGCTTCAAGATTCTATTCTGAAAATCCCTATAGAAGATAGGTGTTGTCTCGTCTCATGCATAATTTTTAAATGTGTTTTCTCAATGCAATAAAATGTTATCCTTGGACAACTTGGATAGAAAGTTTCAAAGTGATTTCAATGATGTGTTTTATTTTTCTTATTATTCCCATCTCTCAAACCCTCCAAAAAGGCAGTGTATAACAGTCTTGCTACCAGCACTCTCTGGACAAGCTCCCTTGGCAATCCCTCCCACATCATAGACATATCCTTGCCAGGATGCACACTGTTTTCTTGCCATTTTGAATATATGAGTAAATCCCATCTTGGAAGTGAGGTTTGCTCTCAGTTATTACAAGAGCCAGCCTAGGCCACATGACATTTTCAACCTTTCATCCAATTTGAGAACTTCTTTCCCTACATGACAACGAATACCTGTGACTTGTAGAAAGGAGGCAGACAGGCTTACTTTCCCAATCCTTCGCACCATTTTGTTTTGCTACCTCTAGATGTTTCTGACACCTCATGTTTGTGGAACACTGGCAGAGGGCTGGTAAGGCAAGGGTAAATGTCATAAATATTGAATGTGACCTCTGCTCCTATAACTTTCCTGTGCCCTTGGGATTGCAGGCTCCCAAAGGTGGATTCCTCATGCACCCTTACATGGAGCTAACACCACACTCCCAGACACCAACCAATGGGAAACAAGAGTCATAGAGCTGGAGATGAATAGATACTGCTTGATTCTCGGAAGCATCCTTTGGTCAGTCACCCTGGGAAGTCTGAGGTACCTAACATGTGATGGGAAAAAAAGGTGTCTTTTCAAGGGTCATTGTGAAGCATTGGTGGTCAGTTCTATAACACATTTAACATCCCTTCTAGTTTCTTTCCATTTTTTTTCACAATTTCTTACTTTCATGCGCCTGTCCTTTCCAGAAATAATCAGCACTGATCTCTCTCTTTATGCTCTGTTGTCTAGGAAACTAGCTCAAGACAACTTTTAAATGAAAACTGTATACCGAAGGAAGACATAGCCCAATGAAGATGGAAGGTAATGTTCTAAACTCCAGGAATTACATATCTGGAGGTCTCAAGGCAAACTGAAGTGTGCTCTTATACCTTATCTTACTCTGGAGTATTATAATTATAAGCCTCAACCGTGTGGCTTATGAACAACAGACATTCACCTTTCAAGCTGAGGAGGCTGGGATATCCAGGATCAAGATGCCAGGAAATCTGACACCTACTGAAGGCCTGCACTTCATCCATGCAATACAGGATTCTCCAATATGGAATATTTACTATAATCATACAACAAATGCAAACTAAGAGATACTACCGTCTCTCTCTTCATTGTTCCTGATGTCATGGCATGACATGGTTCAAGACATGCCCAATAGCTCTCCAAACATCCTCTCGATTCTGCCCACTCAGATCTCTTCTTCAAGGACTCCTATTAGACAATATTTAGATTCCTTCTTATATTCACCTTCTTCTAAATGCTTCTCATGTGATCTGGCCTCTCCCCGAAGAATTTCTGCACAATGCCATGACTTGGTAATGCTCTGTCAAGCCTCTTTAATCTATTGAGCCTTTTATTTCAAAACCTCCTTCTTCATTTATGGAATGTTTGTTTGCTTTGTGTTCTCACCTCGCATTGTCCTGTTTTATGATGGTCATTATCTCATTTATTGAATGTTGCTGATTATCCTAAGCACAGCTGCCATCCTTTCCCTGTGATATCGTCTCTAGTACATGGTGCTGTTGGTATACTGATCCTGATGTTTGGTCTATCTGACCATCTTGTTTCCTAATGGATTCTACTTCTCCTCTCTCCCAGATTCCATTTATATCTGAGTTTTGAGCAGTAAAACGGAGACCTAAGTCCTTCTTCTGTGGAGAGGTAGATAGACTGTAGAGCCAGGATGGAGTCTTCTACAGTATTGTTTCTGGAGCAGGGCGTCATCTTGCCTAGCTTTCAGGATGGCTCCACACAAATATTTCAACCTTTTTGTCCTTTAGTAAACCCTGGCTTGGTATGATGCCTATTATTTCATGGTAATTTCTGGAAACTAATAGGATATAAAAGTAAAGGTGACATTTGAAATGGAATCATTTTTGAGATATTTTCCTCTTCCTCTTCTATTTATTCCTCAAGGGTCTAAAGTATGAAGTTTTATTACAATTAAAGTAGGAGGAAAGCTGACAAAACTGCACTGTAGTATGCATGGGCTTCTAAGGGAGATCAGCCCAGCCTCAGCCAGGGCAAACTGGTGATAACTACTGCCTTAAAACATGTGCTCCTTAAGGACTTCTGCATAGAACCTGGGGTCTGCCTGGGGCCTTGAAGAGGGTGGAGTCCATTCCTAAACCAGCAAGAGACCACCCCAGAAGATTCTGGAAGCTGCAGATACCAGCAGATCAAAGCACTTTCCCCTGGCTTTGGAGGGGGGTTCTGGGGAAAGAAGTATTTAAGGTCTTCCCCTTCAAAATCAAATTAAATTTGCTTGCTTCAAATTGTTCCTGAGGGTGTATTGTTGCTTCCACGCCATCTTGGCCCCCTCCCCTAAAGAGAAAAGCAAGATCCTGAGCAGAGAGGCAAGCTCTTGGGTGCCTCCACTCTACGTGACTCTTCAAACAAGACTGTGAAGGTTTATAACAGTGGTTCTCAACCTTCCTAACGCTGTGAAAACCCCTCAATACAATTAATTCCTCTTGTTGTAGTGATTCCCAAGCATAAAATTCTTTTCATTGTTACTTCATCCCTGTAATTTACTAAGGTTATGAACTGTAAATATCTGATATGTAGATGGTTTAGGTGACCTCTATGAAAGGGCCACTTGACCCCTAAAGAGATCATGACCCACATGTTGGGAACTATTTGTTTACAACATGGAGGATAGAGCTTCTGCACTGCATTCCTAAGTCTATTATTGTGGTTTGGGTGTCTCCCAGATCTCATGTATTGACAACTAATTCTCCAAAGTCATGCCTTACTAGTATTTGAAGATAAAAAAAAAAACTTTGAGAGGTAATTGGATCATGAGTGCTCTGCCTTCATGAATAGTTTGAATATTAATGGGATGTCCCAGGATCATTTTATTTTTAGTAATGGTAAACTCTAACTCACTTGCTCTGTCCTACCATGACATATTTTTGCTGTGTTATTATTCATTCAGAAGGTTTTTCCCAGATGTTTGCAAGACATCTGAACCACAGATTTCCAAGCTTCTAGAACCATGAAGCTAAATATGCTTCTTCTATCTAAAAAATATTCAGTATCTACCATTCAATTTTTAATAACAACCAATCAGTCAACAAAAGAGCCAACAAAATATGACATCCCCTTTCTCACTCTACAATATTCTAATTATAACATTTTAAAGACAATCTCAAAATAATAAAGACCTTGTTCTTCCAGGGCTATTCTGGGTAATACCAAGAAGCAGTCTGGTTTGATTGGCCAAGCATTATATTTAGCCCTTATTATGATTATGAGGAACAAATTGTCTATAGATCCTGGCCATTGAGTAAGATAATCATGCACATAATTATGTTTTACAATGTAGAAGATTATGATTTATTATAGTCCTACTTTGAGCCATCTGTTCCTAATTTCTTTAGTTGAATCATTTGTTCATTTGCTAGCTCATTCATTCATTCAATACATGTTTTTGCAAGTATCTTCTATGTGCTCTGACACGGGCTGAAAAAGATATCAGTCCTTCTAGCTAAAAGGTCTGTACTTTCTCCAGTTACAACTAGGTTTGAGTTTCGGCTTCCTAAAAGGACAATGAGGGAGATAGCACATACCAGGCCTGACCCAGCCCCCACAGTACGTCGGGACCAAAAAGGACAGTTCCTATAACCTCCCTAAAACACACCCTGCATCATCCAAGTATGCCCCTCAAATGGTAAAGCTATAACAGTCAATTAAATATTACTGATGTAGCTACAGTCTGCTTAACCAACTTTGTTTGCGATACTTAACTGTTCTTAGAATTTCCCTAGCTGAGCTTAAAAGGGACTTTTGGACAAATGGTAGACCCCTGCATGATAGAATAAACACAATTTGCTTTTACATACTATTTGGTTCTGTTCTTGTTCAGCAATTTTTGAACCCCTGTATCAACAAGAGATTGAATTAAAGAAATGGAACTTACTGTATAATAGGAACCAGATTTTAAAAAGAGAGAAAGCAACTCCTTTTATTTGTTCATATGTGCATACATGCTTATGTGACTCAAAGTGTATGTTTATTTAAGCTGGGAGGGTGTCTTTCTGGTTTTATTATTTTGTAATGCACTGAAGTATAATACACATACTGTACAAATTCTCAGCATACATCTTTCTGAAGTTACTATAACTGATTCTACCTACTAAATAGCATTCTCATAAAGAAACAAACAGCATTTTTACTAGCTGGCACCCAAGAAATCCTTTGTGGCCTGTAAGTAAGTGAGGTGGGGGAATAACTTTTAAAAGCAACTGCTTTGTCTATTTCAAAAATCAGCTAATGTCAGTCTTCCAGCATTTCCAGTTACCTTTGACCGTTATAACCAGCCTTAAAAAGCATTTTATCTGAGTTACCTCCCCCTCCTCTCCAGATGAAATCCTTGATGAAAGCCCAGGTGAACCAGATAAAAAACTTTCAGCTGTCAAAATAACACCTCGGAAAGCTTTTTCCCCCTTTACAAAAGATGTGTCTAGACACATAGAAATTAGAAAGGAAAAAAATCCTTTTGGTCATCAGGTGAAGGATAATGTCTTTGGAGTTCCTGTGGCTTTCACAAGTTTAAAATGAGTTGTTTTTATTCAAAATCAAGCCAAGCACATAAAACATGCCTAATGCACCCTTTATTAGGATGCATGAAACCAGTTACATACTATAACTTCATAAGATTGCATCAAATCTCCAGGGTGTTATTTGAAATAAGTGGCATAAAGAGTCTTTATTTTGTGTTTAAGAAACATAAAATAGAACTGCTTTCTGACCCAGAGGTGAACCTTTCCAGTATAGGCAGACACAGCATCCTTCATCAAGGTGTAGAGGTGCAGTCACCGTGACCAACCTCCTTCAAGTTAGTATCAATCAGTAGCTACAAGAAATGCAAAGAAGTCTTTTTCTGGTGGAATCTTCCTTTAATCTTTTGGAGAGTTTCATCTCTGTTCCCATCAAACGAGAGAAAGAGTGGGAAGTCTGCAGCAGACAAAGTCTCAGGTCAGTACCTCTCTGGTCACGTGCCATGCTATCCTTCCAGGGGATTTGAAAGGCTGAAGGAAGCTCCCATAATCATAGTTTCTACCCATAAATTACAGTAAAGTCTATTGTTTCATAACTTTGTCCAAGAAATTCGAAGTCTATGTTCACATAAGAGAAACTGGAAATTTCTTTAGGAAATAAAGAGAAAAGTTCTCAACAATCTTTGTTTGTTTGTTTTGGTATGTTTTCAGTGTCTGTGACAGCTGCTACAGACTCTCGGGGTCACAGGAAGTGTTTGATAAATATTTAACAACTGAATAAATGTCTCTGTGGAAGTTTGTACCAGCCTTGATGAGGGGGACACCAATGTGTGTTCAAAACAGGATGGATGTGACTGGATTTGGTTTGTAGGTCAGTCTGTCTGACTGTAGCTTGGAACCTATAGTAAAAAAGGACCGACAGGCCTACAGGCCAGATGATTCTTGTATTATCACTTCAATGGAAGGAGATGTGTAGTGGGATTCAGGTGTCAGCTGATAAGGTCCTAAGACGTTTATCCAGGGTCTGGAGCTCCTGGAGGGGGTGTGGCCAACCCCATTGATAAGGGACTGCTGGGACACGAGGAACTCCTCTTCCTGGTTCCTGGCTGCTTGGGAGACCGGTTTGGAATCCATGGTCCGTCAATCGCTCGGATATTCCAGTCCCTGTTCAGGTGTCATTATAAGCTGTTAGTTATATCGTGAGTGTTGATTTATATTTTAATAAATATTAATCTTGGACTGGTGCCTTGTAGGTAAAACTCCACCTACAGAGATGTGATAAGGCAAAGTAGTTCCCAGGCTGAAGGGATCTGAGCAAATCAAAGCAAACCTGTATGATCTAGTGATGACTGGAATGTGGAAGGAAAGGGGACAGGAGAGGCTCTCCGCCACTGGGTGTATGATTGGTCAGATGGCTGAGGTTCAGAATACAAAAAGAGGCATTAGAAAGAACACGTTGGATGTCAGGAACGTGATCACTATAATCCTTAAGGACTTGAACTGCTGTGGAATATCTGGTTTAGAAATACTAAGCCATGGACTTGGAGATTTCCTCGAAAGATGATAGTTAGCATGATCTTGAGGAGGATGAACACAGAACCACCAGGGTATCACTATGTAGAAATGAAGGAAGCTGCCCTGGCCCACAACAGACTGAGATGTGAGTGACACTGCCCAGACCAAGTGGAGACCACAGGATTAGAAACCCTGGCCCAAGGACACAGTCCTTGGGACTCTAACCCTACCCAGCTTTGCCCTAAATCCAAGCCAGCAGGGAAATCCCCTGCAGGCCCAAAATCCCAGTAAAACCCAGATCAATGGCCATCCCAGCTCCAAAACTCCTGCCCTATTCCCCAGCCCATGCCACTATCCAGTGACCTTGGTGAACTCAGTGACCTCTGCAATAACCAGAAACTCATAGACTCCTGGCCCACAACAGACTAAGAGGCAATCAAATCAATCAAATCAAATCAAATCAAATCAAATCAAATCAAATCAAACAAAAGGCCAAGTTACCTAAAGGCAGAACTATCAGACCCTTGTTTCAATAGAAACAAGGAAAGCAGGAATGTCCTGGTCAGATGTTATTACAGACATTAAAAGACCATGGCTACCAGCCCAGCCTACTATACCCAGCAAAAACTATCAATCACCATAGATGGAGTAAGCAAGATATTTTACAACAAAACCAGATTTCAAAAATACCTATTCACATATCTGGCCTGACAGAAAGCACTAGAGGGCAAACTTTAGCCTAAGGAAACAAAATATACCTATGAAACCACAAGAAACAGATAATTCCCCAGAAAAAAAAAAAAAAAACCTCAAAGAAGAGAAACACACACACACATACACACATACCCCATGACCAAAAATAACAAGAAATAACAACCACTCATTATTAATATCCCTTAATATCAATGGACTCAATTCACCTATAAAAAGACACACCCTAACACGATGGACACAAAAACAAAATCCATCCTTCTGCTGCATTCAAGAGACACACCTCAACTTCAAAGACAGATACAAGCTCAGAGTAAAGGGTTGGGAAAAGACTTTCCAATCAAATGGTCCTAAGCAACAAGCTGGTGTAGTCATTCTAATGTCTAACAAAATGGATTTGAAACTAAAATCAATCAAAAGAGACCAGGATAAACATTACTTATTAATCTCAGGAAAAATCCACCAAGATGAAGTCTAATCCTGAACATTTATGTCCCAACACAAGGGCACCTACATATGTAACAGAAACACTACTAAAGCTTAAATCTCATATCAAACCCCACACATCAGTAGTAGGAGACTTCAGTACTCCACTCTCACAAGTGAAGAGGTCTACCAGACAGAAACTCAACACAGAAATAAGGGATCTAACAGATGTTATGACCCAGATGAGCGTAATAGATATATACAGAACTTTCCACCCAAACACAAAGAAATATACATTTTTCTCAGCACCTCATAGAACTTTTTCTAAAATTGACCGTATATTCAGTCATAGAGCAAACATCAATAAATACAAAAAATGGGAATAACTCCCTGTATCAGATCAGATCACCATGGTCTAAAGTTGGAGTTCAACAACAACAAAAATCACAGAAAACCTACAAATTCATTGGAACTGAACATCTCTGAATTGAACCACCTCTGGGTCAAGGACGAAGTTAAGAAACAAATTAAAAACTTCCTAGAATTCAATGAAAATGAAACCACAACATACACAAACTGATGGCACACATGAAAGTAGTGTTAAAAGAAAAACTCATAGCACTAGACGCCTTAATGAAAAACCTAGAGAAATCTCACACAAGAGCCCTAAGGACAGCTGAAGGCTTTAGAACAATTAGAAGCAAACTCACCTAAGAGTAGATGGGAGGAAATAATCAAACCTAGGGCTTAAATCCACACAATTGAAACAGAGAACAATACAAAGAATCAATGAATCAAAGAGTTGGTTTTTTGAGAAAGCTAACAAGACAGCCTTATTCGAACTAGCCAAGAGAGAGAGAGAGAGAGAGAGAGAGAGAGAGAGAGAGAGAGAGAGAGAGAGAGAGAGAGAGAGAGAGAGAGAGAATCCAGATTAACAGAATCAGAAATGAAAGGGGAACATAACAGCAGACATTCAGGAAATCCAAAGAATCATTAGGTTATACTTTGAAAACTATACTCCACTAAATTAGTAAATTTAAATGAAATGGACAGCTTCCTCTACAGGTGCCACTTACCAAAATTAAATCAAGACCAGATAAATGACTTAAACAGACCTATAACCCCAAAGTAAATTGAAGCTGTTATTAAAAGTCTCCCAAGCAAAAAAAAAAAAAAGCCCAGGGCCAGATAGTTTTGGTGCAGAATTGTAATAATAAGTTTCTGACCTGTCAGGCCCATGATCCAAACTCATAGACCCACAGAAACACAAAGAAGCCTAGTCCCAAAGTTTGGACCTGCCCGCTGCTGCTTACCCACCCCCCCCCCAAATGACTCAGATGCTTATATTAATTTCATGCTGCTTGGCCTATGGCTCAGGTATATTGCTAGCTAGTTCTTGCATCTTAATTCAACCAATTTCCAATAATCTGTCTTGCCACACGGCCCGTGGATTGCCTGTGTTACTTTTACATGTAGATTCTTGGGCAGTTAGATGGTGTCTCTCCTGACTCTGCCCTCCTTCCCCTATCTATGCTCCAATTTCCCTATCTACTTCTAAAATTCCTGCCATAGGTCAAGACAGTCCCTTTATTAAAGAATGATATTCACAGTATACAGAAAAACATCCCACATCTACCAGACATTCAAAGAAGAACTAATACCAATACTCCTCAAATTGTTCCATACAATAAAAACAGTGAGAACATTGCTGAACTCTTTTTATGAGGTGACAGTCACCCTGATACCCAAGACACTCAAAGATACAATGAAGAAACAGAATTACAGACCAATCCCCCTCATGAACATTGATGTAAAAATAATCAATAGAATACTGATAAGCCAAATTCAACAACATATCAAAAATATTATCTACCATGATCAGGTAGACATCATCCCAGAGATGCAGGGATGATTCAACATACAAAAAAACTGTGAAAGTCATCTATCATATAAACAACCTGAGAAAAAAAGAAACACATGGTCATCTCATTAGATGCTGAAAAAGCCATTGACAAAATCCAACACTCCTTCATGATAAAAGTCCTGGAGAGATCAAAACTACAGGAAACATACCTAAACATAATAAAGGCACATACAGCAAGCTGACAGCAACATCAAACTAAATGGAGAGAAATTCAAAGCAATCCCACTCAAATCAGGAACAAGACAAGGCTGTCCTCTTTCCCTTTATCTATTTAATATAGTTCTCGAAGTTTTAGCTAAGGCAATGAGAAAACAAAAGGAGATTAAGGGCTTACAAATTGGAAAGTAAGAAATCAAACTATTTCTATTTTCAGATGATATGATATTATACATAAGTGACTCCCCCCACCAGGGAACCCCTACAGCTGATAATAACCTTCAGCAATGTAGGAGATTCAGATTAACTCAAAAAAATCCATAGCCCTCCTGTATACAAATGATAAAAGAGCTGAAAAAGAAACCAGGGAAACATCACTCTTTATAATAGCTGCAAATAGCATTAAATATCTTGGCGTAACTCTAACCAAAGAAGTAGCAGGCCTGTTTGACAAGAACTTTGTCACTGAAGAAGGAAACTGAAGAGGATATCAGAAAATGGAAAGATCTCCTATGCTCCTGGATAGGTAGGATCAACATAGTAAAACTGGTAATTTTACCAAAAGCAATCTACAGATTCAATGAAAACCCCATTAAAATCCCAACACAGTTTTTTACAGACCTTGAAAGAACAATACTCAACTTCATACAGAATAACAAGAAACCCAGGACTTCCAAAACAATCCTGTTCAATAAAAGAACTTCAAGAAGCATCACCATCCCTGACTTCAAGCTTTACTATAGAGCTACAATAATAAAAACAGCCTGGTACTGGCATAAAAACAGACTTGTGGATCAATGGAATCAAAGACCTGACCTTAATCCATACACCTATGAACACCTGATTTTTGACAAAGAGGCCAAAAATGTACAATGGAAAACAAGATAGTATCTTGAACCACTGGTGCTGGCATAACTGGATGGTAGTATTCAGAAGAATACAAATAGATCCATATCTATTACTCTGCACAAGTCTCAAATCCAAGTGGACCAAAGACCTCAGCATAAACCCAGACACACTGAACTTGATAGAAAAGAAAGTGGGAAATACCCTTAAACCCATTGGCACAGGTGACCATTTCTCAAATATAACACCAGTATCACAGATATTAAGAACAACAATTAATAAATGGTACCTCCTTAAACTGAGGTGTTTCTGTAAAGCAAATGACATGGTCAATAAAACAAAACAACAGCTTACAGAATGGGAAAAGATCTTCACCAACCCTAAATATGACAGAGGACTGATCTCTAAAATATATAGAGTATTCAGAGGCCAAAAGCCCAAATAATCCAATTAAAAATGGGTTCAGAGCTAAAAAGGGAATTATCAACAGAAGAATTTCAAATGGCTGAAGGATCCTTATAGAATTGCTCAGCATCCTTAGCCATCAGAGAAATGCAAATCAAAACAACTCTGATACCATATTACACCTGTCAGAATGGCTATGATCAAAAACACAGATGACAGCCTTTGCTGAGGGGATGTGGAGCAAGGGGAACACTCCTCCATTTTTGATGGGAGTGTAAGCTTGTACAGCCACTTTGGAAAGCAGTATAGAGGGTCTTCAGAAAACTGGAAATCAACCTACACAATGATCCAGCAATACCACTATTAGACATATACCCAAAAGCTGCACATTCTTACCCCAAGGGCATTAGCTCAGCTATGTTCATAGCAGCATTATTCATTATAGTCAGAAACTGGAAACAACCTAGATGTCCCTTAACTGAAGAATGGATCAACAAACTGCAGTATATCTACACACAATAGAGTACTATTCAGCATTAAAAAATGACATTTTAAAATTTAAAGGCAAATGGATGGACTTGGAGAATATCATCCTGAGTGAGGGAACACAGGCCCAGAAAGATAGGCATGGGACTTACTCACAAGTGGATTTTAGACAAAAAACAAAGAATTCCCAGGCTGCAAACCACAACCCTTGAACAGCTTGGGAACAGAAGGAACTTAAGAGAGACATCCAGCAAGCCCTCTAGGAAGAGGAAATAGAGAAGATCTCCTGAGTAAACTGAGATCATAACGGGTAGTGACCACGGAGAGGTGAGAACAAATCATTAAAGAGGGAGATGGATGAGGGAGAGGAGAAACAGAGGGAGAAAAAAAGATGGGTATCTTGATAGAGGGAACCAGTGTGGGGTTGGGAAGACATCTGGTGCTAAGGAAATCTCCATGAACCAACAAGATGTCCCTGGCTAGGTCTACAAACAATAGTAGAGAAGGTGCTTAAACAGTGCTTCACCTACAATCGAATAAATGACCATGGTAACTGTCATTCTAGAGCCTTCGTCTAGTAATGGATAGAGGCAGAAGCAGACATGCAGAGATCCAGAGCTAAGCACAAGGTTGATCTTCCAGTCCTGCTGGAGAGAGAGAGAGAGAGAGAGAGAGAGAGAGAGAGAGAGAGAGAGAGAGAGAGAGAGAGAGAGAGAGAGAGAGAGAAAGAATGAGCTTTGCGATCAGGATCATGAGGAGACCCACAGAGACAGCTGACTGGAGCTATTGGGAGCTCACTTACTCTGAAACAACCACTGAGAAACCTTTAGGGAAAGGAACTAAACCCTCCAAAGGTAGACGACTGTCGAATGTATGGGCAGTTTGTCCAGCCCCTTGGAGTATGATCAGAGTATGTTCCTGAGCATGAACTGACACCTGGGAGCCCATTTTTCACAGAGGAACACCTAACTCAGCCTTAATATTGGAATGAGGGACTCAGACGTACCTCAAATGGATTCACTAGACTGAACTGACCCGCCTTGGGACTCCTTGGTGAATGGATGGGGTGATGGGGTTGGGGGAGGCTGAGGGAGGACTGGGAGGGACTGGGAGGAGGGAAGGGAGGGCAAGCAGTGGTATACATGGAAAAAAAACCATTTTTACATAAATGAAGAAACAAAGAAATGAAGGAAGCTTTAATGCAATGAACAGAACTGTCCCTCCCCACCCCAGTGACTCTTGGTATTTATTCTAGACTATCTAAGCACCAAGCTCAGTAATGTCAGGGCTCAAGCACTCTGGCTCTCAGAAGAACTCATAAAATCAAGCTTAAGTTTGTTCAATAGGATGAGCTGTAGGAATGACAGACACTGAACTCTTCATATACCGAACAACTAGCTCATCCTTAGCACCTAAGCACACAGCTTAGGTGGTATGGTAAGTGACACATATTAGCTTTTTTTTTTCTTCATGGCAATGTAACCTATTTTGGTATTAGAGAGAAGTAGGAAGAAAATAGGTTAACAAACAAGCAGAGGATGTTTTCAGGATATCAACTTTGGGAGGCTTGCATTTATTCTAGCAGAGATGTTATTGCTCATGACACACTTTTTTCCTGAATTTGCCTCCAGGATTGAGAGGCTAAACTTCCATTCATTTTAAGATTCTGTTTGAGTTTTGAAAACAATAAAAGCTTTCATTTGGTGAAAAGGGATGAATTATTTTCACACTAGCAGTGACTTGTTATTATATTTTTTTAATTTGAGTAACCAGCGTTGAAATGACCACATTTAGACATAACAGGTTAAATGTCTGAATTATATTTCACCCATTTATTTTATTTTTCCATGTGTAGCTATAAGAATATTTTAAACCACACATGCTGTTTATATCAAATTAATAATGACAGTGGAAGCAATATAGTTTTGGATATATGGAAATTTCTTATCTGCAAGAGACATTTGTATAAAATGTTAAGCATGCACTGTAGTAGGAGGTTTCTGTTCTGGACTTTCGGGCCTAACCTCTAGGTTTAGACCCACAGACCCACAGACCTGGCAAAAGACACATAGATGCATACGATAGCTTTAGGCTGATCGGCCTCAGGCCCAGGCCTATCACGTGCTAGCTGTCTACCCTTCATCTAACCTATGACTCTTATCCTGTTCAGCCATGGGGCTCGGTACCTTTTCTTAGAGCAGCATAGTTGTCCTCTGCTTCCTCTGGCTTCTCTCTGGCATTCTGCTCTGTGCTTCCTGTTCTCAGAGTTTCCTGTCTGGTAGCCCTGCCCATACTTCCTGTCTGCCTTTAGCCAATCAGTGCTTTTTATTAAACCAGTGGGTGGGACAATTATTTACAGTGGATCAACATAATCTCCCACAATGCATAATAGAGGTCTTGCAAAATAAAAATTGTCCACAGAGAAGAGTCTTATATGGACTTGAGAAACAGGCCAGAATGTACTAAAGTAACTCATTGTTTCCTTTTCTCCATCTTCGTGTGTATGTGTGGCAGAGTGCATATTTGTGAGCACACATATATGTGGTATATATGTATACACATGCATATGAAGACCCAAAGGTGATGTCGGAAATTACCTTCTGTATTCTTCCTCTCTGTTCATTGAGTTGAGGTTTCCCAGTCAAACTCAGAGATCAGTGATATCGTGAGTCTTGTTCTAGAGATCTTGTCTCTACCTTTTGATCATGGACTTACCAGCAGGCCACTATGCCCACCTGCCTTTTACATTAATACTGATGATATGAAATTTGGTCATCACACTTACATGACAAATTCCTTAACCACTGAGCAACCTCCACAGCCAGAAAATGATTCACTGCTGACTATATTTTGATACAAGAGAAAATTGAATCTCAGAATAGGTGTAAACTAATGTAAACAGACTTTGTAGTACATAAAATTTAACATGCCTATAATATTACTGAAGCACGCTCTAGAAATTATGCTGAGTTACTTTCTTAATGAAAAGAAATTGTGTCCCACTATCAAGGATAAGCAAAAATTGCTTTTTAATTCAACCCTTTGGTATTTTAATTGTATAATATACATTTATTGTCTACTCAGGGGAAAAAATGTTGATAGCTTTTCCTCAAAATGAAAAATTTCAAAGTCAGTCACGACAATCCAATAATTAACACTTCTTTGTCTGAATAAGGGTAGGATAGCGATACATATAAACTTTGGTACCCTACACCCAATAGGCTCCTAGGGAATGTTCATGACTTTTCTCTCCCATTTTAGCCAATACCACAGATTGCTTAATGGAATCTTTCCATGTCTCAGGGTGTCTTAAGAGGTATTATCATGCTATGAGTCTAGAGATGTAAAATGTAAATAGGACAAATGCATACTGATCCTATAGCACGTCCTAGAAGTCAGTTATTTTCCCTGAATAAATCCCAGAAACTTTTTACTTTTCTAAGTAAGTCCTTTATCCAAATGGAAGAGAGCTTGTCTAATGTAAAGCTTCTGAGTCAATGTAATATCTTAGACTGACTGTAGGTTTTATTACAGTATTAAAGACAAAGCACCTTCTTTTAGTTCTTATATTCTTTTTCATAAAATCTTCACTCTCCTGCCAGTCTCCTGACTCTTGAGCTCACTCTTTTATTTCAATATCAGGAAGTCTCCGTGCCTTCCTAACCTCTTTGTCTGCTTCAATCACCTTTCTCACTTTTATCAAGTTTGTTGATTGATTACTTCTTACGGGGTTGTCTGCCTTTCAGCCCTTTGTCTAAATTTAAAACATTGAGCCATCCTTCAGAAAACATACCAGTCGATCAGTTGTGTGTACTCATAAAATAGCTTTTGTGTTTTGAAATAGAAGTTTCTTGATGCTGACTCATTTCCATTCCCATTGCCTCTGTCAGAGTCCAGACCTTCTTCGTCTTGCTCATAATACGTCAATTAGCTTGTAACTAATCAGCGTGCTTCTGAACTCTTCACTGGTAGTTCATTTTCTGCTTTATTGCTGGATTCTAAAAGCAGATTTTTAAAACCAGATTCATGCATGCATACATACATTCATCTACTCATCAATCACTCATTAAGTATGTTGTTTCGGACATTATGCTAAAAAATGGGGACACAACATCCCTTCCTTTTCATAGTCAAGCATGGTCCTAGAATCTAGTTTAGAGTAGAAGGCCAGTAAGGAGACCCATAGACCATGGGCATGGACACAGGAGGCTCTGATAGTATCCAAGAGGGAAGGCAAGTTTCCAGGCTTCCTTGCTGTTAGAGCAAGTTAGAAAGAACCAGGAAAAGAGTTATGGGATCATGCTGTAATAGGAACAAATGGACAAGGCAGTGGCTGCAGAGTGCAATTATGTATCTGGTCCCTAAGGCTGGCCAGTAGCCACAGATGTGGGAAAGTTAGCATGAGAGTCATGCAAAGGAGTTTAGAACAGGTTTTAAGAGAAACAGCCATGTGGTCAGTTTCGCATCTTTTGTGAAGACTATTATTCGGATTTCTGAAAGATAGTAGAAGGGTAAAGGGCTGGAGTCTGGGCAAAAAACTGGGAGGGTATTATTTCAACCATCCAGTCAAGAATGCAGGATAATCCAAATCAATATAGTCCAGGTAACAATTGAGAGAAGCAGACATTGGGAGATAGTTGACAAAGAATTTGATTGGGTCTGGTGATCAAATTGTCCTTTTGGAAGTTTGTGGGAGGAAAAAAATAGTTATTGATAAGCAGACACATGATTTGAGCCCATGGGATGTTATGAGAAACAATGGAAGGGGGCTGTTTTTGCAGAGAGAGTGTGATAGCATTTGAGTATTTGAGCTAGCTCTCACCTGAGGGATTTGTATTGAAGCATTTATCCATTCAACAAGTGGGTATTATGTGTGCATTGTATGATTGGCTGTACTGCAAGTACGTGGGGTATAGTGAAAATCAATCACGACAAAGTATCTGTTCTGTGACACTTGTAAAGAAGTAAACAAGTGTAGAACAATCAGGTACACACTTTGAGGACAAACTAGGTAGAATAAGACATAATGTTTATGTAACACTTTCTGGCAAGAACATCTTGAGAAATCATATTTAAACACACATCTGAAATGAAATCCCAGAGGGAGCCAAAGGAACAGGCCATACAAGAAGAACCAAGGGAGGCAACCAGCACCCTAAGATTGTTGAGAAAAGCTGTAGGAAGAAGAAAAAGGTGTTTATGTACTAGAAGCTCTAATAGTACCTGAAAACTCTTTCAATAGACTTCATTAACTGTTTCCCATAGTTTTGTTGCCTGCAATCAACTATGGCCTGAAAATGTTAAATGGAACATTCCATAAATAAACAATCAATGCATTTAAAGTCGTGATCACTCTGAGTAGCATGACAGAACCTTGCTTTGTTCTGCTCCACCTCACCCTGTAGGTAAATCATCCCCTTTTCCAGAGTATACTCATTGTATATGCTAGCCCGCGTGGTAGACATATTGGTTACTAGATGAACTGTTGCCATATCTCAGTATTTGTACATAAACAACCTTTATATGATTAGAAATGCTCCAAGAACACCAGGGAAGTGATTCTGACAGTTCACATATGCTGAAGAGAAGCCATACACAGAGTGTTTCCTTTCATAAGAGGAAGGATAAGTACGGTACAATATGTATGTTTTGTATTATTTGTAAAGAGACAAAGTAAGAACATGAATCATTCTTAATACTGTTGTAAATGTTCTATTTTATTATCACTAACATGGGGTTCTTATGGGGCCTAATTACAAACTTCAATTATATGTATGTGTAGGAGAAAACAGAATGTACAATGCTTGATACTATCATAGTTATATGTGGTGATAAATTTTATATTTAATAAACCAGTCTAGATTATCAGAGAAGAGATCCACCCACAGCCAATCCAGGAGGGTCAGAGAGTGGTAACTCACACCTTTAATCCCAGCACTGGAAAGACCGGGAGTGGTGACCTAGGCCCTTAATCCTATAACTCCAGTGACAGAGATCTTCCTGTGTTTCTGTGAGTTCAAGGCTAACTACCAAATAGTAGTAGCTTACATCTTTAATCTTAACTTTAGAATATGATGCAGAGTTAAAGCCAGAAGTGAAACAACTAGGTGAAGAAAGTATTTAAGGCAGGCGTAGGAAGTAAGAGATTTATTCTGTAGAGGCGACAAGCCAGGCTGAGGAAGCTAGAAGATAGCTTTTACCCTGAGAAGTTGGCCTGGATGAGAATTGACTGCGGTCTGTTTCCTCTCTCTGATATTCCAACTTTTCCCCAATATCTGGCTCTGAGTTTTCATTAAATGTTTTCATGCTATACATTTAAATTAAATGTGTTTCAGCTATACATTTATAGGGGTCTTGTAGTGAATTCTCTGCAGATAAGGGGGAGCTGCTGTGTATGCTGTGTGCTTGCTTGCCGCCTTATTCTTGAAGCCCTTCTTAACTCTAGAGGCAATGCTAATGCCTTCCTCTACTGTCTGGTGTGTTTTCTGCTAAATGTCACACAAGTTTATGTCACTTAAATGTTACCTGTGTATGATCTGAAATTTTCCAAGTGAAGAATGCTGTTTAACTTGGTGAGTGCCTTTCACATTCTGCCTCTTGGAGAATTAGGAGCTGGCTGCTTTCTAGCCTTACCCTTGGAAGAATGCAGGCAATTGGCTGATCATCCAGGTATTTGTGGTAGCCACCCACCATTTTTGCTAGAGACTTAAGAGCATCCACAAATTTGTGCTGTCCAAACAATAACAATATGACACAGCAAAAATCCAGTTTACTTCTGGGAACTAGATGGTGACAATTAGGTGTGAAGAGCTGATTTAAATAAAAACAAAACAAAGTACACATTGTAAAACTCTGTAGTTCTATGTACTTCTCTTTAATGTCCTTTAGTATTCAGTTCCAGATGCCTATTTTTGTTTTCTTTCAATTTTAGGTTCCATTCACTGACCTTCCGCCATAGAAGATTGGGAATCAGTTTTCTAAGTAACCTCTTTTATCCCAAACACACTCTCTCTCTCCCAAACACACACACTCTCTCTGTCTCTCTCTCTCTCTCCTTTCCCCCCTCTCTATATCAAAAAAAATAAATGCATTATAATTATGGTTAAATTATCATTTTATATGCACATTTTAATACTACATATATATATTTTTTGTATTAGAATATGTGTATGCTGTATTTTTCTGCAATGAATTCCCACTCACCCTTGCCACACTTTCTTCACAGTCTTTCCCATCAATATCCTTTAGTTTCTGGTAAGTTGTTTCATTTTCTAGTTTGTCATGTCTCTGTCAAGAGTTAAAGTCATGAAACCCAACTTTTTCACGAGATCTGCAGATCAAGCCCAGGTCCTCATGTTTGCACAGCAAGTATTTTACTGGCTGAAGTGTCTGAAGTTTCCCCTCAGCTTCTGTGTGGACAGACTTGAGGGTTTTGTGATTACGTTGGTCTCTGGTTTTCTCTTTTGGTAGCCTGCAGAATACCTTCTTGCACCAAAGAGATTATAGTATAAAAGAGAAGGCTCCATGAAGACGCCAATTTGACCTCTCTACATTTAGCGAACTATGTAGAAGTTGTCCTTAGCACCTGGGCCCTGCTGTCAGTTTTCAGAGAGCGACCTAGCATCAGCCTAGGTTGTTTAGGGATCTCCACAGGACCTCCTTGGCCAACAACTCGACCACAACTCAACCAAATGAAAACCAGTCCCACTACTAGAAGCCTTCTTGCTGGGCTATAAAAGGTGGCCAGTTCAGACTCTGTATCTCCTCTACTACTAGAGGCCATCACTAGGATCACCCCCGTAGATTCCAGGAAGTTTCCATAGCACTTGGTTTTCATACCACCTCTCAAAGTTCTCCTCAATTCCAATTGTTTTTCCCTCCACCTTCCCACCCCTGATTCCTCCTACTCCTGAACCCACCCATCTTCAGTCTATCCCCCCAAAATCTATTCTATTTTCCCAGCCCAGGGTCCATGCATTCTTCCCAGAACTCTCCTCTTTACCTAAACCCTCTGGGTCTGGGGACTGTAGTTTGATTATCATTTATTTAAAAGCTGATATCCACTTTTGTGAATGAATACTATTTGTCTTTTTGGATCTGGGTTACCCCACTCAGGATCATCTTTTTCTAGTTGGATCCATTTGCCTGAAAATTTCATGATGTCATTTTTTAAACACCTGAGTAAATACTCCATTGTGTACATGTGCCACATTTTCTTCATTCATTCTTCAGTTGAGGAACATCTAAGTTGTTTCCAGGTTCTGGCTATTATGACTAAAGGCTCAATGAATATAGTTGAGCAAATGTCCTTATGGTAGGATGGAGCATCCTTTGGGTATATGCCCAAGACGAGTATGGCTGAGTCTTGATGTAT
This sequence comes from Phyllotis vaccarum, assembly GCA_033318265.1. Classification (NCBI taxonomy): domain Eukaryota; kingdom Metazoa; phylum Chordata; class Mammalia; order Rodentia; family Cricetidae; genus Phyllotis; species Phyllotis vaccarum. Next base: position 32,443,557 of record JARWLC010000014.1, read on the forward strand.
ATCAATTCCTGGTTTCCTGAGGAACTGCCATATGGATTTCCATAGCATCTGTACAAGTTTGCACTCCCACCAGCAAGGGAGGAGTGTTACCCTTGCTCCACAATTTCATCAGCAAGAAATGTCACATGTATTGCTAATCTTAGCTATTCTGATAGGTGTAATTTGGAATCACAAAGTAGGTATGATTTGTATTTCCCTGAAGGCTACGGACATTGAACATCTCTTTAAGTGTTCTCAGCCATTTGAGATTTTTTTTTTTTATTGAGAATTGTCTGTTTAGATTCATACCCCGTTTTTAATTAGATTATTTGGTTTTTTAATATTGAATTTCTTAAATTCTTTATATATTTTGGATATTAGCCCAATATTGAATGTGGAGTAAAATGTTTTTCCCATTCTGTAAGCTGCATCTTTGTCCTATTGATGGTGACTTTTGCCTTCCATTAGCTTTTCAATGTCATGAGGTTCCAGTTATTAATTGTTGATCTTAGTGCCTGTGCTATCTTTGTTCTGTTCAGAAAGTCGTCTTCTATGCCAGTTCATTCAAAGCTATTACACACATCCTTTTCAATCAGATTCAGCTTGTCTGGTTTTATGTTGAGATCTTTGATCCACTTGAATTTGAGTGACAAATAGGATCTATTTGCGTTCTTCTACATGAATACATCCAGTTTGACCAGCACCATTTGTTGAAGGTGTTGTCTTCTTTCCAGCGTGTATTTCTGGCTTTTTTATTAAACCAAAATCAGGTGTCCATTAGTGTGTGAATTTATGTCTGAGTATTCAGTTAGAGTCTATTTATCAACATGTCTGTTTTTATAACAATACTGTGTGTGTGTGTGTGCATCTCTGTGTGTGTGTATGTGTGTGTGCAGGTTTGTGTGTGTGTGTGTGTGTGTGTGTGTGTGTGTGTGTGTGTGTGTGTGTGTGTGTGTTACTACAGCTCTGTACTACAGCTTGAAATCAGGGACGGACGTATATCCAGCAATTATTTTACTATTTACGATTGTTCTAGTTATGCTAGGTTATTTTGTTTGTTTGTTTGTTTTTTTTTTTTTTGGTTGTTGTTTTGTTTTTCCATGTGCAGTTGAGAATTGTCCTTTCAAAGTCTATAAAGAATTGTGTCAGAATTCTAATGGGAATTGTGTTGAATCTGAAGATGGCTTTTGTCAAATGGCCATTTCACTATGCTAATCCTACTGATCATAATTATAGGAGATCTTCTGACATCTACCAGTTTCTTTCCTCAAAACCTGAAGTTTTTATCATATAACTCTTGGTTAGATTTACCAATAGTCTGTTGAGACTATTTTTGAAGGGCGTTGCGTTGTCTCCCTGATTTCTTTCCCAATCTGTGTGTTTATAAGAAGACTACCTTTTTGTTTGTTTGTTTTGGTTAATCTTGTATATAGACACTTTGATGGAAGTGTTTATCAGCTGTAGAAGTTCTCTAGTGGAAATTTTAGGGTTCCTTATGTAAACTATCATGTCATCATCAAATAACAATTTTTTAAAACCTTTTATTTATTTAAGAAGTTTTTTCCATATCTACCACTGCTCCTTATTCCTTCCCTCCTCCCAAACCTCCCTTGGTCTCCCTCCAAATAGCAATTCTTTATATTCTTCCTTTCCATTTTGTATCCCACTGATCTCCTTCAGTTGTCTTAAAAAGCTAGATAAAACTTCAATATCTATATCCATAGATAGAAATTCATATGTATATTAAATAGATATGGTGAGAATGGACAGCCTTATCTTGTTTCTGCTATCAGTGAAATTGCTTTGATTTTTTTTCTACTTAATTTGCTTGCCATAAGCTGCCTTAGTTATGTTTAGGCATGTCCCTTGTATCCCTAATCTCTCTAGGACTTTTATCATGATGGGGTGTTGGATTTTGTTAAAGACTTTTAGGCTTCTAATGAGATGATCATGTGTGTGTGTGTGTGTGTGTGTGTGTGTGTGTGTGTGTGTGTGTGTGTGTGTGCGCGCGCATGTGTGTGTTTTAGCTTGTTTATATGGTAGGTTATATTTACTGATTTATGTAAGTTGAACCATCCCTTAGTCTCTGGAATTAAGCCTATTTGATCATTGTGGATGATCTTTTTAATGTATTCTTGATTCAGTTACAAGTATTTTATTTTCTGAGTGCTTCTGCATCAATGTTCATAAGGGCAATTGGACTGTAATTCTTTTTCTTTGTTGAGTCTTTATGCGGTTTGTGTATCAGGATAACTGTGGCTTCATAAAACAAATTGGGTAATGTTCCTTCTGCTTCTAATTTTTGTGGAATAATTTGAGAAGTATGGGAGTTGACTCTTCTTTGAAAGTTGAATAGAATTTTATGCTAAAACTGTCTGGCCTTGGGCTTTCTTATAAAGGAGAATTTTAATGATTGTTTCTATTTTACTAGAGGTTATAATACTTCTATCATATTATAGGTCTATTTAAATTGTTTATCTGATCTTGATTTAACTTTGGTAAGTGGTACCTATTAGGAAAATTATCCCATTTCTTTTAGACTTTCCAATTTGGTGACACACAGGCTTTTAAAGGATGTTCTTATTATCTTCTGGAATTCCTGGTTATCTGTTATGTTCCTTTTTATTTTTTATTTTATTAATTTGATATTTTCTCCATCTTTTGGTTAATTTGGATAAGAGTTTGTCTATCTTCTTGGTTTTTCCAAAGAATCAATTCCTTTTCTCATTGATTCTTTGTCTTATTTTCTTTATTTCTATTTTATTGATTTCACCCTTTATTTCTATTATTTCCTCATGGAGGTGATCATTTCTTTTGTTCTAGAGCTTTCAGGTATGCTGTTAAGTTGCTAGTATGAGATCTTTCTAATTTTTTTAGTGTGGGCACTTAGTGCTATGAGTGTTCCTATTAGCTCTGCTTTCATTGTGTCCCATACATTTTGGTATGTTGTGTATTCCTTTTCACTGAATTCTAGAAAGTTTTGAATAACTTAATTTCTGTCTGTAGTAGGAGGTTTCTGGTCCGGACTTTCGGGCCTAGCCTCAAGGTTTAGACCTGCAGACCTGCAGCCCCACAGAGACACACAGGTGCTTACATTAATTTTAGGCTGATTGGCCTAAGGCCCAGGCATATAACTTGGCTAACTCTTTACGCTTAAACTAACCCATGACTCTTATTCTATTCAGCCATGCAGCTCGGTACCTTTTCTCAGAGCAGCATAGTTGTCCTCTGCTTCTTCTGGCTTGTCTGGCAACTCTGGAGTCTCTGTGACATTTCTGCTCAACTCTTCCTGTTCCAAGAGTTTTCTTAGTCTGGTAGCCCCGCCCATACTTCCTGCCTGCCTTTGGCCAATCAGTGCTTTTTATTAAACTCATAGGCAGGGCAATTATTTACAAGGTAACATTATAAATCCACTACATTAGTCTTGATTGACCCCTTTTTTATTCAGTAGAGAATTGTTCAGCTTTCATGAGTTTGTAGGAAGCTTTCTGCTGTTGCTATCAGCTTTAATCCATGGTGATCTGCTAGGATGCAGGGAGTTATTCCAGTTTTCTTGTTCCTGTTGAGTTTTTCATTGTGTCTGAGTATGTAGTTAGTTGATGTGAAATGTCTTTCTGTATGTTGTAAATATTATTGGTTAATAATGAGACTATTTTGGCCTATGGCAAGGCATCTTAAAAAATAGGTGAAAAATCAGATCATAGAAAAAGGAGGAGGGTGGAGTCAGAGAGAGATGCTAGATAGACAGACAGACAGACAGACAGACACACACACACACACACACACACACACACACACACACAAAGAAACAAACAAAATGATATACTATGCTAAAAAAAAGACACTAAGCCACTAAGCTAATCATGAGTTAGTTTAAGAATTAAGAGTTAGCTAGCAATATGTCTGAGCCATAAGCCAAACAGCATGAAATTAATATAAGACTTTGTGTGATTATTTAAGCCTAAATGGTTGTGGACAGTCTATTTGGGACAACTGGTCCAGATCTTAGGGCTAGTCTGGGCCAGAAACTTCTTACTATAGTCAGTTTTGGAGAACATCCTTTGAGGTACAGACAAGACAAGAAGGTATATTCTTTTTTGTTTGAGTGAAATGTTCTATACATATCTGTTAGGTTCATTTGGCTTATAACATCAGTTAACTCCAGAGTTTCTCCATTTATATTTTATCTGTGTGACCTGCCCACTGACGAGAATAGGGCATTGAAACCTCCATTATCAGTGTGTGAATGCCAGTATATGATTTAAGTTGTAGTAGTGTTTCTTTTACAAAAGCCGGTGCCTTAGTATTTGGGGCATAGATGCTAAGAATTGAAATGTTATTTTGGTAGATTTTTTTCTTTGATGAGTATGTAATGCCCTTCCCCATCTCTTTTGATTAATTTTGCTTTAAAGTTTATTTAGTTAGATATTAAAGATATTAAAGCAGGTACACCATCTTGCTTTTTAGGTCCATTTGTTTGGATTATCTTTTTTTTTTTTTTTTTTTTTTTTTTTTAAATAACCCCTTACTCTGAAGCAACATCTGTCTTTGATGTGGAGGTGTATTTCTTGTATGCAGCAGCAGGATGGATCCTGTTTTTAAATCCATTCTATTAATCTGTGTTTTTTTATATTGGTGAATTAAGACTATTCATATTTAGAGCTATCGATGATTATTAATTACTATAAATTTTATTGTTGGTGGTGATCTTGTATGTATGAATGGTGTGTGTGTGTGTTTGTGTGTATATGTGTGTGTCCCTTTTAGTTTTACTGGTGTGAGATTATTTTTTTCCTATTTTCATGGGTATAGTTAAACTTTTGGGGTTGGATTTTTCCTTCTAGAACGTTCGGTATGGCTGGATTTGTAGATAGATATTGTTTAAATGTGACTTCATGGTGGAGTATCTTTTCCCCTCCATCTATGGTGATTGAACGTTTTGCTGGGTATAATAATATAGGCTAGCATATGTGATCTCTTAGAGTGTGCAGAACATTTTTCCAAGCCCTTCTGGCTTTTAGAATCTCCATTTGAGAAGAATAGGTAGTAGGTTGGACTTCATATGTTATTTGGTCTTTTTCCTTTGCAGCTGCAGGTTACACGCAACAGATACTATTTACTGCTTTTATTTAATGGTTGCATCACATCAAACCCCAGAAGACAAGTAGGACTTCATTGTCCTCTCTTGGGGAGGTGGGAGTTGGGGCATCTTAGGTTTCCAGTTATGCAATATGGGTATAGATAACTGGGACATTATATATCCAGTTCTGAAACACATTATATATCTAGTCTTGTGTGTACCTGGGTGTATACTAGTGAACTTTCTATTAGAAATATCCTTTTAGTAATGGGAGTGAAAATTGTCATTAGAGTGATCTCTTAGCAGGGACCTTGGAAAACTCAGTTCACTGGCCTCTGTCTACCTCAAGGCAATTTTTTTTTTTCAAAAGAATAACCGCTGAGATGGTGTTAAGGACCCCACTCAGCAGCACATGAGGCTTGACATTTGAAGATAGTTCAGAGGCTTTGGTTTGGGTTAGATGTTTCTTAATTATCAGCTTCCCATGGCTTCCTCTTCATGGAATCCCCTCCTAAATCAACATCTATGTTTCCTTTATTATGGACTCTGACTTCTTTATGATAACTGTGATACCTCTTTGTGGTTACTGACAGTTGTCCATGTTGGCCTCCAATTTCCCATCTTTTACTATTATCCTTTGCCTTTTACTCTTACATCCAGAACTGTTAATACTACACTGGACTGTGAGCTCCATCAGGCCAGAGACTTGCATGTTCTTGTTCCTCTAGGCTAAACCCTTTAGTACACACCCGCAGCCTAACACAGTTCCTGGCATACAGCAGCCTGCCAACAAGTGTCACAGGCACAATAGCTACAGCACAGAAAAACTTTCTTTGCACCGCCCCAGTCTGGGCTACCACCCAGGACGCTCAGAGCTCCGCCTCTCCCGCGACGTCACGGGAGGCGGGACTTCCGGCCGCCAAAGTTTAATAGTCCGGCGGGAGCCGGAAGCGCAGCAAGCAACGGGTGGAGTCGGGTTCCCTTGTGGTCTCACTCCTGAGAGGTGAGGTTCCGCGGGACCGGAGTTGGGGAGGCAGAGCGGGCGGCAGGGACCCCGGGTCAGTCGCTTTGGCCCTGCGCTAGGCGTCAGCGGACGCGCGCTGCGGGCGGAAAGTGTCCCGGGACCAGCCGGGGTCGTGGGCCCTAGGGCTGCGGGCCGAGCCGCCCCGGGGTGGCCGGCCCTCGGCCTGGGGTGCATTTCGCCTACGGTGATCCCGGAGAACTCTTCTTAAGCCGAGGGTGCAGTTGATCGCTGTCTCTGAGCGACTGATGTCAGATCCCAGAAGTTGAGCCAGGGAAACGTGAGGACACCTGGACAGGCCGCTTATCAGTTTTTGGGGACCTTGAGACACCCATTGCACCACATTGCCCGGTTAGTACCTTGTCCCGGGTTGTGGTAGGTCGTCTTGCAAGTGTGTTCACTGCACTTTAGGAGTTCTACTTTTCTTCGCGTTGTTTTAATTTGAGCAGGGGACCGGGAGCCTAGGTTTCCTGCTTCAGTCCCCAAATAGAAACATTTGTCTACAATTTAACAAGACACCAACTCGCCCAAGTTTTAGTAGCACCTGGCAGGGGCACTTACACCCCCAAACCACCCAAACACTTTTGTATCTCGAAAGCACAGCAGTTTCGTGAGTTTCTGACCAAAAAACCTCATCCTTCCCTGAACATTAAACAGTTTTGTTTTCTTTTAGGAATGTTTTAACTTTTTTTCTTTCTTGGGAATGAATGATTTCTACCATAGGCATTTTATCTTGCCCTCTGGAATCCAGTGCAGGTAAGTTGGAATCCAGTGCAGGTACTGTTGGTCAGTGACATTGGTGGATAAATTCAACCCCCACACATCAATCACCAAGTGGAATCAGTCCAATATGTTGGAGCAGCAATAGTATTCTTAAAAAAAAAAAAAAGTAACCACTTTTTAATGGACTTCAAGTGTCAATGAAAATGTGGTGACCTATAAAAAGATATATTTTGTGTGGCTACGTAGTTTTTTTTTTTTTTAAATCAACTTTTAAAAAATAGTACATAAGCTTGTGCTCTGTTTTTTTTTTTCCTGTTGATTTTATTTACAAAAAAACTAGTTGCAACCCACTTGATCCAAATTCATTGCTGTATAGTATTCTTTAAATACAGGTAGTAGAATTAGTTGTGTTACTGACAGTTTATGTTTGGATAATAATACAGTATTCTTGTTTTGTGAGAAAGGATTTGTCTGCTGTAGCCTGACTGTCCTGGAACTATTTCTGTAGGTCAGAGTGACCTCAACCTTAGAGGCCTGCTTCTGCTTCCAGAGTGCTGGGATCAAAGGCATGAGTCACCATTGCCCAGCCCTATAGTACTTTTGTACCATCTATACTGAATGTGGAGTGTAGTTTGTGGTGATATATCGTATATTTAATATATTCAGTGAGAAATGCCTGAAAATCAGAAAACAGAGCCACCCACAGGGCTAGCCATTTAGGTCAGAGAGTGATCACCTTTAATTCCAGCACTCTGAGTTCAAGGCCAGAAAGAACCAGGTGGTAGAGACACACACCTTTAATCCTAGCCCTAGGAAAGTTGAACCAGGAGGTGAGATAGCTGGGCGGAGAAAAATGAGACTGGGGGAGGCAGGAGTTCAGCTAGGCCCCCTTCCCTTTCAGCAGAGGCATTCAGTCTGGTGATTCCTGGGGACAGGGTCTTCCCCTTTAGGGGTGAGGAGTACCTAGGCGAGAAGTGGCGGCCGTGGTGGCTTGTCCCTCCTCTCTGTGATCTTTTAGCTTTTCCCTCATATCTCGCTCCAGGTTTTTATTATAAGACCAAGTAGAATTTATGCAATAATATTTTTTGGCCTTCTTATCTCCTGTCTCCTGTGTTTCTAAGTGCCACACTACCTGCTACTCTACAGAGCACCTGGAACAGCCCCTTTAATTTTTTTCTGAACTACTTTGGCTTTGGCTTGTGGCATTACTATTAGAATTATGTGTGGGAATAGCACCCTGAGTATAGAGTGCATATTGGAGTAGCACACTGAGCATAGAGTGAGAGGTCTTGGACCAAGAGATGGTAGCAGGACACAGTGGCAACTTCTTTAACCGTGTTGCAAATTTTAGAGTTTTGAAAATTTGGGATAATGGGATTGAGACTTGCAGGAATACTAGATTATGGTAAATATATTTTTCAAAGATGAGAACATGCGGGCCAGAGAAATGGCTCAGTGGATATGAGCTGCTTTTCCAGAGGACCTGGGTTCAATTCCTAGCATCCACATACATGGTGGCTTGCAACTATCTGTAACTCCAGTTCCAGAGGATCTGACACCTTTACACCAATTCACATCAAATAAATGGGGAAAAAAATTATAAAAAGATGAGAACATGAATATTTTTTGTGGTATATTTATCAATCAGAAATGTTTCAACTTTCCTATATGAGGCAGACATTGTTATGGGAACAAACAAGAGTTTCATGAAAAAAATTGAATTTGGTGGTGAAATATAGGGCAACTGGTAAAGGACTGCTTTTGCCACAGCATATAGGGAACCTACCTTTTAGAAGCAGAGATGTTAGAGCTGAGACCTGAATAATGGGGTATTTAGGGGCATCTGGGCAGAGCTTTTCAGGTAGAAGGGGCAGCAAGTGAAGAGACACAAAGATGAAGTGACTTTGGCTTGATGCGTAGACACAAAAAGGGCCAGGTTTCAGGTCTGGTGTCCCTAGATGAGAGAATTAGGTGGGCTGAGGAGGTTGGGTTTGTTGGAGTTGCTGGGGAGACTCTTGGAAGGATGCATTATGAGTGTGTGATTTGGCTGGTGCTTAGATCACTAGAACTACTTTCTAGTGTGTGAGCTGTTTGGAATAAAAGTGGACAGAAATGGGCAAGAAAAACCACTGCCCTTGAATTAGGGGCAATTTGGCTTTTAAAAATTGTTTTTCCATTATTGTGTGTGTTCTAAACTTTTTTAGGCTCAGTCATGCAGGAAAACCTCAGATTTGCTTCATCAGGAGATGATATTAAAATATGGGATGCTTCGTCTATGACATTGGTGGATAAATTCAACCCCCACACATCACATGGAATCAGTTCAGTATGTTGGAGCAGCAATAGTATCCTTTAAAACAAAGTAATTAATAAAACTATTGTAAAAATTTTGTGTTATTAATATAGATTGTATTACATATGCATGTGCTCATCTCTGTTGATTTTATTTTAAAAATAGTTGTATTCCACTTCAAGCTGGCTGTGTATTAGTATCAGATACAGACAGTAGAATTCTATTGTCTACAGTTTATTATTGAACACACAGAAAGGAGGAACTTGGGGAGATTTGAGAATGATTTTCTGTATCTCCATTTGGGTATTTGTGAATCTAATATGGAATTTAGTGAAAGCTTGGGGGCAGAAGTAAAATTGGGAGGAAATAGGACAACACACACACACACACACACACACACACACACACACACACACACACACACAACAAACAAAAGAACCCTCCACAACTGTCCACCATTCAAATCTTCCTGATGACATGCTTGGATTTTTTTTTTTTTTTCCCTGTCTGTTATGACAAACAGCATTATTTCCCAACAGGCACAATGGGTTGAGTTTTCCTATGCTTTCCTAATTGGTGTATTCTCCGTATTGGTGAGCTGAATGGTACGAGGAGAGCCTGTAAGCTGGGCTTTATCATCCTTACACCATGACATTTTGGCTGATAGTTCATTGTTGTGGGGACTTTCCTGGGTATCATAGGTTGCTAGGAAATGTTCTGGCTTCTACTACCCAACCTCTAAGTGCTTTTAACTCCCATTTATGATGGTCTAGAAGGCTTAGGGTTGCTGTATCTACTCAAAGTTGAGGACCTCTGCTGTAGATGAAGTGCTCTTAGTTTTCTTGATGTGAAAATACTCCATGTCATTGGTGAGCTAGAGATTAATCTTCTGTGAAACAACATGTTTTGAAACAACCATTAAGTGTTAAGAATTGTCTGGCCTTTACCTGTATCAAAGCATTAATAATCTTCCTGACGAAAACTGATAGTTTTAAAATATGACTGATTTATGAACAAATGTATTAGGATTTTTTAATCTCAAATGCCTGTTTTGCACATGTATAACAAATGACAACTTTTCTTATTGAATTAGATTTCTCTCCTGATCATCCCTTGATTTTTGCACTGGTGCAGTGAAGCCAGTCACTTTGATGCTCTATTAATCAAACGTCTGTGAAGGACTCTCCAGCCCGTCCTGTGGTCATGTGGAAACTATTTTGGGAGCATGGCAAGTGGATGAAGTTGGTCCTCTTTATTTTTAGTTTTTAATTGTGTTTATAGTTTCTTTCTCTCTTTCCCTCTCTCTCTCTTTCTTTCTTTTTTCCTGGGACTGTTTAAGAAAAGAAAGTTCTTAATTGGTTGTGGTTTTTTTTCCTGCTTAGCTTTGTTCCAAGGAGTGTTACCAGTATGTGGCATTAATTGCTGGTGTGGGAGTGAGGGAGTGCTGTGTGACTTTTAGAAGCTAGTCCTGTGTCTGTGTAGAGAGCTTCATGTGCCTGGGCCTGCCCGGCCTTTCTGGTATGAGAAGAGTATTGGATTAAGAAATATTAGGGGTAGAAAGAATGGAAACAGTGTCAGGGCTTTTTATACCAAGCAAAGGGGAGGGGCAAGTGCAGACAGCTGTAAACACCCTTCAGTTCTCAAACATAAGACATCAGTGACCACACCTTTGGCCAAAGCATCCTGTAGCCCCGTGTGGGTGTAGTAGTAGTATGGGGTGAGGGGAGGTGGGGACAAGCTCAGATTCTCAGACTTTGAGTCAAAATGGAAAGAAGCCATAAGCTGGAAGCTTTAGGGCTCATGTTTGTTGTATTTGTAATGAGGTTGTGATTCTTTCGTCGTTGTTGTTACTGAAGAACAGTTATAGACTAGTGACTTAGCATTCCAGTGTGTAGAATCCAAGAACAGGTTTAGTATTATTATTTAGAGGTGTTAAGGAAGTTCGCTTTCTTTATTCTTTTGGGTTTTTTTTTTTTTTTTTTTTTTAAAGGCAATGCTCCATACTTCATGACTTCTAAAACTATATGTAAAACTTAGAAACTTGATTCTTCTCTTAATGTGGGTCTTTTTATTTGCCCTAGCACTGATATGGGCATACTGCTCTGTAATTGGTAGGGTAACTTCCACTCAACAGTTACCCAGGCCTGATCATTTCAGAGATGTGCAAATACTTGGAATATAAAAGCAGACCTGTAGCTAAGTTTGAAGGTAAGGGCATTGACAACTAGCTCTGGATTTTGGCACTGTGCTGATTCATTTAATAATTCACAAACCAGAGAAACTTGAACTCCACTTTTATGATGAGCAGTTTTTGTTGATGGCAGCTTACTAGTTACCTGGAGACTCCATCCTTGACAGAACTGGAGACTTGTTTCCTTAGACCAGCTTTGACTAGTCCTTGACTACAGTGGAAACTTCATTCTTAGGCTAGAAAGTGACAGAAACTCTACCGTTGACTCCAATGGAGACTACATTCTTAGGGTGGGCATTCTTGAGTCTGTTGGAGTTCAGAATAGATGAACTTATTAATATTTTAAATAAGACACTGGCTGGGGGAGTAGCGCTGTTGCTAGAGGCTTGCCTAGCATGGATGAAGCCCTAGGTTTGATTGTAAGCATCACATTAAATCGGGGATAATGGTGAATGCTTGTAATCCTAGCATTTGGGAGGGAGGTAGGAGGATCCGATTCTCAAGGTCATTCTAGACTACAAAATGAGTTTTAAAGCCAGCCTAAGATATTTGAAACTGTCTCAAAAACTTTGTTCCAATCTCTGGTCTCCTCATAAAATATTTGAGTATTGTGCGCACTGTCAGAAATAATATAGTAAGGATTATCTAGGTCTTTCCATGCAGGGACTTTGCTTCTAGAAAATTGTAAGTTTAAAATTCCTACATTAAGGAGATAGCAAGGTGCTCAGGGGTTAGGATGTGTCTTGCAGAACCTGATGAGCTGAATTTGCTGACCCCAGTTGGTGGAAGGAGAGGATGACTTCCATGAATGCCTTCTGATTTTCATACCTGGAACATGACATGTGCGAGTGTGCATTCATAACGGTACACACATACACACATATAAGTGTAAAGCATTCAGATATCTTAATATGCTATGATTTTCAAAATCACACTCTTATTTTTAATTGAATCATTTAATTATTTTGGTTTAAAATACTTACATTGTCTTGTGTTTACTTATTATGCATATAATTTATATAGAATAAGGTAATTAAAATTTTAAGATAAGTTTTAATTTGCATATCATAAGCAGTTTCTGTTTAAGCAGGCCCATTTGTGTTTACTATACTCTAATACCCATTCTTACTATATCTCGTGATTGAAGCATCTATGACAGTGATTCTAGTCTTGGAAAAAGATCAGTCTTCACTTTTCTGTTGAAGAAGTAGGAGAGTGGTATGGATACTAGCTTTCTAGCTGAAACTGGCATTGAGCACTGGTCTAATAAGTCAGTCCTCTGAGTAGACTTTTGTACATGAAAAAGCTGGTTGTTATTTGCATGTGCTGCTTTTATACCGTCTCACTTCTGAAAGGATAAAATGAGACCTTCTGGCCCACCCTGGGTCTGGAGTAGTGTTTCACAAGAGCTAAGTGCCTTTCAAATGATAGCCTAGCCAGAAGGAGCAGCTCTCCCTGCTGTCCTGAAAAGGAGAATTAGTAGTTAGTAATGGGAACCATTTTGAAAGCAGTGTATGAGCTATATTTGTGACACTGTTCTGCTGTGGGTGCCCATGGACTGTTTGATGCTTCCTAACTCCTCATTTAGATAACTTCCTAGTCACAGCGTCTTCCAGTGGTGACAAAATAGTGGTGTCCAACTGCAAATGTAAACCAGTTCCCCTTTTGGAGCTTGCTGAAGGGGTAAGTTGTTTGCTTTTTTAACCGATTAAAATCTGTTCTGCTTAAGTGACAATGACTTATTTGTCTTGGTTCTTATGTTTAAAAACATATTTCTCCTGAACTCCAGAATATTACAATATCAGGCTTACTTGAAAGGCTGTTAGCTGAAGTGATACTGAGTCTTAGGAGAGCAGTTGAGGCCTTGGTTTCAATGTCTCCTCCTGTTGATGCGAGGCTTAGGTCAATAGGTTGACTTGGCGATATGAACCCTCATGGTATAACTGCCTGTTGACTGGAGAGCAGTTGAGGCCTTGGTTTCAATGTCTCCTCCTGTTGATGCGAGGCTTAGGTCAATAGGTTGACTTGGCGATATGAACCCTCATGGTATAACTGCCTGTTGACTGGGTGCAGGATCATCAACAGAAGACTAGTTCTGAAGGTGTCCTTCCACTTTAAATGCTGACCACTTAGGACTTTCCTTAAGCACCTGGAACAGATTGGCTTTTCAGTGAGTCCTGGGCTCCTAGCACAGGGTGAACATTGTTTCTTTATCCTTTTGTTTTTTAAGTTCATTCAGGGTAACACTGGTTTCTACATTTCTGTTTACACATTCACAAAAGCTATTCTTGAAGGAAAGGTGTGTGTGTATTTCCTTGTGGTTGCTGCTTATTTTCTCTCCCTCTTCCTTCCCTCCCCTGAGCAAACCAAACCCCAGGAAGCTAGTGGTGTGGCTCAGTCTACACTAAGGCAGCAAAGGTGGGCATGCTAAACACTGATTTTAACGCACAATGCATAAAAGACCACCCAGTTAGAAAGGTTTCTTTTTTTGAGTAAATTTCACCCCAGTCCCGGTGAAGAAGCATAGATATAGTGTCTAAGGATAGGACAGGAGTTCACAGGTAGGGCTAAGTTGTCCCCGGTCAGTAGGCAGACTGCACTCTTCAAGGCAGCAATCTTTGAGTTTTTGGGTCCTTTGAAAAGTGGCCAGCAAGCTGCTGTTGAATTTAATGTCAAAGCCAATTCAGTTCCTCTAACCTTCATAACTGGTCTTTCATGGAATGTGTTTTAAAATCAGTGTTTGGCACCTCTGCTGGCCCGTCTGTTTGTTTGTTTATTTATTTAAGACAGTCTCTCTGTGAAGTCCTGGGTGTCTGATACTTGCTATTTAGACCAGACTGGCCTTGAAGTCATAGAGATCTATCTGCCTTTGCTGCTTTAGTGTTTGGATTATTAAGATGCTCTACTCTTCCCACTTACGAGTATATTGAGCCACACCACTAGCTCTTGGGGTCTGGGTTTGCTAGATGCTTAAGACTCTTTAGGGTAAGATTTGCTAGGAGACTTGGGACATGTGTCCTGACCTGTTTAAAAACCTTTGCTCATCTGTAAAATGGTGGTCTGTGCTAGAATTAACTAAGTTTCTCTGTGTATCTCTGGCTGTCCTAGAACTCACTCTATAGACAAAGCTGACTTCAAACTCAGAGATTGCCTTTGTCTCTAGAGTGCTGGGATTAAAGGCATGCACCACCACTGCCTGGCTCAGAAATTACTTAAAGCTCTTATGTTTAGCATTTTCTGAGCAGAGATTAATTTTAAGATGTATAGAGATTCCAGAGCAGGTCTTAGCTAAGGGAGACTCTTGGGAGGGGAGATTGAAGCGTGCTTGATGGTAGGCCAAGGCTCACTGGTGTTCTTAGGCTTCCTCTCATGTCACCCTTCAGTAAAGAACACCACCAGTCTGATTTCCTTGACATCTAAAGATGAATAAACTGGTGGATCCCAATGAAGGATGATAAGGGGCGAAATTTTTAGTTCAAGTACCAGCGTCTTTGTACTTGCAGATCAGCAGATTCACTGTCCTGCTTACTGTGTTGGGTGAAACTGTATCATCTCTGCTAAGCTAATTTTGTTTGTTTGTTTAACTAGCAAAAGCAGACATGTGTTGATCTAAATTCCACATCAATGTATTTGGCAAGTGGAGGCCTAAATAACACTGTTAATATTTGGGATTTAAAATCAAAACGAGTTCATCGGTCTCTTAAGGTAAGTGAATATATATTAAATATTTATAGAGTGAGCAGCTGACACTATTTAGAATGGTTATCACATTTTGCCCTCATAATTGAAGTGCTTTATGATTGAAGTGAGACTTCATGTGGAAAACATAGGTGCTGTCTAGCTGAAACTCTCCTTATAACAGTGGTTGCCTTTTCCTGGTTTCTTTTACCTATTCACATACTTTTCCTGTTTGCTAGTTGGGTTTTGCTTTTTCTTAGATGTAGTTTTGACATCAAGTTTTTTCCTTCCTTCCTTCCTTCCTTCCTTCCTTCCTTCCTTCCTTCCTTCCTTCCTTCCTTCCTTCCTCCCTCCCTCCCTCCCTCCCTCCCTCCCTCCCTCCCTCCCTCCCTTTTTTTTTTTTTTTTTTGTAAGGGTTTTGAGAAAGAGAGTGTGGTTCTGGAGTTGAGAAGCCAGAGTTGAGGGTTCAGCCTCTTAATTCTGGAGTGTGTGTGACTGTTACTGTTGATGATTTTGCTTGTATATCTTTAAACTTATTATGAAATAGTTCTTAAAATAATTTACTATTTAGAATTTGTGTTCCCTTACGCAGTTGTTTTTAGGTTCAGAAATTAATCATTTATCTTAGGAAGATCTGTGTTAAGACTTTCTTAACTCTGTTTTTTCCTTTTTTAATATTTAGAAGGGGAACTAACTACAAAGTTATTTTTGAGTTTGTCATTTAAAACTTAATAAGAAAATTGTCAATAATTGTTTATTTGTACTCCCCTGCATACACAGAAAAGAACTTCCTTTAACTGCTACCACGTGGCTAGTAACATTACACCTGCTCTCCCATCATCCCATTTCCCGACAGACATTTTGCTGTACATCCTAGCATCATTGAGTTAATTCTAAAGATGCTATTTTGAAGAATGGTTCTTTCTTGCTCATAGCTAAGCTGAAACCTGATCATATAATTGCTTTTGTGTTTCCTTTGGAAGATTATTGTTTTAAGTATAGCTAAACTTTGAAGACTCTTTAAAATTGGCTATGAAAAAAGACAGGTAAGTGAAGAGTCACTGCTAATGAAATAGCTTTTGTCAAGATCCTTAATATGCTAGCCATTGTGCTTGAAAATGCTTCTTCTGTTTATTTCAGTAACTACAGAGCAGCAAGCATTATTCTCATGTACAGATGGAGAAACTGAGTCAGGAGTTAAAGAACTGGTTCATTGTCAGCTTCACAGTGGTTCAAGCAAGTGCAGACTCTGCTCCTTGTTTAGTATTTTGATTGTGCTCTATTTGAGTTCACAGTGCTTAGAGGGATGTACTCATTTCAAATAGGAACTGTCTTACAGAGCTGAGTAGAGGTGAGCCTTTATCAGTTTGCCAGTTTACTGGCATTTGGTTGGTGCATAGTAGATGTTTCCTGATGTATTTTCCACAAATGGAATTAGGCAGACACCTGCTCCTTTCCAAAGTGACAGAGAGTCTACTGGATGGCACATGTTCAGTTCCTTGTGAGAACAGTACACAAAATAATGCTTATTTCTTTGCATCAAGCACCTCCCCAGGCACTTGTTCTTTGATAGAAGGGAGGTAATGTTTGGAGGATTGTTTGATAAAGTTATGTGATGTCCTAGCCACACTAGTCTTGATAGTCCATTAGTTATTTTGTATCAAGTTTAGTATATTTATCTTAGCAAATAACAGAACGCTATATTGTTAAAAACAAACAAACAAACAAACTCCCCCCCCCCTTCTAACTCAGGTCAGTGTCCCATGCTCCTGCTAGTCCCCTCCGATTTGATGTTGGAAGCAGTCCTCTTGAACTCAGTCTTCGGAGTCTTGGACTTTTCATTTCCTCAAAGTAGATGCTGTTTCTATTTGAGAGGCAGTCTGCTGTGTTGAGAGCCGAGGGCTTTGGAATTTGACTTGGAGTGAATACTAGTCTGTTAGCACATATGTAAGATGACACCAGCCTCCTAAGTTTTCACTGTGTCATGTGCCTCACCTCTAAGTGGAAAATGACATTGCTCTTAGGATTTTCAAAGACTGACTAGTTAGTCTGTGGACCCAGCAGGGAAGGTGCTCAGCCCGTGGGAGCAGCTGCTGTCTGCAGTGTTTCTTTGCGCTTCTCCCACCCTGTCGTGTCCTTCCTTTCCCATAACTTTGTCATTTGAGATAAGACCTTGTTACGTAGCTCAAGCCAGTCTAGAACTCTAGGGTAGTACAGGCTAGTCTTGAGCTCATGATTACAAGTGTGGACAGCCACGCCCACTTCCATCCTTTAAGGCCGGACTCACTTTATATCCTTTCAGTAGCTCAGCTGACAGTGACATCTGTTTTTCTCCTTTGACCCCTCATGCCACTGTTCACTCAGTATTTGTTCTGTTTGCTGCTAATTTCAGTGTCTTCTAGTTAAACAGTCATACTCAAGAGCAAACATTTGCCATGAAATCAATGTTATCCAACAGTGGAAGTCAGTTCTCTAAGGTGAACATTAAGTAAGTTACCCTTGAGACTGTCCATTGTTTCCTAATCCGTGGGCATGTGATAGGCTCTGTGATAGGCTCTGATAGACAGTCTTCTGAGGAGACGCCATGCTGGTCTTGTTTTCCTAACAGCTCTGTTCCTCCGTTCATCAGAGTATGGGGATTAATGGCTGCTGTTCTTATATGTGTTTCTTTAAGGATCATAAAAGTGAAGTAACTTCTGTGGTATACAATTGGAATGATTGCTACATTGCTTCTGGGTCTCTCAGTGGTGAGATTATTCTGCACAGCGTAACCACTAATATATCCAGTACACCTTTTGGCTATGGGGGTAATCAGGTATAGTATGCTTTTTTTTTCAAAATAAAGTTGATAAATTATATTTTAAAATACTTATATAAGAAAATAAGTTTAAGCTTTTTAACATTTAGAAATTTCATTTAGCTTGCTTGAAAATATCTAGCTAATTTATAATGGTAGTGTTTGAAAAAGAGAAAGTAAGTTAATAAATGCAAGAATGCTTTATGAACATGTATATAAATATGTGTTTGATCTTTCTATGCTATAACTGTATTTTTAACAAAATGCAACTATTTGCTAATAATATAATCTTAAAACTAGGATTTTAATCTTTTCATGACATTGCTCTTACAGAAGTGTTGTGTAATTCAAACTATTGGCTATGAGACAGATAAAGGCAGATACAATCATTCATATTGTTCTATATTATTGTATTTAGATAGAGTCAAGTAAATTCTGAAAAAAAATTTTTTTTAGTATGTGGTAGTTAAAAGGAAAAAGTAAATTAGTCAATTAGATATTTTCCTTGGTCAAAAAATAGTTTAGTTTTTTTCTTAAAAGACTGATATATGTCTTAATAAATCTATTTGTTGGCTAACACTCCTTGAAAATTTCTAGAAATAATTCCAGTAAGATAGCTCTTTTAAGGAAGATCTGTGTCTCATCTCAGGAATGAGCCCAGGTGTCGATGTGAAATCTCTGTACCTGGCTTTTAATCTCACCATTTTGGCCACAACTAGTATCAAATAAAGTCAAGAGATGTCCGTTGCATACATCCTAATTGATCTTATTAAAAACCCAGAGCCAGATATTGGGGAAAAGCTGAAAGATCAGAGGGACAGAGAAACAAAGCCACCACAAACAAGCCACTCCTTACCCGGAAGGGGAGCATCCTCTCCCCTCGAATCCTCAGACTGAAAGGGGGAAGCAAACCACAAGAGGAAATGGAAGAATTGAGCTTCTACCTCCTCCCTCCTTAGATACCTTTCTCTGCCGAGCCATATCACTTCCTGTTTCGACTTTCCCAGTGCTGGGAATAAAGGCCTGTGTGCTTGCCAAGTTCCGGAAGCAGAGGCATGGGATCCCAAGTGCTGGGATTAAAGGTATGCCACCACCGCCTGCCTCTGTTTCTCTCTTGGACTGGATCAGTCTCATATATGACCTCTCAGTGTGGCCTTGAACTCAGAGATACAGGTGGATCTCAGCCTCTGACTCCCAGTGCTAGGATTAAAGGCATGTGCCACCACTGCCTGACCTCAATGGCTAACTCTGACTGGCTCTGTGATCTGATCTTCAGTCAGTGTTTATTTAATACACAATATATTACATAGATCTTTGATGTTGGAGTTACTATTATTATTTTAATATATGTACTATTTAAGGAAACTGTAAAGGATGCCTAATCAGGTGTCTATGAACATGAGGAATAAGGGAGCTGTATACAGAGTGAGGGAGGGTTACAGAAGTTGGAGAGACTGGAATAGAGGGAGAGTAGGAGAAGGGACTTGTTTTTGCAGTGACATGTGATAGACCTCCAGCTGCTGTGTGCTGATTTGTTAGCATTTTCTGCCTTTGTTATAGTGGAGACCACAGCTTGCATCTTTGTGTTTAGCCATTTTCCAGCTTTGTTCCTTACATGGAAAAGACACCAATAAATGTGTGGCTATTGAACATATTTAGGATTACTGAGCTTTTAAGAGACTGGTCTAGAACTCTGGGAAAGGGAGTTTTCATATGGAGGCAATGACCGAGACCATGAGGAAGGAGCATCATGGATTTGGTGGGGGAGAGGGGCAGAGTAGATTAGGAGGTGAGTAAGTACAGTGTTGGCAGGAGACTGGGTACCATGTGCAACATCTGGCTAAGTTCATGATAGCAGTTAAACTACTGGGTGGTTTTTAACAAATTTGGTATGAGAATTAGAATTGCTGAACAGAACCCTTTAGGGATAACAGTGCTTTCCAGGTCTTATGGATGAGAATTGGTGCTTTTAGTTTTCACAGATAGGCTCTTTAGAATATTAATATTGTTGTAAAAACAAACTGTTTTATCTTTCTGTTTTCTCTTTATTTGCATTTTGATAATACAAAGCCTAAGTCTGCAGACTGTGGATCCACTGTAAACAATCATACCTTGGTCAAATTTATATTGTTTTAAGGAACCCGAGTAATGTTTTCCTTCTGTTATGTTTTGTATTAGGGGCGTAGCATATTCATGAACTTTAGCCTGGCTTTTTATATGCACATTAAATATGGCTCTAGGTATTCTCATACTTCTGCTTTCCTGTATTTTGCTGGAGTCTTAACGCCAACGTAGAGGATTTGCCACTGTTTACTGTTTCACACCCAGTGGTCAGTGAGTATACTGAATTCTCGTTTAGGTATTGCTACTAGTTAGTATGCTTTTCTCAGTTTACAGTTGAGAAAGTGTCATTCCAGGGCTTCAGTTCACAGAAGGGACTGACTGGTCAGCTGCTCTAGGAGCTTTATTTCCTCTTGTTCACTTTCTAGCTTAGTGGAAGTTCTGAGTGATTGGAGTAGCTAAGACTTCTGGGTACAGCTGCAAGATACATTAATTTAAGAAAATAGCAGGAGATTCTTTCCTAGTATCTATGGCCCTTCCTGCCATGGGTTCTCAGCCAAGTTTACAGTACCAGGCATGAGTTCCCTCCTACTGAAAGGGTCTTCAGCCCAATTAGACTGTTGGTTCACCCCCAAGATAGAAGCGCCACTATTGCACAGTTGTGGGACCCTGCCAGGCCAGTAGTTATTGTGGTCACAGGCTTTACAGCTGGGTGGGACTGTCAGTCACTTTTTCCCTCGGCAGCTTGCGTAGCACCTTCCAGTACTTTGAGAACTAGTCCTCAGGGACAAGCTTCCAGCTCCTGTCAGTACCTGTCAGTCAGGTCCTATGATAGAAATATGTGGTGTCTTCAGCAATAGGGCCTCCCTTCAAGTTGTAGATGACAGTCAAATGCAGTGTCTAGCCTATATTGTTTTTAGGGGTCTTTTGGACTTTTCTGACCAATAATCAAAAAGAAGTTTCTCATGCTTAGTACTGAGGTTTTCGTTTCAATAGTCTTGAGTGGTTCTAACCTTCCTAATGCTGCGATCCTTTATGCAGTTTCTCGTGTTGCAGTGACCCCTGCAACCATAACATGATTTTCATTGCTAGTGCATAACTAATTTTGCTACTTGTTGTATGAGGTTTCTAGCCTGGACTTTCCAGTCTAGCCTTGTGGCTCAGACTTTCAGACCCAAAGTCCCATAATCCCACTGAAACACAGATGCTTGTATTAATTGTATACTGATTGGCCTGGGGCTAAGGCATATAACTTGCTAGCTCTTGCTCTTAAACTAACCCACGACAATTATCTTGTTTATCTGTGAGGCTTGGTACCTTTTCTCAGAGCAGCATTTCAAGTTCTTTCCTCTGCACCTGCTGGCGTCTCATCGTGGTGTCTCTGTAGGTTCTTTGTGGCATCTCTGCTCTGTTCTTCCTGTTCCCAGAGTTTTCCTAGTCTGGTAGCCCCACCCACACTTTCTGTCTACCTTCAGCCAATCAGTGTTTTTATTAAACTAGTAGGCAGGACAATTATTTACAATGTAGCAACACATAATCCCACTATATTATTGGTCGCCATTTGTTGTAATAGGTTCCTGGCCCAAACTTTCTGGGCTAGCCTCATGGCTCAGACTTCCGGGACTAGCCTCAAGGTTTGGATCTACAGACCCGTAGACTTTGTAGTCCCACAGTCCCACAGAGACATACAGACACTTACATTAATTTTATGCTGATTGGCCTAAGACCCAGGCATATAACTTATTAACTCTTTACCTATAAATGAACCCATGATTCTTATCCTGTTCAGCCATGTGGCTCAGTACCTTTGCTGAGAGCAGTATAGTTGTCCTCTGCATCTTCTGGCTTGTCTGGCAACTCCAGAGTCTGTGGCATTTCTGCTCTGTTCTTCCTGTTCCCAGGGTTTTCTTAGTCTGGTAACCCTGCCCACACTTCCTGTCTGCTTTCAGCCAGTCAGCATTTTCGTTAAACTAGTAGGCAGGACAGTTATTTACAGTGTAACAGCACATAATCCCACTACAGCTCCTGTTATGAATTATAATGGAAATAGTGAATCATTATGTCAAGACATTAGAATCACTTTAGTGTTTCACTTCCAGACCTGGTCTGTGTGCTCCTTTCAACCATGTGTTAATTTATCCATTGTAATTTGTCCTCTGGAATATTTTGTGTTTTAGACTTTTTCCTGACAAGGCCCTACATCCAGAGGCAGAGGTACAGGTGTCTGTGGCTGTTGTTTTCTTCAGAAAGGAGACCCTTGTAGGCACCCCAATCTTAAGTGGGCAGCCTTAAACACATGTGTATATATAGGAAACACTAACTAGACTCATTAAACTGTGTGTCAGTAAGAAGGTAAAGAAAACAATTACGGTGCATTTTCGTCTGCCAGGGACAAAAGGTTATTTTTATTATGTGCTGTATTATCTCAGAGTCTTTGATAAACTATACTATTAAGAGAAAAATACATGGGCAAGAAAATAGAAGTTGACTTCTTTACATAGAAAGATCAATTCTGGATTTCTTAGGAAAGTCGTTGTAAAGATTCTGCACACTCAAGTTTTACTTAATGTCATTGAAGTATTTGAAGGCGTTTTTACATTAATTCTTGCCCTACGATTTAATTGCACTTTATCTATTATTACCAGAAGCATAGAATTGCCACTTGTATTCATTAAAATATTCTTTTATAATATTTCTTAAAATTCACTTGAGATTTCAAATATATTAAGTATTCATTTTAAAAAATTTAAACAGTTCATAAGTGTGGTGGGATTCAGGGATCAGCTGATAAGGTCTGAAGACGCCTACGGACCTTATCAGCTGACCCCTGAATCCCACCACACGTAAGATCTCAAGTGTGTCACAAGTTGACATTTTAAAATTCAGATACACTGTTGTTCAGCTTAGTTTTGTGCTTGTTGATTTTATCATACCTAGGACCTTGGTTACTGAGAAAAAGTAGTGACAAGTCACAGGACTTACCCATGATTAAACTGAAAACTTTATTTTTGTTTCTATAAACAATCAGAGATTTGAAGTTGTAATAATCATCAAATTGGCTTAGAGAGAATGACAGACCCTTGGCATCTCACTGCGTCTGCGTCACACTGAAACGCATCAGAAATGACATTGTTTGAATATCTTTAGAGTCTTACTTGAGCTGAAACCATTAGTTTCACATGGAGCAGTGTCTTTCTCAGAGGGAAAAAGAACCACACTGTTTCTACAGAGCTGCTTCCTGACGCCTTCTGAAGCTGTAATTGCACATCAGCAATGAGCAAGGTCAGCAGCTTGGGCTCTATGGAGTTTAACCTTTGTTACCCTTTCCCAAGCAGATAAAGTGGGTCTGTGATATTGAAGCCTTAGATTAAAAAGGGGATTTTAGGTGAAGCAGGTGAGATTTTAAAATATACCATAGTACATGTTTAAACCCACTTGTTTTCCTTAAGTGAATAGTTTGTTTTATGTATAGATTTTGTAAGTATTAATAAACCTGCTTGAGTACAGAGATCTGGTAACTGTCAGTAATTATAAATTACCTTTTAAAATGATAATTATTTTGTAAGGAATAGGTTTAGGGCTGGAATATAGCTCAGCTGTAGAAACTCCAAGAAGTCTTCGGTGCTATTTCTGCCACTACAGAAATCTTTTAATTATAATTTAAGTTTTACATGGCTTTATGTTCAGAAAGTTTGGCTACAGCTTTTTATTTCTAGACTAGTGATCCTTAAGTTTATAGGAGCATTAGTATAATGTATATTGGAAAAAAAGTTTCTCCTTAATAATCTGTGTATTTCTTTAGTGTTTTTTATGTTCTTGCCAGCCCCTGCATTATGTTCTTAAGCAGTCTTATTATTATAAGCATATTGTATGAGCATAGATACTTTATACCTATTTTCAAAGTTTTTTTCTCATTTTCTCTTTCTAATGTTAATGGAAATTATTTGAAGAATAAGCGTTTTCACATACAGTGTTGTCTCTATTATGTAATTATTTTCTTTGTCTAAGCTTGTTCTGCCTTTCTTTTTTTTTTTTTACTGTGTTGTGTCCCAGGTATGTTGACACTGATCCTCCTAACTAATTTTCAGTGGTTATATAAGGATTCTCCTGTTTTAGTTTCCAAATTTTTATAAGCACAAACACTATATTTTAATATTGTTCCGAAAAGCTCATCTGATTTTGACTTTTTTTCAATAAAATTTAAGAATAGGTTCACTGACAGAGCTAATATTTTAGTCAGACAGTGAGTGGGCACCAGATCAATCATTAATCCCGAGGTGTCTGTTTCTGTGACTTGTATTCTGATGGTACTGATAGGCAGCAGATGTTCTGGGTTCTGTGGATCTAAATAAAGATTAGTGAGTAGGAGGTCTAATGAGTGCTATTTCTCCTGTTCCTATCTTAGTTAGTTAGGTGCATCTTTTCTTTAGAGTGTAAGATGCCTTGCAAAGGGAAGAACACAAAAAGTAAGTTTGCAAAGGACAAATTAACCCAGCAGACGGTTTCCCTGTCTGTTATCTCTAGGTTAGTAATTGAATCTGCCAAAAAGAACTGACAGTATTTTATCAAAAGGAGAGGTATACAGGCTCATTGCATACAAGTACATACGAAGGGATGTTGCAAGGGTGAAACGTGAGTGAATACCCAAGGTGTGGTGGACCACAGTCCCCAGAAACATCGTAATGGATAGCCACAAGTCACTATGTATCAGCCTACTTATTCATGTACATGGTCAGGAACTTTTAATTGCTTCTATATCCCCACCCTCCCTCCCCCAAAAGCAAAAGCAAGAGGAGTCATTGGGTCAGTGGCCCTGATGTAAGCATGTACCGAGATTGATAACTCGATTGCTTCATGTGCTGGAGTCTAGGCTCTGTTCACTCTAAGGCTAATGAACCTGCAGCTGAACCAGAGGGGAAGGAGGTCAAGGAAACAAAGCCTTCTAAACATAGTAGAGCCACTGCACATAAGAGCTCAGAGCCTGAGACAGCATGCACAGGCCTGTAGCGATCTGAAATGGGTGGACACATGCCCCCATCCCCACCCCAGAAGCTATTGACGGCTGATACTCACTTGATGAAAAGTTAGTTTTCTCCAAGGGAGTCCGACTGGGGAAACCAGCTACTGTAAGTGTAGGCTGTGTGCTTAGCAGTAGAAAGTCAGTGGAAACAACTCAGGGCCATCTTTGGAGGTTTCGGTTTTGTAATGTCATATCGAGGCTTTATTGTTTTAATTTTTTACCCTATGGGTTTTGCATATTGGTCATGGCTTCCATTATTGTGGTCTTACGGGATTCCTAAACGTGCAGTCGAGTGTTTGTCTGTCTGTGCCTGTTTCTTGTGCCTTTGACTGGGCTTGTTTTCTTCTGTTTGTTTGCATTGTACTATTCTGATAGGTTTGTTTTTGTTTTGTCTTATTTTATTATTAACCTTAGATGTCTGTTTCCTAAGGAGAGACAGAACAGGGGTGGACACATATGGGACATAATCAGACTATAGTGTGTGAAAAAATTTTATTTCAATAAACGAAAAAAATACGTATAAAAGAAGATTAATTGATGGGGTTAGCAAGAAAGCCATGGTCTGTGACACAGCAGTGACAGTGACTCATGTGCCTAGATCTGTGTAGAGGTGCCATTTAATGCTGCAGTAGTGTTTATTTTGTGGCATCACAAAGGCTTAGAGAATTTAAATATTTATATCAAGGATCTTGGCTGAGTCTCTACCTGAGGCCAGATTTATCAGAGAGAAATACTTATGGTTATCTCTTGCCAATAGGTCACCAAAACTTGAAGTAGTATATAAAATGTAGGTTATAATTTAATTAGGTCATATCAATATCTATAAAATTTTATTATATAAACCAGTAAGCTGTGTACTTGCTGCAGATTCTGGATAGTAGTATTCTTTTGAGTTTGACTGTGACTGTGTCCTGTATTTATGGTGACTATTTTAACCTTGATTAATTAATGTAGTCAATGTGGATATGTTATTACAACTGTTACAGCTCCGGACAGAAAGGTACCCTGACTTGTTGGGAATTCAAGCTATTTGTACAGCTATGAAGAGAAGGTATCCTGGATACCTATGACTGTGAGGAGGAAGGTATTCTGACTTGTCTGAAAGTCAGACTATACCTGAAGCTGGGGTCCGGTGGGGGATGGTCTCACCCTTATAGCTGAGCTGTGCTCCACTCTCCTGAGGGAGTTTCCCAGCACAGGTGTACATTCTTCTCAGCTCCAGGACAAATTTACTTCTGCTTCACTCTGCTAAAGGGAAAACCCATGCAGAAATGTAGCAATCTGCCCCTGCTTCAGTGGAAAGTTGTTATTTCTCCCAGCAGAGATTCTGCTCCAAGCCAGCAAAAGGTCTTTACCCCAAACTCTTTGAAGAAAGAGATTTATTTGGGAAGGAGGAGTCTTAGAGAGTGTGGAGAAGGACAGCTGCTAACCAAACAGGCAGAGGGCTCATATAGGACTTCTCTTAAGCCTAGACAAGCTCACATTCACTAGAGTTGTGCTCAGGGATCAGTTGCTCTGCCTGCTTAGGGATTGGTTTGTTTGTATCCAGTTGATCAGGGGCCAATTTGGCTCTGGTTTCAGGGCCAAAGTGCATTCTTTCACTGGCCCTTTTCAGCTTTTTGGCTCTAATTTCAGGACCAAGGTGTGTTTCTTTCTTTCCCTGACTTTGGTTTCTTCAGGACCAGGGTGTGTTTTTTCACTGGCTCTGGGTTTAGGGTCAGGGTGGGTTTCTTTCACTGGTTTTGGGTTCAGGGCCAGGGTAGGTTTCTTTTGCTGGCCTTTTTACTGTGAAGTTATATTTATATTAACAGTTTTTCTCTGAAACTTAAGAGATAGAAAAAGCTATATTCTCCAAGATAATAAAATCACAACAGATACCCAACTAATAGAACATTGAAAATTTGTAGGGTCATCTTAAAGCACATTAAATAAATAACGTGGTGGAGTTTGTAACCCAAACATTTGTCTTTAAATGAGAGAATACCTAAAGTGAAGTAGACAGAATTGTTGGAATTCAGTCAGTGTTTATGGATGTTTATGAATGCTGTCAGTCACATCAGTTTGTCTTTCTATCACAGCCTGTCCGTCACATGAAGTACTCCTTGTTCAGGAAGTCTCTCCTTGGCAGTGTTTCGGATAATGGAGTAGTTACACTCTGGGATGTGAATCACCACAGTTCATACCATAGCTTTGACACGCACAAGGCTCCAGCTTCAGGCATCTGTTTCTCGCCTGTCAATGAATTGCTGTTTGTAACCATAGGTCTGGATAAAAGAATCATCCTCTATGACACTTCAAGTAAGACGTAAGTGTGATATTATTATATTTGTTTTGAGATAGGATCTCACCTAGCCAAGGCAGACCTCAGACTTGCCAGTTAGTAGAAGATGACTTTGAACTTGAGATTCTCTTGTCTTGCTGAATGCTAGAGTTAATGGGTGTGTCACTACACCCAGCTTATGTGGTACTTAGGGTCAACCTAGGATGTTTTGTATTATGCTAGGCAAGCACTATGTCCACTGACCCTCACCTCAGCCGTAACATGTCCATGCTTTAATTTCGTGACAGTTACTTTATTCGGGCATGTTTGTGACTTACACAGGTGCCTGATTACTATCAAGGACATCTAAAATTTGTATACTTGATGTTTCGGATATGAAAATAACCTTGTGTTTTCTCATATAGGAAAGAATAATGGATATAGCATGGACATTAGGGTGATTTTAGACCATGAATGTTGAGGGAGAAATATTCTTCATTGTATATCTTTAGTTCATCAGTATAAAGATTCTTTTGTAAAATACAACTGAGTATGTTCTTAAAGCAGATTTGTTTAAAATTAATTTTCTGTTTCAGAGTTTCTAAACTAATTATATTTTGGCCTGGTGTTTTTCTGTTGTGGGTGGCATCCTTAGCACTATAATATATTTAAACACTGTCCTTGGTCTCTTCCCCACTAAGCACATGAGTTTAGTTTTCTGAGTTATAGTCTCCAGACATTACCAGATATCCCTAAGACGTGCTGGCCCTGCTTAGGTAGATGATCTTTGAACCATTAAAACCCTTTTATGATAACTGTCCTTAGGTTAGAACTTGATTTTAAAAAAGAAAGAAAAGGCTGCTAGATTGTATTCAATGACAAGCAGCATTTAAAGATCAGTAGAATGCTGAGGTTGCTGTGGGAGATACAGAAGGGAGCCTGTGCCAGTGACTTGCTTTACTCTCTGGAGCCTGAGCTCAGTAAGTCTTTTTCTCCCCATTGTCTAGTACCAGATAGACCAGCAAAGGGCAAGTCAGTCTCCACTGGCCACATGAACTGTGTTGTTTTTAGCCTTTTGATCAAGAGATGCACTGAGAACAGAGTAGCATCTGTTCCCTTGAAAGGTCATGGTCCTCCAGAGATGAGCAGGTCACTAAGTGGAAACTGGATATGTGCTGCCTGCTCAGCCCTGAGGCCAGTGACACTAGGGACCTGCCCACTCCCTGCCATAGAGAACTGACTCGAGATGGTCTACCTGGAAAACGTAGGCTGTGCTTTGTGATGTGAGTAGAAAAGTAGGGTGGAATGTTCAGTTCTCTTTAGGTCATTCTGTTATGTGTCTTGAGACATATCCAAGCTGCATCAGGCGAGTATTTGAAATGTGCATTGTTTGCCTAGTTCTGACTAAGTGTTTTTGATAAATAGTTGTGTCGTATCTAATGCATTTGCATATCCCCCTCCTTTTCCAAAGGGTAGTGAAAACTTTAGTGGCCGACACTCCTCTGACTGCAGTAGATTTTATGCCTGATGGAGCCACTTTGGCTATTGGATCTTCCCGTGGGAAAATATATCAGTATGACTTAAGGATGCTGAAATCACCTGTGAACAGCATCAGTGCCCACAAGACATCTGTGCAGTGTATAGCATTTCAGTATTCCACATCTCTGACGAAGGTCAGATGTTCTCTTTTAAATATGTTCAGCTTTACTAAAAATTCCTAGCTCAGAAAATGAAAATTGTATCTTGTCTACTAAGCACAGCATTGTTGTTGCTTCATAGTTATTTTATATGGTGATGCTAAACATAATTTTAGTATAAAGACATTTGAGATTTGATTTTAAACTTATTTACTATTTAATTGTTATGTAAACCTTCATCAAAAGTATTCTAAAATGCATTTTTGTTTAGTGCAAAATTCATATATACCAGCAAGCTTCAGATTTATAAGAAGAAAAATTAAGTTTTTAATCAAGCATGGCATTTATAAAATATTAATGTATAGTATGACACATTAGTAACCTGAGCTTTTCAATTTTCTGTTCCATTCAGGCGAGTTTAAATAAAGGCTGCTCAAGTAAGGCCACAGCAGTGAGTAAACGCAGCATCACTGTGAACAGCAGTGGGGCTGCTCAGAGTTCTGGAACTGTCAGAGAAGCCTCTGGCCCTTCCATTGCCACTGTTCTCCCACAGCCCGTGACAGCTGTGGCCAAAGGAGCCCTTGCTGCTCAGGACAAAGCAGGTAATGTTGCTCATGTCAGAGTGTTCTGAGGATTTTTTCTCTCCCCAAATATAACGTAATTAACAATTTTGGGGGAACCTAGGACTCATTTGAGTATTTAGGCAAAATTGACTTGTAGATACCATTGAAGAAACGAAGCTTACTAACTTTTCCTTGTTAAAGAGCTCTGGGGAACACTTACTCTCTTTAACTGAATTCCTTTTGTTAGAAAAAGCAGTTATTTAGATAGAGAATCCTGCCCCAGAAGTCATGCCTCTTTAGCACACCCCCAGACGGATGATATTTTGTTATGAGTAGAGAATGGGAAGTGCAGTCTATTGGTTTGACCTCATGGTTCTTAATGTTACATATCACAAAATGAAGAGTAAGGTAGGTGATAGGATACATATTGTGAAATGCTGATTAGTGCCTGGCACACATTAAACTACTAGTTTGTTAATTGAGAGTTTATAGTGTGTAGATGATTTCCTCTGCTAGCCCCATTGACTCCTGGCTGTAGAAAATAGGATGTACAAGTGTCTTCACTGCAGCAAGACTAGCCCTCAGTTAGTGATGCATACACCCTGTCTTTTACTTTGCAGGGCAGGTCCTTCCTCCTCACTGTAAATTTATTACTTCTGAATAGATAGCAGCAAAACCAGATGTACTGACTTTGATAGTGTGGGAGTAACTGTTTTCTGTGAGGGGCTGTGTTGCTGGCACAGGATAGTCACAACATTCAGAAAAATTAGTAGGTCCATATTTAAGAATTTGGAGACATACCACGACTGTTTGCTTAGAAGAAATTTGAAGTATTACTGAATAATGTTTCCTAAAATGGTGAATTAACTGTCATGAAAATTTGCTGTGATTTTTATAAATGATTCTGCAATTCTTACTCATAACTTTTAAAAGATTTAAAATGATAGCTTATAAACTGTGAGCTATAATGTCATATTTTAATAAGTAGTTCTTCTTTAAGGATGACCGCACTCATTATCAAATGAAGGTTTGGGTTTGCTGGGCTACGGTTTAATGGCAGCTCCTAACAGAGTCTCAGAATTCCTGGCAAAGTATTTGCTTTGTCCACACAAAGAGGTTTCTGTTAATTTTGAAATAATTGTCAGGTTAGAAGTTTTACTCATAGTGGTTAGCTCCCCAGCTCTGTCCTGTGGCAGATGCAGCACTTCATAAGCCCTGTCATGCCTGTGCTTTCTTCCTCTGTCCTATATACACAGACAGCTTTGTTTAGCCTGCTTGTCTATTGTGTGTGTGAACATGCACATGTTCTGCTGTATGAGTGCTATGTGCATGGAAGCCTGTAGACAGCTTGGTACCCCATTTCTGAGGTACTGTCCACTTTAATTTTGGAGTCAGAGTTTTCTCTGGCTTGGCACTTGCCTAGTTAGCTGGTCAGCAAGCCACAGAGATCCATTCCTCTACCTCCCCATGGCCAGGACTGGAGGTACCCACTGTTCTATTCTTGTGAGGCCTGGGAATCATCTTTACCTCCTACTGCTTGTAGGGCAAGTGCTTTTCTGACTGAGCCATTGCGGCCTCTCCTGTCTCATTGGTTCCCATTATACACTGAGGGTAATGTTTAACATTTAGGGTAATTATGACAATCTGAGAAGATGGAGCCCCAGTGCCTGGCACATGAGACACTCAATAAACAGTAGTATTGTTGATACTAGACGTGGCACACGAGACACTCAGTAAACCATAGAACTGGTGATTTTATAGTTACCATCATGACCATGATGGTGACTTACTTTGAAGTTTATCTACAATTAATCTAATATTTTAAAATTTCCTGTTTCTGCTGGTATTGAACCGCTGTAGACTTGTTGCTGACCATTGGTTTAAGTAGGAAATTTTTAAGTAAAAATTAAGGCTTTAGTATTATTTTTTTATGATACTAGCCTGTTCTCTTTCAAAGGCTAGCATATTCACTCAAATATGTTAAAAACCTAGGGAAAAAGGGGCATGGTCCTCCCTGCCTACATTCTTCCCTTCCATCCCTCTCATTTTGTAGCCCACGCAAGCCCTGAACACCTTAGCCTCTCAGCACTGGTTTACAGCTGTGCATCACTGTCCCAGGCTTACAGCACTGATGTAAAACATGACTTTCTAGCAGTTGGGTTTTTAAAGTTGCTTTCTTTATCCAGTCTTGGTCAGCTTTGGAAAGTAGTAGTCTCTTCTTTGTGTTCATCTCAGGCTTTTCAGTTTCCATTTAAGGTCAAGCTCCTTTATAATAGACAGTAAGGAGCGGGTACTCACCTCGTTGCTGCATCTCCTGGGGACTCACCCCTAACATAAGCATGAGGTCTCTTAATCTGTGCTTTCTCCCACAGAGCCTTCGCTCTAAAGCCATGTACTAGCAAGCCCTTTGCTATCACCTACTTTGCTGTTCTTTAAATCTGGTACTACTCTCTTTTCCTTATTGCTACTAACAAAATGACTGACTGATTCTCCAGTTCAAGAAGGATGAGAGGCAAGATAAACTCCCACCATTAGTGAAGGAAGACTGTAGATGGGGATCAGAGGCCTGCTTTCTGCATTCGGAGAACAAATGTTAGCTGACCCCGTTGTACCTGAGGCATCATGCTGTGTGCCTAGGAGATTTGTCTTAGTCATTAATAGGCAGTCATAAGCATAACCGATATATATTGTATTTAGTGTACTTTAAGGGGGCAGCAAAGGCATATTGATGACTTTAGAAACTTTCTACTGAAGTGATTCCTAAAAATGAGCTGTTTGTTTTGAAAAGTCCTTCACTGATATATTCTGCTGCTTTTCTTGATGCTCAGTTATAAAATGGCCACAATATGGGTAACGTTCATCTTTGCAATCAAGTTTCTGGTGGTACCAGCTATTTAGATGTATATTACAACTGTTTTTTGTTTCCAATTCTCCCAAGGCCTGTCTCGAAGCATAAATACAGATATTTTATCTAAGGAAACAGATGGTGGAAAAAGTCAAGATTTCTCCAGCTTTGATGACACTAGGAAAAGTAGTTTAGGTGACATGTTCTCACCAATCAGAGATGGTAAGTGTTCAGATAAGTGGGTGTAGTCTCTTGCTGCTGTTAGATGTGGGTCTAAGTCACACAGTGGTTTATTTTCTCAGTTCCTGAGTGGGATCTTTCCTGTACCCTATATGTGAGAAGTTAGCTTGTTTATTTATACTGGCCATTGGACATAACTTAAGATAACATTTTAATTTCCACAATGAATAATCCTCCCTTACCCCTGTCCTGGGGATCCACCCAAGGTCTTCTGTATGTTAGGCAAGTGTTCCATCTCTGAGCTTAGGTGCCAACAAAATTTCTTAAAGGAGTTTCTACCATTAACTTTGACTTGTTTCTGCTTCAAATAGAAACCTGCCTAAAATTTTGGGTGGTTGGTATGTAAAAATAAAGATTATTAGTATTTATATGATATTTATTCAATGTTTTCATGGCTAGATAGTAGATTGCCTCTTCTTTTGCACTTATATATATGTGAGTTTCATTTATATATTACATCATCTCTGCCACCACCCTGGTCACCATTAAAAAGAAACCTTTGCCACCTTGATGCAGAGATACAATGTATGTCATTGTCACTGTCCAGCTGTGTTTTGCAGTTCTACAGAGGCTCACATTCCTTAATGGCATGGGTTCAGTGCTAATAGCAGTATCATCAGTGATCCAGGCAAATATCTAGAGGGTAATTTGACAGTTAAATTATTCATACTTTCTGGCCTGTTAATTCCATTTCTACCAATTTACCTCGGAAAATATTCAGAGACATCTGTAAATTTGTGTGTTTACTGTTTTATTTATAATACTGAGAAAGCATGAAAAAAATCTAAGTGTCCATAGTAAAGGATTTAAAAACACACACACACACACACACACACACACACACACACACACACACACACACACACACACGGGGGATGGGGGACAACACCAACTTTTTAAGACTGAAGAAAGAGCTTTTGCAAGTGTCTAAATATAAGTTCATGAACAGCCTAGATTTTCTTTTAGTTGCTGCATTGTTTTTCAAATGTAACATTTAGGGTATGTGTCTCCATTTCTGGAGGCTTCATCTTCACGGTAAGGAAAACATAGTCAAATATAATGCTTGATTTGGTTGACTAGGAATCGGTCAACCTCAAGGGTGCAGTTCTCTAAGGAAAAGGCTTCATTTTTGTGCCTCAGGTTTTTCATTTGTTACATAAGAACATTTATATTAAGAGGAGTCCATGAGCTTTAAACAGTCAGGCCAAGTATCCCACTCCCCACACTGCCACACAGCCAGCTCGAAGAAGAAGTGACTACCCAAAGGATCAGCAAGAGCCTGTGTCTGACTTGCATTATCAGAGAATAGGAATGGCTTTTCCTTTGTGCTTTGAATAACTCTGTGTGTGTGTGTGTGTGTGTGTGAGAGAGAGAGAGAGAGAGAGAGAGAGAGAGAGAGAGAGAGAGAGAGAGAGAGAGAGAGAGAGAGAGAGAGAGAGAGAAAGAGAGAGAGAGAGAGAGAGAAATTGGGGGGTGGGGAGGACGAGAGAGAAGGGTGTAGTTACTAGGTAAAAATGATCTTTGGTCAGGTAATCATTTGTTTATTGGCCATTTGTATTTCTGGTGAATTTGTTAATGATTTTTGCTCATTCTTCTGTTAGTATGTTAACATTAAGTTCACAGTTGTTATATATTGGTAAATGAATAATTACAATATTGCAATAGTCTGTGATTGAAGTTAAGAATAATAAAGTCATGTATTTTCATGACATTATAGTACTTATAAAATATATTACCCAAACAATTTTGCAGAATAATCAGACATTATCTCTAGTGTAAATATGCAAAAAGTATAGTATAACTGTATTAGAAGTGTGCCTCCAATCAGAAAGGCACCAATTAGAATAGAACAGGTGAACTGGGCCACTGAGCACTAGCACCTATTCTAGGGCTTGTTCATGCACTGCTGTCTCCTTACACGGCCATAGCATGCAGTTTCATATTTGCTGTTCAGCAAGAAGCTAAAAGCAAAGGGAAACCAGTATTTGTCTCCTGGTGGTGTTTGACTTCAGTCATACTCAAGTGTCAGTTCCTGGACTCTTGGGAGAGCAAATAGGAAGCCCAAGTTGCTACAGCTTCTTTTTTTGCAATTTAAAAAAAAGTTTAATGTTTATTATTTAAAATGTTGAAAATAAAAACGTAATTTAATTTTGTTATTTTATTATAGATGTTGCAGTCAACAAAGGAGGTGATGAATCTGTAGGCAAAGGAGAAGGTAAGAAATCTCAGGAAATGTATTCTGAAAACCAGAAACAGTACTGTCAGTGCTGCTGTGGAACAACAGCAGGTACTTGGCATCTCAGTGTTTCTGTGAGTTAAGCACCCCTTGGCCAGATGCATTTGGCTTTAGACTTTTCCTTTCTTGATGCTTCAGTTAAGGAATGGGTGCTTCCAAGCTCATCTGTGTGGCCTCTGACTGGAGAGACCAGTTCCTTTAAGCTGACAATAAGCAACTGCTTTCCTCAGAGCAGACAGAGAGGCCACGCTGTAACCTGACCTTGGCAGTGACATCATGCCACATTTTCCATATGCCTCCCTTAGTCTAACTCCTGCAGACTGAGAAGAGAGCACATGGCATAGAGTAGAGAGGTCAAAGGCGTGAATCAGGGGTCGCCTTATAGGCTGCCACAGACACACACACATGGAGACACTAGTCCTCAAGAACTGATACCATCTAAAACATTGACTGTGCTCTGAACTTTTCAAAGTATTTCACGGGAAAAGAAATTTTTTGTTTGTTTTTTGAGATAGGGCTTCTCTGTGTAATAGCCGTGGTTGTCCTGGAACTTACTCTGTAGGCCAGGCTGGCCTTGAACTCACAGAGATCCACCTGCCTCTGCCTCCCAGTGCTGGGATTAAAGGGCACCACCACTGCCAGGCAAGCACAGAAACTTAAGACATTTTTGTCATGTAGTGGAGGCTGGCTCATAGACGTTAGTCGTCCTGCTACAGTCTCCATTGTGCATTGATGTGTCTGGACACATGTGCTTTTAAAGGCTCACCACACTTGCACATCAAAATAGAGTTTCAAGCTGTGAAAGGATATAGTCCCAAGTCTACATCCGTTCTGGGAATAGCTAAGAAAGAAGCCTATTCTCTGAATCTAAATGCCCTGTTGTTGGTCTGTCACCCCCAATTATTTGCCCTTTTTTTTTTTTTTTTTTTTTTTTTTTTAAGAAAGTGCTTATGTTGGAGAACATGGTGTGCATATGGCATTTCTTCTCCTTTTTTTAGGCCTTGACTTTCTACCACAGCTGACCACAGTGTTCCCTCAGAGAAAAAATCCAGTCACTTCTGGAACTCTGGCACTGCACTCCAGTCCTCTTAATATCTTTCTGGACTCTCCAGGGAAGGAAGAAAATGACAGTCATGATCTGACAGCTGAGGCGAAGAAATCATACCTGGGGAAGCAGGAGCCTAAGGACTCCTTAAAGCAGGTATCCCCGAATTCAGTGTTGGTCACTCCGAAGGGGTGGCTGCTGCTTGATGTCTTAATTATTAATGTCATGTACTTAAATAGGCAGAAAAAGGTTTAGATCTTAATACCAGTTTTTCCTCCCTATCAAAACCTTGTTTATGTTGAAGATAACCACACATCTGCAAGAAAATACCTCACACCTATTCTTTCTTGAGGAGAAATGATTTTTATTCTCATGAAGACATGGGAAAGAGTCAACTTCCGGTTTAAAGAGAAAAATAAGTTGAGATAATGTATATTGTGACCCTGTGTCCGTATACTTGTCCATTTTCATTGAAGAAAAGAAAGTTCCAGCTAATTCTTACTTTTAAGAAGAAAAGCTAAAACAGTGGGTGATTTATATTTTAGTTCACTGTGTCTACTGTGACTAGTATTGATACTTAAAGATTTTTAAATGAAAAATTTCAATTTCTTAATAGAGATGAAAGAGACATGTAGAAAGGGGGAAAGTTCTTTTAAAATATATTTCCACTGCAGCCTGAAGCAAACTAATAATGTTCAGGTTGTTCTTAGTGTTAAAGTAAGTCTGAGGTGGCCAAGAGCTGTTTGTGTTTGGGGTCAAGGGTTGTAGGAAGGTCAAGACTGTATGGGTTGTGCAAATGTCTGTGATTGTTTCTAATTTATGTTTAAAATTAGAACCTACAAGGTAAGTCAGAAGCACAAGATGTCTCTATTTTCAGGTCTTTCTGTCTAGTTAATGTGGGAACATCTAGAGATGCCCCCCCCCCCCCCCCCCCGCCTTCTCCTTCCCTTTCTCTTCCCAGCATTTGCATTTGAGTGTAATCAACAAGTGCTTAGTAAATTAGCTTTTTGTAAATATTCACATCTTTATTAATTATTGATAATTTTATTAATTATTAACTTGCTCTGCTGCTAGTATCAGCTCTTTCTCAATCCTTTTCTCTTCTTTATTTCCCCGGCTCCTATCTCCTCGGGGGATAAATGAGAACTAGATAAAAATTTTGTAGATAGTAGTGTCAAATAAGCCATGACATATTAAAGTGACTGTTTGTTTTCGATGCAAAGTTTACAAAGTTGATCTCTGGTGCTGAACCTGGAATTCTGAATACCTCTCCATCATCCAACCAAACAAGAAATCTTGAAAAATATGAAAAGCCAGAAAAGGAAACTGAAGCCCAGTTGATACATGAGCCGTCTGTCAGTGGATCCTCAGCTGCAAGTGAGCACATTGAGTATCCTTGTGTCTGAAACTGTGCAGTGGGAAACGCCATGATTATTAGAAGAGACCGGAGACCAAACAGAGTTAAAGGAATGGGGTTTGTAGGCAGGTCACCAGCATGAGTTCCTGTTCTTGTTAGAAGGCCTGAGAGGTTAAATCCAGCAACAATGATTTGAGCTTTTTTCTCAGTCTAACAGATAAGGTTTGATTTAATGTAGTGGACATGGAATGAAGGAGGACTCATTGAAAAGGCCTGGCTAATACCTGAACTGTGAAAAAATTGTATTGAGGTTTTATCCTTAGGATTTCTGCTGTAGACTCTCTAAGATCTGCCTGAGAGGGCCTCTTCCCAGAGGGGCAAGCGAGTCCATTGCACATGTTAGACTCCAGGGCTTCACCCTGTGTCTCCAGTGTTAATAACAGCACTGGCTTATCTGGTTTGTGGTGCAGCTTGTCACATCTTCTATAAGGAATGATTCCAGGCATCTTCAAGATTAATCCTGCTGTCATGTGTTATCACATTAGACAGTTTATATAGACAGATAATGACTGTTAGAAATAATGACAGAAAGTTTCTAAAATTTGTATTCCAGACAGTGGGTTCTTCTAAATGTCACAGGAACATTTTTTTTTTTCCAGTTTCCGAAATTTTCCTTTACCAAATATTATTTAGAAATGTTTGATGTTTCTTAGTCCACCTTAACTATTAATATTTTCTCCATTTGTTTTAGCTCCAAAGGCAGCAGCATCCTCTATCACTGCTGGAGTAGCCAGTTCACTCTCAGAAAAAATAGTCGACACCCTTAGGAACAGTCAACCAAATGCACCAACCTCTGTTCAAATGCGCTTCATTCAGAACATGATCCAGGAGGCTTTGGATGACTTCAGGTAGCAATGGGTTGTTGTTCTTCTCCTAGTCATGAGTTGGAGTTTACTTGTTTGAAACCAGAATCAGAATCTGCACTGGTAATTATTGTATGTGTCTAAGTTCTGATTACCACAAAACCATAGAAAACACGAAGTTTTCTTTCTGCACTGCGCTATGGAAAGAGACATTTGTCAGGAGCAGCAAAAAGATAACCCTGTGGAAAATTCCAGTTCGTACTTGTTTTATATTTGTGTGGGAGCTGGGATGGGGGAGCATATGCCACTGCACCCATGTGGAAGTCAGTTCCACTTGCCGGGTCAGATCTCTTTTTCTGCTCTGTGGGTTCTGGATAATAAACCCCCAAGTCTGCAGGCCTGACAGCAGGTGCTGTAGCCACTGAGCCATCTCCCCAGGCCTGACAGACACCTTTAAATGTAGATCTAAATGTTTTCAGATGGAGTATATCCGAATGTTACAGATAAACAGAAAGTCTTTCTGTAGCTTTGTTCTTCCCATCATTTGAATTTTCACAAGAGATTATGTTTTGATGACTGTTCCTCTTATTGCCTTCAGGTATGGCAGTAGGATTTTGGGTCATCGTACATTAAAATTGATTTTTTTTCACTCAGAGAATAATAAGATATTGGGATTATCTATATATTCTTTGAAATTTGCGGGATCAAACAATTTTTTTAAGGTGCATGTTCTAATTACATGTTGCTGCCTCCTTTTCATTGTTGCTTCAGAGTTTAGAAGTTATTTTCAGTACTGAGGGTTTTGTGTGTGTGTGTGTGTGTGTGTGTGTGTGTGTGTGTGTGTGTGTGAGAGAGAGAGAGAGAGAGAGAGATGTTTTCCCTCTCTGACCTGTAATTACTTGGATTATAATGAGAAGAAAATCAGAAATGTATTGTTTTTATTGGTGCACGTTTCTTTTTAGTATTTAAAATATTTTCAAATATTAGACATTTTCTTTTTGAAATTTTTTTTGATAATTATCGTGATCCAAGTTTAGGTGTCAGATATTAAGAATATAAAAGTGGGAACCTTCCCACAGTGGCTGTAGTGCCTTTGGAATAAATACCTTGTATCCTGATATGATGAGTGTATGTTTAATGTGAGTCAATTCCTTCAGGATTGGCCGGTAAGGCACTGTTAAAATTACTACAGGAAATTTTATCCTGTAACAGCGTGCCCGTCTCCTGCTTCCTCAACTTGTTTTGGCTACGTCGAGTTCTGAAAGTCTCTGCTTTGTCATTGTTTCCCTGTTCTCTCCTGACCTCACCCTCAGGCTCTTCTCCTTTCCCTTCCTCTAAGCTCTGCTCAGTAAGATCATGCTCAGTATTTATGCATCCGGTTTATAGCGTGCTTTTTAATTGTCGTGGAGCTTTTATTAGGACGTGATTGTTAGGGCTCCACTTGGATGGTTGATAGGTTACGGAGGTCTGCCTTGGCCCCTTTCTCTCGGAGTCCTTTTATTTCAGTCATGGTTTTAAAAGATAGAAGGGATTTTGAGCACTGTATAAATATTGATGGCCTAATAGCAAAACTGTCTAGATAACAGCTGAGTCTGGCACAAATAAAATGATATTGGAAACACAGAAAGGGAACAGTTTTCTTGGGCAAATTTAGAAAGGTATTGCTGAAGTGTATGGGAACAACATGAGAAGAGACATGGTTATAAATTCCAAGAATGTGCAGCAAGAAGGAACAGTGGCCAGAAAGGAGAGCAGGAGGTAGTGTTTATGAAGGACTGAAAGAGCAATGTGGTTGTGCTTATTGCCTGTTTATTATATAAGCTTTTGAGTATCAGTTCACACTGGTGTCTGCAGATACTAGAGTGGTGGGTTCAGGCCTTCCCTTCATCCTGACTAGGACGAGAGGCCCAGGAGACTACATTCTCTGATCCACAATTGCTGCCACCTCTTTGCATTACCAGGCTTTGTTTGTTTTACTGAGTCTCTTCCTGGCTCTCTGTGCCTTTAGCCCCGAATGGCTCAGGGTCTCTAAGTTAGTTGCTCTTTGTCTCTGCTTCCAGTAGGTTATAAACAGCTACTCCTGTCTTTGTGGGCACAGACAGAGCAGTGTGCAGGACTCAGCCATTTCCTTTAGCTGTCATGGTAGCTCATCGCTGGGAAGGCCATACAGCTTCAAAAGTTATATTCTTAAAATAATATTTTTATTAATTTTGGAGAATTCCATACAGTGTATTTTCTTCCCATTTCCACTCTACTTACCCAACTTTGAATTTCCTTCTTTTTTAAAAAGTAAATTTATTTATTTATTTTACATCCCTACTGCAGTTTTCTCTTCTTCCTCTCAGTACCTCCCGCCACCTCCCCTCTGCCAGCCTCCTATCTACTCCATTTCTATTCAGAAAAGGGTAGGCCTCCCATGGATCTCAAGAAAGCATGGCACAGCAAGTAGCAGTAAGACTAAGAACCGCCCCTCCCCCCTTATATTAAGGCTGAGTAGAACAATCCATATGAGGAAGAGGGTTCCAGAAGCCAGTAAGAGAGTCAAAGACATGCCCTGCTTCCTGTAGTAGGAGGTTTCTGACCCGGACTTTCAGGCCTAGCCTCAAGATTTAGGCCCATAGACCCACAGACCGGCAGAGACACACAGATGCTTACAATAGTTTTAGACTGATCGGCCTAAGGCCCAGGCATATAACTTGCTAACTCTTTACCCTTAATCTAACCCATGACTCTTATCCTGTCTAATCATGCAGCTTGGTACCTTTTCTCAGAGCAGCATGGTTGTCCTCTGCTTCTTCTGGCTTCTCTCTGGCATTCTGCTCTGTTCTGCCTGTTCCCAGAGTTTTCTTAGTTTGGTAGCCCCGCCCATACTTCCTGTCTGCCTTTGGCCAATCAGCGCTTTTTAGTAAACCAGTGGGTGAGACAATTATTTACAATGGAACAACACAATCCCCCTACAGCTTCCACTGTTAGGAGTCTCACAGGAAGACCAAGCTATACAACTGTCACATACGTGCCTAGATCAGTCCCATGCGGCTTGGGTCATTCTTGTAGATTCCTGGGAGATTTCCTTGTACCAGGTTTTTGCCTGACTTTGAAATGGCTCCCCCCTTCCAGTAGTCTCTTAGTACTGTCTCCTCTGCCCTCCTCCCAACCTCAAGAAACAGAAGAAGGTGCCAGAGAATAAAAAAGACTTCTCATGCTTATGAATTAGTAGGATTAATATTGAAAAAGTGGCTGTCTTACCAAAAGTTATTTAAAGGTTCAGGGCAGTCCTTATCAAAATTAAAATATGGTTTGTCACAGAAATTGAAAATTAATTTTAAATTTCATTTGGAAACACAAAATACCCAGGATAACCAAAAACGGTTCTGAGGAGTAAAAGAATTTCTGGGGCATCCAATCCCTTACTATGTTATAATACAGGACTATAATGACAAAGGTAGCACTATACTGCCATAGAAACACAGGATTCAGTAGTATAGAATTGAGGACAGTTTATACACCTACAACCATGTAAGTTTTTGACAGGAGCAAAAAATACATAGGAGAAAAGACAGCATCTTCGTGCTGGTCATTTTGGATGGCTACATGTAGAAGAATGAAGCTAGATCATTTTCCTGTCTTGCACAGAGCTTACCCCAAGTAGATCAGGGACCTTGATATTAGATTTGATACACTGTCTCTGGTAGACAGTAGGGAATGGTGGGGAATTTTCTTGAACTCATCCTGTAGGAAAGAACCTTCTGGACAAGAAC
Organism: Phyllotis vaccarum; assembly: GCA_033318265.1. NCBI lineage: Eukaryota > Metazoa > Chordata > Mammalia > Rodentia > Cricetidae > Phyllotis > Phyllotis vaccarum. The sequence goes on from JARWLC010000014.1 coordinate 32,485,204, forward strand.
CACAGGCATTAAGACCCAACACGTGACAAATGGGACCACTTAAAACTAAAAAGTCTGTACAGCAAAGAACATCATCTAAGTAAAGGAGAAGGTCTATCGGTGAAATATTTGACAAATGGTTAGTGTCTTGAATATGCAGAGAACAAAAAAAAAAAAAAAAAAAAAAGGAAGAAAGAAAGAAACAACAATTAAAAAGTGGATCATGGAGCTAAGCATGGTTTTCAAATGATGAAATACAGATGGCTTCATATTGTTTCATGATTAAATTCTTAATTTTTAAATGTTTCATGGCCAACAAAGGACCAGATTTTGTAAGTCCATAATGAGTCAGATATGGTGATGCATGCCTATGGTCCCAGCATTCAGGGGCAATGGGATCAGAAATTCTAAGCTATCCTGGCCTACGTAGTGAGACTGTCAGAGAAATCCAAAAACTTTATAATGAATAATAATAAAAATTCATGAATAGCATATTCTATAAGAACAGTGTATGAACTCAAAAAGTACACAGTCACGTAGCTAATCAGGAAATGGAAGGTTTAGTGTCATACCATGTCACTTTGATGGTAAAGTACCATGGGAAGTATGAAAGGGCCTGGCTTTGGTAAGGCGACAGCATGAGCTCTGTTGTGCTGCTGGTACACAGATCCATTCATAATGCCATTCAGAAAGGCGGTTTGTGTGAGTGCACAGAGGTAAACAAGTCTATGCCCAGTGTCTGTCTATGGAAACGAGAATGTATTACTTAAGGGGTAGATGGAGAATCACTTATAGCAACATGGGAATAATGAAAATTCAATACCTGATGTGTCATCTATGGACACTGGAATGTGTAAGTTGAAGGTACATACATGATTGCCTATAGCAAATGGGAATGAATAATGAAATCTGAAAGCATTCGAGCTGTCCGTTGCCAGAAGATGGGCACAGGGCACAAGTACAAGAATAAGGCACTTGCAAGCATGGGATTTCTAAACTATGTCATAAACCACTGTAGGCTTCCTAGAGCATATTACCATTTTTTTAATGCTTAAAAGCAAGCATAGTACAAACATTAAGTACAGATTATATGTTATACTGATAAACTTTAACAGTAATATTCTGAAAACTTAAAATTGTCTGCAAGAGTTAGGCAATGACATCGTATGGGAACACATGGAGGCTTCCATGATTTGATAATGTATACTGTAATGTATTGTTATTTTATTATAGTTACTAATTTTTATTTATTTCTTAATAGGCAGGAAGTAGTTAGAGCTAACAAATAGTTCCCTCCCTTCTGCTGGCAGCCTTCTTTTCAGTAGTTAAGACAGGGACAGTGGTGGGGAGGGCCGGCCTTGGTACTCCAGGGAGCTTTCTAACTGGCTTACTAGTCTGTCTCTCCACAGAGGTGTAGCACAGTCAGAAATAGGGGAGGCAACCTGTTCAGCCCTTTTCTCTTGTGACTGTAGATAAATCGGTGCTGCTCTGTCTCTTTCTTCCTTGGCAAAATGCCAGTTATCATTGTGAAGATTAATTATATCCTAAATTTTTAAGTTAAAGAATCACTGTACTGCCAAGCACACAGTAAACCTCACTACATTTACATACCTGTGATTAATACCTGATCATTTAAACAAGGAAAATGCTTTGTGAATGATCTGGAGTTGTCATACTGTTACAGTTCTAACAAAGATTTATATTCTTCCTAGGGAAGCTTGCCATAAGGACATTGTAAATTTGCAAGTGGAGATGATTAGACAGTTTCATATACAACTGGTATGTATAGCACATCGCATATTAAAGAATGGAGAGTATGTGGATCTGAGCAAACTCATGAAGAACACGTAGGATCTTACTTAGTTGTTACAGCTAATTGCCAAGATCAATAAGTGGAGTTTAAGACATTTTAACAAAGAGAAGTCGATATTATCTGCTTGCCTACCTTTGAACTTGAGATAGTTAAGACTTCTTTCTCACAGATTTGTTCTTTGATGACTAAGCAAAGATTCCCAAATGTGTGACTGTAAATCTTCCAGATATTTAATTTTCCTGGTAATCTTTTGGTAAGTCCAAGAAATAGCATTCAGCTAGTTAATTGAGCACAAAGGAAGTGTCAGCTCAGTGTGTGTAAAAAACAGCTGTGGGTAGTGGGAAGAGCCAGTGATTTAAAGCCCGTGTCCCGCCCTTTGCAGAATGAAATGCACTCTTTGCTGGAAAGATTCTCCGTGAGTGAAGGGTTGGTGGCAGAAATCGAGAGGCTGCGAGAAGAAAACAAAAGACTTCGCACCCACTTTTGAAGACTCAAAAGACCTTAAGACGTTATGAATTGGGAAGTTTCTGGCCACTGAGAATGACACAGAATCTTGTTTTCATGACCTTGACCATGGATTTTGCAGCAGACACTATTCCATCTCTATCAGACATATTTATATTTTTATATTAAAACTGCACAGAATACCATCTTCCTAATGAGAAAGTCAGTGGGATCTTTATGTTCTGAGTGCCTTAGCTAAACACTAAGTGCCCTTTTCCTAAGAGAAGAAAATGCGCATATAAGGATTGGTTTGTGTTTATAACTGAAAAACAGATATGTTTTTGATGGACAAATTGTGTTCCTTTTTTTTTTTTTTTTGGTAGCCTTCTATTTCATGAAGAATAAATTTAAAGTGGCAATTGAATTTTTTTCACACTATTGATTGTCATTTTGTTAGCATGGTAACATCAGGTATGAATTATTTATTGCTTGTATGTATGATACATTTTGAAGCTTTGAGTTGTACAGATACACGCTACCTTTGGCATTTCTGTTGTGTTCTGCTTCTGAGGGCTTACATTTGAACATGTGGATCACAATTATTTTGGTATTTTTCCTCACATGTGAAAAGCATAGGTTATTTTTTTTGTACAATAACTTTCTCTAATTCTACAAATAGCATTTTTCTGTTGTCAGCCTTATCATAGCGTTATTTATATAGGTTCATTATGAAAAGAATTTACATATTGGCAGCCCCTGAGCATTATGACTTGTAACAAGTTTTCTTATATGTCACTCAAACAAGGTTAGAATGTAGAAGTACTTTTGGCCTTAGGCTATATTGTAATCTATTAATATTTTCCTACTTCCTTTTTCTATAGTTGTATATATTGTATATTAAAGGGGGTCTGATAAAACAGTTTAGTAATTTTGTGTGTATAGACAAAGCACTTGTCATGGACTTAAATGCTGAGTACAGTAAATAAATTTTTATATTCTAAACATAGACAATCTGAACTTCAACTTTTGTCTCTGGCTGAAATGGAATAATAGGGATTACCTTGCCTTCCCATTGGAAACTTGAGAACAAAAGACAAAATGTGCAAAATGGTTACACTGTGTTAGCATTAGGCACCACAACCCAGTCATCCATGAGGAATACTCACTGTAAGAGGCGACAACACATTTCTTAAAGCCAGCAAGAAAAACTTGACAGAAGCTGAAGAAAAAAAGATCACAGAAGGAAAGGGAGATCATGGCAGGATGTCTTCAAAGTTCCAAAAGTAGTTCTGCAGTTCAGATTTATACTCAGTGAAAATGTTTTTCAAAAGTGAAAATGAAATAAAACTTTTTCTTAAGTCCTAGAAAGGCTAAAAGAGCTCCACCACAAGGAGAGGGGGCTACAGGAAATGTTCACAAAGGAAAAGGATACCATAAAAGTTGTAACTACACAAAGGTAAATGTAAATGTTATTGTGTTCTTAACCAAGGTACAGTTGACATATGGACTGGGAGGATGCAGTGAAGTGTGCTGCCCAGAGTTGTGGACACCGACTAAAGCAGGGTGATAATATCTGGAAGTAGACTGCCATAAAGAAGAATGTCAGCTGTAAGGGAGAAAATTATAAGTATTAAGCTAGTAAAAACGATAAGATATAACTGTAAAACAACAAAAATCCAAAACATCTGCCATTGGCTAACTGGGCAGCCACACATTGATGAGAACCAGAGTTTGAATACCTCGGATCCACAGCAAATCTGCAGGGCATATCTGTAATACTGGTGCATCTACTGTGAGATGTGAGGCAGAGACAGAACCTCTAGAAGGCGATGGACCAGCTGGATGGACTGACAGACTCAGAGCAAACAGACGACCTCAAACTCTAGAAGGTGAAGACTGACACTGAGTGTCTTCTGACCTCCACATGTGGACTGTGGCACACGTGTGCCTTCACTAAACACTGGTGCACACACACACACAAATCCAAAAGAAGGTAGTTGACAAGGTAGACAAGTTACGGGGACAAAAAGAAATGAAACTAAGAAAGGAGATTTAAACAGCTAGAATTACACTGACTACAGGTTGTAAAAGTTACTTTTACTATCAGATTGAACTTTTTAGACAACTGTACTGGACATAAATCTAGTTTAAACATGAATATGTTTAAATATGAAAAATGAGTAGTGTATTGAGTTTAATGCAAATGAAAAAGATTCAGGAGAGAAGGCTCTGGTTAAAAACATACTGCTCTTCCAGAGGACCCAACTTTGGTTTCCTGCACACACTGTGGGTGGTTCACAACTTCCTATAACTACACTTCAGAGAATTTGATACCTCCTTTGGCCTCTACAACCATTCTCTCCCTCTTCCTCCCTCTTTCCTCCTCCATCTCTCTCAAATAATTAAAGATAAATTCTTAAAAACTGTGAAAATCACACTGTAGTATTTGTAGAGGAATGCATAGCATCAAAAGCTTATTTTAAGAAAGACTTCTATATTCAGTGACCCCAGCTTCCGCCTACAAGTAGAAAAATGTGAATCCTGAAGTAAGACAAAAAGAATGCAGCAGAAACAAAATCAATTTGGGAAAATAGTGGAGTAAAGAGCTCGTTCTTAGCAGTAAAACTGATAAGCCACCAGGCTTACTACGGAGAACAAAAGACTTAAAGGATTAATATCAGGAGTGAAAGAGATCATCTCTTCTACAAGTGTTTTTGACCAAAAGAAAAAAAAGTATGGAAAGTGATGAATGCTTTCGTGTATTTAGAGAAAGCACCCAGTTCTGAACAAGTTCTTGCAGCACTGTGAACCAAGAGGATGGTACCCAACTCACAAAGGCCAGCATCACTCTGATACTCAAAGAAGACAGAATCCTGATGTAAACGAATGCACTCCCATGTCACATTTTAGTACTTCAATCCAGCAGTCTGTTAAAAAATGACACAGCCAAACGATATGGGATGATGAGGAAATTGAATAGTCTATCACAAAGCAAACCTTTTTGGTAGTTGCAGAAATTTTTGACAAAGCCAGTATTTACTCATGATTTAAAACTCAGATGCAAGTGAATATACAAAAGTCTCATTTCTATGTAAGCAGCAATTAATGAGAAAATTACATGCCACTTAGAATAGCATAAAAATGTGAGCTAGTGAGCAATAAAAGACTTGTACACTGCATTCTCCAGTGAAAGGGGAAACTTTAGTCGTGTGGCATGCCCATCAGAGTTTGAAAGCCTCAGTACTATGAAATGTCAGATTACACATTGACTTGTATTCAACAGAATGACAATAAGAATATTAACAGTCTTTTTAAGTTGCATTCGTGAAACTACCTTCAAAATTTTGAATTACAAAATATTTGAGTAAACAATCTTGGTAAAATAGCACTTTGGTGTTTACATTTCATAATTTCTTGTTAAAAAGGCACAATGGGCATAGATAATATATAAGTATAAATATAGTCACATCGATGAAGTTCAGAAGTAGATTCTCACACCAGTACACACACTCAGTATAGTAGTACTGTAGATATATGTTAGGGGAGAGCCCACCAGCCATTGGTAGCATTTTTCTGGGACTGCACTCAGGTATTTGGGGTCCATGTGTAGTTAGAGTAAGAGTTTTTAAAAAGCAAAAACTATCCTGATGTCTCACTTGGCAGTTGCAGGGGGAGTTACATGAGCAAGCAGTTTAACTGAAGTTAAGATAAATAAGCTGGAATATCTTGACCCGAGATTCCTAGAATAGAGTTGGGTAATTTTCTATGGGGGCTTTCCAAGTAGATCAAATTCTAGTTAAACCTAAAATGGTCTCAGCAAGTGTACAAGATGGAGGAACCTCTGTTCTGTCTTGCCCTGTCAAACATCCCTCAACTGATTTTTGACATAAAAGTATAAGTCAATAGGGAAGGTTATACTTTGTTTTGTTGGATAACTGGATATCTATTTGAAACAAAAATTGTGAGACATACTTTGTACTATAAAAAATTAAAATAGATTGAACTATATAATTTTAAATTAAAAAGTAGTTATAGAAGACAACATAAGGCAGAAGTCTTGATCTTATCAATTTGTATATGTCAACAAAACTTTTGAAAGAAAAATTCTTAACTTGGACTTGAGCAACAATTGATATATTCTTCAAAAAATACTCTGAATTCAAATTGCTAGGTATAATGGGGAAATGCAATTTAGTATCTTGCATCCAATGTAAGTTTTGAAGTGGACAAATGATTTAGATAGGCACTTCGACAGTGACTTTGGGTAGGCTACAAGTATGCCAGGGGAAGAGTGCTATAATCTCAATCTCCAGAGAAGGACCAAGCCAGGAGATGCAACTGCATGTTCATTTAAGTACTGAGATCTATCTAGAGCTCTGCCTTGATCTTTGGTTGGTAAGGAAGCAGAAAAACTGTGATTTTTTTTTTTTTTATAGTCAAAGAATACAAAATAATGCAGTCATTCCAGGGAACAACTTAACTTTCTCCCATTATCCACAACTCACATACCACTCTACTCCAGACACTTGAATAAACATACACAGGAACGATACAGAAGCTCCATTGTAGTATCCCAGATCCGGAAGCCATCCAAACACTTGTCAACAAATAAAGGAATAAGCAAATCATGATACATGGAGCTTCACTCAGCTATGTGAAGGGAAGAACTCTAACATGCAGTGATGGTGGATTAGCTACAGAAATATCCGTAGAAGTCAGAACTACTGACATGCATTTCTAGAAAATGCTGACTTTGGCAGCAATCAGTGCTTGTCTGTAAACATTAGGTAGTATGGTAGGAGAACATTACCAAAGGTCACAGGAAGACTTTGGTCACCATTGACTGCATTGTTTGGGTTTTGATGATAGGGGAATTCATGCCAATATTTTCCAAACTATATGCTTCTACTATGAATAATGTCAATTGCTTCAACTTGTTATTTTTAAGGCAAGGTCTACAAAGCCCAGATTGGTCTCGGACTCCATGTGAAGCAGAGGTTAACGTGGAACTTTTGATCATCCTGTCTTTACCCTCTCATGACCACCATCAAGGGGATCACTTAATGTATGGTACAAGTAGTTGGCTCATAGACATGACCACAGGCCAACCTCATCTAGACAGTTCCTCATCAAGACTCTTATCCCAGGTGATTCCAAATTGTGTCAAGTGGGCAGAACTTTTCACAGAACTAACCTTTACAGCACCTGTGAGGAGAGCCATTGATACTGAACCTGTAAGTATCATATTCAGACAGTGTCTATAGATAATAGCTATTAGGAACTGTAGGAATTTGCATTGTTAAGAGTGACCAAATTAAGAGTTCCCCAAGTTTGGGGTTTTATAGTAAATAAAGCCAGCAAAATAATAATCTTTACCCAAGATAAACTTTAATTTTCTGGTTTTTTGAAAAATTAAGTAGCATTTTGGTGGTAGCCTCTTAAGTATTTAAGAATTTAACTTGGATATTTTATAGTTAACAGTCACCAACTTTATCTTAATGTTTTCCTCTCATATACATCTATAAAGGATTATTTGCTGATGAGCTGGGTATTTTGAGTACAAAAAATCAAGAATTTCTGTATGAGGTTGATTTATTTTCCTAGGAGATTCAGATGGTTGTCATTTAGATACAGTTTTTTTTTTTTTTTGATAAATGACAAATCATTACTGTGAAAAATGAAACTGTCAAATATAGTTTTACATTTCCTTCTTTTGTTTGTACATTCTAGTCTGCTTATTTTGAGAAAGACTGGCTTTAAACAGCACCCTACCACTTGAGCCTCCTAAGAGAACAGCCTTCCTGGCTAGAATACAGCATTGCCCCATGGGGAAAGGCTTAAGTGTGGCCTGCAGAGCATAGGCAGGGAAACAGAATAATGGTTTCATTCTCTTTCCCTCTTCTCCATACCCCCGTGTGAACCCCAGGGATCCTCCTGTGTCTGCCTCCCAGTACGGATGGTACAGGTATACACAGCCATGCTCAGCTTTTTAGTGGGTGCTGGGAATACAAAATTAGGTCCTCATGCTTATTGAATGCCTGGCATTATGGATAATGGTATTTGTTAAAGGATGTTAAGAGGCTATGTATTTCATAGAAATAATGCTTACTAGTTTGATTATTCAATAAACTCATTTTTACCATTTTTTTCCACAAAAAAAATGTTTAAATGGAAATATATCATTATATGCTCGACCTAAGCTTGAACCATAATTTCACACTATGAGAAAATGGCAGCTGTAAAGAATAATTATGATATTTTGACCAAGTATCAAAATGGGTTATTCGTATAGTACTATTTTTTCCATTTTCTAGCAGAAGTATGCTGGGGAAACTATCTGAAATTGTCTAGACTCAAGGCTTTGAGTCTGAAAATACATCTTTTCTTGCAATTCATAGATCCATTTTAGAAATTACAAAGTCTTTTGGTGGAGAGGTATTTTTGTTTTTCTTGTTTCAAAGGTTAGGTCCTTTCTGATGTGGGAATAGGTGCTTCACTGTCATTTAACATTACCTGACTCACTTTATGTTTTATGATGCCCAAGCCACTAATGTTTTATCAACCAGAGGGCAGCAGGACTGGTGTTTGTATCAGGGAAGCCTGAATATAAATGGATAGTCACAGACCACTCCTGTCTTATTGGCTTCCTTAGTGATGAGATACAGAATGCTTTGAGGAACTAGATAAAACATAAACCTTACTGGGGTTTGCATCCCCATGTCCTCTAACAATGCCTTCATGTATATAGCTACCATATTTCAAAATTGGTCCTATTTTATAATTTTATATTTATTCTGCCTTATGAAATAAGTTGCCAGATGCATTCACATTTGATTTTGTATTGAAAAATTCAGTGGCTGCATTATAGACATAGTTTTTGATGATGAAGCCATAGATCATAATGTTTCTATATTTGAAAAAAAAACTTTAATGTAAAGATAGGTGATAAGTGTTTTTGTGTTGATAAGTTATGTTGTTTTTATTGAAACCCAGGCCTTAGGAGTTTGGAGAAGTACAAATAAGGCCAGAATAGCCAGAATGATTCACCTTTATTCTTTTCCTAAAGAAGCTACTGCAATAGTCATTAAGATAATTTAATATTTATGTGCTTGAAGTTGGAAATGTCCCATGTTAATTTATATATACTATGTGTGTGTGAGAGAGAGAAATACATACATGTTTGTGTGTGACTTATGCATGCAAGTATATGTTTCTACTGGTGTAGGCCAGAGTTTGACATTGGGATCTTCCTTTATTGCTCTCCCATTATTTGATTTTGAGATGAATTTTCTTACTGAACCTAGAGCTCATCATTTTGGCTAGACTGGCTGTCGCCAAGCTCCGAGGACTCACCTGTCTCCACCCTCCAGCCCTGGAGGTTATAGACATATGTCACCTTGTCTGGCTCATATGAGGGCCTTGATGATTTGAACCCAAGTCCTCATGCTTGAGTGGCAAGCACCTTACCCATTGAGCCATCTCCCCAGCCCTTCCAAGTTAATATTAAAGTGCCAAGATTATGTGCTCCAGGCTAAGAAAAGTAACTCACAATGCCTGTGTTTGGGGGGAAAAGCTCTCTTATTTCCACAAGTTGCCTCCTTGGCTTAGAATTTGTCTGCATCTCAGTTGAATTTTCGTATCACCTACTCTTTATTTCTTCTTTTTTTAATGGTGCCAAAATAATTTGTTAGCCAAAATGCTAGAATTGTTTGGTATCATTCTCTACCTCGTGTCTTCATTTTCAGTTGTTACCAATAGTGCCTTAACTTCTCTTATTTTATTGCTCTCATAAGATGTCCCTTTTATTACTTTTTAAAAATTATTGCATATCATATGCTCTATTATGGACTTATGCTCCAAACCAGCAGCCTAAAATCTTCGTATTCATCACCTGTCTGTATTAACCCTTCAAAGACTACAAGGAATAAGTCAGCAGGCCCACAATCACAAGGATGTGCATGTGTAATATTAGGTTTCTGGCCCAGACTTTTTGGTCTAACCTTGAGGTTCAGACCCGCAGACCCGCAGAGACACACAAACGCTTACCTTAATTGTACGCTGATTGACCTGGGGCCCAGGCATATAACTTGCTCACTCTTTACCCTTAAACTAACCCATGCTTCTTATCCTGTTCAGCTTTGTGGCTCAGTACCTTTACTCAGAGCACCATAGTTGTCCTCTGCATCTGTGGCATCTCCAGTGTGTCTGTGGCATCTCTGCCCTGTTCTTCCTGTTCCCAGAGTTTTCTTAGTCTGGTAGCCCTGCCCATACTTCTTGTCTGCCTTTGGCCAATTAGCAGTTTTATTAAACCAGTAGGTGGGACAATTATTTACAATGTACCATAATCCCACTACATACATGTGTCTCAGTAGCGGCTTGGGAGCCTGATGTGTGCTGAGGATGAACTCAAATCCTCCACATGCTTGACAAGCACTAGATCCATGCACCATTCCTGAGGCCTGGGAAAGTTTTGTTTTTGTGTTGGGATTGTTGTTTGTTTGTTTTTGGAAACAAAATTTGTGCTTAGTAAGCTGGTAAAGCTTAGAGTAGGGATTCTCAACCTGTGGGTCATATCAGATGTCCTGCATATCGGACATTTACATTATGATTCATGACAACAATAAAGTTACAGTGATGAAGCAGATATGAAATAACTTCCTAGTTTGGGGTCAACACAACATGAGGAACTGGATTCAAGGGTCACAGCATTAGGAAGGTTGAGACCCACTGTCTTAGGGGATTTAGGAAAGCAAGCATTGAATGATTTCAGCAAGGTCTATGGATAAAAAGCCACAAATCCTCTTTCCTGCACACTGACAAAGAATTAACAGCACACATGATATCTTCTGAGAAATCCACTAACTGGTTCTTACACCCCAGGGGAAGGCAGAACAACTTCATGAAAACCCGGAAGGGGAAACATTATTGACAGTCCCAGGGTCCTTCCCTCCAGCACAGTGCTGTGTGACTGGGGGGACATCTCAACTTCTATTTTTTTCTTTTGGAACAGAGGGTTAAAACATACAATTTGCATATCTAATGTCCTGACTTTAGTGGCAACTCTGTGGCTGACTGGTTTCTGCTGTTCCTCTGTCCGTGTGATATGGTTACTTTTCCTAAGTTCAAGTAATAACATGGTAAACAGCAAGACAAAACTATTCATAAATAAAAAGTTCCCAGTGTAGGTCAATACATAGACACAGACAGAAGAAGTCTGTAGTGCTGAAAGGTAAATCATTTTTGAATTTGGCATTGGATCTCTAAGAGCATAAGAGGTAATTATATTGTCCCAGTTAAGCAAGATGAAGAAGCTCAGGAGACCTGTGTGCTGAATCTGCTGTCAACAATGATATATTATATACTTGCAGCGTGTTAATAGGATAGGTCTCATACTAAATGTTCCTACCACAGTAAAATTCAATTAAAAAGTTATGAATCTGTGACATTAGGTTGGGGATATAGGTCAGAATATTTACCTAGCATGTGTGAGGGGTTGACACTCCCCACCTCACAGTCCTATAACTAATCTGTGGAATGAATTTGTAATATAAAAGGAAAATTTGTTGGCTGGGGAGATGTCTCAGTGGGTAAAAGTGCTTACCACACAAGCATGATGCTCTCACTTCCAATCCCTAGACCCTGTGTTAAGGCTGGGAATGTAGCACAAATATCTGTAACCCCAGGGCTCCTAGGCTGACCATAGAGGCAAGAGAACCCCCTGATTGTGGGTCAGCTACCCTGATATATTCAGTATAAGAGCAACAAAGAGACCTCGTCTCAAAGGAAATGGAAGGTGAGCCTTAACAACTGAGTGTGTGTGTCCTCTGACCTCCACACAGATGGACACGCACGTGGGACTTTGTGTTATTAGTAATATAGAAAGTGATGGAGAGGTATAAGGTGTATAATTTTATAAATGAGGCCATGTATTAAAATTCATTATTTTAATTCATTAATTAAGATGCTTTGTGTAATTAAACCTGTAAGTTTATCTGCAAAGAGTTCCACAAAACACAGCGGGAGAAGCCTAGGGAAAAAACGGAAAAGCGAGAGCTACATGGAATGCAGGAGGTGATTAGCAAAGGACAGCTGTAAATCCTAACCTAGAGATAGTTACTTTAGTTATAAATATGCTCAGCATACTAATTAAATGACAAAGGTTGACTTAATAAACAATGCATATCTGTCTGTACAGGGACTTCAGTTAGATTTGAGGATGCATAGGCTGAAAATGAGGGGATGGCATGGTCAGAAGATATGGCATGTGTGTACACACACACATACACACACATAAAGTTAAGCTACCAAGAGTCAAAAACCAAATAATAAATTAATTACCCAGACTTTACCAAAGTGTTACGTATATATGCACCTGAGTACACACACGCGCGCGCGCGCGCACACACACACACACACACACACACACGCACACATTTGGCATTGATTCTAGAATGAATTAAGTTAATTGACCTAAGACTACCAAGTTATAGACTTTCTAAGATGTAGGGAAACCCTTGTAAGCTTTGAAAGGCGGCCCAAACTTAACTTTAACTAAATGGTGCTGTGCTGCTCAGATACTGTGAGGTTATCTAAAGGGTCCTCTTGTGACAAAATAGTTGAGCCCTCAGGGCATACTTGATGGTGTTTCAGCCTATACCTGTCTTTTTGCATATTCTTCTTCTTAAGGAACAGCAACGCTCCCAACTTGGCAGACATGCATGCTATGCACCGAGTCTGTCAGCCGAGTTTCAGCCATGAGCAGTCTGGTTGGATTCAAAAGATGGTAAACGTAATGGCTGGAGACCACACTTAAAAAACCCACACCCACTTTAGCATGAAACTTCCTATACTCATGCTGGTCTCAGATGTACACTCTATACCACTGACACATGTACATGCTTTGGGGCTCTTTTGGAACATTTCATCTGCGACATCAAAGGTCTCACCTGAATCTGGGGCCTAAGGCCAAAGAACACTACAGAGTTCCTGAAGTCAAGACTTCATTTTCAACCTGAGTGAGTGCTGGCATGCTGTTTGTGAAAATCTATTCTAGAGCTACAAACTTTTGGCTTATTCACCTCTACTTCTGGGTGGTAATTTTAATAAAGACCTAAAATTACACAAAAGAGCAGAAGGGGAACAACAGTGAAGAAGTATAGTTCAATTATAATGTATTAATAACAGTACTTAATATACAAAGAATTCGTAGGCTAATTAAAACAATTAACAGATGAAATACAAGGTTAAGTGCTGATTACAAGATTTACATTTTGAAATATTAGGTGACAGAAAGAATGGAAAACTAGCATAAACCTAATATTAATAGTGACCCAAACTCATTCCCATTGCTGTGATACAATACCCCAAGGACAGCAACGTAAGAGGGAACAGATTTATTGGCTCACAGTTCTAGATTACAGGGCAGGCATTGTTTCAAGGAAATCAAAGCAGGGACTTGAAGCAGCTAAGGCACAGTGCAGTTATGAGCAGAGAGATGTTGCATACACACATGCATACATGCTTAGAACTCAACTAGCTCTCTCTCTAGCTCCAAACCAGGAAATAGTGTAGTACACTTTCAAGCTGTGTCTTTTCACATGAATGAAGACCATTAAGACAGTCTCCACAGACTTTCCCATAGACCAGCCTGCTCTGGAGTCACTGAAACTCTTCCTTGGGTGTTTCTAAGTCATGTCCAATTGATGGTTAATACTAACCATCAGGACTGCAGGCTAGATAGTCCAAAGCCCTTCTGGAACTAAAAAAAACCATCTGGTAATGTTGCCCTATTCAAAGTAAAAGACTTAACAATTCTAATGTTTCATTAACAATTCTAATCCCTCATAAGAGAGATTTGGAACATGTATTGCAAATGTTGTAGACAGCAAAAGAAAAGGTTAATTTTTATAAGTTTTTGGAAGAATTGAATACACTTCCTCAATAATTGGTAACGGGAAGGCAGTCTTCAATTTTCTGTCTAGTTTGCTAAGAAGTTTTGCTTTCATTCAATCAGGTGTGGGTGCTGAGCTGTGGTAATTGCTTTTGGTGAATCCACTGAGATTGGTCCTCTCCTTAAATCTATGAATATAGAGATTCGTATTGATTTTTAAATGTTAAATCATCCTTGCACGCTGAAGAAACCTCATTATCTTGGATTTACTTTGCTAGTATTTAGGATTACTTCATCTAAGTTTATTAGAAAGGTTAGTTATTAATTTTCCTTTCGTTAGAATCTTCTTTCAGTATCTGGGTATGAAGGTTATGCAACTACATGAAACAAAGTTGAAATATGCTCAACAGAATTAGATGCTCCTGGGAATGTCTTTCTCCAGGGTGGCTGACTTTGCCTTGGGCTCTGCACAAGGGCAATGGAAAGTGGAAACTGAATCATTTTAAATCTAACAGAAAATGCTGTGGGTCATGGGCTACGGCTTTGCTGAGGGTCTTGCCCATGGTTCCCAATGTTTCCACATAGGCCTCCAAGACAGCTCAGAGCTCTACCCAGTCCTGGGACAACTACCTGAGAAGCCACGCACTGGTATTTGTTAAGCAACATTGACTGTAGAAAACCAAATATCTGAAGCTTTCTTCCAAGGTTTTAGCTTCAATATCCCAGATCTGTCCTGGTGTATATGAGTTTGTCTCTGTCCCTGAGAAAAGCTAAAAGGCTCGCTGGTTTCTCTTGTTTCCTGTCTATGGTCAGAGTTAGAATATTCCCAGAGGAAAGGTAGTATGGTGATCAGTAGGTCTTCATGCATCTCCATTCTGGAAACATACCTCCTCTTGGTTCTGGATCATTCCACTGCTTCTACTCCAGGCCAGGAGTAGAAGGCTTTACTCCACTTTAATGTTTAGCAAAGCACAAGTCTACTACAACCCACCAAAGACATAATATGTCTATTCTCAGCTTTCTGAAAATAAATATTCCTTTTATTTTATCTCTCCTTAATTTTCTCTGTGTATTTATAAATACGTATTCACTATACATGCTCATGAAAATGATAACAATTTTTATTTGTTATTTTGTAATTGTGTGTGTGTGAATGCAAGAGATCAACCTTCTGTGTAAATCCTCAGTTGTTACCCATCATAGTTTTTGAGACAAGGTCTCTCACTGGGACCTGAGAGCTTAACCATTAGGCTAAGCTGGTTGGTCTGCATTCCTCAGGGATCCACTTGTCCCTGTTGCCCCGTTCACTAATATAACTGGCTTTTATATATAACCAATTCCTGGGATTGAACTCAGGTTCCCATACTTGCATGGCCAGTACTTTATCAGCTGAACTATTCACAGACTTAGACTGCTATTAATCTCTCTGAGAGAAGAAATTATGATTTGGGTTTTGTTTATCTCTGACACTCATGTTGGAATTCTCTCCCCATGGTGAAGTATTATGAGGTAGAAATTTAATCTAATTAAGTTACCTAGAAATGGAATCTTTGAGAGGTACTAGGATTACATGAGGCTGAATTGGAAGCGCGCCTTTATAAGAAGAGTGAGGGATATCAGAAGTCATGTGGTTGTGTGTTTCCTGCCTCTTGCCATGTGCTACTTGATGCGACCTTGGGACTCTGTCAATAAGAATGTGGTCCTTTCAACCCCTGGGATGGTAAGCTAAATAAACCTCATATCTCTATAATTTATGCAGTGTGGCTTTGTGTTTCTAGCATCAGAAAATGAACTAAGACAAAATTGGAACCAGAATGGGGTCGTTACTATATCAAAAAATGTAGGGTGGCTTTGGGAATGAGTTCTAGGCATAGGTTTAGAAGATTTTGAAAGAGAAGGCTAGAAAAAGCCTAGAATTCTGTAAGCAGAGCAATTCTGGTGATGGCTCAGAGGACAAAGAACCTGGGAAACCGGTCTCCAAAGGAAATGGAAGGAACCATATTAAAAATTGTACTCCACACCACCACTGGTGCATGGTGACAAGAGACTTGTGCTCTGTCCAAGCCCTGACACCCGGAGGAAGCTGCAGTTGGAAAAATGGCCTAGATTATAAGAACGTATACCTGAACAAAAATGTTCTGTGGCTTGATTATTGGAACTTGCTGTAAAGCTTGGAAGCTACATACATACAACCCAAAGGTGACATGTGCAATGATGAGGTAGAGTAGAAACACTTTAAACCTTCACGATATGACCAGAGTGTGGCAGGTATATCTTAGAAACAATCTGATCTGGAGATAAGCATGGATTTAAAGAGCCAGAGTTTTCCACAAAATTAATGGGAAAGAGGTCTAGAGGGTAGCTCAGAAACAGGCAGTTTTATGTGCTTCTGTTTCTCTCATCAAAGGCCACCTAAGGCTCAAGGATTTGGGGGAGCAAGCCCATGACCAGTACCTCTGTCTTGGGGCTACATGGAAATTCTGTTCCCTGCTTTCTGGCAACACACTCACTCTACCATTGAGAGAGCATTGCTTTAAACAGGCCCAGCTCATGCTGTTTTTCTAAAAGGAGCACATGATAAGCCTTTGCAAGTGTCGTATGTGACCATTTTGTCTTTCACCCCGACTGCATATCTGTCCTTTGCCGTTCAAAGACAGTTTTCCTACTGAAGAGCTGGAGGCTCTTCCTTTACTGACTTTGTTAATGTTTGTTACTGTAGAGGAAACATGACATTCCAGTTCAAAAACAAGACTTCAGGAGCCCTTGTATCACAGCATACAACTGAATTCCCAGCTTTAGGAGCCCAAAACAAGAGAATCAGGAGTTTGAGGCCATCCTGAGCTACATGGTAAGACCCTCATGTCAAAAATTGAAAAGAAAGAAAATAAAATCTAAGTTTTTATTGCTTTTAAACTTTTGACGTGTACACAAAACACAGGCACAAGTATACCTTACACACATTTGTACACACATATGCATGCTACACACATCCATACTACACGATCCAAAAAGAAACATGAAAAATAAATATGGGACAGAAATGTTGGTTGTTTTTTGGTTTTTGGGGGGGGTGTTTGTTTGTTTGTTTTGTCTGCAAGCTAGACTTACCTGGATGCAATCTCCACTTGGGAATGCCTACATTAGATTGACCTGTAGGCAAGTCTGTGGCAAATCAATTTTATTGATTGTTAATATTAATATAATAGGGCCAAGCCCGCTGTGGGTGGTGCAACCCCGAGTAGGTGGTCCTGAATGTTTAAAAAGGGTAGCTGAATAAGTCATAAGGAAGAAGCCTGTAAGCAGAGTCCTGCCATGATCTCTGCTTCATACTTGCCTCCGGGTACATGCCCAGCTTGAGGTACTGTCTGTCTTGGCTTCTCCCAATAATGGACACTAACCTGGTCAGTAAGTCAAATAAACCCTTTCTTCCCCACGTTGCTTTAGGTTATGGTGTTTATCACGGCAATTAAAAGCTAAGTAGGAGAGAATGCTTATTGAAGCTGCAGAATCAAACCCAGTTAGTGTGTAGTGAGACTCTAAGAACCATTATGTGCCACTGAGATCTTTTTGGCTGTGTGTCATGGTATGCTAGGCATATTTCTTGCCCCCCAGCTGCTGTTCTTCAGACTGTCCTCACATCTAATCCAGGTTTTAAATGCTGTAACAAGGCTTCGCCAAAATGCAATTCTGATTGTCTAAAAGAAGAGGCTATTGTTCTTGGTATGACTTTGTGGTCCTTCTTGCAGACATTTTTTCTGTCACATATCCTGTGCCAGTCTCAGGATCTGGAGAGCGGTTGAGTGCATGGGTCATGCCTTTCAATGGCTCCCTGCCTCTGCCTGCCAAAGACTATAAGATTCTAGGACTTGGCTTACATTCCACCTTTTTGATATCTTTCCTTGACCCAAAAGCAACTAACTATATACTCTTTTGGGTATCCAAAAATTTGTTGCCTAAGAATATGATAGTTCTTGTGAAATTATGATGATTTGTCTCCAACATGGATCTTCACTGGGCAGAGTCAGGCTTTAAATTGTATGGGTCTAGATAATGTCCTGTATGATGTGAACCTCTCTATGGTGGTTCAAGAGCATCTCTTTATATAACCATCATTGAACAATGCTGGATACATATAGGGATTATTGTATATTAATTCCTGTCTGGTATACATGATCCTTACAATAAACCTGAAATCTGATTAATCATAAGCCTTCATCTTTCACATGTCAACTATCAGCATGTTATAATAGTAAGATAGATTCATGCACACAGCAAAATGACAATATGGTAAAGACAGTTGACACAGCCTCGATACAGATATTGCAGGTCCTATTCAAGTGAGGCCTGATAACTAGCTCACTTAAAATTAAAATGTCAAAAATCAATTATGCCTCATTCCGTATTCAGACAAATTGAAAATTTTCAAAATTTGTTTGAAGCACATCTTATGTCAGAAGACACCTACTCTCTTCTCTGAAAGGCAGTGAAGTGAAAAAACATTTATTTCTCATTTTAAAAAGATGAAAACCCCACTAAATTTTTATCTTTCAAATGAAACCAAAGAATTTCTGGATATCTAAATATTACTACAGGTATTGAGCTCTCCTCTTTCAATAGCATAGTTATTGCCACTGACAAAACGATGAAGTTTGTCTAAGTGTCACAGGACAAAGGACAAGAACAGGGGCCATACTCTGGTTGCTGCAGAGAGGCTGGAGGGATAAGTCAAGACGGGATTTCCTATTGGCTGACGTGTGTTTGCCTGTGTGCTACAGAATGAGGAGAAAAACTTTGCTTGCCTTCCTGGTTAGATGGCATTAAGATTCTTCCTGAGAAGCTATCATCTGTGCTTAGCCAGGTTAAGGTGACTGGCATTCTGTTTTTCCGTTAGTTCTGGACTTTCTAAGGAAGGAGAACCTTGTTTCCTCTGACTGTGGAAAGGGATGAAGAGGTAAGTCCACAGGCTAGCCCCGATCTGGAGAGTTGCTTTGTTGGCACTTCTCCTAAGGTTGGTGGTAGAAATTTAAGACATTGCCCCCTGGCTTAGTAATGTCCACAGAAGATTCCATTCCTGCCTGGATTTCAGTGGGGTGCTCCATCTGAAAGGCTCACTTCTGATCCTTTGTCTTCATTTTAAACTATGAATTAATCAATTTGATGAACAGTAAATCGTTCCTTTGTGCTAGGCACTGGAATAACATAAATTCATTGTGTACAAAATACAAATGCCTTGGCATAAAACCACATCTTAAAGGGACTAAGAGATAGTTTGTGTTGTAGCCAAAGATGAGTGATCCTGGTGCAGGGCCAGCCTTAGACCACCCTCAATACCATGTTCTGACATCATAACAGTTTCATGAAGTCTTAATTACAGAAAAAAAGATGTTCATAAGTCAAGGCACTTTTAAAGCACCTAGAACCATTCAGGAGGTAAATTACAGCCCAGCAGAGAAGTCTCTGCTACAGCTTTCAAGGCCTGCTGATGTCATTCTTAGCTTTGGGAGTGGTAAAACTACTGTATGTTAATTCATCCCCAGAGGTTTTCACATGATAGACAAGATGTTAGGTCAGACAATCTTCCTGGCTTCCTTTCTTATATAAACCAGGCCCACCTGTTCAAAGATGCCCTAGGCAACAGTGGGCTGGGCCTTCTATATCAATTGGCAGTCAAGAAAAATGTATCCCAAACACAACAACAGACAAATCTGATAGAGACAATTCCTCAGTTGGGGTCCCTCTTCAGAGATGTGTCAAGCTGATTGTCAAAATCAGCCATTACGTTTTTGTTTTCAGATTAAAAGATACGTAGAGTCATGGAGTTTCCAACATCCAGCTAGGTCTCCTCTGCTAACCTGTAGATGTTTCCATTTATTTTTGAGTACTGGCTCACCCTTTTATTTTGGAGACAGGTTCCACTGTGCTCAATGGTTACATAATAGTTTTTCCATATTGTTTTCATCCTTAGCATCTTGTTTCAGGTTCCATTGTGCTTTTTTTAGATTTATTTATTTTTATTTTGTGAGTATGATCGTTGTGCCTGCATGTATGTATGCATACCATGTGCATACCTGGTGCTCCTGGAGGTCAGAAGTCGGTATCAGATCCCCTGGACCTGAAACAGATAGTTGTGAGCTCCTTGTGTGTGCTGGGAACTGAACCCAGGTTCTCTGTACGAGCAGCCAGTATTTTTTTTTTTTTTTTTTTTTTTTTTTTTTACTACTGAACTATCTCTTTACCTTTGCATTGTATTTTTTCAAACCCAGTATCAGTCTCTTATCATCCTTGTTAGCTTTATTTAGTTTTCCTTTAGGATGGATATTAGCTTCCTAATAGAATTTTCTTCAGTCTTACATATTCATCAAATTTAGCTAGACAAGATATAGACCGCAGCCACGTGAGTAGGAACAGAAAAGGAGCTCCAAAGAAGAAGATGGATTCGAAATCTTCAGTAGAGGTTTGGTTGACAGAAAATATATGAGCAAGGGCAAAAGGAGCGCCTTGCTTTCAAAGCTATAAAATTACAGTCTCACTGGATTCGTTTATCATGCTGCATGTAATTTAGTTTATAATCAAGATAAACAGTCTAACTTGAAACATAATATTTTCATTACACATGATTGTAGTGGTTTTGGGTTTCACAGCCCATATCAGTTACAGCAATGACTTAGTTGGTGCTGGGTTATCAACTCCAGATAATGATTTCTGAGAACAGACTGACTCAAAACAGCTGAAGCAAGGAACACGCTAGCGGAAGAACACTGCCAACCATTTCATGAGTGACTGTGTGTTGTGAAGTAAACATGCTCTTCCATTTGCTTCTTTATGGATATGTTTTGATCCCCCAAGCTGATCTGTTTCTGCAACTGTTTATGTCCTTCATCTGAGAAAAACGGTTCATTAAAATCCCCAAACAAAACAAAAACCCTGTTAAGAACAAGAGTCTGAAGAAAAGGAGGCATGTTACATATCCTGTTCTGAAGCAGACTACATCAACGTGAAGCATGCCACATCACTTTATATTAGTGGAGAGTTGGAGATATATATATGTATATATATATATATATATATATATATATATATATACACTTACATTGTTTTCTTATGAGTGTATGCTGCCACTTAAATATATAAATGGATAGATATTTAAACTATTTGAGCAAAATCATTAAAAATTAAACTAGGAGCAACAGACAAATCAAAACCTCATAGGGCTGGGGAGATGGATTGCCGGGGGAAGAGCTTTCTACACAAGCGTGAAAACTGGCATTCAGGTTCCCAGGACCCATGCTAAAGCTGAGCAGGCATAGATGACCACTTGTAATTCCAGATCGTTGGCGGTAAAGACAGGATCCCCTGGGCAAGCAGGCTACTGGGACTGGGTTCCCCAAGTCTGCATTGTGTTTAATTGTGGTTTTCTGCAATGGTCTCTATGGTGAAGAAAATTTAGGAATATATATGTGTATTCATATTCATAAAAATTACTGAAAAAGAGGTCATGAGTTTG
Source organism: Phyllotis vaccarum (assembly GCA_033318265.1). Classification (NCBI taxonomy): domain Eukaryota; kingdom Metazoa; phylum Chordata; class Mammalia; order Rodentia; family Cricetidae; genus Phyllotis; species Phyllotis vaccarum. The sequence goes on from JARWLC010000014.1 coordinate 32,506,834, forward strand.
ACAGAGAGCAGACAGGGTATATGGGAGGTTTTTGTGGGAAGAAAGGGAAAGAAGAAATAATCTAAAAAAATGACAATGGGATTTCTGTCCTTTAGATGTGACTGAGGACCATAATGTGGTCACCTATGGGTATTGTGTAGAGAAGGAAGAAGGGCTGTGGCCAGTGTCTAAAGAATCGTGGCATTTTAAAGGAGTTATAGAAGTTCTAGACATTGAGAAAGTGCATGGTGAGAGGAGGCATCTAAACAGGCAGGGAACACGTGACTCCACTGAAGTTAGGGCCTACCGGGACACGCTGAGGCTTCTGGAACAGAGTGAGTCTTTGAGAGCTTTTCCTCAGAAGAATTAATTTGGCAATTATGTGCAAAGAAATTTACAGGGGAAACAGTAAAGGGAGTTGACTTTTCTTTTGGGAAGATGGGCTGGCTTTGAGCAATGCGGAAATAAGGAAGTTGAGCAGTATGATGGGTCTTACAGCCAAGGCTTTGGACACCAGAGATACATTAGTGGGGAGACACCATTTCTCACTCCAGAATGTGGACCATTTGGAGCTTGATGATATTTTTAGGCTTTACTATTCCTTAGCTGCCATAGGATAGATGGTATTTTTTCATATATATGAAAGAGATGTTTATCATATACATTACATTCGTATACACACAATTTTCAGGTTTCTACAGTCTTCTTCCAGTTATGAAACTATCGAAGCCTCTGTCTGCCAGTGTTTTGACTAATTTACATACAGCTCTGTTTGCACCTGTAGACATTGTTGTTATTTTGAAGTAAGGACTCACTATGAAACCCTCACTGGCCTGAAAATTATTGTGTAGAACAGGCTGACTTCAAACTCAAAGAGACCTACCTGCCTCTGCCTTCTAAGTGCTTGGATAAAGTGTGGGCACGACCATGCCCAGGTTGGTGGGTTGTTTTTTTTTGTGAAGAAAAAATCATATAACCATAGGTCTTAAAGGCATGTTAGGGATAATTAATAGACTTTAAAATATTTTCCCCTTAACTTTTGGAAAACCTTCAGAGAACCATTCTGTATTGATAGGCTCATGTATTCGGTCAGAAAAACTACTTTTTTTTCTGGCTGACAGGTCTGTCTGATGGCATAAATTTGAGAAAGAAGTGGTTGACTCACTCATCAGTACAGTACATATAAATGTATGGATCATGGATTAACTACTGTTTCAGTGAGACAGATAAAGGAGAAAAGACATGTATGACCCTAAAATAACATTTAATTTGATTTCCTGTAATTTTTCTGATATTACATACTATAAGAATTTTATTGGTGATGGGGCTAAGCTTGTTTGTGTGTGTGTGTGTGTGTGTGTGAACTAAGCCAGGAAGGACGGCTTAGAATACATCTTCAGTGGACATAAAAAGTGATTTTAAAGACACAGTCAGTGTCATAATGCCTCACACTCACTATCAGTTCTTTACATCTTTTGTCTGGAAACATGAGCTGCCTGGATGTAGAGTCTGGCAATGGGCTCATCCTGCTTCACTTAAGGTATGCCAGCATCTCTAGGCCCAGAGGCTGAAGATGGATGCTCCAATGTTACAAAGGAACTTGGGGTGACTGTCCAGGTAGCCAGATGTCTCTGTCATTATCAGAATTTGGAAGTTGCTTACAATGCACTTTCTGTTTACTCAGGCAATATTATATCCTTCTGCGGCCTTTGAGGGAGTTGATGATTAAATAGTTATAATTATAGTTTTTCTTTGTTATAATAAAAGGTAAGTTAGATATGAAACATTAGACTCACAAGAATAAGGTAGAAGATAGAATATTTTCTTTAATTTTGCTAAATACAAATAGACTAGATATTTTAACTGTAATTCTTGCTTCATAACTGTTTTGTTACATGTAATTTTGCTGTGTTGAAATTGAAACCTTCCTTTTTGATTAGAAAAGGGGAAGTGATGTGGGATGTCTTTCTGTACGCTGTGAATATCATTGATTAATAAAGGGACGGCTTTGGCCTATGGCAGGGCATCTTAGAAGTAGGCGGAAATTGGAGCATAGATAAAGGGAAAGGAGGGCAGAGTCAGACAGAGACACCAGCAGATGCAGAGGAAATGGAGACCTGAATTGCAGCTCTGAGAAAAGGTACCAAGCCATGTGGTGCTAAGATAAGAATAATGGGTTGAGTTAAGTTGCATGAGCTAACAATACGCCTGAGCCATAAGCCAAGCAGCATGAAATTAATATAAAACTTTGTGTGATTATTTGGGACCAAGCAGCTTTAGGCAGTCTATATGAGATAGCTGGTCTGGATCTTGGGGCTACTCTGGGGCAGCCTGTTCCTGAAGCTCTTCCTCATGTTCCCCTTGATGCTCCTCATTGCTTTTGCCCTAGACTTGCACATCTTTATTCTGAGTGTTTATCAAACTAATCCAATTTTGTATGAAAGTGGTGTTTACCTGATACAGGAACATAATGTTACCTTCAATGTAACTTTGGAATAACAGGTAGCTTCCTTCTGCGACACCAGTGTCATTAAACAGTTTTCTTCTCTTGCATTACACTAGTGTCGTCAGCTAACTCAGGCCCCATTCAGTTGAGCCACTATGATTTTATTCACCAACTCAATTTATTCACCTATAACATGGAGAGAAGTTTAAAGTTTTATTTAAATTGTTTGAACGCGTCTTTGGAATTTAGATTTTATTATTTAATAGGAGATTTTATATATTATAAAGCTTGTCACTTCACGAAAGAATCTGTGTAGCACCCTGTAATCACAGATTTGCTAATTCTGCAGCAAAATAGAAACATGGGCCTTATATGGGATAGTCAACACTGGCTAGCCTCATGTACGTATCAGTCATATCTGTTTTGTTACCAAATGAGTTACAGTCTTCATTTTGTGAGAACATGAACAAAGTGTAATATCTGCTTCAAAAATATGCAAATGGATTCATGTCCTGTCCGCGTGACCCTTGCACTTTGTTGTAAGCCAGTATGGAGGACAGAAGAGGGACACAGTACTGGTTTAGGCATTTATAAACTTAGCAGAAGTGTTTAGCCATGCATGTTCACACTTCTGTGTTGACATTTGCCTGACTTTCTCTTATTCTGTGTGGTTTTTTTTTTTTTTTTTTTTTTTTTTTGTCTTTACAGTCTTTGACTAATAGCCTCTGTGCACTCCAGGCATCTTCCTGTGGTAGGGGAGATGCCTATAGTCACTTATTCCACTCTTAAGTCTCCCCTGTCCTAATCAAACCTTCCCAGCACAAGATCATGTGGTGTTTCACTAGTTCTGATGAGTCTCATGCCTGCTTTTTAAAGCCAAGGTCATTGGGCACAGATGGTCTGATTGGCTTTGGTTCTGGAGTGTCTGGTTGATCCTGGGGTCTGATAGGTCACATGGATGAACTGAGAAGATGTGACTGTCCAACAGAACGAAATAAGGATGAATCTGGGAACTGGTGCCAGATGACACGGGAGACAGAGTGACAAAGGATAAATACCACCGTACAGACTGCCTTACAGACTGACCCTGGATTCTCTTTGTAATTTAATTCTAGTTGGGGACAGTAGAACTCAAGATCTGTGCAGCTCTTCTAGCTTTCCTATTCATCATCTCAAATACTTGTACTGGATTAAAAAGCCTAGAAGAGCCTGCAAAGATAAAGGAACATTTAACCAGTGGTTCTCAATCTTCCTGATGCTACAACCCTTTAACACAGTTCCTCTTGTGGTGGTGATCTTCAACCACAAAATTATTTTATTGCTTCTTCATTACTTTAATTTTGCTATTGTTATCAGTTGTAATGTAAACATCTTATATTTAACGAAAGGGGTCATAACCCAAAAGTTGAGAATCACTGTACACTGTTCTCACAATTTCACAGGAGTCCGAGGGAGTCCAGAGCATCCTTAGATGCAGTGTGGCAAGTCTTCTGGGAATGTCTTCATAGAGATAATTCAAAAAGTCTGTCTAGAAGTGAGTCCATTGCTGACAGCTCAAAGCTCTTTATGCGAATCTCACTCTAATGCCATTTTGCTATTGCCCAGAAAGCAGCTGTGTACTGAGGAGTATAGGCTCTGGATGTGGACTGCTTTAGCTTAAATCTCACTTTCTCCACTTAATGTGGGTGAGTTTCTTCACTCTTCTATGCTCTTCTTGTGTGTATAATGATTGTGATCCATGTTTGGAAAGAGTCTCATGAATTCATACACACAAAATACTTGGAAAGAGCCCTGGCACACACTAAATGGTGCTAGAATCATAAGTGACTATCTTTATTTTGGAGGGTAACACAAACTCAAATTTATCTTGGTAAGTAAGAATTTTTGTAACATGGGTATTGGCACTTGGGTACTAATGCTCTGTGAATATTACTGTGGGTGATATTTATCTTAATATCTGGCTAAAGATAGAAAAACGAATCCAGCCAAGTTTTTCAAAAAGCATTTATTTTGATGCAAGAGATTCTAGTGAGTTTCATAAACTTACAAATGGAATTTCTTCCTGAACTGAGGGGAAATGAATCCTATTTCAAATCCCAACCGAGACTTCCTGTATTCGTTTCCATTCTTCCCCCATCACACAAAACCTGATGTTTTCCCAAAGCATAGAAAACACATTTTTAAAAACCAGATATATCACTGTTTACCACTCACCCCCATCCATAGTCATGAAACTCACAAATTCTTTCAATTTCCTAAACATGATATAAATGTCAGACCATTCTATAAATTGACTTTATGAAGCATTTCTGAGCTGAGCCTCCTGACATTCACACCAATGTTTCCATAGTAACTAATGTGTTCAGAAGGAGGAAGAGCAGGACGGAATGAAAAACAAAGGAGATGATCCAAATAGGAGAGACTCGGAGGAAGGGCACAGAGAATGCTCTGCAAACTTTGAACCATTGCCTCCTGCAGGAGACCCGTCTTCTCCCATCTCACAATAGGCTTCACTACTGATGGGATGACTGAAGGGTCCTTATTGAAAACTGGTCCTTACTAAAAGCCTGGGCAGTTAGCACTCAGCTTCACTTGTACAGTGACTCATTAATGCCAACTGGGACTTCCTCCTTTTCTTCCCCCTTCTCTTCCTTATCCTCTTATGTTAATTTTTTTCTGTTTTGAGATGCCTTGGTTACCATAGATAACAGTAGAATAATTTGTACCTGTCACTGAACCCGTCAAAAAAAATGTATGAGGAGTCAAGTCAATTTAGAGACTAGTTAGAAAATGGGGCAGGGGAATGTAGGTGTTAACAATCACAGCTGTTTGCAAACAGGGAGGTAAAAGCATATGCCAGTACCATTGAAATATAGGTTCTGTTCTCGGGTGTTATTAAATGATACCCAACCATTGGCATTTAGAAGCTCCTTTTAGTGATCAGTAATTTTCATGATATCTACAATCCAGCATCTTTTTTTTTTTTTATGCAAACATCAGCAAAGCTACTTGAAAATGGTTTTAATTCCCAACTTGTTGGTAGGGTAGGTAGATTGTCTGTGGGAGGTGGGGTGCTCACAGGTGTCTGACTCAGATAGCCACCCCTGTTAAGAAGAAAACCGCGTCCTGAAAATGTTCATATCCTAATCCCTCACCCTAGCAACTGTTATCCCTTCTGGCAAAAGGGCCTTTGCAGGTGTGATTAAGTTAGAGACCATGGGTGGAGAAGAGTGACCTAGAATATCCAGATAGGGTTCAGTGCAATCACAAGGGTCATTTTTAAAGAGGGAGGTGAATGTAGCAAGGTCAGGGAAGGAGCGCTGTGATAATGGATACAGAGGTTGAGTGATGTGGATCCATGAGCCAAGTGACACGTGTGGTCTTTACACACTTGAAAAGGCAAGGAAGCAGATCCTCTGCCGAGTTCATGGAAGTACCGTGGCCCTATTGATGCCCTGATGCTGTCCCAGGGAAGCTGAGATAAACTTCTGCCCTCAGAACTGTAAGGTAGCATGTCTGTGTTGCTTTTAGCCTGGAGACATTCATCAGTCTGTGACAGCAACAGATTTTGCCCATCTCTGTCCCACCAGGCCCTCTAAGACAGTCTGACTTGATTCTGTTTCCTCTTTGACTAGCAGAAATGATTGGAGCCCTCTTGCCTGCTGGCTGTGTGTCTCTGGCCTGCTTCATATCACTATACTACGTGCAGGTCTCTCTTTGCAGGTACCACAAGCACTAAACATGACAGGGTTGCTGAGGCTAGGCAGTTCCAGTGCCCTGACTGGACCACAGCTCCCTGGCTCTGTGAATGATGGCGTTGTCTTTCTAATTTGATGGTAGGCACATGATTAAGGCCAGAATGTTATGCTTCACAGGCATCTGCAGACCCCATGGTTCTCTATAGTATTCTGCTTGTAGGTTTTCTGATTCTTCTTTTCCATTTGGATAGTACATTAATTATGGTGCATGCATATGTGTGTGTGTGTGTGTGCTCACACACTCATGAGTTACCCTGTACACACTCATGGGAAGGCTAGAATTGTCATCAACAGTCTCCATTATGATTTAGCTTACTCTTGGAAATACAATTTCTTGTTGAACTCACAGCTTGTCAATTCTGGTAGGCTGATTTGCCAGTAAGTCCTGGGAATTACCTTATTTCTTCCCTAGCACTGGGATTACAGATGTGCACCACTGCACCCAGCTTTTTAACATGGGTGCTCAGGATCAAAGTTAGCTCTCATGCCTGGACGGCAAACACACTTTTCCCACTGAGCCATCTCCTATGCCCAACTATGTGGTACATGGTAACTTCCAGTGTTATAAGGATCCGGGGTGGGGGGGATCTTGTTATTTTCATTTCACAGAGGATGAAAAATGGACATTCGAAAACTACATCTTGATGAGTACTACAAGGTAAGGGGTCACAGCTGGGTTCTGGCCACAGGTATGCCCTCCTGACCCCTCCATTTTAATTGCTGTCTTACTGCCACATCAGAGGCACCATGGGGTGGTGACAGTGGCCTTTTGTACCTCGAGGCAGTCGTTAAATGGCTTTAATTTTCTGAATTTCCTTGACGGCTTTTATTCCCATTTGCACAGAGGTGAAGGAAGGAATGGGGAGGTCATCGAGGCAAGGTCTAAGGGGTTGATGGAGAGAGAGGCCCCTTTGGTCATGGATACACGTGGCCTTTAGACATTAGTTAGTAAGATAGAAATCGATGTCTGATGTGAGTATATTGTAAGAGCTTTTAATGTTCTCATTATTTCCTGTGTAGGCAACTTCTATACAATCCTAAGGTGATTGCAAGCTTTCTCCTTTCTCTGTGTGTTTTGTTGCTGTGGGCTGAGCATATTAATTTCCCCAAGTTGATACGACCAACCTCCAATCCTCAATGTGAGTGTGTTTAGAATGGAGTCTTTGGTAGATAAATAGATTTTGTAGGGACAAATGGGATCTACTGTGCTCTTCCAAGAATAGTTATTAGAGGGATGGTTTTTCCTGCTGCCTTGAGAGGATGCCAAATGAAGATGTCACTCTGCCAGCCTAGAAGAGAACTTCACTAGGAACTGAGTTACTTGTCACCTTAATCTTAAACTTTTCAGCCTCTGGAACTGGGAGAAATATTTGTATTGGAACTTCCCAGACTATAATATTTATTACAACTCTTGCTGCAATCCCTTAGCAGATAAATCGATGAGTTATTACTCTCATGATTTTGTTCTGATCAACCAGGCAATTATTTAATGAGAAGTGTTTCAGAAGGGTTTGGAAGCGTGAGGGGAGCGATGGAAAGAACCTGATAGTGAAGTATAGAAAACCAGAGAGTGGTCTCTAGGAGTTGAGAAAGATCCTTGGTCAACTGATAGCACAGCAGCCAGACATCAGTGGGGTAGCCACTGAATTTTGCTCACAGCTGGAGGGAGCTTGGAAAAGCATCTCTCCCTAGTAAAGCCTACAGAAAAGAATACCTCAAGTGTGTCACCAGAGGGGTCCAGAAACCTGTGCCTATCCATGCACACCTTGAGATGTTAAGTATGAGTGGATAAAGCTACTAAAATGGGATTTGTTCTGTAACAATGGCAGACCAATGTATCTTTCTAAAGTGCTTTAAAGAAACCAACCAGTCTTGGTTGAGATATGTAGAAAAAGGATATAGACTCTCCTTATTGTAAGGAATTGGACCCTGCAAGCATTTACACAGCATCTTAAGAGGAACATTTCCATTAGCCCAGGAGCTGTCATTTGCAAATCAGTAGTGCAAATGAGCACCTCTGATCAACTCTTTGATAGAGGACTCTGAAGAGAAAGGTTTTTGAGTGGCTCTGAAAGTATTGGAGCCAAATGGGGTGAAGATTACTAACTTCCAGGAGACCTGTGTGAGGTGTTAACAGGAGGTCAGTCATGGGAAGGGGGTGACCTCTGAGTAGATTCACACCTTTTGGCTAAGAGAAGCTTCATTTTTTTTGTGAGTGGTCAGTTTCTCAAATACTCAATGTCTTTTCCTGAAGGAAGGTTACCTTACAGTTACTAGGAGTTCCTGTGAAGATTACTCCAGGCTGGTAATCTCTCCCAGAGCTATTTGCCTCACAGGGCAAAGGGTTTTCCCCTATTCTCACTGCATTCTCTTCCAAGCAGCTTCGATCCTTTGCTCATCAAGCTCTTCTTGAGCCCTAGATACAGACAAGGTTTTTGCCTGGCTTTGGGACTCAGGAATCTCTTGTCTGCAAGATGTAGACGTTAACTCTTAATTTGAAGCAGTGTTGTTTCCCAAAAGCATTGTATGTTCTAGAAATTGGGCTAGAAAGTCTACAAATTAGTGACTTAGGCTATTCTTTCAGTTAACAGGGGGGTTTTGATAGTCAGACTTCATCCGATGGCTCCACAGAACTTGGAATGTGTAGGCTTATTTGTTGAATCAATGAGTGAGTGAATGAATGAGTGAATAAACTGAAGAGCATATGATCAGGACTGTAGCCTGGCTTTGATATTAGTGTTACCGCAGTTTCCATACACGAGGAGCCTGCTAGTATCTTATGGCTGTATCCTAGATACTGTTACCCATTATATCGTACTGCTGTATCCTTGGTTCTAGCCTGGGGGACTGGTGATCCTGACGTTGTTGGGGCTACGATCCAGGCAGTGTGTGATTGTGAACAGTGAAGATTTCTGCCAGTGCCCATTTTCGGCGTAGGCCTATTGGTGCAGCAGTCTGGGAAGGACTCATGAGTGGGCCTGTGATGAAGACAGTGCACCTCTCTGAGGGAGGACAAAGCTTGGTGTGCCCCTGACCTTACCACTTGTGTTTCTTAAATGTTTGATTTCATATTTGGGGAAGCTGAGTATACATGTCCCTTCAGTGGGAACTGGCTATCACCTGTAAGGTTCAGGGTTTCAAGGCAGTTGTCCTTGAAATTTTTGGCCTCTGGGCCTCTTTAAGGAGCTCAGGGATGGAGGCACTATAAGAGAAAGGAGCAAAGGGCTAGTGACCTTGAGCTAGGAATTCAGACTTCTGCCACCTCCCCAAGCTGGAACTATAGTCTGTGGGGAGCTGACAACTCTTCCCTCCTAGTAACTGGGGGCCCAAGGTTTGCTTTAGAGGGAGGAGGAAAAGGAAGCTGCTTTTTGGCTGACCTTGAGAACTGAGGTGCAGGTGCAACCCAGATGAGCAGGATGTCAGAAAAGCTCTATCTCGTTCCTTTATAACCCCGCCTACTCCAATCCCACCTGCTGAAGCAGCTGGAAGAGTCCCAACCCACCAGTATTTGGGTTTGTCCCCCTACTCTCCAACTGATAGTAATTACAGTTCCTCTCAGCACACTGGCATTACTCAATTCTCTTTCTTTCTTTCTCTGCTTCAAGAAGACACAAACAGCATTCACTCACATCTCAGCAAGCACAATTAAGATGTCATCGCAAGCGAGCACACTCTCTCTCTCTCTCTAAGCTTTGTTCTGTTTTAGCATCAACTAAGGACAACTCGAGATTGTTTCTTCTGATCCTCCTCCCATAATTATATCCTTCATTTTTTCTTCTTTCTTATTAAAATTCCAAATACATAAATCTAAATTTATTAATCTCTATCTCAAAAGCTTCCACAAAGACGCTCTTATCTTCTCATACTTTCCCCACTGGAATATCAGATTCTGTTGGTGGGGAAATGTAGCCATATTTGCTGGAAATCAAGTATGCAAAGACAAAAAGATGATTAAAAGGTAGGGATTCTTCTGAGAAGACAAGACAGATGCTTTTTCTGGCCTGGCTGGTCTAGCTCTCTCCAGAAACGCCGGGAAATGAGATGGGAAAAAAAGCAGGAAGTGGGGTGGGAAGCAAGTCTCTGTAATACTCCAAGGTGGGCTGGGAGTTACTGGGCTGGGGACACTGTTCTTTTCTGTTTATACTCTCCAGCCAAGTCCCTGATCACTGTGTTTTGGAGCTGAGCATGAGCTTCTCATCTCTCCCACCCGCACGCTTGGCGCCTATTTGAACACCTCTAAATTGAAATTCTAATTTAGTATTCAGTGAAAGTTGGTTTGACAGAAAGAACGGAACATAAATGAAACTCCTCAGCCTTCTGTGCATGTTCCCCTTCTTTGGAAAGACATTGTCACCGGTTGAAGAAAGAATTATTCAATTCCCAAATGCCACCTCCAGAGGGCACAGCTGTCTCAAAAAAAATTTTTTTTTTTTTAAGTTTGTTCAGTTTTCTTAAGCTTAAATAAAAAAGCTCTGCATCTCTGATTGTAATTTGTGGAATCTGAAATTGAAGCCTTGAGTACAATAGATTTTAACACTCATGTAGATGTTGTGGTAGCCCATCGTTTTTTTAAACGTAGTTAATAGGCGTAATATATTTATTTTTTAGAAAAAAAGGAAAAAATCTCTATGTAACTGGCAGTTTTAACTTGCTCCAGCTTAGAACCCTGTCCAATAATTTTAATGGATGTCTGGAGACATCTCCCAGCAACAAGTTTCAATTATTAAAATACATTTATAAAGTTATTTACCTGACTGTGTATTTTTAATAGCAGCATTTAATGTAGGTCTCCTAAAATGTAAACTACAGTATCTCATCTGTATCCTTGTATGGATTTAAAGCTTTCTGTAGGATGCAGTGTGTGTGTGCTGAATGAAAGCTTTAGAAGCTTTCCATTCCTGAAGCAACACAAAACATCTGGTGGGGGAGAGTGGCGGATTTATTTTGCAACATCAAAATGTATGGTGACTAGTTATTTTAAAATGTTTTTATGTATCTGGAGGAGGGGAAGTTGACAAGAATGGCGTTATTTTCTTTTAGAATGTACATGAACAATTCTTCTCCGCCTTCTTTGTCTCCTGTGTCTGCTGTGTTCAGTGTGAAATTGAATCGTGTTAGGGCTAAAATCTAAGAACAGGCTGGTTGTGTAAAGTTCTTTCCTATTCTTTAAACTTTTCACTGGTTCTCACTGGGGGTTGGGGGCAGGGAAGGCTGTTTTCCTTTTCTTGCCCCCCCCCCCCCCCAGTTAAGGTTACACACAAAAAAAAGTCAAAAAGCTGTAAAAGAGACTGGAGTATTTAAAACTTAACATCTACCTACATATGTAAAAGTCTTTTGAGGTTTTAGAAGGCTATTTCTTTGTTGGTGTGGAAAATGTCTTGAGATAGGTCACAGGATAGGTGTTGGGCAACTTTCATGTTTGTGTTTTGTAAAACGACAAAGACAGCAGTGGCCAAAACGGTTCTCTGTGGAGGGTCCTCCTCCAGGTCAAGAGTGAGGGCTTCAGGAACTAGGTCTGACAGTCAAGTGAAGCTTCAGATGAGCCCTTTGTGCCCGTATGTATGGAGCAGAAGTACAATGAACAAATCCGTGAACACATCCCTCTCCTACTCTGCTTTAGTAAAGGAAATGCTAGCTTACTGATCTATTCTTTGGTCTTTTTTATTAGCCTTGTCTGCACATACAGACAGTGCAAGATGCCATCGTGGAGAGCAAAGGAGGATGTCTGAAATACTGCTTCTTTGTACCATCACAGTTACTCATGTTAAAACAGAAACACTTCCCACAAACAGCTCTGGGGGCTGTTGATCCTGGGAGCTATTCAGCAGTCAGAGAGGATGCCAAGGAGCCACTGTGCAGTCTACAGGGGCTCTGGGCACTTTCCCATAGGTGAACGTGTGTGGGCATCTTTTGTGCAATAGATGGTTCATGAAGAATTAGTCACAAGCATTTTGGATTTTTTGCATGGTCGTTATTCTGAAGTAGAGTGGAAAGCTGAGGCTGGCGTAGCAGGATAAGGACAGAGCATTCGAAATGGAAAGAATCAGGAACCAAGTGCTTCAGCCGAAATGATTAACCTCTTTCACCCACATAGCAGAACTGTGAGCATTCATTACTAAATGTTGAGCATTGTGAGGGATCCAACACCACAGAGACTGAGTGGCACAGACAGCCTTGAGAAGCAATCACCTCCCACCATGGATCGGCTTGAGCAGAGGCCATTAGGGGTATGTCTGCATGGTGCCTCCAGACTGTGGAAGGAGGTTTTATTAGGTCACCTCTAAAGTCGCCTGCCAATGAAATGCCACATACTTCTGTTCTAAGCTCTGATGGTACTAATTTCTTAGAATCAAAGACAATTTTACTGAATGCCGAACAATGAAGTATTATAAAGAAATCTGAGATGAAGACCATCAAGCTAAGAGTGTGTCATCATTGGAGTATGCTTTCTAATCTGGGGTCCGGTTTCTTGGTCAGTGCAGTTATTAGCCTAGGGACTAGTGTTAATTATACAGGTAGCTCAGGTTTCTGTCCCTGGCTGTTTACTGTGTTTATAATTCTAATCCTATTAGAAACGCATTAAAACAGCTAATGCTATTTGTAAGAATTTACAAGTAAATTTCTTAGTGTAACAGTTAGAACTTCGGTATAGTGAGACACGACCTGATTTTGAAGTCTGGGTGCTCTTCCATCAACCTTGCTTGATGTCTTGCAGAACTTTCCGGAGAACCTGTGGTATAAATTCTTCCAGCTGCCAGCACAGTCTCAGGAGGACACTTTGAGTAGAGAGGCGGGCAGGCTAAACAGTTCCTGGGTTTGCTCTCTGAGCATCTTTTGGTTGTGTGCATGTCCATGTGGACTAAATACCCTGCTAGGAGCAGTATCTCACTCCTGGTTGCAGATGGAACATAATGCGTTATTGATTCTTAACACAGAGCCATACCAGACTTATCAAACTAGTTGACAGTATCTCATCTCTTGTTTACCTCTGATGTTTTAGTCCAATGTAGTTATGGCTTGATTTCATGCCAGTGGACTATGAAAAGCAGTACCATATAGTGTGTTTGGGTAAGAAGCCTCCTGGTGGCACTTGAGAAGACACTTGCTCTGTACAGAATGGCCACATATAGAGCAGGCAGAAAAGAAATAGATCATACCAATCCAAGTCATGTTATCAAAGTCATTTTGATGACGTTTGCTGTGATATGGGCTGGCTCTTACAGTTCACTTTTTCTCAGAGTGGTTTGGGGGTCAGGCTCAGATTCTGGGTTTTAATTCCTGAGGTAGCACTTTTAAGTCCTGATTTTTGATGTTTCCACAGTCCAAGAAAGAATGAGATTTTTACACATTGATTCTCTATGAAAAGTCCAGTTGTTCCTATTTGCAGTTAATGCCAATGATTTTGTCTCTTGTCCCTTCGGTGGATAATTTCTTTCTTAAGTAAGTTGGTCACAATGGGAGGAAGGCCATCAGCACGCTGTAATCACGTAAATGACATACGACAATGTGATTCTTAGAGCAAAAATTGGTACCAACCATTAACTGGAAGGCTGTTTTGCATGGTCTAGAGCCCACTAAGGTCATGTTTGTAGTCAACTTTTAAAGCCATCCTCAGCTTACTAGCAAGAGGAAATGAGCAGAAGAATAAAACGCTCTGGACGCATCCATTGGATTAGACTTTCTGCCTTCCACACCCCCCCGCCCCCCCCCCCCCCCCGGCCCCCAGTGGCCTTTGACCTCTTCAGGTTCCTTAATTAAGTCACTTAGGAGAATTTGAAACAATCACCCGCCAAAGCAAAACAATAGCAAGGGAGAAAGGCAGCGACCCAGGGGGCCAGCTCTGCAGACACCAGCTTCCCAGACAAAGAGTTTCCGGTGCCCAGGCTGCTCTGCCCTTGGCACCTTCAGGTCTTTCTGGAGGACTCCGGGTAGCCTTCAGCACCTTACGGTGGATGGCTCCCCCCCCCCCTTATTAACAAACAGGATGTAAACACTGTTGCTAATTTGGGGTAGGAACCCGAGGTTTCACAGTAATGCTTTAAGACTGTACAGTTTACCCTTGAATCTGACTTTTCTCTTAGCCAAAGTGTTCCTCCTGTTCTTTGTTGTTGTGTTTTTTTTTTTTTTTTTAAGGAATAACCGAAAGTTGTTCCGCAAATAAAGCTTTTATTCTAAATTGTGTTTCTTAGTGAAAAACAACTGCTCTGAAATGGAAGCTAGCTAAAAAAAAAAAAAAAAAAAAACTCCCAGAACAGAGTCACAAAGTGAAGCTGACACCCTGGAGGGAGAAGGGAGAGGCACTAATGTCCCAAGTAATCAGTTCGGACCATTTCAGCGCTAAATGACAGGATCAAGAGGAAAAATTTTGAAATTGATTTTTAAGACTGTCTGAAAAGGGAGGCTGAAATGAATATTAAGTGATTTCTTTGGAGCTGTCAGAAATAATCATGGAAGAAGAGACAGGCCCAGTCTTGCTGCTGATGGTAGGATCAGGGTGTTTAGAGTCGGGCAGATTGAAGATGAATTTCTGCACTCCAATTTTTAAAGAAATATTAATGAAAAGGAATCTCCATGCAGGAAGGTCTGAGGAGGAGGCATGCACTGGTGGGGCGGTGGGGATGTGAGTTGCAAGTCTACGTGTTTGGAAAGTGCCTTGGCCAGTGTGAGTTGTGCTGTGCACACTGTGGGCACTGAGGAAGGTGTGTCACAGAGATGTGAGTCTAAGGGTGGAACCTTGTACATGTATCTCTAGTCTTCCACCTGTTCCATCCATTCCTTTCAGAAGCCACATACGTTTTTCAGTCGGAAGGCTGGAGTGGGGCTCCAGGCTGGCTCTTGAACAAGACCATATGGCAGGTGGATGCAATGCATGTCTTTGGTCTCATTAGCACCGTGTTCAAATCAACAGAGTTAGCCAGCTAATTAATACAGAGTTGTGCTAGGTGTTCTCTGGGATTTGGAGTCCGTTTCCTTTAAATTAGCCATGTCAATTACCACGAGTCCATAGATACCAAGAGTTGGAAAAGGTTCTGGCAGATTTGGGGTCAGATAGGGAAATATGGGGAGCTTGAATTAAGCAAAAAAGAATGGAGGATAAGGCCATTTGAGCACTGGTGCCATCTGAGGGGCTCTGAGAAGGACTGAGCCTTTCTGAGCTACCGTTTCTATATTCTGCTTTCAACCACGTCCAGTGTTCTTTCCTCATTGTTTCCTGAGCATGTGAACAACCTTCTATGGTTTCCTCTTACCCTTGTGGAGGTGAACAGGAAACAATGTTCTCTCTGCCTTTTGCCAACGGTCACTTGGTTTTGTTTGTTTTATGTTTTTAACTTGCCCACTCCACTTTGTCTCATGGTAGCGTTTTCCCTGGCCTTTCGTGGTCGAAGATGTGGTGATTTTATTATTTAACATAAGCCAGTGCTTCCCAATGGGGACTGGTTTGGTCTACTAAGTCAAGCCTTTGACAATGTCTTGACTAGAGGGGATGCCTCTGGCCTCTGCTGCTACATTGCACAGGACAGCCTTCCATACCATCATGTGAGACTAAATCCTGGTCAGCCTTTTCCAGGTTGGGATCCATAATCAAAACCAGCTCCCTTTTCTCCTCCGGGGCCGGCGAGGTGACTTCTGTGGTGGCATCTAAATAACTAACTTCTTTCCTTCAGCAACAACGTCTCTTTTGAGATGATTGTTCCTGCTAACTTCACTTTTCTTGGTCCCTGCAGAAGGGACTCTAGCCAGCCCAGGCCTGGCAAACACAGCCCTGGCAGTCCCCGCCCTTCTCCCCCATTCCCTCTGCCTTCCTAAAAACTGTTGGATTACATTCCTAAAGCCAGTCACCAAGGTCCGTTCCCTCATCTGGCTACTTCCTTCTTGTGAGGTTGACTACCAGGGTCCGGCTATCAAAGACTTGAAGTCCAGCAATCCAACCCCCCCACACCTTTGACTGTCCAAATTAGCATGCCTAATTAAAATTAAACACTTCATCCCAACACGGGGATTCCCCTTTACCTATATCAACCGCCATTTTGTCTGTCTCCTCTCTATCCAGAGACAGTCCTTTGTCCCCCTGGGACAATGCTCCTCCCCCTTTCCCTTGCTCCCTTCCCCTTCTCCTGCATCTTCTCCTGCCTCTGTCCCTTACTCCTTGCCCTTTGTCTGTGTGGGGTAAACAAATCTCTGTGTTGAGAACTTGTTCTTGAGGGTCCTGAGACCCTATCTCTTACAACTATCATTTCTGTGTCAGAGGCCACAGCCCTTTATTTACCTTTCACTCTGCTGTTTTGACAAAGGTTTTCACCACCCAGAGTTATTTTCTGTTGCTTCCCCAGGACTGGGGAGCAACTCACCTACACAGAATAAGGCAAATTCAATCTCAGAGTCCCTAGAAGGCTGTGGATTGATCACACTGCTTTGCATCCCCTACTCAGCCTTCAGGATTGGAAAGAAAAACCACCCACATACGGTGTTTCCCAGATCTGAAGCTATCTCAAGGCCATGCCCTAGGGGCTGGTACCAAAGATGGAAGGGTACGTGTTCCCCACTACATTTCTATGCTTATTAACTATTAGGAAGTCGAGTGATGGTGGAGGGTCAAATCAAGGAGGCAAAAACCAAAGAAAAGAAAACTCCTAAATTTCAATGTCTCATCTCAACGACAGTGGACCTTTGCCAGGTTCTACTGCCAAAGTCAGTCAATAGGCCGATGGATTGCCTAGGTCTCTTTCTAAAGCAGAGAAATGACAAGTTTTCCATAATGATAGGGTCTCCATACGGAATTAAAAAAGCAAAACAAAATGATAATAGACAGTAACCTCCCATCTTTGAAACCCTGACTCTCTCGACCTTTGAGTGTCATGCACAATAAGCGAACAGCTGTAGATAACAATTGCTTTCCCGTAAATAAAACACTTCTCATCTTGCTTCAGCTTGAAATAATGAAAGAAGAGATGGAAAGGCCTTACCACAGGCTCCACCAATTTTCTATATAAAAAATTTTAATCTCAGGGCTGCCTCTGAGCCTGGCACTCTATTCTATTAAGCGAGGGAAACTTTGCCCAAATTAAAGTGAGCCAGTCAGATGAGGCGTTTGATTACTGAGGCTGGAATGGAGGCTGCGGGTGGCAGCTTGAGTGTGTTTAGCTGTGGGAGACCTTGGGGGTCGCCTCATAAAAGGACATGTTTTGTTGGAAGCTTCTTCCTGAAGTGCATGGGTTGGAATATGTTAAGCTCTTCTTCAGTGAACAAAGTCATAAAAATATGTGAGCACACAGACAGAGATTCTGTGTCTGGGATCTCATGGGGCTCACTGTGTTTCCAAGACAGGCTTTCTTTTGTTTTCTTCTTCTTCTTTTATTTTATTTTATTTTATTTAAGATGCCAGCAAAATGCCATGGTATTTTATTTTTGTCTCTGGTAAATTGTTCTAGAAACTTCAACAAATTAAATATCCTGTTTTGTGTTTCTGGGACTCACTGGAGGCTAGTCAATCTCTGCGCACTGGCAATTTGGAGAGAAAGAGCACTTGTGATGGATGGAGATGCTGATTTTAATTGCCTCTGTGAAATAGTTATGATGTGTTTCTTTAGAGGTGTGCCGGGCCATTCAGGAGCTCCTGAAATTGCACGAAGCTGTGTTGTCTAAGGAAGAACAAAATAGCTGGGAAATTTTTGGAGAACTATATGTGTGTGTTTGTGTGTGTGTGTGTGTGTGTCCATGTGCGTGTGTGCGCGCGCATGTGTGTGTGTGTATGTGTGCGAAGCTGCTTCCTGTTGCCTTTTATAATTTAGGAACTGATTTCCTTCATTCTCCTCTTCCCTCCACTTCTTTCTTCCTTTCTCCCTTTCTTACTGTTTGTACTGTTAGGGACTGAACGAGGATGTGTCTGGTTAAGTGCTCTGTGCGTTATCCCTCGCTCTTAGGAAACGGTTTCCTTATAGAGTATCTTAGCGATACTTAATTAAAACACACATTGAAAGCATTTTGTAACCAACTTAAATTGGTCTTCACAGAGGTAATAATTAAAGGTTATCATGAAATGAAGGCAAAATGACGGCGATTAGCAGGTAATGCTTAGGAGTGGCCTTTGAGATTGCACAGGACCCTGCTTTCCTTCAGTTCCCAGTTATCTAAACAGATTATTTCTAGGGGCTGGACCAATGGCTGGGCACTGAAGAGCACTGGACCATGGTTCTATTTCTAGCCCCCACATGGCAGCTCATAATTGTCTGTAACTCCAGTTCCAGAGGATCTGATGCCCTCTTCTGGCCTCAACGTTCTCCAACTTGGAATGAAAAACAATAAAATCTCCCTAGCTGTTCGGAACTGGGTTTGTGGGACACATACACACATACATACACACTTGGAATTTCTTTAAAAAAAAAAAAACCACACACACACACACACACACTCACACACACACACACACACACACACACACACACACACACACACACACACACACACACACACTATTGCTTCCTTTGAGAATTTCTTAGGTAAGGAATGGAGCAGCTAGGAAGCTGTGCTCCTGCCCCGGGTCAGGGAGGTAAAGGGTTAATTTTCTACCCTTCCAGCTTTAGATGGAGCTTCTTGACACTCAGAACTGTCTGCTCAGTTCCTTTTCATGAAACTGCACCTCACACACCAGCTTGACCTCTCAGTTGGAATATTACATTTAAAGGCCAAACAAAACCCAAATGAATGGGAGATTGCTGCACCTTTCAAATGTCACTTAAAAAAAAAAAATCTCTGAAGTGAAAGCTCAAGTCCTCTGGGATGAAACAGAGATGAACTGACACCCTCATCCCCTCCTCTCAACTCTCTCCCTCTCAGAATCTCTCTGCCTTCCCCGTTTCCTCCTCCCCTTCACAGCCCTCCTCCCACACACACCTGAGCAGTATGAAATTCAAGTTCCAGTGTATGCCCTGGAGGCTGAACTATGCAAGAAGTGTCATCCGCGGAGGTGTTTCCTTTCTGAATGTCATTGTTTAACTTCGGGGTCCTGTTATTCTTGCGTGAATGAAATGTCAGAAATGAACTTCACCATGTAATTTCCCAGGCACCAGCAGGCCTTTGGCGTCTGTCACTGAATCATGGATTTTTACCTCTCCTGCCATGTTTAGGGTTTTGACCTATCCCTTTGAGCCCTCCTATGATTTTACCTCTCAATACACCTTAACTGGAGGGCTGTGTTGCCAGGCGTGTCTTCAGAGAATGGGGTGATTTCTTTCCTAGGTTTTGCTTATTATTATTTTTAAGACATGAAGTGTCACAAATTCTGTCACTTGAACAGTGTTGGTTTGCGGTTAATCCTGTGTGTATATATTTTAGTTTTCAGTGTTTGCTGATGAAATAGGGCCTCATTACACAAAAGCCTCAGCCTTGCTTTCTGAAGTGAAGGACCCAGTCCTGTTTACCGAAAGAGGTAGTTTAGGGCACGAGAAGAAAATTTGTGATGGTCTTTATACAGAATCAAGTTTAATTGGAAAGAAGGAAAACTAAAGTTTTTCTTTCCCCGCAGTGAAGATTTTGAAAAATTCCACTGCTCTGAAGTCAGAGAACGGATTTTATAAAGTACAAGCAGATTGTCTTTGAACTGAATTTTAAAGCTCGGCTGTCAGAGTTGACAAGCTCCTGAATTCCATTTTCAAACTAAAACTTAGAAAACTGGAGAAGACAGTATGTCTCCTCAATTTCTATCAAGAGAAGAGCAGTGGCAGGGTCCTTCCTGTTGCTGACTTGCAGTGGGGGTTGGGGGGTGGTAGAGGGTGGGGTGAGGAGTGTGAGGGATGTGGGTGGATGCTCTTCCAGGAAGGTCACTCCTACCCTCTCTGCCCCATGATGCATTTTTGAGACAGGATGGATGATGTGAAAGGCTCCCACAGCTTGAGCTGCCTGAGATGTGAGGACCATGACAAGTGACCTATTAAAATATCAGTGATCCTTGCCCAAGATCAAGGTTCTTCATGGTTGGCTGGAATAGGATGAACATGCATAGACATTCACACACAAGTTGCTTTGCGAAGTGTAATGCTGACCTGTACAAAATCTCAGACTTAGTGGTGTGCTCTTCCGTGTGTCCTGTGTGTGTAGTGCGCATGTGCATATGAAATATATGTACATATAGATATTCTTTTGTGGGTGTGTGTACCTGTGTGTATGTGTGTGTAGTGTGCATGTGTGCATGCAATGTATGTATGTGTGTTCTTCTGTGGGTGTGTGCATTTATGGATGACTGTGACAGCTGGAGACAGATGTCAAATGTCTTCCTCAATGACTGTCCACCTCCTTTAAGAGACAAAGTGCCTTTCTCTGAACTTCGAGCTCATTGACTCTGCGAGATCATATGAGAAGAAATCTCCAGGCATTCCCCGTTTTTTGCTTCACCAGCACTGGGGTTATAGGCGAACCCTGCCACACCCTGATGTAGGAATGCCTTTCTGTATGCTATGAATATCAATCTTTAAATAAAGGAGCTGTTTTGACCCTTGGTGAGCACTGTAGCCAGAGACAGCATAGGTAGGAGAAACAGGGCGAAGTCAGAGACACATGAGCCAGATGCCCAAAGAAGAAACATAAGGAACACAGGTGAGCCACGGTTCATGTGGCAGACAGATTAATGAAAATGGGTTGAGTTAAGATGAAGGAGCAAGCTAGGAATGTACCTAAGCCATGGGCCAAACATCATGAACTTAATATAAGCTTTTGGGTCATTTTGGGGTCCTAAACAGTGGTGGGGGCTAAGCGGTCTGGGACTGCAGCTCTGTGGGTCTGGACCTCTGGCCAGATAGGGCCAGAAACCTCATTGTAACAGCACCCAGCTTATTAACTATGTGTTAAATATCTGAGTCAGGTTTTCACACTTTCTGGGCCAATCTCTCCAGTCTCCATATCATCCTTTTGGGATAAAAAAAATCATCTAATTATGGCTTCTAAGTTCTACAGATCTCCTTATATGTGTAGACAGTGACTGGCTATTCTAAAAAATGATACAGCGCAATTCACTCCTATATTAATCTAACAAAGCAGTAGATATTTGCAGTTCGCTGTGTACCAACTAAGAGTCTTTGAAACCTGGAAATCCAATGGATTTCAGCATATCATCCCCACTGCAGAGAAGGGATGCTTTGAGTTTCCTTAGGATTTAGATCCAGCTCTGACTCCTCACCATGTCCTCTTCTCTCACGGCCAAAATCTTCTGCTTACGTCATGACAGTGATTTGCTCAAAGGTAGACTTCCTTCTTACAGGTTTGTTCAAAAGTCAGTAAATAGTGTGACTTTTGTGTAGACTTTGAGGTGTGTGGTTCTATTAAGTCTTAATTCTCACAATTTTTATATTTATATCATTTGGGCTTTTAAAATGCAGGTTTATCAGCAGCTGAGCTTCATTTTTATGCCTCCAACTGCTATATAAATATATATAAAACATATAAATATGTAAATTGAAACCTTAGTACCTGGGACTCTCTTTTAGCCAGATTTCTCTTCCCTACCCTGTGTTCTATTTTAGTAGAAGAAAATCAGAAGAAAAAAAGAAAACAAAGCAAGTTCTTATCAGAAATGATTTTAAAGGTTAACTATGGCCTATGGTCTTATGCTTTTTAATTACACACTAAAATGTGAGTGTATCCCTTTATGATTTTTAAAATCCTTAATTGCAAAGTCTATTAAAATTGTTCCAGTGTATGTTAGTGACTGTAAATTCATGGCTTACAAAGGTTCCCTGCATCTCAGTACAGCAACACAATCAAAGCCTATTTCTCTGATCCACTACAGCCAGCAGGGGGCAGTAGGAGTTCTTCTCGGATCTACATACCCCTTCTTACTCTTTGGCTTTCAAACCCAATGGCTCTGGTGGGTCTCACTCTTCTTAACTGAATGCAAGGATCCAAAGGAAAGCAGAGTTTAAAGTAAATAAGGCCAAGTCGTTGGGCCTCTATCTAGCTGCAAGGGAGGCTGGGAAATGTAGTGCAGCTCCACCTAAGAAGCAAACGGAGTGGTCTTGACACTGCCACAGCACTGTTGCTATAGTTCTTCATGTGATTTTTAGCATAAAGAAACATTCAGGTACCGTAGAGATTGGTGATACTTAAAACTCTCTCTGAAGCTTTATATAGACCCACACGAACAACAAAAAAAAAAAAAAGTGGGCAACAGATTAGGGGCAGTGGCAGGCCAGGAGTCTGCATGTAGGAGCTGTCTACATGAAACACACACATATATCCAGTCCAGTGCAATGTTACTGCTTGGGGAATCACCAACATAGACAATCCACTTGATAAAGTAGGAATACTGGCTTACTGATTTTAGGGATATTTTTAGGAAAAAGGGCAAGGAGGAGGAGGAGGAGGAGAAGGAGGAGGAGGAGGAAGAGATAAAAAGAACCTTTAGTTACTTAGCAAAGGAAGCCAAACCTCTGTTTACAGCATCCATTCTAATTAATCAAGACTTTGAGTACAATCTGTGTTCTATTGTTTTGTAAACCTATAGAGTTTCAAAGCTGAACTGCTCCTACTTTCCAGTGAGACAGTAGGGGAGCCTTCCTGATACTGTGAACACTGACTACGTATATTGTTTTCATAATTATTTTAAAATTCTCTTAAGCTTCAGTTCAGCCTTTTGCCTCTGCTGTCAAGCACAATTATAGACTGCTGGCAACACAAAGTATGGAAGCAGCTGTAGTGGTAAAAACAGTTTTCTGCTGTGAACAGTTATAGGGCTTTAAAAAATCAAATTGTTTGTTTCTTATATTTGGTCTTTAGCTTTGTGACATTTCCATTTTGCCTGTTTGCTTTCACTGCATGTGGTGATATGTTTAATAAGATTCCACATGTCCCTATGTGAAGTAAGCTCCATGTAGACTTTTAATAGTATGTGGCTTTGTAGGGAATAAAGGTCACGCCTGGTAACCAATAAAAGTTGCAGTGCTAAAATTGGTCTCATCTGTTTTCAGGACCATCCTGGTTGCCAGCCCAAGCAAGAATAGGTGTACAGAGGTGATATTTCAGGTCTACTCGTTTGTGATGCCATCACATTGAATTTATGAAAGGCAGCCGAGATTTATCATCCATCGCTGTTATTCCTAAACCATAATTTTCTAGTCTCTTGGCTGCCTGTGAACATTTCTGATAAAATGTGCGGCTCTCTGAACCTTCATATCACAGATTTGTTTAAGATCTTAAATTATATATTGCCGTGATCCAAGAGGATGAGAAGGCTTCGGTGGCTGAAGTTCTGACTGAAGGAAGGGCAGCATTACAAATCACCTCACCCAGAGCCTTCATCACAACACCCTCAAGATCCTTTGTACCCTCAGTCTCCACCTAGCAATGTCACCTTCCTTAGTCACTTGTGTAGGCAAGCACCCCGAGAAAGTCACCCCTACACTGAAACTCCTGGCTAGCTTTCCATCATCTATCCTGGGCTCCTCTCCTTCCAATTCTGTAGTCCATCCATCATCATTCACCTGGGAAATCTAGAGTTTTCTGTGCCTTGTTTTTCCAAAATCCATCTCTTCCCAAAGGATCTCCAATTCACCCTTTAAGTTTCAACGTCAACTGTCACAGATTTGACACCCTTCTCTCTTAGCTCTGATCATTATTGAAAATTTCACTCGCTGTATACTTTCTAGTTTAGAGTATACATGGTAGATTTTCAATTTCTGTGTAAGCTTCCGAAGGTCCCTACTTCATTCTGTCATTTCTTCTGTCATGGTGCCTCGACGCAGCAACATCTCAGTAAATGACCATTTGATGTGTGACACCATTCCTGTCTGGGGAGATACAACAGGAGCCTCCACTTACTCCAGATAGAGACCAAATAAGGAGACCACTGCGATGGCTACTCTTGGGCATTATCTTGACCATATCTGGAATGAACTAAAACCTGAGCATCCAGGTTCACTTGTGAGGGATAGCAAATCATTTGAAGTGGGAGGACTAACCTTTATCTGGATCTTTTGAGGGAGGAAGAAAAACGATTAATACATATCTTTTGAGGTGGGAAGGTCTATTTAATCTGGTCACACCTTCTATCCATCCATCCACCTGCCCACCTATCCAGCCAGCCAGCCAGCCAGCCAGCCACCAACCCATCCATTCATCCATCCACTCACCTAACCATCCATCCACCCACCCATGCTTGCTATCACTGGCAAATCCATTTTTTATGAGCATATACTGAAGATCAGCTGAGATATCCAGCCTCATACACTGAACAACTACTGGATTTTGGATATCCATTGTTAGACTAGCTGAACTATAGTCTGTAAGCCATTTGAATAAATAATCTTCACACACACACACACACACACACACACACACACACACACACACACTGTAAGTTTTGTTCTTTGAGAGAACTCTAATACTGAAGTTGATATCGAGGAGTAAATAATTCTGTGACAGGCCTGACCGTCCTGTTTGTTTGCAGAATGTGGACTTTAGATTAAAAAAGAAGTGAGGCTTAATGAGCCATCCTAGTAAGCGCATGGAGGACAGTGGGACTAAGAGTGAGGCAGATTATAATTGGCATGGGTTAAGAGGTTTCAGAGGGGAGAATATTAGGAAGCAGGCTATAGACCTTTCCTGTAATATTTTTGTGAAGAATGTGGTTGCTTTCTGCACTTGTCCAAAATAAATCTACCTAAGGCTCAATCGAAGTGTTTTTGGATTAATGGTGATGGCAGAGGAGATGTCAAGACAGCCCTGGATTGACCTTGATAAAGAGAAATGGGAAATGTGCCGTTTAAGGAGAAAAGTTACTTCAGAAAGTGCCATGGAACTGAGTCCAGTGTTCCAGGAGATAAAAGTTTAAAGAAAAGCCTTATGCTAAACGGAACAAAGGGAACGGTGACCTCAGGGCAAGATTCTACCTCGCTAAGCCTCTAACTTGTGAAAGGGAATTAAGGAAAAGATTAAGGAACCCATCAACAGCAGAAAGCTGATACAAGTATAAATGAAAAAAAGGGGTCCAAGTTCCAGCCCATCCAATAGCAGAATCTGGCAGCTTCAGCCACGTGCTGGCTTTAGAGTCAAGGATTCAAAAGCAGAGTTGTTGGACCTCCCTCCGTAGCTAATGAAAACGACCGGGGCCAGACATGTGGCAGGGGTTCCCCAGATGGCGGCCAAGAGGAATCAGTTTATGGAGTTATGAAGGTGAAACTTTAATGGAGTTAGAGACTCCAAGATGTCGGTGATGCCAGGTTTATGGAATACCTGCCAAGGAAAACTGTAGAGTAGGTGTGGAACCATTCCAAGAGAGAGAAATGTGTTTCAGTCAACGGAAATGAAAGGAGTTGATAACCCAAAAGGCCCTCTGCGATCAGACATGGAGGTGAAGAACTTTTTTTTTTTTTATTTAGAATTTATTTCACTGTTCTTTCTTTCCACCCTTTTAGAATGGTAACGTATGTTCTGTGTTATTGCATGTGAGAATACGTGATCTACTTTTTAATTTTGATTTTATAAGGGGTTACAGTTAAGAGAATGCCATGGGTCTCGGAAGAGACTTTAACTTTGGACTTTTAAACAGTGTTGAGACTCTGATAGACTATGGGGACCTTTGAAGTTATGCTGAATGCTTTTTGCATTGTGACATGGCTATAAGCCTATGGGGGTAAGGGAGTTGAATGTGGTGGTTTGAATAAAAACACCCTTACAGGATCATATATTTTAATGTTTAGTCACCAGGGATTGGCACTATCTGAGAAGAATTAGGGGTGACCTTGAAACAATGCGTGTGTGGGGTGAGCTTTGAGGTTCCAAACCCATTTTAGGCCCAATCCCCCCGTCTCTGCCTAGAGATCATGATATAGCTCTTAGCCAGTGCTTCAAGACCTGCCTGCATACAACCATGCTCCCTGAAATGATGGTGACAGATTAAACTTCCGAAACTGTAAGCCAGCCTCCAATTAAATTCTTTCTCTTATAAGAAGTGTTTCCCTGGCTGTGGAGTCTCTTCACAGCAATAGAACAATGACTCTGCTGACAGTTATCAAACTCCAACTAGGTGAAACAATGGCTTTTAAAGTGTTACTTATAGGAGTGTGGGTAAGGAGTGGATGAAATCCTGGCTGAATATGTATAGTTGACAAGGGCACAGCCATGTCAAGGATGCCAGTGCTTCATACCAATGGGGATCACAAGGCCTATTCTGGGTCAGACTTAGGGAAATGGCAAAGCCTTCCCCCTGGTCTAAGAAGTTGACAATGTGGTTCTAAACCACAGCTTCCTCCTTCCTTGATAACAGAAGCCTAAGATGGCTCCCTTATAGAGATAGCCTATGGAGATTAGCTTAATTATCCTATTTCATCCAGCTGTATATACAAGCTTTGTTTCTGGGCTGCCGGTACACCTTGGTCAGAGCTCACAGTTCACCTGAACCCACCTTTTCTGTATGTGTGCCTATTGTTTCTTCATTCCCTGTCACCCTATTCAGGTCAATCCCAAAGCTATGCAGGTCTGGGCAGGGTTACTTACAAGCTCAGGAATAATTCAAATATAGCAGTGTCACCAAACCACACTCCCATATGGGTAAAAGATGAAGCCCTACTGTACACTGTATAACTTAAAAGCAGCTCAACAAGTTGGAGTTTATCTTCTTTTTGGTTCTGTTTTCTGGCAGCTTGGTTGGTCTTTGTTACCTCAGAAGTCCTTACTGCTTACATAACCTCGGGGATGAGGAGACCTTGTGAGTCTGGCCAGTTCCAGGAACATCCTGAGATTCCTGAGTTGCTTAGTTCCTGAATCTTAATAAGCCTCCTTTTGAACCTCTTAGGTTTTAAGAAGCTTCCACTTTTAGATAATATTTCTATACAACACTTTCATAATAAATAGCATTCAGGCCAAGTGTGGTAACATACACATATAATCATAGCCCTTAAAAAGTAGAGGCAAAAGGAACAGGAATTTAAGGTCATCCTCAGTTCAGAGTGAGTTTTAGGCCAGTCTGGACCACATGCTCCATTATCAAACAAACAAGACATAAATAACATTAGATTGAAGATTATGATCTATAGAGAAAGATTCAACCTTGTACCATTTATAGTGTGGTTTTCCAAAAGGGGACAGCGGCACAGTTACCTATCGAGAAAAACAACTTGGTTACATTTACTTAGGTGGTTGTATTTTAAAGAACCTTTAACATGCTAATTGCATGTAGACTGATGAGAAAGTCTCAGAAAACATGTACTAAGCATCATATTTCATAGCCCTTTGGACCAAAGAACTACTTTAATGAAGGCACTTTAACAAGTGCAGCTGTTGACAAAGAATGGTCAACCCCCTGAACTTACAGTCCTACTCTGTCTTTATAGAGTACCCTTTGTTAGCTTCACAGTCAAAGCTGTTCACTTATTTCTCTGAATACTGTATACTTCTCAGGAGAAGAAAAATAATGCTTTCCAATTTTCTACTCCTAGACACAATTGTTTTGGGTGTTTTGTGTATGCATGTTTATAAACTGTAAAAATTCATCAAATAACTATTGGTTTTAGCTAGATATGTGTATGTTTCAGGAAAATGCTGGCTGGTCTCCATGAAGCTTGTAATGATAAAGACATAGGACTGAGCATCTCCCTTGTCAAACATTTTGTAAGAAATATGCGAAGGCCTTTGAAGAGCAAGTTTCCTGAAGGCCATCCCCACTCAGACTATATGTCGGCTTCTACACAGGCACAACCTTTTGAATTATTTACTGAATGATTAGCCTTTTCCTGTTACTGATTTATCTGTTCCACACTTCTTTCTGTGGATACACAAATTAATTAAATAAATAAATAAATAAATAAAAGCCAGGTCATTGCAGGTTCAGAGGTCTCTCTTTTACATGAGACCTGTTTCCTCCAGCAGTCAGCAGGGCTATAATTGCCTGTAGGGTGGATGAGATGAGATCAAATTTCAGAGCAGGAGACATTATATAAATCTCTTAAGTTGAAGCAAAACCTACGATTTTTTATGAACTTCGGGGTGCCTAATTAAGCAGTTAGTAACAAACATGCACTTCCAAATGTCAAGGGTGCGATTATTAAGTAAACCAGACCTGGCCTTTCCTGTGAAGCTTAGGGTCATGTGTGATACTTCTCCATGGACCCCAGCACAATGTTCCATCAGAGAGCATGAGCTTTAGATGAATTTTTTTTTCAGTTGACTAAAAGAATTCTTGTTGTCTCAAACATACCTACTCAACACACAGGGCAGTAGTAAGTCTGAATCTGGAATCAAGGACTGAATATTAATTTCTTTTAAATAGCTATTAAAAAGAAGTGCCACTATGTCCTTTTTGATGCCTTTTTTTTGCCTTGTTGTGTTGAGTTTTGCCACCAATATTTTTTTGAATTATAAAATGGTTATTTTTTTTAAAAAAGGAAAGTAATTTAAGTCTGGTTAGTGGTAGGAAGTAGTCGGCTGCAAGACAAGGCAGACATGTTAATATCTAATTGGGCATAAGGAACATGAACAAATGTGTGAAGTACAATATACTGTGATGTCACTGAAGGTGAAGGACCTTATTTTTTAAGGTACATCCTCTCCATTCTTTATGCCAGATTATATTGTGCACATTAACTGTTGAACAAATTACTATAGGATTAATAAATCTAATATTAGAATCTATTTCTATGTTAGGGATA
Source organism: Phyllotis vaccarum (assembly GCA_033318265.1). Taxonomy (NCBI): domain Eukaryota; kingdom Metazoa; phylum Chordata; class Mammalia; order Rodentia; family Cricetidae; genus Phyllotis; species Phyllotis vaccarum. The sequence continues at coordinate 32,535,648 of JARWLC010000014.1, forward strand.
ATAGTGTACACACTCATAAACCTAGACACACACATGCATATAATGCATAAACACATTATATCAACACATGTGCCTTGCACACATTCTCTGTTGATAGAATTCACATTATATGTTAGCTTGATTAGCCATGGTTCAAATAAGACAGTGGTGTGTTCTGTCATGAAGTCGGAGGCATCACAAGGCAGTGTTGTCCATGCCATGATGCTGGTAGATAACTAGGTTCTTTACAGCTCCCTGTCTTGCCATATCCAAATCCTCACAGCCCAGGGTAGTTGCTAGAGTGAGTTCTTTACTGAGGGGATATAGAGATATAGAGAAGAGGTATGCCCATAAGGACACTGGCCTGATGTTGAACATATAATTTCCTTCACATCAATCAAGATTTAGATCTGTGGCCATAATTAGCTGCAAGGGAGTCTATAACAAGAGTTTCCTGCTTTTAACTTAGCATTCATTAACTTCTAGCTAAAGGGCCATGTTTTTTATAAGAAAGAAATCTGAAGATATAATTCAAGGGCTAAGTGCTTGCCTAAGCGCAGAGTTCAGTTGCTAACACCGAAAGAGACAGGTTGGGTAGAAGATGTGGAGAGGTCGATAGCAGTTTCTGTTACAGATGTATTATAGCAACACTGGCTGTTCTTGAATATGAGCCACTATATCAGTTCCTGCAGATAAGTGGCATTTGTCAAGTTGGTGAGGCAGTGAAAAGTCCTAGAGGAGACCCCTGGAAGGGGGTGAGATCACAGAGGGTGAATTGTTTGGTAAGACCCCTGAGCTTGGTCCTGATGCGTGGCCACCACAGATTGGAGGATGGGTTGGTAGTGCCACTTAGCCAGGTATAGAGCTGCACCAATTCAGTAGCCATTCAACAGCTATTGATTGAGCATTTGCTATTTTCCAGGCACTGGCCATGCAGAGAAAGTCCTCCTGTACTCTACCTCACCCTGTTAGAACTCCTGAGCACAATAACATGACTTTGGGATAGTTCATGAGCTGAGGTGGGTCTGAACAAAAGGTTCATGGGTAACTGAAAAAAGCTGTGGACAGCTCTGGAAATTGAACCTGATCTTGCAGATGGTGAAAATCCACCAAAGGCTTTGGTCAAAGGGTTTATTTGACCAGAAAGTTGCATGAGGCAAAGAAATGTGACATGCACAAGTTAGCTGGTGGGAGCCAGGGAGACTTGAACTGAGGTCCTGGTTCAGGCTCTGGTACTCAGCAGTGGCTTGGGATATGCCTATGCAGGAGAAGTCCACAGTTCAAATACCAGCTCCATCTCTTGCTGCTGTGTTGGGCATATTCTTTGTCTTCAGATGCTTGGGTTCTCATCACAAAATGCCATAGTAAGGGTAGCTTAATCACAACTTCAAACCTAAGGATTGAGATATTAGGGTATGTGACAACTTGTTATTTGATGAGGGCCCCATATTGGCTTGTAATTCATCTTCTTTCCTACTACACGGTAGGAAGGGGATGAATCCTGGTGTCTTTTTGCTTCTCTTGCAAACATTTATTTTGAGATATGTACCCCAGGCTGACCTTGAACTTGGAATCCTTCCACTTCAGTCTCCCAAGTGCTGAGATGACAGGCATGCGCCACCACATACGACTTTCTTTTTTCTTTCTATGAGTATACCAACTCTGTTGGATAAAGACCCTGTCCTGATCACCTCATTTAATTTTGCTTCTGGCCTCTGCTCTCTGCTTCTCAGGCCTCGCTCTATTTATAGTCACAATATGAAGGGTTGGGGTTTCAAACTGAATTTGGGGGCTACCGGATACTCAGTCCGTTGTACACAGAGAGCTAATGTCTGAGAAAGAAGAGGATCAGTAGGAACTCTCATGGGTGTGAAGAAAGGGGAGCTCCACAAATCTTGGTTTTTGGACACATGGGAAGTATGTAAAACCTGAAAGCCAGAAGACACCAATGAGTCAGACACTTCAGTGGAAATATTTCAGATTCAGGTAACAGAGGCAGAAGACCAAGGAGAGAGAGGGCACTGGGGTGATGCTGAGGACCTGAGCCAGAGTAGCAGGCAGGATGACATCAACTGATGGAAACAGGAGCCCCTGGGCAGCAGCCAGCCCTTGAAGACTCTGATTGTAGGTGTGAGGCATGAGTGAGATGGCTGCATATGCAAGTGGAAATTTCCAGCAGACAGTTGGGGTTTATTTCCAAAAGACGATGTACGGCTGTTAATGACAGCTCCTGGGGGGTACCGAGTTGGTAGAGGCTGAAATTTTTAAGAGGAAAGAAACAGATGCAAATGAACCTGTACACATCCAATAAAACTGGAGACTGTGGCCTAGGCAGGTGGAGATTTAGCTTTAGAAACTTCCTTGGTTGGACAAATGAGTGGATCAAAGTGACCGTGATGTGGGAGGAGGGAAAACTGTTTTGACAGTTTTGTACTAGACATTGGTGGATTGAAGACAGGAGATAGTTGTGGGTCCAAAGCCCAATACAATCGCACACAAAATCATTTACATCTTGAGCACTCAGGTTGCAGGTTTTATGAGAAGAGAAATGTAGGTTTCTCAGGAGCAGGACAGAGTAGCTGGGAAATTTCTGAGCTAAATTATTGTCTGGAAACACAGTAGAGTCCTGAGCAGTCTGAAAAGCTCTTATCACTTCAGGATCCAATTAAAAGGGAATTATTTTCCCATTCCAAGGCTAAGGAAATGGATCAACAAAGGAGCCAAATGACTGTTGTAAAACCTGGCTGATGTATCCCTCTAGACAGGGCAGCTGGGCTTAGTGACCTCCCGTCCACTTCCTGGGATGCCCAGTTATTTTCTTCTTAGAGTGATCTGTCAGTTCTCAGAGCAGTGATTCTATAAAAATCAAGCTTTGATAGACTCACGCCAACAAATAAAAAACAGTCCACGTTTATCCAGCTGCAGGCGATGGAGAAGAGCACGTTCTTAGAATCTATCATACTTTTCTGTGGCTTCCTTTGTCTGCCTCCTGGTCTCTAGCCACGCAATCACTGAGCGTCTCTAATAAGAGCCAAATAATTATTTTCTTCACTCTAATGCTCATTCAGTCACTCTACTTCATGGCACTAAATCTCACTAATAGGATGGCTGTGTCTTTTAATCAGCAAATGCATAGCCCTTTGCCTGGTACTCCTTCCTGGGGATTTCTGCTGTTTTCCACTAGTTCTTCAAGATCTCCATCCTGTCGGCACTTTTGGTACTTCTTCTGTGGCTGTCATGACACCTTTCAAACGGTCCCTTCTTGGTTCTCTTCAGGAGACCCCCCCCCACTGCCTACCCATTGTATTCAGGCATCCATTCAGTCCCGACTCCAATTCATTCTCAGTGTATCAATTATCAGCAATACACTGATGACTCTTGAATCTCTTTGTGTATGTTTATGTCCTGTGTATGTATAATGCAGGCATGTTAAGTGTGACCATAGGTGTGCACACATCACACTGCACAGTGCAGAGGTCAGAAGACAACTACCTGGGTTGCCTGGTTATGACAATTGTCTTGCCCAAGGTTAGTGAGTTATTTTACAGTTGTCTTAGAGACTTGACATTTTTCCACTCTCTTTTTCATCTAAAATAAGGGTTCATTTTATAATGTATGGCATCTAGGAAGTGCCTAGAGATTAAATTCACTGGCATGAGAATCCATCCTATATAAATCATTCATGCTGGTGTGAACCTTCACACCATCCCACATTGAGGTATTATAGTAGCGAATGGGTGCTAGGTGATTTAAATATAGCCACTGATAAATTTCCCATGTAAATGACTCCCAACCTGATGCATATAAGCATAACACATGAAGTAAGTAAATAAATAAATATATCAAGGGAAGGGCTTGCTTTGAAGAAGAGTTATTCCAGAGAGATGATAAATGAGAGAAGGTCACGTGAAATTGTCTCAGAAGGGACAGAGGAAACCTACAGTTGGAAAGCAACTTAGGGGACTGGAATGTTGGCTTAGCAACTAAGAGCACTGGCTGCTCTTGCAGAGGACTCGGGTTTCATTCCCAGCACCTTCATGGCAGCTGACAACCCTCTTAATACCAGTTCCAGGGGATCCAGTGCTCTCTTCTGACCTTTACAGCACCGGACATACGTACAGTGCACTTATATATGAGGGCAAAACACTTTGGTACACAAAATAAAAATAAACAAAAGCAATCAAAATATGATGACAATCATAACATACTAGAGACACTTAAATTCAACTTAAATAGTACAAAACAAAACAAAAAAATGAAACCATTAATTCTGATTATAAAGGTAAGTGTTGCATGGCCAGATCAAGCTAATGGCACACACCCTATCATGGCCTTCTTCTCTGTGCTAAGTATCTCCCATCACTTATATTGTCGGGTTCCTAGTAAATCCAGGAGCCCCAAGCTGGGATCTAGATAGTGTCAATCATTCAGAATTTGGATAAGAAGTGAAACCCAGTTTTCACCCATCAGTTTTTTAATCTCTCACTTCTTCTTTTGTTTCTGGAGCTGGTATGGTAAGAAATGATGTATTGATTAATTTTGACCAATTAACTTGTATCTTATCCCTCATTGTGTATATACTTGATTATTATTATAGATTAGACTTCATTGCTTTAATAGCAACTATCTTTTTGTGTTGGGCTGATAACCATCCATGAAATAGCATGCTAAGAAATCACTTAGGCACCTTTATATATATATACACACACACACACACACACACACAAACATATATATACATATATATTTTTTTTCATTAGTCCAATACTATGTTGAAGATCAGGCATAATTTATTCTAAGAGTTTGACCCACTCATGTATTGTCCACTTACAGATGGAGCAACCTAGGTGCAATGTGTGATGGTTAGTTCATTATACTTGAATTTGGAATTCTTTAGGAGACACACCACTTCTACAGGGGTTTGCCTAAGGAGAGACGACCCACTGTGGTGGTGGGTTTGAATGAGATGTCTGTCATGAGTTTCTGGCCTTTAAAAAACTGGTCCCCAGTTGATGTCTGTTTAGGGAGGATTAGAAGACATGGCCTTACCAGAGAAATCATGTCACTACAGGTGGGTTTTGAGGTGTTAAGAGACTTGTGCTATTTCTGGTATGCTCTCTGCCTCATGCTTGTAGTTTGAGATAGGAGCACTCAGCTGTTCCTGCCACCATGCCTTTGCTCCGCCATCGTTGGAACTGTGAGCTGGATTAAACACTTACTTTTAGAAGTTTGGTCGTGCCACTTTATCACCGCTATAGAACAGTAACCAAAACATTGCTTTGAATGTGGGTGGCACCATCCTCTCAACTGGGGTCCCTGAAAGGAGGGTCAGTCACTGAACGAGCACCTGAGTTCATCTTCCATCTTCCTCTGCTTCCTGACCACAGGCACCCCAACTGCTATGCCTTGCCTACAATAAAGGGTGTACTGTCAAAGACTCAGACAAAATAAATGCTTTGCTTCCTTAAGTGTCTTCTCCTCAGGCACTTCGTTGCACCAACAGGAAAGGTAGCAAACAGAAAATGTACACTTAGAAGGCAGAAAATCAGTATCTTTAGATCTTTCCAAGCTTCGCTATCAAAATAGTATTCTTCCCTAATGCCTGCTGTATCCTGTTTCCTCAACTTCTTCACAGCTTTGCTACACAGATCTTTATGCTAATTTTTGAAAGTAACAAAACAAAAAAGCAACATTTCAGAATTGATGGAGTCCCTGACTCTCAAAAACAGTGAGCCAGATGGTCAGAACAGCAGGCCCCACATCTCTGTCAGGAGGAGAGGTAATTGTGAAGGAACAGAGAAAAGGTGGGAGGGGTGGTACAATCATAATGCAGGGATCAAAAGAGGCTGTGAGCGTCATCCACTCACTTTAGCAGGGAATGGCTGCTGCCTTTAACGATGCTTCGTCAACTGATTATAGATACTGAGAAAGTGGCTCAATTCTAGGAAGTTCTAGATATCTTAGAAAATGCATCTTACAGGTCCTTTAATGGAAGAAATCAAACTGTCACCAACCAGATACATTTTTATGGAGACACTAGAGAAAACTGTCATTGGTGTCCCTATAAATTTACACATCTAAGCTGGAAGCTCATTTGTAGATCTTGAGCCTGTGGTGACTGCAGCCTGGGTCTAATGTCTGTGTGCTACCTGGGCAGAGTTCTCAGCTCTCCGATGTGCAGTCACCCGGAGTGTATCTTCGTCACATTTTTAGTTGGTATTAATAATACTGGCAACTGATTAAAAATATTAATATTTATTGAGTGGTTTATAGGGAAACACTCACTGATTAAACAGTTGTGTAGTTCCTGAAAAGCCGGACTGGTCCATGTGCATGTTCTTAAACTGGCCCTCTGGCCATGCCTTGAATACTGAGGCTTCAAGGCCTAAAGGCCATGCCTCTAGGTCAAGGTGATAGTGCCTGCTCTTCACTATCCTTGACCCCTTGCACTAGCCCAGGCAGCACTCAGTTATTTCTCCTGGGCCTTAGTTCCTGTGGTTCTTACCTCAGCCATTTGCTACACCCAACTTCACTCCAACCTACCAAACTTGACACCTGGCTCATTGTTTAACCTTTATAGGCTAGTAATTCCTAAATATCCAGCTTTCCAAATTGTTTAATAGTTCAGGGACTCTTGAATATTCCCTGCTGCCCACAGTAACAAGTCAAAACCCTTCTTAGCGTTTCAGGACTTCCTATTTTCTGTATCCGTATCTATTGCCATTCTTGAAATAGATCTTACATCTCAGGAAGTTCAACCTTCTGGATTTCTGTCTATGAGTCTAGTGAATCTAGCCTCTGAACACGTGGACTGCTGCTCAGCTTGTTGTGAAAGGTCTTGATGTAGGCACACGTGCTTATGTGTGCACGCGTGTGTGCAGGTGTATGAGTATGCATGTGTATTCATGTGGAAGCCAGCAATCAATTTCCTGGCTCCTCCTCCATTACTACCCTAGTCTTGGAGAGTTTCTCTTACCAAACCTTTAGCTTGCTGACTTGTCTAGACTGAAAGGCCAGCAAGCCTCAGGGATCCTTTTGTCCCTACCTTCTCGCCCCCAGGTCTGCAATTCTAGGCATGTGCTGCTGCATCTGGCCTTTTAAGCGGATGCTTAGGACTGGGCTGTGCTCCTCATGTCTGGTCAGCAAGCACTTCTCCAACTGAAACCCTTTGGGTTTCCCTTCCTAGAGTTCACTTAACCAGATCCACATTTTCCATAAGCACTCACTAAGTCAGTCATCAGCACACATTTGTGGGCTGTCATCTTTTTGTGTGTGTGCCATGGAATAATTCCTCAGGAAATCTAGCAAGCATTACATAATTTAGTTGAACTTCAGGAGGCATGTATAATATGTTGTTAGTCACCATCCAGGGTTTGATTATTTCACACTTTTGTCCTGTGCCTCATAGAGTTTCCACACCTTAAAAGCAGCTGTATTTGAAAAAGGTGATGGTGTGCCATTGTCTGGATATCCCTTACACATTTGAAAAGCATCCTGGCTATTATTTGAGACATGAACAGGCTGACACTCTCCTTCCCTGTCAAACATATCATGCTAGGTCATCTGGAACTTCTACATTTACTTCTTTCTTTGGTAATGATAGCAGAGCTTCCTAAAAAAAGTAAAGACAGACATTTAGAAATGGAGACCACAGCAAGTGATGAACAACCATCAGGATCCTGTCTCAGTGAGTGAACCTGTCATTCAGAACCTGGATAGAATGAGGGGACATAAGTTTTGAAAACAAAGAGAGATAGTAGAACACATGGGTACCGGAATGGATGCTGTAGAGGGTAGATGGCTGCCATGAAAAAGGATGGGGACTTAGCTGAGCTTGTGCAAATGACAAAGGAAATTGTTAAATGCTCTATGGAGTCTCCAGACAATGGGATCCGGCTGTTCAAGGGGCAGCAGGCCCTGCAGTGGGCTTCTCTGTTGGTGGGTTGGAGTTGCTGGTCTCCATATGGTTCTGTTTAACTGGAGGACCCTATTCCTAGGGTCAGCATCTTACTTGTGTGGAACTGCCTGCTGGGTTTAGGCTCTGGCTCATCAAATGTCACAGTAAAGGGGTTCTGGAGTGGCTTATTGAAGGGTCAGAAGACCTTTCAGGATCCCAGAACTGTTTGCAGAGATGAGGAAAGAGCAGAACGATGCATGCACAGTAACATTCTTGCAGAGAATCAGAAATGCACCTTCCACCACATTTTGTGACTAAGACAGTAGTTAAACCAACTATACAATATTTAATTTTAAAAAAAAGAGGCAACTTTGATTTTCAATCTTTTAAAACCTGCATTAGAAAGGAGAGCATTTAAAAAAGCCTTGGAACCTTGCAGCGGCGTTTACCTGGAGCATGATAACAAGTATGATCATCTGCTTTGATTACCCAGGTTATGGGGCATGAGAACAGGGAACAAAACCAAACATATTCTGTTCTACATAACCTTACAGCCAATTATTACAGAATCTGACCTTGTTAAGACTGGAGCTTAATAAAAACTGAGCGATTTTACAAAAATCCTTGGTAATGTAGTCAACACAATGGAAATTTTGCTCATTCTTCTAGCAGTGGAGACAGAAAAAGAATAATTATGTACTTGAATCCTGGACACCAATTAGAAGTTGATTCTTACCTATAAGGCTTCAGGTGTTCTGTAGAAGTTTGCCACATGGGCTGGTGAAAGGTTTAAGATCATGTTGTTGAGCTGAGTGACATCTAGAGGTCAAAGTTCGTGGTGGTTCTAGAACTCTAAGTCAAAGGAGGTTAGACTACCATGGGAGAATGAGCATTTCTTCTATTAAGCATGTTTGGATCTTCATTACTGATACTTTATGGTGCTGGGTATGGAACTCAGGGTACTGGACAAGCTAGGCAAGCATTCCGCTGGTGAGCCACACCTGTAGTTTTGTGCATGCTATTTTATCTTGCTTGGTATGAGATTCCTGGTGATGGAGGTGTCTTTATAAGCACTACTTCCTTTACATAAGTCATTGTCAACTTGTCAGCTTGGACAACATACATTCTGGGAAGAACTGTCTCTATCAGGTTGATCTGTGAGCATGTACTTGGGAGCATTTTTCTTGATTGCTAATAGATATAAGAGGATCCAGTTCACATGGGTGGTGCCATCCTTAAGCAGGTAGACCAGGGGTATTTATAAGAAAGGTAACTGGATACAAGTGAGGGAACATGCCAGTAAAAACAGCCTTCCTCTGTGATTCTGCTTCAGTTCCTTCTTCCAGGGTTTGGCTTGAGCTTCTGCCTTGGCTTTTCTCAATGATGGGTCCTAACCTGTAAGTTAGTATGATCCATTTCCTCCTTTGAAGCCATGGAGTCAATCTATAATTGCCAGAAACTGAGGCATTTCTAAATCTCTTACAATTGTTTTTGCTATTCCCCACCCCCCAGCAGTGTCCATCAAGATTCTTTTTTGTTTATAATTACACTCATTAGAAGTGTTTTGGAAACTCGCCATATGGTTTTCACAAGTATACAAGTAGGAAATTGTGGGGTAGTTGCTTTGTTTTTGCAAACATCCAGATTGGAAGTCAGGTTTAAAATTGGAGATTCCAGCCCAAATATAGTTTAGTAACACACACACACACACACACACACACACACACACACACACACACACACACACACACAGAGTTATATAAGTTCCTTTTGCTACCAAGTAAGAAAGAAAGGAAAGTAAGAATAAACAGAAAGAGAAGGAAAGTCCTAGGAAAGAGCTGTCCAATGGAATGATGGAATGTTCTTTGGTAATAGAAATTGTTACTCTCTTCAGTATTCAGTTCTGTAGGCAGCATATATATATATATATATATATATATATATATGTATATACATATCTATATACATATATATATGCATCAAATTTGTCTATCTTATTAAGGAATTGAGTTTCAAATTTTATTCAATAGCCACATGCTGCCCCCAGCTACCACAATAGGTGATATAGCTGTGGGATCAGAAGTCTGCTGTTGAGTCTTGGTTTCATTTATTTCCTACCTTGTGACCCTAGGCAAGCTGCCTTCCCTCACTATGCTCAACAGGCTTTCATGAAATCCAAAGTTCCTAGTGTGAATTTTAAACAATTCTGTGATGCCAAGTTTTCACCTTTATCACATAGTATTTTTCTCTATGTTCTCAAATTCTACAGTATCTGGCTGCCCTCTGAAAACAGCTCACATTTTCCACCTACATTAATAAAAAGCTCTCAACAGCGAGTTAAAGAAAATCCAAACTAAAATTTATTTAAGAAAAACTGAACTTCTGTCTCTGGTGTCAAGCTTAGCTGGATCTAGTTTTTCTTGTCTACAGGTATTTTACCACCTCTAGATCAAGCAAAGTGGTTAGGGGTGGAGTATGTTGATTAAGCAAGCCTGGTTCCTATGCCTGCCCTTGAGCTCATTCTTAGAAAATTACACAAACAAGGAAGAATGATATTTTTTCCAGAAAGGACAGTCAACATTAAACGTAGACAAAATCATTAAGTAGCAGGTGTACAAGCATTGCTTCCTTTAATCCCTGGTCACTACTGCTTGAGTCTACCCATTTGTTTGAAAGGTGAGAGGAAGGGAACACTGTCCATGTGATCTGCGCTCTTCCTCCGAGGAACCACCTGTAGTTGAAAAGCAGCTACTTCACTACTAATTGTAACAAAGAAGGTCCCTTTTTCCATCCCCGACTCCTAAGAGGACTGTGGTCCTTTTCGTAGTGAAATCGAGTTGCCATTTATCCCATAAACTCTTCTCATGCATTCCCCCCCACCTCATTTGCTGGTCAGATATTGGTTTCCAGAGCAGCCTTAGAAGTCTCACAGAGATGATGATGAACCCTCTGTTTCCTCTTAGACTCTTGAATTTTCATGACTGTGTAAGGCTGAACTCACCCCGACATCTCCTGTTTCTCTTCTCTTATCTGATTGGTTTTTCACAAAGATGACATGTGTGCATTATTCTTCCAAGAGTTTCCATGTGTACCTATTTTGCCTTAATTCCAGGTTCATGGTAAACTCTAAAACCTTTGTTTTACATCACTTTGTTTTTTATTGGGAAGGTGTATAATGTCCTGGTCTCTGTTCCCACCTTCATCCAATTACATTAAAGGATTAGAAGACAGTCTCTAACCTCTACCTTTGTTTGTTTTATCCAAAGCCCTGAGATCTATGAGTTAGTTTTATTTGCATCCAAGCCAAACTTTAGAATTCAGTGCATATTTATAATCCATATATAATCCTCTGTTATTTTTATTATCTATCCATTTATCTGTGTTATATAACCAATCTATCTAATCATCTATGTTCTATCATCCATCCATCCTATTTATCTACTTCACCATCTACTTATCTTTCTGACAGTAAGGCAGAGAAAAGAGACTTATTTTGAAGCTAAGCTGATATGTAACTTAAATTAAGTCAGTATTTTAACCCAAAGAAGATTCTAGTAAATTAAAAATACATATTACAAATCCAAGACCAACCACAGAAAAATAAGTAAAAGTAGAACAGAGGAGTTATAATTATATAACAAACATATTTAATACAGAACAATTAAGTTAGAGATAGGTACAAAAATCAATGAGGGATGTTGACAACAAGTGAATTTAAATTTAATAATGACTAAAGCAATTTTAAAATGTGAAATCAAAGGATATTGATTTCACCATTTTGTTATGGTTAATAAACACAACTACCTACAATAATAATCCCACTCAATATGAGTGGAGTAAAACATAAAAATAAATATGATTCGTTAGTAACATACTAAGACTCATACTCAACTCTATGCTGTCTTTAAGGAGCACATATTAGAATCTAAGACACAAGAAGATTAAAAATAATACAAAAAAATATAATATATAAACAGAAGCCACAAGAGAACTGGAGGTGGCATAGTGTTTGTGTGTGTGTATGTGTGTGTGTGTGTGTGTATGTATGTATGTACATATATAGAAAATGACTTAAATAGTTCTAATGTGCAGTCAAAGATAATAACATTTCCCTTTACCGACATGAGAATGATGAACATCAGTGAAGGTATCCATGACTGTCTCTGAGAAATTTTGTCAATTGTATGAGGGTGGAATAAACTGAAGGTCATTGTACTCAAAGGGAATTTGTACTCAAAGGGAATGTGTTACTCTGACATTTTTCACCATGACAAATGTTTGGGAGGGAAGGTTTATTTAGCTCATGGTTTTGGAGGTTTCAGACAACTTTGACTACATCTTGTTTGGTGCTGAGGCTTTTCAGGCCTTTTACATAAAAACAAAAGTCTCTTATGTGGGTATACCAGGCTTTGTGTATGGAACATAACAATATGGCAGACAATTCACATGAGGGAAGAGAATAAAACCATACAGGGAAGAGAAGAGAGCAGTAGGCACTTGCCTTAGGCTAGTGAAAATGCATGTATGTTGCTCATTGCTGCCCTGTTATAAAGATACTGGTGATCTAATCTGACTGTCAGCCTTTACATCCACAGTGTACTCTCCTCCATAGAGAATTTAGTGTATTGGCCCAGAGAAGGTTTAGTGAATTTCATTAGGTCTACTTACAAATCTAAGACTTTAGTACCTTTACACTTCTTAGGGCAAGAGTAATTTTGTAGTTGGGTCCTTGCAATTCAAATTACAAAGAGATTTGTTTACAGTGGTCTTTAAAACGTAGAGGTTGAGCTGTGGAGCTGCCTTAGTGGATACAATCTTTATTCTAGCTCATTGGGACTACACTTAGATATTCAGGACCTAAGTATAGCCCTGAGAGTCTAGAGATATTTTTTCAAGGTAGAAACCATGTCCTAACAATGTTTCTCTGAAGCTGAAAGGTTCTTTAGGAAGCAAGGAGTTTGGCAGAAGATAAGTTAGCTGGGACATCTTGACCTTGGGCTTCTAGAATAGAATTTGGTAATTTCCCCTGGGATTCTCAATCAAGAAGATCAATTCTAGTTAAACCTAAGATGGTCTTAGCAGGAATACAAGATGGAGAAATCTCTGCTGTCTTGCTCTGTCACATTAGGCAGAGACATGTAGATTTCAGGGGCTTGCTAGCCAGCCAGTCTAGCTTAAAAAGCAAGCTCCAGGCTCAGTGAGGGACACTGTATCAAACATGGTGAGAAATGTTGAAGGAAGACTTGACAATGACCTCTGGCTTGTTACAATGGGGCTTCTGACCTGCCTAGTTCTACAGTTCAGACCTACCCGCTGCTGCTTATCTGGACCAGCAATCCCAAAGTCCCAAAGAAACACACAGACACTTATATTAACTTCATGCTGTTTGTCCTATGGCTCAGGCACATTGCTAGCTGGCTCCTTCATCTTAACTCAACCCATTCTCATTAATCTGTCCTGCCACATAGACCGTGGCTCACCTGTGTTCCTTACATGTTGATTCTTTGGGCGTCTGGCTAGATCTGTCTCTGACTCTGCCCTCCTTCTCATACCTATGCTCCTGTCTCTGACTACAGTGTTTGCAAAGGGGCAAAACAGCTCCTTTATTTAGAGATTGATAGTCACAACATACAGAAAGACATTCTCACATCACTGGTTTTCACACATGCATTCCTGGGCACATGCCCCTCACACATGTGTACACACATATGCATGCCACACACAGTACACATACACAAAAGAAAAGACATATAATAATATTATATAAGCAAAGTAGAAGACATGGTCCCATATCCAAGATTTTGTTTCTGGGATGGGGTTCAAAATTCTGCATTTTAACTAACTCCTAAGTGATGCCAATGCAGGAATCATCTATATTCCTTTCTGAGAAATATATAACTTCAGAGCTTCTATCCTTGGCCTTTTGCTGTGTGTGATATGACACACAGTTTTCACTTGAAGAAAACTTTCATCATAACTCTGTTATGAAATTCAATGACCTAAAATTGTCACAAGGAGAGACATGCAAAAACTAATTTAAATGTCAGCAGATCAACACAAAACTTCAGTGTGCTTAAATATTGGAAATGTTATCAAACAGAAATAAATGTTAGGAAACAAAATACAAATCAGTTACTTGAGAAGCTGCCAAAACTATTTTCAGAGGTAAGAGTTGTATGACGCTCTTCAATGCCAAATTCAGTTTCCTCAGCTTTGGGGAAATCTATTGCTCACCAGCCTCCAGGATATTGTAGAAAGAGTATCTTGGAATTTGGACCCAAATTCTAAGAGTAGCTTGGAAATTGGACCTAAAAGTCAAGTCCCAGAATTTTACAAGAACATTCTCTCCTGTAAACATGCTACTGTTTGGCAGTTCTGAGTTTTGAGGCACAGAGAATGCACTTACAGAACAGGAAAATGCACCAGGCACAGAGAATGCACTTACAGACATTGGGGATTTTTGTACATATTTATCGGTACCTACAGATGAAGCTGAACTTGAGGTTGGTAGTAGAAAGGAAATTCTAAAAGTTGAAATAGTTTTTTTTTTTTTTTTGATTGTTTGTTTAATGGGATGGTGATGTAATATGGCAATGTAAAGATGTAATTCAGGATGTGACACTTTTGATCTCAGTGGAGCAATGCTTCTTTTTTAGTAGTCAGGGAGGAAGTTGGTATCTAAGTCTTGCCAGCCTGGTTGGGCAGAGAGGATGAGGAAACTTTCTGTCTCTAGTAGAAGCTCTTCATACCGGTGTCTTGATCCAATCGTTGCCTCTTTGATCCTTAACCTAGCTAAATCTCTCTTGTCTTGCAAACCACTGCTCCTCAACGACCTCCAGAAAATTTTGATAAGACTTTGTTAATATGTTTAAGTTCATGGGTGAATTGACTGAGGTAATGAATCACGAGGCTGACATTTGAAACATGGGCATGGTAGACAGTCTAATGAATGTTCTCTCGATAATAGTCCTTTGCCTGCCCTATTTCTGAAAAGATTCAAGAAGCACCAAGAAATCCAGTCAACTAAAAAGGTAATTATTAAGGTATCTACTCACTCAAAGTGATGTTGAGATTGCATTTAGTTTTGGAAGCTGAAAGTGTTGATCACAGTGTATATAGGAGAGGGTTCTGTGGCTTTGCAAAAATTCAGAAGTGAAAGCAAGACTCTGCATTGTTGCTGCTGAATGAAGCAAACAAACTGCCAAGGCCCAGCCCCTGAGCAGCTGCCGGGGCTTCTGTAGGAACATTGATCTAAGAGAAGGTTTGTTAACTTATGTGACTCCCACACTGCACTTTTTTTTTGTTATTTTGAAATTAATGGAAAATTTGACTGATTTTTCCATTCAGGTTCAGATGCCTTTTTCAGCAAAGCAAAAAAGCAATGATTCTAGACCTAAATCTGTATGTATATGTACGTATATGTTCACATCAGTATCTGTATACAGCCCATTACAAGAAGGAAAGCAGGCTAGGCAATATTTTGCCAATTAATAAGTTTAGTGATTTAGCTTAGATATGTAGTCAAAACTTGTTTCCTGTAGGAAACATTGCAAAAGTAAACAGGTTTCTAGATACTTTTTTAAAATCCATTTATTATCTGATTCTGAGAATGGAGACATTATAAAAAAAATTCAGAATAAAATCTTTATCAAAAAAAAAAAAAATAACCCAAGTGTAAGCCAGTCTTAAATAAAGAATCCATGCTTTGGGGAAAATTCAGGCTAAAACTTCTACCTAGATTACGTTATATTTGTACTGAACATAATGGTGTACTTGTGAGGGATGAGGACCTGAACATATGAACATATATCTGTATTTCAAGTCAATGTAACATCTACATTCTGGTTCCTTGTAAGGAATATTTTTCAAGTGGGATTTGGGTGGAAATGATACTGTTGAGGAAATTATCATTTTGATATGAACTAGCTTAAAATTGTAAGAAGACTTTACACCTAGATTTGGTACTTGAGATGCCTGAGGCAGGAAAGTGTAGTTGACAAGAATATCTTTCTCATTTTAGAGAAATTGTATTAGAACAAAATGAAAAGCGAACACATGGGGCATCTTATAATTCCCCTTTCTTAAAACAACTTAGCTAACTTACCAACTCCCAGAATGCTTTTCTACATGAAGTAGGTGTGGCCTCATTCTTCCTCAGAAAGCAAGGTAGACTCAAGGTGGGAATGTGGGGCGGAACCAGAACTACACTAGAAAACAAAATAGGATGCCGTGCATTTCATTATTTGAAAAAAATAATGCTGCCATTCCACTCCTATCCTAGCCCCAGAATGGAGAGCATTGTGTTTCCTTTTTTGATAAGAAAATTTGTCAGAAGGAATAAATGTCACAGTTCTGTCTCTCAGAAGTCTGTGATTGCTAACTTAGCCACTCCACAGTATTCTGTAGAAGCCAAGGGCTCTATAGATGGACTCAGAGATGCTGAATCATAAATAATAGACATTGTTACAGAAAGCCGTTGGAGATTTTTATAAAAACTGCCAGTTTGAGCTTTAATAAGGCACCAGGTCAGAGGCAAGTTCCCACTGCTCCATTCTCTAAGGAAGACAATTGTTTGCAGCCTTGTGTGAACCCAAGACTGTGAAATGTGCTCTTGCTGCTAAACATGGAGGGAGAGGTGGATCTCTCTCTCTCTCTCTCTCTCTCTCTCTCTCTCTCTCTCCTAATTAAGACAAAACATCATTGACTTCTGAGGTTTAGAAAAACAACACTTGTTAATTTTTGTGCTGAGAAGGATATCATGGCTATAAAACCTTAAATGAAGAGCAAGACCCTGGTGCCTCCTGAGCCATTCTCCTCACTTCCATTTCCATGGGGAAGTCCCTTCCCTAGAGTGGGAAAGTCACTCACTTGCAAGGCAAGTTTAAAAATACCAAGTCCCTTTGTACGGTACAAAGAAAGGTAATGTCAACAAATCATCTTGTGTAGAGTTTGTAAGAAAGGAGGAATCGGGTTCCCTTTTGCCTGAAGATAGAACCAAACATGATGAAAACAGAAACAAAAAAGCAGCAAAAATGGTCTCTAATTATCCTGAGCTGTCCTCAGAGCCCAGTCATCATCAGAGAATATTCTTTCAGTTACTGATGAGAACAGATGCAGAGACCTACAGCCAAATGATAGGCAGAGCTCAGGGGACCCCACAGAAAAAGGGGACAAAGAGAAGGTAGAAGCCAGAGGGGTCAAGGACAGCAGAAGAAAACCCACAGAATTAATTCAGCAGGACTCACAGGAGCACTCAGAGACTGAAATGTCAATTGGGAGCCTGCATGGGTCTGACCTAAGGAGTCCTCTCTCTATATATATATATATTATAGTTGTTTATCTTGGAGGCCTATGGGCCTCCCAACAGTGGAAATGGATTTTGTCTGACTCTTTCTCCTGCTCTTTGGACCCTTTTCCTCCTACCTGGTTGCCTTGCCCATCCTTGATATTGTGCTGTCTTATTGTATCTTGTTCTATATACTGCGTTTGGCTAATATCCCTGGGAGGCTCTCTCTTCCCTGAGGAGAAATGGAGGAGTGGATCTGGGGCGGGTGGGGTGGTTAGTGGACCTGGGGAGGAACTAGGAGGAGCAGAGGGAGGGGACACTGTGGTTGGGATGTACTATGAGATAACAATAAAAAGAAAAATACCAAGGTTGTTTTTTTTTTCTTCTTTTTCTTTTTTATAGAATACAAAGAAAGGTGATATAAACTGATCTCTTTTACAGTTTGTAAGCGAAGGAGGAACTGGGTCCCTTTTGAGCCAACCCTCCCCTCCTTCCTGTCTTCCTCTCGCTCTAAGTCCCCCAAACACATATTTAATCACAACTGTAAAATAAAGGACAACTGAGCTAATCCCAAGTGACAGAAAACTTAGGATATACCAGAAACAAGAGTTTCTTAGTTGTTATTGGAGTTAACGCTGGGTAATTTAAATTTAGAAAATAAATGTAAACAAAAGAGATTTTCTATTTTTAGGGACTAAGGAGCTCTAAGCATTTTACATTTATTTTGATCATATTTATTAAGGATCAGAAGGATTTTGAGAGCTACTTTAAAAAAAAAACCCTCCTCAAATAACCACCAAAGACCTTTCCATTTTGAAAGAATAAACAGGATTATGGGCATAGGTAACTTCCTCCTCAAGGAGTTATAAATGCAAGTCATTAGTAAAGTTCACTTACACGTTGGAATTCATTTCTTATAAGGTCTGTTGGATAATTATTCTTTCTAAACACGACAACAAAAGCCGAACAGATGTTCGAGGGGGTAACAACTTTGATGGATAAGATATAATGAATCTGTTCTTTTCAATGTTTTTAATAAAAAAAGAAATATCTGGTGGTAAGATCTCTTCAAGGTTCTTAATAGGAATGTGCTCCCCCAGACTGAAGTGTGTGTAGGGGGGGAGAACTTGGTATGATACTGGGATAATGAAAAATGTATCACTTAACAAGGTTTGCATTATTCAGAGTTAGGCTCATGCAAGTGTGTGCTCTAATCCCCAGCCAATACGTTGCCTGGTAACCAGTTACCTGCGCACCTGCTCTGGAGCTGTAAGAGACAGCCCATGTATGGTTATTGGCTCTATTTAGTACCAAAGAAAGAGATAAAAATTCAACAAATATTAATATTTTATATAATGATACATCTTTTACCTTATTATTGCATTCACTATTTGGCCAAAGATTTGTCCTTTAATCATAAGAGTTATTGCTTTCTGTCAAGCTCCCCGGTAAGTATAAGAAAGGGCTTAAGTTCCTTTCAGTGCACCTGTAATCAACTCTGTTTGGTGCAGGCAACAGATGCTACCATTAGGAGAGATTTTGCACTTAGCTAAGAGGGAAGGCTGAATGGAGAATTTCCGTTTATAAAAGATTCCAGCCGTGGAGGCAGAATCACTCTGGAATCGGCTTGACCTTAAGGGTCTGTCTACACAAAGGCTTGATTAACATGGCCCCAGAAACATCAGTCTTGGTGATTAGGCTGTGGTGTAGCAGGATTGGCCCTGATTATTTCTCTCTCAAGTTACAGTAAAGAACAGTACCACCATTGATTGTGTAGTTCTAGCCCAGTGGGGGAGATCTAAGAGCCAAGCTTTGGGACCAACACATGAAGAGCATGTATTTTTTTCCCATTAGAAGGCTGATTGCACATGAGGCATTGAAGTCTCGGGGCTGCTGGAAAGGATGGGCCAAGGGCTTCCAACTCATTTCCTCTGGCTCTTGGTTATATCATAGTATATTTTCAAAAGGGTTAGAAGGTACCTTTAGAGGTCATTTACCTCATTGGTTTTTAGCCCTGCCTGCACATTAGAGTCACTCGGATGATTTTTGAAACACATAGGCACTAAGCCCTACCTCTATAGGATTCTAGTGTTTGTTGGGGGTAGAATTCAGGCTCAAAAGGTTGAGAGACAGAGCAAGCTAGGGATATCAACCTGACTCATGGCCCTTGTCTTGAAGGAAAGGATCGGGAATACAGAGGAGATATTCATTTCTGTTTAGGTTTCCTTTTTTCTCCACTTATTAGTTGTGATCATCTGGGTGACTAGATCAAGGCTGTCCTGCATTGGGAAGGAACAGCTATTGGATCCACACACTTCCTCCCTGCTTTCATTGCTTATTTGGGGGATCATTTTGGACCCATGCTAGAGCAGGGAAGACTTTGAAGAGAAGGTTCTGTAATGGCTTAGACTTGTATGATGGCACCCAAGGTCACTGGGCTTCAAAGACCAGTCACTCAGCTTTGTTCTGTGTTCATTACATAAAATGACAGAACATTAGACATGCCCCACGTGAAGACAGACAGCATTTTGATGGCAATGCTTCAAAATCCAAATCCTAGCACTAGGAAGATATGTCTGACCCATCTTTTAATCCAATGTAGATGTTCTGGAAAGAAAGTAAAAGCTAGAGATAATAAAATTGGGAAGAGCTCAAGCCCCACTTAGTATTTTCTTGCTCTAGTAAATTAATAGCCCAAATAGGTAGAAATCAGCAATTCATTTTCGTCTTATGGTGTGAAGTTCTTGATTCTAAGTATACTCGTATTTTATAGGACCTAGAGCCCAGTTAAAAATCTAGGTAGAATTGGGATGATTGACTTGGGGGACCCCCAGTGTCCATGAGCCTCTTCCAAGGAAACTGAAGCATTAAAGGGACATTCTATATTTTTAGTTAGAAAATCACTCCCAACTTTTGAGTATCGCCCCCATCCCTGGGTTCCTAGAATATCATGCTTAGACTGAACACAGACTGGAGTACAATTACTGTGGTATCTGAGAGGAGACCCCAAAGAGAAAAAGTTTAGCTTCTCTGAACATCAGCTATCTGAAACTCATAAGCCATACCTTTAACTGCATTTTTTTAAATTTATTTTTATTTTTTATTTTTTTTTTAGTAAAACTGAGTAAACACTTCACCTATGCCCTATCTCTTCTCTTTGACATTCGACTGTCTTTGGCTCTTACTATTTTTCTTTCTTAACATTTCGCTTCATTTAAAAATCTGTATCTTTTTTTTTCTTCTATTTACTACCCACCTACAAAACACTAAACAATTTAAACCCAGACCCACATGGAGCTCAGTTGTTTATAAGTTTGATTTCTTGGAAGTTTAAAGTTTGGACCATCTCATCTTCTCTACCATGTTTTGTGGTCAAAAGTTTCTGACCTGTCTGGACCAGTGGTCCAGAGGAATCTTCCCACCCATAGTCCCTTTGCCCTTATAAAATAATTACACAATGGCTCATATTAATTACAAACTGTTTGGTCTATGGCTTAGGCTCATTATCAGTTAGATCTTAGAACTCAATTCAACCCATTTCTATTAATCTATGTCTTGCCATGTGGCCAATGGCTTTCTTTACCTGTGTTCCATTACATCTTGCTCTCTTGGGTGGCAGCTTACAGCGTCTGTCTGACTCCACTCTCTTTCCCCTGTACCTCTGCTTGGATTTCTACCTGCTTCTCTGTCTCTCCATTTGGGTCAGGTGTAGACATTTGGTAGGGGTCTGTGCATGCTTTAGGATAGTCCTATCATAAACAAGGATCATCTATAGGAAAATTACATATAGCCAAACCTGGCCAGGGCTAACCACTATTAGCCAACAGCATAGAAGTCAGAACTGGCCCTGTAGGGCACTACACACCAAACAACCCAAACCAGGGCCACTGCCTCAAACCTGTGACTTATGCACGGTTCCTGGCCACTGCCCTCTTCCTCAGTATGCCTGGTCATGCACAAGTTGGGGCTGCTGAGGTGATTTTCTAGAATAATTAGGCGCCTTGCTCAAGAAAAATGCAGAGCAGAAAATGTGCTTCTTAAGGGTGATTTGCCTCCGAGGCAGAGAAGAGGGCTGTCTTTTCTCCTCCCCAAGCTACCATCAAAGAAAATGCTATAATTAAAAGGTAATGGGCATCTAAGGCCGGAGAGAGGCTAGGAGTTTCACATCAATTGATGTCTTTATGTTTAAGGAGGAGGCTCTTCAGCCTCTATCCCTTACATACAGCCAATATGTATGAACCAGCATCTTGGAGTCTTTCTTAATCCATCCCCTACATCCTGGGCGTATCTCCACTGCTGGTCATGCCTTTTTTTTTTGCCTAAGAAATGTGTTGCTGTTTTTTTTTTTTGTTTGTTTTGTTTTTTGTTTTTTTTTTTTTTTTTTTTTTTTCCTGAGTCTGGGTTGCTGTCTTTGTCCCAGTCTCCTCCTGTAATAATTAGTTTCTGGCCTGGAATAGCCCCAAGGTCTGGACCTGCCTGCAGCTGCTGAGCTCTGCCTAACCCTGAGGTCTGGACCAGCAGCCCCAAAGTCCCAAAGAAACACACAGAAGCTTACATTAACTTCATGCTGATTTACCTATGGCTCAGCCATATTGCTAGCTAACTCTTAACTCTTAAACTAACCCATGATTAGTCAAGTGGCTTAGTACCTTTTCTCAGAGCTCTTGCTTCTTCTGCATCTGCTGGCATCTCTGTCTGACAATTCCTCTTCCCAGATTTTTTTTAGTCTGGTATCCCTGCCCCCATTTCCTATCTGCCTTCTGGCCGATTGGCATTTTGTTAAACCAGTAGGAGGGGCAAATATTTGCAATGTAATAGATCATAATCCCACAACATCCTTCCCCTTTGGGCCTGTTCTCAGGATGGTGTTGGTTCTTTACTTCTTCACCCAAGCACGTAGACAGGCAAAATGAAGAAGCTTCCTTCTAGATTACTGCTCTATCTTGTATGGCTTAGGTCTGATGGCGTCATTGTCATGTGTTGCAGTGGCTTCTCATAGCCTAAAGGTCACTTATCAACTCCTGTAAGATCACAAGAGCCTGTGTGACTTAACTTGTGGGCAAACCTTTGGGCTCCAGAGGAAGAGCGGCGCCTCCTAGGTCATTCACTGTCGGAACCTGACATCTAACTCAACCTCTTGGAGTCTCACTTCTCATCTGTCAAATTGGGATAACAGTGCTCACTCCAAACAACACTAAAAAGGATTAAATAAAGTAATTATGGTGAATGCGTGTGCCTGAGCCTTGTATCTCAGCAGTATTTACATTCTTTTTTTCCCACTCCCCCACCCTCTAGTTATCTAGCTATACATTCTGCAGATCCCCAAACCTGTAGGGTCTGTTCTCAGTTCTCTGTTCTTTTCTGGCCCTGGTACTCCCCCCCCTCCATTTCTTTGTGTTCCTGCTCCACGATAGTCCTCTGAATGGATGTGCTCATCCACACTGGCGGACAATGTCTTACTCATCCGTCAGCACTCAGCTAAAGTGTTTTCTTCTTGGGGTCAGATTTGGTGTCCCCTTGAGTCACTGCTTGCCAGTGTGCCTGCCATTTATAAAGTGAAGCTTTTCATGCTCTCAAGCTTGTGTGTTTCCTGAGGCTGGGGACTGGGACTTTTTGTCTTTATTTCCTTGTGCCTAACACAGTCATGACTACATAGCAGCTACCCAGAAATGTCTATTGAATAAATGACCACGCAGCAGGGAGGTTCTTTCCACTGGGAAATGTAAGTTTTCCAGCTGTGCATATGTGATGTTTATGTGGGAACTGTTTTTCAGCCCATTATCAGAGACAATACACTGGAAACTTTATATGAAAAAAATTATAATAGAGATAATTACTATTTTCACTTCAGACAATTTTTTAAGGCCTAAATTCAAAACTATTTTTTTTTAAACCTGTGCTAATGTATTGTAGGTGTAGGAGGCAGAGGAGGATAATTCACAACTAACCTTTAAGCCAGCCTCTTTGTCAAAAGAACTTTTCTAAAACTAATGATACTGTTGGCTTAATCTCTTTCAAATAAATTGCAGGACTTCCTTAAGCAAGTTAGTCTCAAGGCAAATAGTTAGATGAGGCTTATTCAGGGTTTTCTCAATTTTTTTCTCTTTTTGAAAAAAAAAAAAAAAAACAACCCAACTTTTGAAAGGTCAATTGGTTTATTTTCATGTGTTTAGCAACAGTTTACAAAGCCTTCTTTTGGAGCTGTCTTTTACTAATTTCTATGACTTTAGTAACTGTGAATTTTATATTTCCTCAGGAAGTAATTAATACATTTAGGGAACTCTCCTGGGTTTCATAAACACTTCCAATTAAAATGTATTGATTTGGCAGTGGTTTTTTCTTGGTAGTCATTTATAAAGACCAACAAGTGATGGGGGTGGCTTTGTGTAACCTAAATGTGAGCAAAATGGGGGAACTGAAATGCTCATTTTTTTTTTTCTTTAGAAGCTAATTAGTTCTTCCGGCACTGGTAACCTGTAAGCGCCCAGAGGGCAGGGATAATGCTTATTCGTTATTATGTTTCACCCTGAGTCTAGGTGAGACCCTACACATATAAAGGGACAAAGATTGGTGTTCCCAGCAGGAAATGTGTATAATTGGGGGAACTTTGCCACTGGCCACTGGAGAATCAGCAAAATGCTTAATGTGGGAAACAGAATATGTGGACCCTCTCAGAGTCCCCAAGACTAAGTGGGAGTTAGAAGCAGAGCATGGAGGCCCTTCCTAGGATCCCTGAAATAGGAGAGAGGATATAAGAAGAAGACTTTTGGATGTGGTACAATCCCCTGAATGCTCATGAGGTTCAGAAGATGTCTGAAGAAACTGGAAAAGGGTCCAAAGTCTTGTGCTAGGCTAGGAGTTCCTAGTGAGGAACCAAAAGTTCCTCCACCTTAGAGTCAGCAGCCATGTTAGCAAACAGGTCAAGGAAAGCTCAGGCTAACTCCACCTTCAGTTCCGAAAAACTTGCAAAAGATGTTATCCAAAAGGACATCCTGCCCAGGGCCCTAGCCTAACCACAGAATGTTCCAAACCTGGGGCCAATCAATAGAAAGCAAGACCACCCTGACACACCCTGACCAGGTTAAGCAACTGCAGAATGTTCCAACCCTGCCCTAGGGCCAGTCAATGGAAACCCAATCCTGACCCACCCTGAAGGCCAAGTTAACTATTATTTCCTCATTTTTCTCATTCTTACTCCAGTTCACCGTTTTTTGCCTATAAAAGATACATGTATTCTCAACTCCGGAAATTCTCCTGGCCTCGTTTTACTAAGTGCACGGATGAGTTCCCTGCCTGGCTTGAATTGTACACTCAATAAACCTTGCGTTTGCATTTCCAATTCCCTGGACTCCGGTGATCTCTCTGGGGGTCATTCTCTGGGCAGAACACTATGAGGAGCCGTGAAACTTTCTTAGTCTTTAAGTGTGTGTATGCATGCATGTGTGTGTGTGTGTGTTGCATGTTTATTTATCTGTGTGCCTGTGTGTGGGCATGGGCCTCCTTGAACTTGAGCCACAATAGGAACGAAGGATTACGTTTTCCCAAAGGCTGATTTTTGTGCCCAGAGTCCAGACCTCCCCAAAAGGCCGAGAGACCCTTTCATTGCAACAGCAGAGTCTCTTTATTGATAGGGTGTCTTGGGTTACTCCATCGTCCATGCAGCAGTGGAGCAGAAGTGACCGTGAGCAGCACAAGACAAGGGTTTTTATTGGGTGTGGGGAACTCTAGGGGCTTCAGAGCTTCATGGTTACAGTCCTGGGATTGAACCAAGCCTGAGCTAGAAGTACTTGTCATAAATTCATTGGCTGCTTTGAATTCCAGGATGTTTCAACATTTAGCAGTGGTTAAGGTTTACCACTGATTGGCAGATCAGCAGGTATCTCTGGAGACTATCTGTCCCTTTCCCAGGAAGGGAATGTTTGGAATGTCAGGTATTTACCCTTAGGTACTGACTCTTCCCTAGATGGTGTCTCCTATGGGGTGCTTCCTGGTACCTCCACTTGTTGCTGCCAGCAAGAACCTACTCTGTCTGTCTGGCTTTCATTAAGCCTGTCACGGCAGTTGTGTGGTCAAGCTGCCCTGGGCCCCACATTGACCATATATAAGGATGATTAGGTGTTTTGAGACTGTGGCTCTGGCTTCCTCCTTTTCCTTAAAGATCACACAAGACAAAAAGCAGGCAGGAAAATCTCACATCTTTTCTTGTTCTGCTTTGAGTCTCCCATCAAGAAATCTTCTAGCTCAACATTATTCAGAGTGTAAGCAGCTAAAACTGTATGAAATAGCTTGTTCAGAAGTAGAGATGAAGCTAGACATGAGATTCTTTGGTCCAAGAACCACTCAATGATACATTCAATCCCCGGGTGTCCACAACTTGTCATGTCTTCATGGAACCTGCATGCTATGTGGAAGACATAAGCAAGCAATATGATAAGGGGGTGAATGATGTCATTTGTCATAGACATTTTATATCTGTTTCCTATAGTAAATGCCGAAAGGAGAATGGTGAAAAGCCATTTAAGATAGGATGATCAGAGACAGCAGCAGTGAGAAGATACTGAGCAAAGAGACTGGGTGAGCAACAGAGAACATTCCAGGATAGGGAACAGGATGCATAAAGACCCTGAGATGGGACTATTATAAAGGAACAGCTGGAAGGAAGTCACTGCATCTCAGGAGTGAGCAAAGCATAGGTACAATATTGAAGGGACATGGGGGAAGGGGGTGCATTATACAGAGCCTTGGAGCCCATTGTAGGTCTTTCTCATGAGGTAAGAACTGCTGGGGGCCTCTGAATGCTACTATCTGTTTTTATATTGCAATAGGGCTCTCTGGCTGTTGGGTTGAAAACAAGACACAGAAAGACAAAATAGAAACACTGTGAGCAGCCATCAGAGTGGGAGGGGGTTGGGTCACTGTCTCAATCCAGGAACAAGGACCAGTGGGTAGCAGTGGTGGTGGGGAGACAGTGGTAAATATGATGGATGAATGTTGACCTTGGGCCAGCTCACTTCAGTTAGCAGACAGTTTTGGAGGGATTAGACACAGAGGTATAAAAGAGCTCACTCTCACAGAAATAACAACTCTAATAACGATAACAACAAACATATTATGACCAATATAAGAAGAGAAGAATCGTCACTGTACAGATAAACATCTCGACAAGGAATGGAAAACCTAAAGGAAAGCTGAGTTGCATAGAGCTCCCCTTGCAGGCAGATGGGGCAGCAGTGTAGGCATTGAGATGTCATTTTTTCCCTTTTAGAAAACCTAACTTGTCACCCTATCCCCCAAGTGAAGCCCAGCAAGCCTGGTACTGTAAAGTCCATCTTGGAAGAGTTCCAGGCAGAGGAAACAGCCATGTATTAAAGACCCTCCATTGTAAACCTCTTTAGTGTTCTGAGGAGCATGTGATGTCTATGTTGTTCTAGGGAGAATAGAGAGCTGGAGGCTTTAGAGCTTTAAGGCATAGGTGCTTGGGACCAGCATTCATCTGGAGTTATTTCCTCTGTGTCAGGAGAACAGTCTTAACTTTTAAATGTCAAGAGAAACAACCCTGAAGAAATGAGGTTGTTTCTTAGATTTGAAAAAAGAGATGGGGGTTGGGAACTTTCCTGTGTTGAAGAGGGACTTGGTGCTTTTGTGGAGGTATCAGCAAGCCCAGGAGTCTTGAAAGTAAAAGCCTGACCTGTAAGAGCTGTGGTCTTATACCATGAGACAAGAGAGACATTGTGGAGGGCAGTGGAGGAGGAGCAAGGACTTAGATCTGGGGTTGATGGGAAAATCCCAGCCTCACAGTTCATGTTCAACAGGTTCTTCAATTTCTGTGTTTTGGCTTCCCTCCACTCATATGGGGCTAGTTGTTGTGAGTGGTGCTTAATCTTCTATTTTTCTAAGTGCTTAGCTTGGGTCCCTATAGAAAAAGAAATAGAGAAATTAATAAAAGAAAAGGCAACCAGCAGAGGCACGTGATTGAAGAAGTGGTCCAGGACTCCAGGTTACAGAGCATCTTTAATGCTATCTTTTAAAGACTTACTTTTATTATTATTTGCTGCATGCACCAGTGTGTATCTGTGTACTCAGTCACCTGCAGAGGTCAAAGAGATTACTTGATTTCCTGAAGTTGGAGTCACAGGCAGTTGTGACCTCCCATGTCGGTGCTGGGAACTGAACCCAAATCCTCTTGAAAAGCAGTTTGTGCTCTTAACAACGAAATCATCTCTCTATTAAAATAGAGTAACTTGTTGAGAAGAAAACAAAGCCACTTTAAATCTTAAATCTTGTGGGAAGCAAGTATGTGAAAGCTAAGGGCAGATAAGGGCTACTTGGGCAGGATGGTTAGCTTGTTCAACTTAATATAACCTAGAATCACCTTGGGAGAGACAGTAAACTTGACTGTGATTACTTGAACTGGTGTAAAAAAACATGTCTAAAAGTGGGCCGGTCTTCTATCTTCTGGCAGCAGTCTAGATGGCAGAGCTTGAAAGATGGGAAAGCATTGCTTATTTCTGCTTCCTTGGCCTTCACACTCACTGAAGAGTGAGCACATCTGGCCCTTCCTGCCACTGATGATTCCATTGCTGTTATTAGAACCAATGTCTCTAGACTTCCAACATAGATTGAAAACCAATGACTGTCCAGCAGTTTCCAAGGCCCACAGCATCATATTAGGACTACTGAAGTGCTCGACTTTATAGACTGAGAAATGATAGGGAACTCAGCCTCTCTCTGAGATGGGTTCCTCTTACTGTATCATGTAAGCAATGTATTGAGTCCTTGTTTAGTGTGTGTTCATTCTATCAGTTCTTTTCCTTTAGAGGACCACAATGAACACATGCAGTTTGTTCTCCAGTGTTGAATGGTGCCATCTTTAGCCCCAATAAGCCATCTCTATCTGGGGATTAATTTTTTTGTTCTTAATAGAAGTGAAGGGAGCACATATTTACATTAAGTGAGTAAGGGGAAGGCAGAGGAGCATGTTAAGCATTTGTTTCTTCTCTACTGTGTTTGACTCAAAACAATCCATGGGCTAAAGTGGCATCCTTTGGGAAGGCATATTAACAACCACCTCCTAAAGGTGCTTTGAGGAATGTATATGCCAGCAGATGCAGATTACTTTGAATAGAGGCTAGCTTGGGAGTGCTGCCAAGGATGGGTCATTGTTATTGCTATCGTCCATGATTCATGGAGAATCTAGACAGAATTATATGTGATTGAATAGTTACCATGGAAATGACTGTGTGGACTGGGTATAGAGCCTGTTCCCTATCAGAGCCCTGGAAGTCCCATACGACTTTGTGAAGCGAGGTCACCAACAACCAGGACTCAAAAAACTAGAACTCTTTTCACCAACTTCAGAAAATGGAGATTGAAACAGTTTTAATTTGAGCTAGAAAATTAAAGGAAAAGAAGTGTGGCTTCTCAAGAGTACCATGAAGCAGACTCTTTCTGGTTATGTGTGATTAGGGAAATGCACACAGCTATAACTTGCCAACCCAAGGGGATAGGTGACATGTTATGATAAAGCTCTGAGCTGGAGTCAAGTCAAGATGGATCCTCATTGCCTGCTAATGCCTTGGCTTTGATTCTATAGATGCTGGGGCTCCGAGAAAGGACAGTTTAGAGGAGGTGCCACAATGTGATGTAGATTTTTAATCACTGTCAGCAGAAGGAATGCGGATGTGACAGTGTCAAATCAGAAAGTGTCATCAGTCACAAGGCTCTTGTGGCCCTTTTAGGAGGAAGAATAAGACCCGGTTAAGGTGTGGTGGCAAGGCCAAGGAGCAGACAATGGGTATGAGTGGACAAAAGACTTGGACCCGGGAGTGCAGACAGGAAAGGCAGGTGTTCAGCTTTGGGTAGGGAAAAGAACAAGGTTGAGAAAGGTGATATTTGACTCCCATGATGCTTTCCGTGCCTATGTCCTAGGGTCAGATGTCACTCTGGATTGAAGTAGAGGTTTTGGAGTTGTAAGGTGACTTAGTGAGGGACCAGGATCATGTAAGGTGAGGCGGTAAGGTAAGGAGAAGAACATAAAACTAGCATTCTAGATGCCAGGGTCTGCTTGAGGAACACCAGGAGAAAGATGGGACTCACAGAGACATTAAGAAGAGAGGAGTTGCTGAGGATGGTTGGGGAATAGACTTTCCACCAGGTCATTAGAGATTTGTTGGTACACTGCAGTAGACTGGCAGGAGACATCACCTTCAGCCAGCCAAGGACGCATATGGAATGCAGACAGCAAGATCAGCACCAGCTTGGAAGGACATTAGACACCAAAGAGAGAGACAATGGGTACCAGAGGGGAGAACGAGCTGGAAGATGCTGGGCGAATGAACAATCCTCTCCCACCTCTCCAGTGTGTCAGAACTAATAAGACAGGCCCTGGGAAGACGTCAGCAAGCAGAGCATATGTGAGGACTCATCTATTCTGTAGAGAGAGAAGGTGAAGCGTCTATTGCTTTTTTTTGCAATTCCTTCAAAACCAAATCTTAAAAAGTGACTCGCACCACCGTCTTTTTACACTTCTTACGAGCTGGTGTGACTAAGATGCTAAGTGACACATTCCCACGTGGAATCCTTGCTTTCATCCAAGTTTGACCCTTGCATTTTGTATGGGATGTTTTACTCAGCATATTAAGTGGCTCCGATGACTTTGTGCGATCACATGGTTGGTATGCTTTGTGTCATCGACTCTCTTTGAAATGCTCATTTAAATTTCCGATTGACATACACAGTTTATCCCACAGCACAACTGAAAAATTTAAAACCATTAGTCAAGTGCTGAACAGTGGCGGAATTCAATTTTTATAATCCAGTAGTACACAGGCTTCATGGGAAAATGGAAAGGGACTTTTATTCTGAAGAGGTGTTGGTGAACTAATAGAAATCATATCTGACATTGGCAGAAGCATAGTTTTTCTTTGCATTAGTGACTCTTAGCTGGTTAGTGTTGAAGCTCCTGAAACGATGCAGTTCTCAGGGAGATGATGCTCAGACAGCTCATTGCACCCAGTAGCTTCTTTATTAACTGTAACACCTGCTGTTTCCCAGCTTAGGTGCTTGTCTCCAGACTCAAAATGAAGGGGTCCCTCAATACTCATTTAAACCCCCAAATAATAAAATAACAATCAAACTGGTATGTCTTAGTCATCTGGATAGCCCGTGTAGGCATACATGGCGTTCTTTTATTGGACTGAAATGCATGTAATTTCAACTATTTCCTTAGCAAATACTAGTAAAATAGATTTTATGTGGCTGGTGTTCTTGGCACTGGAATGATGGTGATAACCCAAATGGCACCTTGTTGCTGCATCCTCTGTGGAGAATGGATGTTCTCTTATATGGCAGAAGGTAAAATTGCAAAGGTACCTTTTCTGGTTCTTTCCAGCCTTCTGTAAGATTGCAATCCCATTCATGAGGGCTCTTCCCAAAAGATTTGCTCACTTCCGAACACTTCACTTTATGAGAATCTCCTTGGCATTACATATCTATTAGGGGGAGGCACACATCCAAACCGTAGTGTGATGGTAATGGGTCCATATGCTCAAGAAGTGTATAGGATTAGCTCTCAGGATGGCACATGAGGGAGGAAACACTGATAGGAAACAGCTCTGTGTTCAGAGATGGCACCTGAGTCTGGACTGTGTGTTGGTCTGATGGAAAAAGATATCCTGATGGATATTATCCCATCAATAAAAAGACGGAAAGGAAAGATATGCAGGGCTTGTTTCAGCAAAGCTACTCACTGCCAGACTCGGGACTCATGAACTTGCTAGCCCTCTGGCCACATGGCTCATTTGAAGAGCATATTAGAGAAACAGATGCCTTGGCTAGAAACCAAAGGGACAATGTAAGTGAAAAAAACAAAACAAAACAAAACAAAAAAACAGCACTCGGTTTCAGAACACAGCTCTGGTCTACTTGTATTCAGGACAAGAAAGGCAAATGAAGGCAGTAAAGCTGTTTCTAATTCTGCTTAGTCTTCCTGAACGGGATTAAAGATGCAGTACACAGAAGTCAACTCCAGAGGCATGCCTTCCAACCATAGATGGGATTGCACATAAGACTGCCAACCGCCACTTAGCTGAAAGTACTCGGAAAGCTTAGAAAAGACTGTCTGGAAGGGCCCCTAGCCAAGGTAATCACTAGGTTGTCTGGGACATAACCCCCAGAAATTCAGCCTAGGGAATCTGCTCTCAGTGATTTCTGCAGCTGAAGCAACTATGGAATTCAATAGGAATGGCCCCCATATGCAGCATGCAAAACTTCAGAACGTCCCTAAAGACAATCACAGAGATGTTTGCTCTGAGGAGATGGTTGGGAAGTATAGTTAATGTCATCAGAATGCACGCTGAGGATCGGGGAGCTATAAAAGCAAATGACATTTTAGATAGTTAAAATTAAATAGAAAGACTAGCTTTGCTGAAGCCAGCACTGTCTCCTTTGAGGGAGGATGCAGTTTGTTTAGTGAAATGTTCTTAACCAGACCTCCTCACTGACAAAGTGCCTTGACTATTCAACGGATGGGCTATAGGCCTTCGGCCATGTTTACCTGCTGTACACTGGCTGACATTGTATCAAGCTTGAGTCCAGCTATTCTTTGCCTGCTCTTCTTTCTAAGGATGCTGCCGAGTCTTTGGTACATATTGGCACCA
The DNA here is from genome assembly GCA_033318265.1 of Phyllotis vaccarum. Taxonomy (NCBI): domain Eukaryota; kingdom Metazoa; phylum Chordata; class Mammalia; order Rodentia; family Cricetidae; genus Phyllotis; species Phyllotis vaccarum. Next base: position 32,567,467 of record JARWLC010000014.1, read on the forward strand.
CAGCCAATTGGGTCCAGAGTCTGACACCGAGAGAGTAGAAACTTTAGGCATTAGGGATTTGCTTTCTTCCTGGGCTTGGTCAATATGGAATCAGGGCTAAGAGTTTTTTGCAAATACTATGAACTCTGGGCTCTTTATTAAGTGGGGTAAATATAAAAGACACCCATCTTTTGAAAGGGTCTAGGAAATGCAGGTTAAGGAGATGATGTATACAGAGGAATATTCAAGGCAAACTTTTCTTTTTTTTTTTCCTCCTTTGTTTATTTATTCATTTATATTTAGTTCGTAAATCTACTAGATTGTGAGGGGTGAGACTAGAGAGCCTGGAGAGAAGCCAGGCCAGACAGGCTAGACCTCACTTGGTATGCTGATGAGGTTAGTGTTTGTGTCTAAGGATGTGTGCAACCATATGGAGCTTTGGGCAAGAGAGTGTAGTAATCCTATTTTGTCTTTGAAAGTCACTGATGGAGAGTGGAGGGTGCACGTTGGGAGTAAAGGAAACAGCAGGTATGGGCAGCAGGAAGCAGTAAGGCCATCAACATAACAGCTGAGAGATGGTAGGGCCTCACCCTATGATAACAAATTACCTGATGAGCTTTGTTCAAGGATGGCGGAGAACATCTTTTCATGTACACGCTTCTGGCTTGGACTACTGGGCAGATGATGACACCTTCGTATCATGGAGGATTTACAAAATGAAATAATACAGGAGAAGAGCAATGAAAAGTAGAATTTTTTAAATTTTTTTTTATTAAGCTTCATGCAGTTTTAAACTGTAGTAAAAGGCATGAAAGGTTTTGGATCCCTTGGTTCTGAGCTGTATGCTAAATGCTATGCTTGGATTACCTCAGTCAATATCTGGAACAATGCAGCATGCTAATAATGACTGCTAGGATGATTTTTATGGAGGAGGGCAGTTTGGGCTTTAGAAAGGGCATATATCTAGTAAATTAGCTCAACAAACAGCAGAAGATGGAATTAGATGGATATAGGAGGACTGTCTAGATTTCCCAGCATGAAAAGACTTTTGCTACATAAGACTCAGCATGCTGATGGTGTAAGAGACTAGTATAGAGCATGACATGTAAGAAACAGTGGCTACTGACAGTCTCTGAAAATGCATCCTCCAGCCATGCTATTAACTTAGAAGCCAGGAGTAAAAAGTATCTCACTTCCCAGTCTTTAAAAATGGAGCCCAGGAAAGATAGTTAATTTATTTATTTGTGCTATGTCGGGAAGCAGAAAGACTTTTCTGATTTCCAAGCTCATTTTCTTTTTGCTTCACTAGGTGGCCTTTCATTTTCTTGGGAGTAGAATGATCAATAATTACCTTTCTGAAGTCCTGAGTCTCTAGTGAGGCTCATGAATATGTGGGTGCCCAGTGTAACTGTTACATGGGGTTCTTTTGGAAGTTAGATCTTCAGGGATGCAAGCTCTCCAGTCTGTTAGCCTTGCCAGCTGTCAGAGAGCAGCTCTCTGGGTGCTTTCACCTTCCCTCAGCCTTGGCATCTGCTGTCCTGAAGAAGCTCCAACACATGGGCCCAACAGATCACAACACATCCTTGTTTGTAATGACAGAACCGTGGGGGAGTGGGGAGGGAACCTCCAAAACCTTCACAGGAGGCAGGAGAGAAAAGTGTTCAGTGTATGCATCCCCATTGGAATTTCAGAACTTCAAAGAGAGAGACGGGTCCTTTTGCTCACTGTGTCCCGAGTTCCTGGAGCAATGGTTACAATCTATAACCCTCCCTGGGGACACTTGGCAGCCAAGTGCATAATGAATGGGTTCTAGCCGCTTGTGTGAACATCAGTGGACATCAGAAACATGAGTGGGCAGGTGAGGCAAAACAGGGGTCGTGTGATGACAGCTTTCAAAGTGGTACCAGTAACCCCCAAGCAACAAACGATCTAAGTGTATCTGTATAAGGTAAAATTACAAAAGAAACATAAAAATCCAAACTGTGTAGTTGTGGCAATGGAAAGGCAGGGCCTGAGGATGCCTTTGGAAGGAAGACCCTCATAGAAATTTCTCTTGAAAGTGTATTTCTTGAGTGTATGTGTGCATTCCTGTGTGTGTGTGTGTGCTGTAGTCTTTACAGAACAAATTTATCATGCTTTATGACCTACATTTATATCACACATATCATTGGTTACTACAGAGTTCATAACCTTAAAGCCTCAGGTGGGCTGGGGAACTGCAGCTTCTGCAGGGTCTTAGGATCCAGGAAGCTTCTGTTAAGACCAATGTACAAACATCCACTGGCATCTACCACTTTGAGACTGCAGGGGAATGGATCTGTAGGTGGAATCATCCCCAACATTCCCATTTTCTCTCTGCAAAACCCCATCCTCCACTGCAGCATGGTGCACCAATGTTCACTCCTCAGACTTCTGCCCTTTGCTGTTCTGATTAAGGGACAAACTGCTTCTCAGGGGTTATTTTATTTCCATGTCACCTCGATCAATCCTGATCAAACATCTGATGCCAAAACCTTGAAGGGGTGTTGAGTTCCCATACTCCAGCCCTCCTGTCTCAGGGACATTTCCTCTCAAAGTTGGATTTTTTCGGACTTGGTCTGCATAAATGGTGAAAGGCCCATTCTGTGTTTTATTAGTGTACCCCATAGACCTCATTTGGGTCCTTGAGGTTACAGTAAAAAAAAAAAAAGGCTGACATGACTGTTCCCAGCTAGGGTTAAGGATTTTATTGTAGGAGAGAGAGGGATGGAGGGAAAAAGGAGGGAAGGAAGGTACATTTCTCTCTCAGTGCAGAGAGAGAAAGAAGTAGATTGAAGATGGACAGCAGAGTGGACACGGCCAGGGCTGTGTACAAGAAAAGGGAAGAATTGCCAGGGATAGACGACAGGGAAGAGTGAGAAAAGTGGAGCTTATAAGGAGGGTGTGGAGGGGAAAGAAGGGCCAGGAGACCGGTGGGCCTGCTAGAAATCTATAACAAGTTCTTGTGATACCAAGGAAGTCTAGAGGCCAGCATCCCACCATAGGTGTATGTCAAGAGAAAGCCATATGTCTCTTTTGCAGGAGTAAAGGCAAATGGCTTCTTTTGTGAGGTGGGAACCAGTTTCAAAAGGTGCTGAGTAGTTCTGGCTTTCATATGACTACCAGAAACCCTCCGATAGTCCAGATTAAGCTCATTTCTGGATATTTGGACTTCCTCTTGGAGTTTGGGAACTGGAGTTTCCTTTGGACCTGACATTTCTCACCTACCTCTTCCTTGCCCTCTCTATCCACCTCCACTAACCGGCCTGTCTCCTTTTGTCTACAGATTGTACTCACCACAAACTCAGAGGGAGGGGAAGGCTAGGCCAAGTCTGGAGGAGCTTTCTCTGGAACTCTGGGAGCTGCCCTTGGCTCTTGCTGCCTGATCCCACAAGCCAGGGATTCCATCTTCTGTAAACCAAGCTCTTTCCTCTGGCCACTCCCACCCCAAGTGATGACTTGGGAATGACTGTAGCCTCCCTCTCCCTTCTGAGATGTGTTCCAAACTGTCCATGTCTAAGAACATCTCTTCTGGCGTTCCTAAAATACAACCTCAAAACTTTAGATCTCCCCAGCCTCAAGGCCTCTACTCTTATGTGGCTCTCCATTCAGATCTGGCTCCAATATCGAGACAATAGGTACTCCTGGCATGGATTTGGTACTTTAAATTTCCACATTCCCATGAACTTAATACGACTTCACAAGAAACAAAAGGCAAATGATCTGTCATTCCCACCCTCGAGTCTCATTGTCACCCCCTCCTGTCCTTCACATTATTCCTTACTTTCCTCTTACCAGGCTTCACTTGCTCCAACTTCTAAACCCGATTTCCCAAACTCTTTCTCAGATGCTTTCAGAGCAGATGCTGTGTGTTACGTGACATTAGCAAACTGTCCTGAGCTGTTTAAGGCCACGAAGGAGGTGATGAGACCTGGGAAGAGTAGAGGGAGGGGCATTCATAATCAGGAGATATTATGTGAGAAAAGAAGTGATTTCAATAACAAGAAAACGAAAGAAAGATAAGAAAGAAAAAGGCAAAAAGAAGTGAAGGAAGGAGAGAAAGAAGTCACTCTCCAAAACGCCTTCATCCCTTTCTCCTTCTACAACCTGAGAGAGACCCCATCCTGGGATTATGGCTGCCCCAACAGCTATGGACTCTGTCTCCTTGAGCTAAGGCCATGAAATTACTGACTCTGTTTCTATATTTTGCGATCTTGGCTCTACCTGACATACCATGTTCTATATCCACACTACCCTAACTGAGGTGTCTTTTTAAAGAAACATTTCATCTATGTGATGGTGGACACCCTAGGGACTTGTACTTGATAAGACACAGACTCACCTTGAACAGACAGCAATCATGAGATTTGCTGCTTTTTTGGCTGTTGGCCTCATTAAAATGGAAGCAAGTGGGTGACTTGGCCACCATCTTTGGTAACGATGTCATGAAACAAATGGCATGCCATCTTGTCTAATATCGTTATATGGCACAGATCAAACATGATGGCACCTATAATCCTTCATGATACCACTAAGTCCTCTGAGGGTCCACAGCATCCCACTCATATTAGACTTAGAGAACATAGATCTCCAAGGTGTTTATCTTGTAACTTTAATGCTTTGTTTTGCTTTAATTATGACAGTTTTTGTTCCATGATACAGTAACTGGCATCTAAGGAAGTCCTAAATACTTGCCCAGACATGTGCCCTCAGCACTAGCCTACTAACAAAAGGAGATAACACTTTGAGACTCACAGAGGTCTTGGCACTGCCATTCAACCAGAGCAGGTATTCGTAGGGATTTTCTATGTTATGTGTGTATCATTCCATTTCTGAGGAGGCTTCTGCTGCTGAAACAAAATCAGTGAGAACCCAGTAGGCTGAATATTTAGAAACCACTTATCCAGATGAGTGTTCCTTCCACAAACTCTCCATCTAAATAACTTAAAACTTAAAACAAAATTCCTGAATCCAGAATTTCTAGACGCTAGCCTGGACCTTGTCCTTGACATGCTGAACTCATATTTTCAAGCATCAGGCCCTGTGTGGACTCCACTTCAAGTGCCAGTTCCAATCCTTAGTTGGCTGTTTGGAAACCCCACTGGGGAGGAACTTTGGCATTCCACTCCATGCTAACACACCACAAGTCTGTGTTTACATGCTTCCTGTGTACAACACCTTCTGTTCTGCTTGTTTATTTTCCCCCATTTCCATAAAACAACAGCTTCTAAGAACTAAAATACCGAAATGAAACTGCTGTCTCTGCCATCTATTTTAACCCCCCCACAGTACAAAAATTAGATTTTTTTTCTTTTTAACTTGGTTTGTGCTTGTTTTTTCCTCCTATGGGAATGTTTCTGTAAGAATGGGCTCTCTGTCTTTCTGTAGCTCCCACATGCTTTGGAAATTACTCATTCAAGTCTGAAGAGACACTCAGGAGCCCGGGGAGCATCATTTGGGCAGCAAAATAATTCCAAGTCGCACTCTAAAGCTGATTTTGAAGTATTTTTTTTTCCTTCCTGTCTGTCCTCACCCCCTCCCCCAAACCATATAAGCATGCTTGATTGCCCAGGTCCCAAGGAGAGTGAAGGATGAGGCTGGAACACCTGCTCTTGAAATACTGTGTAAGGTTAGTGCTTCTTAACAAAGAAACAGGATTTCGAGAAAGGCCAGGGAAGGATGGATAAAAGAACTGAGGAGATATGCAGGCTAAAACATGAGGTCAAACTAAGAAGATTAAGACTTTCAGCCCACAGAGAGGAAGGCTGCATGGGGAGATGATCAAAGGCAGCAAGCCACAAAGGGCATCAATACGATCCTGTTCACCAAATTCCAACCCGCAAGACCAAGCAGAGAGACAAAAATTAAGAAACACAGAAAAAAAAAATTGGCTTATGTGGTGTATCATAAACTTTTGGCACAAGCCACTTTCAAGATATGGGTTTCAGTGAAAGTAATAAAACTTCAAAGAAATCACAATGTATTTATGAATGGCAGGGGCACAGTGGTTGTTAAGAGGTGAACTGGACTGTCCTGGCTATCTTGCCAGCGTGTTGTGTTTGGGTAGGTGCCAAGTCAGAGGTAACTTTTAAGCCATGTTTACTGTGCTGGTGATTAAATACAACAAAATTTAAGTCCCGGTGTGTATGTGTGGGTGCCTTTTTCAGCCAAGTGCCCTAAAAATTGTAAATGATAGGCATAATTCCTTACTCTATGGGAGTTAGCTTTCTTTAAAGAAGTAGTTCTCAACCTATGGGTTGCGACCCCTATGGGATCAATCAATTGTTTTGCAGGGGTCACCTAAGCTCCATATAGTGAGAAAACATCCTGTAAACACCCCTTCCTGCTAGATGTAGGAATTCCTGGGCAGACACTTCTGGTCTCCTCAGGACAAAGGGCTGACAGTGGAACCCTTTCTCTGGGTCACAAAGTCTATAAAATCAGCAGCTGGAGTCTGAAGAGATGACTTAGCACTTAGGAGCAGAGAATTGTTCCCAGCACCCAGGTTCAAGCAAACATCTGTACTCCAGGCTCCAGAGAATCCAATACTCTCTTAGGACTTCCACTCATAAAATAAAAGGTTAACATCAGGGGATGTTAGTATTCCTTGAATTCTTTCTTAAGTAAGATATACAAGGAACAATGTTGTTAGTTTTTTGTTTGTTTGTTTGTTTTAACTTTATAGTACTCCAACCAGAAAGATTAAGAATTGATTCCTGTCTGGCAAAGAGCTGAGTCATACAAATAACTCAGTTCTTATTCTTGTTTGTTGCTGTGTCAAAACTTAGTGACTAAAAGCAATAGTGAGTGAATTGTGCTAATAAGTCAATAACTTGGACCATCAGTTGCTCTGGGACAAGGAGCACAGCCCCCAAATGACTGGAATCTATGTGTGGTTCTAGACTTGACCCTTGGCCTTGGATGGCTTTGAGGCTGGGCTGCCCTGGTCATGCTAGCCAGAAAAACTACACTTGGCCTTTCCACTTACCAACCCATTATCAAGGGAGAAGTGTAGGATTCCATCTTTTGATGGGGGGTAGTTAGGGCACAATTCAGACAAACTGTGAGAGGGAGATATTGTCATGCTCATCTTGGAATAGTCACCATGAAGATACAGATGTATGTGTGTGTGTGTGTGTGTGTGTGTGTGTGTGTGTGTGTGTGTGTGTGTGTGTGTATAGTTAACCCTGTCACCCCCATGTTTATTAGAGATTTGTTTGTTTGGTGTTCAGATGCTATGGAATGTAAGGGTATGTTTGAAGGGTGGAGGAAGTAAAAGGAAGCAGAGCAATGTTGGTAAAATAACCTGAATACAGTACCCTTTTGCTAAAAGTGTTCAAATAAACAAGTCAGTCTGGCATGGGACTCTGGTACACTCTTCTGTGCCTTGAGAGAAAGGAGCCACTGCTTGCAAGATATCCATAGTCTATGTTTTCAAAATGACTTACCAGAGGAAACAGAAATGCTCTCAACACTCTTTTTTGAAAGGAGGTACTCACATAATAGGAACTGGGGAGATCTCATCAATCATCTCTAAGGAAGTGTTCAAGACTCCCTGAAGTGCAGCAGTAGTGAAAGAGAAGGGAACAGGAGCTATAAAGGAATCAGCTACAATCTTGAGTAGCCAGTGATGGAGAAGAGAGGGGTTCTGGTACAAATGGTACCAAGTGATAACACAGGACACAAAGCCCAAAGTCTCCAAAGTAAAGGAAACCTGAGTTAGCAGCATCTAACAGCACTTAGTTCCCTGGGGAAAATAAACAGAGCTAAGTGATTCCAGACACATCCTGACCAAAGCAGAAGATAGCTTCTGTATCTTTAGGGATAAATAAAGGCATCAGTGCAAACCCCAAATCTTTCAAAGTCTGTGTACAAAATTATGATTTTAGATTGCATCTGCATGTTATCAAACTCCACACACAATGATGGAGGAATCTCGTTTTTTCTTTGTTTGCTTTTTTCCAGTCAGAGTTTCTCTGTGTAGCCTTGACAGTCCTGGGATTCTCTCTGTAGACCAGGCTGTCCTTGAACTCACCGAGATTTATCTGCCTCTGCCACTGCAGGGCTGAGATTAAAGGTGTGCACCACTTCACTTAACTAAGGAATCTCTTCATACGAGCCTTAAATGATAATAGAGTTTTGAGGGGAAAATGTTTTGAATAGAATATTCATTCAAGTTTTTTTTTTTAAATCAATGTATGGATATAATAGAAAAAAAAAACATTTTCACATATGCCAGGAGAGATTATCACCCATGTAAGATTTCTGGGAAAGTATTAAATATATGTATGCTGATGACTTCCTTATTGTATTCAGAGCATGGCTATTACAGAAAGGCAGTATAGATGACCTCAGCTTATATGAGGAGAAATGATAGATGTCTGAAGATTAGTGAGCAGATTGGAGGAAAGATACCATAACCTCTGCCGAATTCACAGATGACAAAGTAATGGACCACTTTAGAATAGTCAGAAAAGCCTCCTGACTCCCTTCAGAGGTAGCAGATAACCGAGAAAGTACAGAAGTACAAAATGCAGAATATCAGTGTGTGCATGTATGTGTGTGTCTTTCTGTCTGTGTGTGAGTGTGTTTGTGTATGAGTGTGTGTATGTGTGCCTGTGAGGTGAGTGTGTGTGTGAGTGTGTGTATGTGTGAGTATGTGTGTTGTATGAGTGTGTGTATGTGTTCCTGTGAGGTGAGTGTGTGTGTGTGTGTGTGTGTGTGTGAGTGTGTGTATGTGTGAGTATGTGTGTTTGTACTTATTTTATTTTTAAAAATTTTTTAACTGGTACAGGAAAACACAATAATTGTGAACATTAATGAGACACCAGTTAATGTTCAACACATTACATAATGTTTAAACCAGGATAAGTATATTTATCCCATCAACTATTTTGTGTGTGTGTGTAAGGAGAACTTTGAAAGCTCTCCTAGCCTATTTGAGATGTACTGCCTCGTTCTTACCTCTAGTCAGCGTACGGTATGAGAGCAGTCCAGAGCTGAAGGCTATAACTAAAGTCCTGTTTACATAAGGATACATAATTCACTTTTTCTTTTAGAAAAATCCAGGCATTATGGAGCTTGCTCCAGGCAAGAACAGCAACAGGAAAATAAAACTCTATTGGTATGGCCATTATTTCCTGGGAGTGTAGCCTTTTGCATTCTGACACGTAGGCGCTCCACAATTCAGTGGCAGTTGACTCCCCACCCTGACACCCCAAAGAGAAGGCTGTCTGTCAACTGAGGGATTCTTATTCTGCTCAACCTTATATGTAAGGAAGTTTACAGTGTAGTTGTGTAAAAGATACTCACACACACACAAGAACCAAACTAAGAACAGCAACCACTCCCCCAAAACCTAAACCCAAAGCCTCAAAAGACAAAAAGTAAAATAAAATAAAACAAAACAAGAAAACTGATCCCCGAAGAAACAGAATTTAGGAGACTGAAGATAATTTAGAAACAACTGTAAGGTTATCAATCCTGAAAAGGTTGAGAAAATATTGGAAACTATGGCACCATAACAGGAGAACAAGATGGTATGAAAAGTCCCAATAATCCAAGAAGGAGACTTAGAAATTAAATGGCTAATGGCTGAAAGAAAACATTCATCTGAGTAATTGTAAGAAAGAATTGAGAAAATCCCCTAAAACAGATGATAAAAATCAGAAAAAAAGAGGAAAGATCAACTAAGGTAAAGGTAACACCCAGCAGATAGCAGAAGTGGTCATTGGAAGTCTTTCTAGAAACAGTTTCATGGCTCCATAGAGTAGGTGTAGCAGGAGTAGCCAAATGGTGTGTTCTTTCATACCTGACCTAAATTATTAGCTCAGGGGTTATAAGTGTGCCCCAAAGAAATCCTGGGACGCAAGGAGGTATGATCCCAACTCAATAATTCAGTGCAGAGGGCAAAGACTTCATTGCCCTGACATATTGTTGAAAAGCTACCTAATACACACCCATTACCATTTATGGCTCCAAGGGCAAGGCAGAGTCACAGATTAGATCCTAAAGAGGCCAAGGAAATGGAGATAATTATTTTTCATGAATCTTGGGAAGTCACCCTGACTGTGCATTTTACTGTATGTAGTTGTAAGCTGGATCTCTCATAGGGAAGGGTGTCTGGACTGTGTGATTCGCTTAGCCATTCCCACACTATAGAGTGATCTGGCCTTTCTTATGTGAGCTTTTAGAAAGTTTGTGAGAAGGGGATATAAGTTTCTGCACATAAATAAACATAGATACACACTGGAAGAAACAAATGGAGACCAGATAGCAAGAAACTGATTTTCCATCCATGTTTTCAAACAGCTGTAAAGTACACATTGACTCCAAACAGCACATCAGAACAGTATGACAGGTTCTAGCTGCACTGATATAATTATTAGATTTTGACTGGGGTCAAGAGAAGAATGCCTTCCAGGTAGGAGCTATATTTAGAAGCATTGCTTTACTACAAGCAAAGGGTTTCTTGCTCTGCAACAATCTTGCTTTCTACCATTGATAGGGGGAAATATGATAATGGAGAATAGCTGAAAAAAATCACTTTTCATATAGTAAGCGAGCTTGAGACTTTCAGTCCTGCAAATTAAGTTAAGAATGGCTTCTGAACAGCACACTGGGTGTCAGGAAGTTTATAAATGCTGTGTCTCCTGAGGTGTTCCGGTAATAGTACATTGGGGCAGAATAAGCATTTTCTGTGACAGTCCCCTTGGAAAGACCAGCAGTCTCCAGGAAGACTCGTTAATAAATCAGTTACTTCCGTGTTGAAAATGAAATAGAAAAGGTTAGAGAATTTAAAAAAAAAAAAAACTTTGAAGGAGAAAATGTTAATTTAGCCAGTTCAGTGCTTCTCCTAACAGATGATATTCAACCCTGCTACCCCCACTGTTTGTGGATTTCTTCTGATTTCAATTTGCACATCACTCTCTGTGAGGACAGGGTTTTGTAATTCTGCTCATGCAGAGTGGAGTGACAGAAGAAGGTGAGCTTGAAAATTAGACATTGTGCAGGGAAAGTTCTGGAAACGGTATCAGGATTACAATGTTTGATTGAATAGCCAGTGTGGGGAAGATGGGGCTGGTGCTGGAAACTGAGCTTCCTCTGTTCTCACACACCTCAGTGGGGATGGAGGTAACACATAGTGATATACTTGTGTGTCACAATCACGGCATGGAGGGTAACATAGTAACAAACCTGTGTGTCACAATCACAGGATGGAGATAACATAGTAAGATAACTGTGTGTCACAATCACAGCATGGAGGGTAACATAGTAACATACCTATGTGTCACCATCAGGGGATAGGGGCTAACAGTGACATACATGTGTGTCACAATCTGACAGCCTACTCAATAAAATCATTTCAATTTTTTTTTCTTAAACGCATTGTCAGTGGAGACAGGATTAATTGGCTTTTGAAAAGCGTTGACACTGAGATCATTAGGCAAAGGTGCTATCACTGTTCAAGAAGAGCTTACGTTTGGATGTATGCAAGAAGGAATATAACTTCCAAGAGGATGGCATGGCTTCCGTATCTTTTTATTTATTTCTTATTCTTGGTATGGGTAAGGTTCTGAACTAGCAGAGATAGATACACACACACACACACACACACACACACACGGATGGATGGATGGATGGATGGATGGATGGATGGATGGATGGATGGATGGAGAGCTTTCAATTTCAAAGGCCACTAACCCAGTAAGTTTCATGATTTCTTTTTGTGCATGTAATTCTACATACGTTTACACACAGTTTCTCCCTATTTTGTTAGCATCTCTGGAAGTTAATAGTGTTGTTAAATGGACATATTAATTTTAATGTAAAATGATTTTTGAAAAAGCAGTACTGTTTCCTTGGGAAAGCTTCATGAAATATTTACTTTCCTATCACCACACTGTAAATCTGCTCGACAGTTATAATCATTTTGGTCTTGAGTTTGTTTGCTCTCTGGGTGTTATTCTGATGAGAAGGGCAGAAAAGAGCACATGGCATCACTTTGCCACCTCTTCTCTCCATGCCTTCTCTCATCCCAATTTTATCTTAGCTCAGGCTCACACCACTTCCTTGCTCAGACTCTTGCTGGACCCTCTTTCTAACTGAAAATCATCACCCCGATTTTGTCCACTTGCAAATCCTCTGTTAAAAACAAAATGATAGTTCTAGAAGACAACTCCTTTTTTTTTTTTCTCTTCCATAATTTACTTTCTTTGGTTGGTGATATCTAAGCCTCAGTTCAGAGTATACGTACTGATTCACTTCCACCTCACCCTGGTGAGTTTTACCTCCTAGGGAGCATCTGAAAATGTCTGCTTGTTTTATTATTGCTGTGGTATGTGTATGAATTGTAGAGGTGAGTGATATTACTTATACTTAGTGGATAAAGGACAAGAAGGCTTCTAGCCCCTCTGTAATGCTCAGGACAGCTCCATAACAAGAACTGTGCAGTCTGAAATGTCAGTGGAGCTGAGGGTTGAAAACTTTGGTTGTAGACAGAAGTTTTCCTGTGTCCCACAGCTGATTGATCCTAAATAAACATACTGAGGCTTATATTAATTACAGACTATTTGGTCTATGGCTCAAGCTTATTGATAACTAGCTCTCTTACCTTAAATTAATCCACTTCTATTAATCTATGTTTTGCCACGTGTATTGTGGCTTTACTTGTGTTTTATTACATCTTGTTCCCCCAGTGGCCCACAGCATCTGTCCCAAATCCACCTTTCTGTTCCCCATATCTCTCTTGGATTTCTTATCTGGCTTATATCTGTCTTGTCATAGGTCATAACACCTTCTTTAATAACTAATTGTAGCAACACATATTCACAGCATACAGAAAGACCATCCCACAGCACTTTGTAGATGTTGCTCTTTTTAGTCTGTCTAATTGACAACTGGCATCACCCAGCAGAAAGAGTCTCAATGAGTGGTCTACCTACATTGGATTGGCTGGCTCGTATGTCTGTCTTAAATTAGTTAGTGCAGCATAACCCAACCAACTGTGGGTAGTACCATGAATAAAAGGTGTCCTGAACTGTGTGGGTGGAGATAATGAACTAAGTATGAATAGGTAAGTGAGTAAGCATACATGCATTTATTTCTCTGTGTTCTTGACCATGGATGTGATGTCAAGAGTCATCTTAAGCTTCTGCTGCCTCAACTTCCCAGCTATAGACTGTAACCTCAAATTCTGTACTAAAAAAATTACTGTGTCCTCTAAGCTTCTTTTTGTCAGACCATTTTTTTTGTCACAGTAATAAAAATGAAATTAGAATACTCCCATTGTCACCTAGATTCCAGTCACAGGAAGCCTTTGCACATACTCACCCTTTTCTCTCTATGTGCCATCCCCCATGTCTAGAATGCCTTTCTCTGTGCTTACCAGTTAAATGAAAGGGCTCTCATAGTATCTGGGGATATATAAACATTGTGCTTATATTGTTCTATAATGATTTTGTTTTTAGTTTGTTTCTCTTCATTTTTTCTACTGAGGTAGACTTACACATGGTCGGACATCATGCTTGGAAGCTTCAGTTCCTGCCACCTGAAAAACATTTTGCCTGGAGTAAACATTGGGCACCCTTGTTCACTGGATACTTGGACAGGTACCCTGGTGGGCAGACTGAGTGTTCAGATCAGTTGATAGTCAGTCATCCAATACTGATTATGGGCCATGGCGCTTGCAGTCAAAGTTTAAAATGAACTGTTTGGGTCCCCTTCTTTCCATACTCTCCTGTTAATTATCATCTTTTGACTCCTGTTCTGTTTGTTGCTGAGCTGAAGTGTAGATGACCATGACTGCATTTAAAGTAACAACAGTGATTCCTTTGACTAGATCTAAACCGATCACACTATTGCATAACTTTGAGTTCTTCCTTTTAAGGAGGCAGGAAAGCACCTTTTCCTAACCCTGTATGCTCTAATCCATGGTGCCTCTGTACCTATCACCTCTTCCTCAATACTCCTGCAAACTCCCATAGCTTAGGTGCAGAGTGGGGAAGCTCCAGATATCTTAACTCAACCCACTCCACTGAGGTTTTAAACATAAATTCTGTCTATGCTGTGCCTCTCTTTTGTGGGACAGCCTCCTCTCTGTGCCCTTGGGTTACAATCCGGGGTACTCTCTCTTGTTGTCTACCCTCTAATCCCAAATTGCACAGTTTTCCAGCTTTAAGCTCTCTTTTCATCATCCAGAAGGAAATGGTGCATCCAATTTTCTATATCCGACACCATGCACCACTGGGGGAAGTGAGCTTCTCTGGATGCATGGGTCTGGGCTAGGACTATTTGCACAACTGACCGGACTTTCACTTGGCCATCTGTAGCCTCCAGTTTTGAAAGGGTTCAATCATTTCCTGGCTCCTTGATTTCCTTCTGGGTTTTGACTTCCTTATTTTAACAATATTTTTTTCTTCCTATCAAGTCTTGCTTCCTCTCATTTCTCTATACTCCCTTTAATTTTTTTTTTGTCTCTGAGTTTACCATAAGGACTCTCTTTCATTTCCTTTCTTGGAAGGACTTGGAATCTAGCTCAAGGCCTCATGTACCTCAGACAAGTATTCTACCTCTCAGTGGCATCTCTAGCCCAGGCCATGCTCTTCTCAGGTAGAGACATTTCTTCAGCCCTGTGCCTGGGGACTTTGACCTCTTGAAGTTCTGTAATAGCAGGTGTTCAGTGATCCTCGTCAGCTAGGATTCTATGTGCATAGTTGGTTAGATAGGAGAGAAAGAGAATGGTTAATAGAGAAAGAGATAAAGTATTTCATTGATTCTTATCAAAAATGGTTCAGCATACCAATGACAGTGATTCTTTTCTTGGAAACTCTGGTCTGAGTTTTGAAGAATTTCCTTATTTTCTTAGAGCCCCCACTGATCTCCTTTGATCTACAACCAAAGCTTGAATAATTTCACAGAGCATTTATAAGAGAAAACCAACCTCAGGAAGATTGATATGGGTTCTATTTGGCATTGGACATGGCATAGGGAAGGAGTTTGTGGTTTTCAGGTCCAATGATATTGGATTAGATTAGCATAGGAGGTCAGTTTTCATCAAGAGACTTCAATTGGACAAGAAACATTGAAATATTGTCTTCTTTTTGTAATAGGCAGACAGGAAATAAAGAATTGGTCACCAAGAGCTCAGAAAAGTATAGGTCCCATGTCATAAAATGTCACAAACAGAGAGACAGTTTACAGGTGTGTAGGTGGACAACACATTCCAGAGGATGTTGGAAGGAAGCAAAGAATTTCCAGCAGTAAGATTGATGCTGGGAGGGGGTTGATTCACTTAGTAAAGTGCTTACTCTGTAAACATGAGGACCTGAATTTGGATCTCCAGCATCCATGTGAGACGGTGAGTGCAGTGATGTTCGACTGTAATCGCCGGTGCTGAGGATGATCCAACTTGGCTATCAGAATTGGCTGGCCACATATCTACCTAAATCTCCGTGTTCACAGAGAGACATTTTCAAAGGGAAGAGTAGAGAGGAATCAAAGAAAAAAAGACAAAGAAAGCAAAGGAAAAAAACACATATAATACTAACTTCTTGCCTCTGTGTGCACACACATGTACACACACGAAGACACGCACATATATTCATCACACACCCTAGAACTGAGGCTGATGAGAATGTTGGAAGTTAGCTCTGAAAGGCACTGATGGGACAGGCAGTCATTCCACTGAAGACCGCAAAGAAAGGATCCACCCAGCTACCTGTTTATTCCCTACTAATTACCACACAAGAAAAAACAAACTTTTTTTTTTCTGGAAGCCTCTCTTCCAGAAGTGGAAGAAAAGCCAATGAACGCCTCATAGAGGAGTCTGTGCACCCTCTGCCATACGTTCTTTAGTTGGAAAGGTCAGCCTCCTCAATCCAAACCCAATTAGGCAGGAGATCTCAGCAGTCCCACTTCTGATCCTGCTCATGTGATTTTTGAATATTTTGTAAAATGTTGTCAGAAAATGATCAAATGCCTACAAAACAGATGGTGGCGAAACATAGCACATGAAAGATCCTGGAAACCATTTGTGATCAATGAGAACATTTTCTGGGCCAAAGTGTAGAGACGGTTCAATCTCTTCTACATGGTTTAGATCAGTAACTATGGAAATTTCTGTTTGAAGTTTATTATAATAAGCCAGAAATGATGACCTCAGCCATCAAAGACAGACAGCTATGATCCAGATGATGATTGCACTCTGGCTGTTAATAGGAATAACAATGAATGGATCTTTGAAAGATTTCTAATGAGGGTAGAAATATAGGGTTCAAGAACATTCTGAATACCTGTTTTTTTTTTTTGAAAAATATTTTAATGAAAAATTTCCAATGCATATACAAAAGCAGTCAGCCTCACCCTTCATTTCAGAGCTTGATATTCCATTGCTGATGGCCCTTTACGGCCATTAGAGGTCACCTCCTGGTTCTGGCTATCCTTCTCTAATTATTGGGTGAGAATTTTTCCAGAAACGAAGTGTTTCTCTTGACAAATGCTTGATTACACAACAATAGGAAAAATATCACCACAGTTAAAAAAGGGTGGGACAGATACCTGCTTCATCTTCTTATACATTATTCTGAAGGACTTTGAGGCTGGGAAAAGGCCCAGTTGGTAAGGTTCTTGCCACACAGGCATAAGGAGCTCAGTTTGAGTCCTAGAGTCAACCCTGAAAAAACAATATGTGTGATAGTGGATGATTGTAACCCCAGAGTTTAGCAGGTGCAGAAGGCTAGATCCTTGGACTCACTGTCACCAGCCTAGCCTAACAGGTGAGGTGCAAGTTACTGAGAGGCTCTGCCATAAAGAAGACGGTGCCTAAGAAACAGCACTTAAGGTCATTCTCTCTTCTTTTGGGCTCTGTACATGGGCATAAACAAGTATCCTGCACACACATACACACACACACACACACACACACACACACACACACTTACACACACTTACTCACACACACTTACATACTCTCTCTCACACACACTCACACACTTACACACACACTCACACACACTTACACACACTTACTCACACACACGTACACACACTCTCTCTCACACACACACACCACACACACACACACACACACACACACACACACACACACACACACACACACACACATTCCATCTTATGATGGAATCCTAGCAACTCAGTTTGTGGTAACCTAACAAATGTGATGCAATGACTCTGTTTTTTTGTTCTTTTGTTCTGAAATTATATTTTCTTTCTCTCTCATGTGTGTCCTGTCATCAAAAAAAAAAAAAAACAAAAAAAAACTAGCAAAAAAATCCTCAAGTAAAAATGACAATAGAAGCACTGGATTGAGGGAAGAATTATGGCTTTCATGTTCATTTTTCAAATATTTTATGATTTGTGTTTAATACGAGAACCTCCCAGACCTGACATTGCAAGGGTAGCTTGAAAGATAAATTCTGGATGTTGAGAGGTGATGTACAGCCTCTTCTTACCTGACAACAGGCCTCAAGCAAGGCTGCGCTCATCTTGTGATATATAGGTAGGGTGTGGCTGTGGCAGCAGCGTATGTCTGCACTGGCCCTCATGAATCCTGGCAAGGGCAATTGTGGTGTTCACAGCATGCTGTATCAGATATCTTAAGAAGTAGCAATATCATGAATCTCTAATAGACTAAATCCAAAGAATCATTGTAAAAAGGCTAGTATTTTATTCTGGAGGTAGGGAGATGTGGAGAAAATGGGATAGTTTAAAATAGAAAACAATTGCAATAATGTGTTTTCTATTCTTCCTCCAACCATTGGATCTACTGTGAATTTCATAACCACAGAAGAGAAAAAGTCCAAAGCTTGGAATGGAGTGCAAAGGGGGTTGCTTAGATAAAATACTCGGTGAAATTCAATTCTTAGAAGTAGTTTGGAAAAAAACCCCAAAAACTCCGGAGGAAAGAAGGAGAAGCAACAATACCAAAATATTTTATAAAAGTCAAGTTACCGAACTTGACTTTTTGACAATTAACTTTTTAGCAAAGTATATCACAAGTATTTCATGCTACATTTCTCCTAAAAAATGTCATTCATGTCAAACTCACATAGGCCTAAATGAATGGCCCTTCTATTACACCCAGAAAGTCTACTTGGATGGCTCAGGGATGGACAGGATGCTATTTGCTGTGTGGGTTTTTTCTTCTTTTTTTAACTTCAGGAAATCCCAAGAAGACTTGATAAACAGCCACAGCACTTCCTGTATATCATAAGGATGGATATCTGTATAAAGCCTGCTGTTCCCTATACTGATGATTTCTATTGACTCTCTCACACACACAGGTGAGTTTCAATAAACACAGATGTCTGTAGGGGCTGAAAGCTCTCCCTCTGTTGGTGTGTCTTACAGGGCATGTTAGTTATACAAAGTTATTGCCTAGAAACATCAATGCTGGAGGAGGTGGGGCAGACTTAACCAGACAACTTAAATACTAACTAAAGCTTTCTTTACCTTGCTCAGATATTCAGAGGAGAGGTCAATGTAAAACTCCTGTTTTTGGTGACATGGTTGAAGAACTGGACTAAATAAGAAGCTGAAGGGATTTCTTTGTTGTAAATTACTGCACAGAGCAGATCATGCAAAGCTGATGCTCTGTACTCAGAATCTGTGCCTGGAATTTCCCTACACTTTGCTTATACAAACTGCTAAGAGTCTTTAGAGACACACTCTGCATTCCTTGTTAGTCTACTTTCTGTAGAGGCTGTCAGTCTTGCACGACTAGGAAGATGGCCGCCTGGTCACATTGATGTGAAGCTGAACAGTTTTCAGGAGGAGATGTTACTATCTCACAAGACTGCAGTCCTGCACAGTTGAGCACACAGCATTCTTGGTTTACTGGTTCCGTTGCCTCTCCTAAGCCTCTTGGTAATTCTGTGAGTCCTTGGACACTGATGATTTTTATAGTACATGCCCACAACCCTGCTTCAGATGATTGGTCCAGGGACGACTATCCGGTAATACCTGAGGGAACCATACTACAACTCTGCCATTACCCTGTCCTGAAATGCCTCGAATATTCTCCCTCCCAAATCTGCAATTTCCCTCCTCCCTCAAAGCTCTGAAGTGAGTAAGGCTCGTAAAGTCTGCAACCAATACTCCCAAGTAATAAGATCCCAAACTATGGTTAGAAAAATCGGGAATATAAATCATTGTTTCAACAAAGCAACAAATTTAAGGCTCCAAGTCTGTCCTTAAAATGTTACTGTTTTTACTTATTTTAGCCCTCACGTGCCCCACAATGCTTTTTATTATTGTTTTGGGTCTCTCTTTTTTCTAGGAAAATCATATTCCATCATCCCACACTACCACAACTAATTCGTGTTGTATTATGTCATAATATTTTTTTTACCTATTATATAATGGAAAAGCAGGGTCGAACCTTTATTCATTTTAATGGTCATTGTAGTGTCCTGCTTTGTAAATCAATGATGCTATTCATTAAGTAGAGGAATGCATGTATTGTTTTCTTGGCTGTTTGTTATTAATGGAGCATTGTGGAGGTTAGGGTTGTTATACATCTCAGGAAAGCTATTTCTAATAGTTTTATTACTTAGAGGTGTGCACATATACATGTGGATGGTATTTGTCACATGGAAGAAAAACTGTTTGAAATATGGATTAACAGATATGTTTTGTGGTGGATGCTTTCAGTCCTAATACTTGTAAATCTGAGACAGGAGGACCACAATTTTAGACTACTCTGGGTTGTGTATCAAAACCCCATCTCAAAAACCCCGAGGGAAAAAAAAAGAAGACAAAGATAAGAAATAAATTTGTAAGATTTGTTAGTTAGCTTGATTTAACCATTCCCGAACATATATGTATTTTAAAACATCAAGTCGCATACCATAAATAGATATAATGTGTACTTGCCAATTGTGAAATGAGCAAAAAGTTACAAACTATAAATGGGAAGAAGGCAGAAGGATGTGATTGACTTATAGAGAAGCAGCTTTTGCTCCAGAGGTTTGTCCTCTGAGAAGACCAACCTCCACTGATGTCAGATGAGTGAGGGCAAGAAGTAGAATAGTCCTTTCCATGGAGCAGGCTCCAGAGTATACTGATCCTCCTAAAGGGATGCACTAGGATTCCATGTACGGTGTCCTCATCTGTCCCAGCACCAAGCCTCTCCAGAACCTGTGCACTGTGAGCCTTGGAAAGAAAGCTCTTTACACATATTTGACTTCAGGGGAGCCTCTCTGAGTTGGTGACAATACAGACAAAGACGCTGGTAAGGAGCTGAGTGTCTGGGAGCTGAAGTTCATGGCCCTCTTTCCCCCTAACTTTCTCCTCCATGCATCTTACAATCAAGGCAAGGATAATGAGAAGGAGATCAGGAAGAAACCTAGACTTACCTGTATTAGTCAGCATTTCTGTGCCATGAGGACAGCACAAGCATAGTTGGAATCATGTTGACAAAGAGGAGGTAGCAGTGGTGCCTAACAGATTAATAATACATTAAATACATCACAGTATATAGTATAGCATTGACTATTATAGCATAGAGGGATTCAGCATTCCAATAAGTAACATAGAAATTGTTTGCATATATTTTGAGGTGTATCAGCATTCTGGTGACATCCCTACAACCATCTGCTTAATCATCTCTAATTATCTAACATCCCTTTTCAAGTTTTCACTGCCATTAAGACTCTATGTCAAAAAAAAAAAATTCACCACAATCAAGTAGGTTTCATTCCAGAGATGCAGGGATGGTTCAACAAACACATGGTCATCTCATTAGATGCTGAAAAAGCCTTTGACAAAATCCAACACTCCTTCATGATAAAAATCTTGGAGAGATCAGGAATACAGGAAAAATACCTAACTATAATAAATGTGATATAAAGCAAGCTAACAGCCAACATCAAACTTAATGGAGAAACACTCAAAGCAATCCCACTAAAAATCAGGAACAAGACAAGGCTGTCCTCTCTCTCCTTATCTGTTCAATTTAGTTCTCAAAGTTTTAGCTAGCAATTAGAGAACAAAAGAAGATTGAGGGGATACAAATTGGAAAGGAAAAAAATCAAACTATCTCTATTTGCAGATGATATAATCGTATACATAAGTGACCCCCAAAATTCTATCAGGGAACTCCTACAGCTGATAAACACCTTCAACAAGGTAGCAGGGCACAAGATTAATTTAAAAAAATCAATAGCCCTCCTATACGCTAAGGATAAAAGGGCTGAGAGAGAAATAGGAGAAATATCACCCTTTTTGATAGCTGCAAATAGCATTAAATATCTTGGTGTAACTCTAACCAAAGAAGTAACAGGCCTATTTGACAAAAACTTTAAGTCATTGAAGAAAGAAATTAAAGAGGATATCAGAAAATGGAAAGATCTCCCATGCTCCTGGATAGGTAGGATCAACATAGTAAAAATGGCAATTTTACCAAAAGCAATCTACAGATTCAATGCAATCCCCATAAAAATCCCTACATAATTTTTTCCAGACATTGAAAGAACCATACTCAACTTAATATGTAATAGCAGGAAACTCAGGATTGCCAAAACAATTCTGCTCAATAGAAGAACTTCAGGAGAATCCCTATCACCGACTTCAAGCTATACTATAGAGCCACAGTAATAAAAACAGCCTGGTATTGGCATAAAAACAGACTTGTGGATAAATGGAATCAAATTAAAGACCCCAGTATTAACCACACACCTATGAACACCTGATTTTTGACAAAAAGGCCAAAAATATTCAATGGAAAAAAGTATCTTCAACAAATGGTGTTGGCATAACTGGATGGTAGTATTCAGGAGAATGCAAATAGATCCAAACCAATCACCCTACACAAAACTCAAATCCAAGTGGATCAATGACCTCAACATAAACCCAGATACACAGAACTTGATAGAAAAGAAAGTGGAAAATACCCTCCAATGCTTTAGCATAAGTGACCACTTCTAAAATATAACACCAGGAGCACAGACACTAAGAACAACAATCAATAAGTGGGACCTCCTGAAACTGTGAAGCTTCTGTAAGGCACAGGACACAGTTAATAAGACAAAATGACAGTCTACAGAATGGAAAAATATCTTTATCAACCCTACATCGGACAGAGGACTGATGTCTAAAATATATAGAGAACTCAAAAATCTAAATAAGCCAATTAAAAATGGGGTTCAGAGCTAAAAAGGAAATTCTCAACAGAAGAATTAGAAATGGCTGAAAGACACTTAGAAAATTGCTCAACATCTTTAGCCATCATAGGAATCAAATCAAAACAACTTTGAGATACCATCTTACACCAGAATGGCTAAGTTCAAAATACAGATGATAGCCTATGCTGGAGAGGATGTGGAGCAAGGGGAACACTCCTCCATTGTTGGTGGAAGTGTAAACTTGTACAGCCACTCTGGAATGCAGTATGGCAGTTCCTCAGAAAACTGGGACTCAATCTCCCTAAGGGTCCAGCAATACCACTATTAGGCATATAACCAAAGGATGCACATTAGTACCCCATAGGCAGTATCTCAACTATGTTCATAGCAGCATTATTCATAATAGCAAGAACCTGGAAACAACCTAGATGCACCTAAACCGAGGAATGTTTAAACAAACTGTGGTACATCTACACAATGGAGTACTACTAAGCAGTTAAAAAAAAATGACATCCTAAAATTTTCAGACAAATGGATGGACTTGGAGAATATCTTCCTGAGTGATGTATCTCAAGCCCAGAAAGATAGTCATGATATGTACTCACTCATAAGTGGATTTTAGACAAAAAACAAAGAATACCCAAGCTGCAAACTATAACCCCTGAACATCTTGGGATTAGAAGGAACTTAAGAGAGACATCCAGAGATTCCACTAAGAAGAGAAAACAGGGATCACCTTAGCAAACTGGGGTCATAACAGGATGCAACCAAGAAGGGTTGAGAACAGATCTTGAAAGAAGGAGATGGCTGAGTGAGAGGAGCAAAGAGGGAGATGGAAGGAGACAGAGTAAGATCTTGATAGAGGAAGCCACTGTGGGGTTGGAAAGAGATTGGGTGCTAGGTAAATATCTAGGAACTTGCAGTATGTTCCTGGCCAAGTCTCCAAACAATAGTGGGGGGGGGTACTAAATGGGACTTCTCCTGTAATCAAATGAGTAAACACCCTAGGTGTCATCACAGAACCTTCATCCAACAGGGAATGGAGGTGGAGGCAGAGATCCATGGCTGAGCATGGGCAGATCTTCTGGTCCAGCCGAGGGCAGGAGAGGAGAGTCTGTATGAGTAAGGGGATATGGATTATGAGGAAGGTTCCCATGGTGATGGCTGGCTGGAGCTCTGAGGAGCTCAATGAATCTTGAATGGCCATTGGAGATCCATTGGGAGTGGGATCTGGGACCTCAGAGGGGTGGGTGGCTTTTTGACTGTAATGTATGTATGGAATCATGAGGGGTGGGATCAGACTGTGCTCCTGTTCATGGGTTGGCACCTTGGAGCCCATTCCTCATAGAGGAACACCTAGCCCAGCATTGGCTTTGGGATGAGTGAATTGGGTATGCCTGGAGTGGATGTGCCTCTCTGGGCTGGCCCATCTTGGGACTTCTCGCCCTTTTGGGGAAGGGGATGGGTGGATGGGGAGGGGTGAGGATGAGGGCTGTCTGGGAGGGATTGGGAGGAGGGAGGGGTGGAGGAACAGGGGATACGTTTATGGAGATGATTTTTTTTTTATTGAAAATAAAAAACTCTATCCCCCTTGAAGAATTTTATATTAATATCTTTGATTATTTGCTTTGGCTAAGTTCCTGGAGGTAGAATCCAATCCAAGAGTATAAATAGGTTTGTGGATAACGAAACTCTTTGTCAAGTTGCTTTCCAGAATGATTATTCAAATTTACATTTAAGCTTATTGTATAAGACAGAGTCTCACTTTAGGATGGTGTTATTAGCTTTGTATTTCATCAGGAATTTGGAAAACTAAACAGAGACAAAAATGGACATATTTTTCAGTTTTATATGTTTTTTTACTCTGTCAAGTTAATTTTATTGTACTCCTTATGTTAGCCACATTGGTGCTATAAACACTATTATTTTTTTAAAAGAAAGTTGATTTTTTTTTTTTTTTAGTGAATAAGATATACTTAAAGCTGGAAATATAAACAAGCCTAAAGGAGAAAGATAAAGATTATTCACAAGCCTATGGTCTGGATATAACCACACTGGCAGCTTAAACGTTGGAGTGTTAGTGTGATTCAGCAGGCTTCAAGCTTGGCTGCATATCATAATCACCCGTGATGCTTGGAAAAAAATCCAGCTGAAGAGAGTTCATCTCTGGAAATTCACAACCCCTAGGTCTTTCCTTGAAACTTTCTTTTTTTGCCTTAAATATGGCCACATCCCATAATGCCTCAAGGTTTAATTTCTCTGTCTCTGCTCGTTGTGTCTACATCCAAAGCTTTAATGATCCATTTAAGAGCACAGCCTTGTATCCCAACATGTATCCACATGTACTTCTCAATTCTACAGGAATTTGCTTCAGAATTTCCAAACATAATAGGTCCAAATCTCATCTCATCATTTTAGGCAGAAGCTAGTTATTTCTCCCATATTCCCAGAGCATAATGATTTTATTTTTCTTACTCATCACAAGCTACAGCAGATTCCAAGATTGCTTCCATGAAGCCCTACCTCTGCTATCTCTGCCCTTCCATAGTCTCTTCTATTTCAATATTGTCTGATAGAGCGATTTGTTGGAACCAATAGATGGCATGGACTTGCCACTTTCATAATTAGTTGATATAAGACTGTGACTTCCAGCCTGCTAACAAATTTGTCTTCACTTGGTTTTGTTGCAATTCTGCAGTATTGGAGACACTCATACAGAAAGGAACTGCACTCTGTCAAAAGCCACGTGAACTATAAAGCACGTCTTTCTCTAGTGGGGCCTTCAGGTGAAACCCTGAGCAACTCTTTGTAATCTTGTCTACACCGGCGAGTCAGCAGGCCCAGCTATGCCAAGTCTGGGTCCTTTTCCAAAGAAATTGAAACCAACGTGCTTGGATAAAGTTGGTGGTAATTAGTCGTACAGCAACAAATAATCTACATAATTAATTCCCAAGTCCTGTAAATTCATTTCCTTGGTACCTCTCAAAACTGCTGTATTTCCCATGTCAGTCATCAGACCTGTAAATCAGGCACGGTCATCAACCACTGAGTCTTTATTGCTGCCTTCTAGCATAATACTCACCCAGTTCCCTTTCAGGCATACATTCTTTCCCCCCCCCCTTTTTTTAATCATTTTGCCAAAAAGGGATAAACTTTATTCTGTTGCTTACAGCTATCCTTTTTTATATTGGTTTTGAGAAAAAGGTCAGAGCTTTCAACATGACTCATGAGATTCTCTGTGATCAGGTGCTCTCTACTTCTCTGTTTCAGATTCTCATACATCATGCTACCTTGGTTTAATCTCAATCTCTCTCCCTCCCACTCCTTGACTACTTTAAAATTTTTGTTTAACTATGACTTGTTTTTACATGGATCTAGAGTCTTCTTGGTCAATCTTTCCAAAATGCTGATGTCTGAGCAGGAAGCCCCATAGAGTACATCTTCTGCCATCTCCACATGTATCCTCTTCATGGTCACCATCACGGTCTACGTATTGAGTCAGTCCTTCATAAGTTATAAACTACAAATCATAAACATCTTGTCATTTTAAATTACTACTTAGTTGGTATTCAGTAGATGTTTGTTAAGTGAACAAACACGCCAGTGGGGTCTTTTGTGTCTCTTGTTTGGTAAAATCTTTGATACACAGGCTAATGTGCTGAGGTCTCCACATTTGGATCAATGTGGGATTGCTCCTCAGATCTACTGTTTAATCTCCATCAAGACCCTCCCACCACAGCCCTACCGGATGCCAGAGTTCTGCTCACAACGGGTGGCAAATAGGTTCTGGAACCAGGTATTTTCCATGTTAGTGATCCTTTGGGGTGCAGTAAAGTATGTTCAATAGATGATAGGTGGTTCCATTTGTCCTAAATCCAACCTAATTCTTTGATTTAGGAATATCAAGAAAATACAGCTAGGGCTTCCTTGAGGCTCATACCTGTTTCATTGCCCTTTCTTAGGGAGGTGGTGTCTGATGTGAACACATTCTATACCTTTTTTTTTTTTTTTTTAATCTGGTTCATCTTCAGTGACTAGAAGGCAGTTTATCAGTTTGCTCATGTGAATATTGCCTTTCCATTTTGCCAGGTTGCCTGTTCCAAGAATCCCCATTTATTGGAGAGGTGGGAAGGGAGAGATTAAACTTAATTATTTCACTTGGCTAATGCTCTTAGATGTGACTAGTTTCTTATACATGGAAATCCCTTCTTGTGTATAACTTATCCTCACTAGTGGCTATGCCTATTCAAATTAATTTTTTGATTTATTATGATTCTGAAAATGTTTCTCTGCTTTTTGGTGCTTAAAAAAAGAAACCTAGGGCTTTGAGCATGCTAGGCAAGGCCTCTACAGAGAGCATGGGAATAGCCTTGTTGTGCTTTTATAAATAAATTACCAAGGGAGATACAAACCATTCTCTCTTAAGCCCTGCTACCTGTGAGCTGTTGCCTCAAAAACAAGAAGTCTGAGGCCAGACTGACTTTGTTTCCTTGTGAATCACATTGTTCAGCTTGAAGTATAATGTGTTGCTTCTTTTGTAATTCAATTTACTACCCTAGCATGCCATTTTAGTGCTTAATTTTGTCTAGAACATAATAAATCTATTTGCTTTACATATTTAAGTCATTTTGGGGGGATTTGGAAAGTAATTTTCAATTTTGTTGCTTCTGTTTCACTTGTACAGATGTCTTTTTAAGCCACATGTGCAATTATGAGATCTTCATGTCATTTGTGATTTTTTTTTAAAATCTGAGAGCTGCATTTTGTGCAGAGAAAATGTCCATGCTGTTATTCAAGGTTTTAACTTAATATTCATTTTCTTAAAATTACATTAAAAATACAGCTTTTTCCAAACCTGTAATTTTACCTTACACATTTTATTATTTGATTTATGAATCTAGTAAGTTTTAACAATTGCTTTCAAGGGAGCCTTTGAATAATGTTTGACCCATTTTAAGTTGAACATACCAACTCTCAGACAGTTCCCTTTACAACTCAGTTAATAAAAACCCCTTCAGTATTTAAACTCTATGTATAAATTTAACATATTCAATTTTCCTTTTAAGTTTTTCAGATGCCCAAAGAACTAGCCAAACTTTAACAATGCCAGTAAATCTAATAAGTAGCAAATCACATATTCTCTCTTCCATTCCTATACTTTTAAACTTGATTAGCTTCTTCGTATTTTTCTATTTACAGGTGTTGGTCTAAAAATCCATTTCTCAATTATATCTTTAAGTAGAATCTGAAGGCTAATCTGTCATATTCACCAATAGACCATATGGTCTAAAATCTTAAATGCCTATCTATGCTAGTCATATAAATATTGCCCCTTTCTAAACTTAACACCAAAATATTAGTTCTTTAGGATAAATTTATTATTTTACTATTGAATGTAAACATATCTGGAGCAAAATCTCACAGACTCAGTGGATTTTGTGTGTGTTTGTGGTATATGTGTGGATGTGCCTATATGTGTGTGTGTACACGTGGACCCACACATAAGTATGTATGTGCACATGTGCACACATTGTGCCAGATGTCAGATATCTTTTTCTATTGCTCTTATCTTTTGGAAGAGGATTTCTCACTGAACCTGGGATTCATGAATTTAGCTAGGCTGCCTAGCCAGCTAGCTCCAGGCTCTTCCAGCTTGTTTCCCCAATGCCGGGATTACAGGCACCTGGCTCTTTATATTGATACTGGAGATTAAGCTGGTTCCTATGCTTGTACAACAACCAGTTTGCTGACTGAACTATCTCTGTAGCACCTACCTATTGGATTTCATCATCAAAAATAAACCGAGGCTGCTGTTGCTAACAAGTTGAAGTTACCATTTGGAGAGAAAGAGTTACCATGGAAGAGCCTGGCAGGTTGACCAGCTGACTGAGAACACACATTAGCTAGAGACTTTTGACTAGGACCTAGGGTAGCAACCTAAACTTCTGCTAACACCTGTGGATGGAGCTGGTGCCCTTTGGGTCAAATATGCAGTTATTTTGATTCCAAAACTGCTTATTTGGAGTTTGTTCTTCAGCTTTTCTGAGTTTTTTGTTCTCTCTCTCTCTCTCTCTCTCTCTCTCTCTCTCTCTCTCTCTCTCTCTCTCTCTCTCTCTCTATCTCACTCTCTCTCTATGTGTGATTTTTATTTTATTTCTAAAGCTGGGTACCTATCACTTTCTTTCAATCAACAGCAGCAGGAATAGTAACACTCAACTGAATTTACTGAGCCTTTGCTGTGAGCCACTTTCAGAACTGTGCATCTAGACTCTGTCCTTAGTAGTCCTAAGTTGAGGGAGCTGCATCTGCAAGTTTTAAAATTTAGAAAATCTAAAGGAAAAATTAAAATAACGACTATAGCCATGTAGCAATAGACCAAGGATTTCCTCCCTTATTGAAACTGTCCTTATCACAACATTGTCTTTGCATTTACTGTGAAGCCATAATTTTCACTTGGAGACAAGATCAGAAGGTACCCAAGAGGCCAAACCTCTAGAAAAGAGTGACTTCCTGTAGGCTGAAGTCATGACTCGAGGTTTCTATCTTCCTGGTGGATTCTTAGCTAGACCATCTTTCTCATCATCTTTGCTTCCCAGTTCTATCTTCCACTCATTTGCACCTTCCATACAAACACACATTTCATATTTAAAGCTTGCTCATCTCTTAGGCTTTCCAGTTAGACATCACAGTCTAAGCTCTACTACTCTGTTCTACCCACATTTCTGTCTAACTCCCTGCAAGGTGACTGCTCTTTATTATATTCAGTACCAGTTTATTCCTGCTATTGCAGCTTCAACTTTCTTAAAGTTATTTGTCTTGCATAACTTTTTGATTCTCAAATTGCTACTTTAAAATAGTCTTAAATTATCTTTCTGTTTATGTGTATGTGTGTCTCTTTATGCAGGTATCTCAAGAAAATAGAAAAGGGTGTCAGATCTCCCAGATCTAAGTCACAGGTAGCTCTGAGTCACCCAATGTGGGTGCTGGAAATTGAACTGTGTCGTGTCCTCTGGAAGAACAGCGAATGCTGTCCACTGCTGAGCTATCTTTTAGCCCCCCCCCCCCCCCTTGATTAACTATTATCTTTTATTCTCAACTTTTTTTCCTAAAAATGAAGAGGAAGAGGGATTCCGTCTCAGCCAATGTTCTATTGCTGTGAAGAGACACTGAAGAAAATGTTTAATGGGGCTGGCTTACAGTTCAGAGGTTTAGTCCATTTTCATCATGGTGGGGAGCAGGGTGGCGTGCAGGATGTGCTGGAGAGCCATTGAGAGCTCTAGAGCAGGATCCTTGGGCAGCAGGAAGAGATGCTGGGCTTAACAAGAGCATTTAAAACCTCAAAGCCCACCCACAGTGACACACTTCCTCCAACAAGGCCACACCTCCTAGTAGTGCCCCACCCAGGTGACCAAATATTCTAATCTATGAGAGCCTGGGCCATTTCTGTTGGCACCCACACGGCTTCCTTTCCTGTATCCAGAGGGTCACACTCTACCCCGCCCAGGACAATGTTCCACTGAGGCTGGGTTTCTGTGTTTTCCTGTGAGTTTAAAGGGATTCTAGGGATTCTAGCTGGAAGTTAAGAAATGCCAAATCAGGGCCTTCCAGCCAGGCTTTATTTAATATAAGTGTTTATCTGAGATTCTTAAAGGTCTCTGTGATAATGATTTTCTGTCTCCAGTGACTTACTTCGAGGAATCTACAGTGGAATTATATTTGCCACCATCCTTTTTACCATCTAAAAGATAATCTTTGAAATATAGTTTTAGATAACAGGGCTGAACGTTATTTTCATTTAGCATCATGAACATTTGTTAATCATTAACAGAAATCCAGGCAATGTATATGATTTAATGATAGAAATTACTTCATGCCTACTTTATGACATAAATACAATAAAGAACACGTTTTCTTTTCTAAGTGTGACAAGTGGAAAGAGGAGAGTTGGCTGTAATGAGAAGGAGATAAACCTTGAAAAGCCCATCAGAGGGAGCCTTGGTTCTCTGCAGTGTAGGGTAGAGGGGAGCCCTCCTGCCTAGCATCCAAAGTCATGTAATGTGAATTCTGGTTTTGCCCCTGAATCCTGTGAACCTGGCTGAACCAGGCACAGAAAGCAAAGCAATGAACTGGGTTGAACTTGTTTATGTTCTTTCCCACTTGAGATCTTTGTTTCCAGAATCCATTTTCAGAGTTCTCTTCCTTTCTGTTCATCTTCAGAAACCTAGCTTTGATGTCTTTCTGTCCCAGTAGACAGCCACCATCTCTGTCTCTTCTGGAAGCACTGACGTTAAAGTATGCTTTGGATTATAGCTCACTCTCAAGCCCCAGACTGGATTTGTATTTCTGCCAAGGTCCAACAACTACAACGGATAAGTTTTTTAATTGCAAGGAGACTTACAACAAGAAAAGGAAGTTGGTGCATAGGGGAGATGGACCACATGGAGAAAATAGAGGAAAAAGCAGCAGATCATCAGGTAGAGAAGAGTGAGACAGACAGACGTCATTCCCTTCGGAGAGTTAATTCTTTTTCCCTTGCTAGAATACTTGTTGACGTATCTGTGCTTTTGGCACTGAGGAAAGATGTTTACTTTTGCATACAAATTGCAAGGCTGACTCTGAAGTAAATATTTATCTCCCCATGAAATGCCCGCAGACTGTATTGTGTCAGAGAATGAGTTTGGGATTGTAAAAAGTGTTGCAGAAACCCCAGGCTGTCTATCAACTTCCCACTTATTCCTGCGAGTCTCTCTGACATTCACATTCTCTAATTTTTGCCTAACCAGTGTTATTTGATAGATTAAACCTGATTCCTCTCATAATACCTGAATGATTATATTTAAGACCAACATTTATTTTCATTTTGTGTGAATTTTTTCCCCTAAATTGAAGTTTTGATTTTCACAGAGGCTATTTGTGTGTGTGTGTGTGTGTGTGTGTGTGTGTGTGTGTGTGTGTGTGTGGTTGTGGTTTTAACTGTTTCATGGTGGGGGTTATATATAGAAGCAAGCAAACAATGGTAAGAGTCAGTTACTACTGGAGAAGGAACAGGTTCCTCATCACATAGCTCTTAAGTAATTCCTACCATGCTGTGGAATTTTAACTTGATGTTTCATCGTCTTCAACGTCCACTGCAGCCACCTGAAGCCAAGAGTTTAATATTGCTGCCCACTCAGCAGCATCTCCTCCAGCCCAAAGAAAGGAAGGCTAAATGTGATTTCTGTGCTAGCTTTCATTTTTGCTTACTCCAAGGTTCTAGCTCAAAGAATCCCAAAGTCTATTGTATCTTGTTGTGCTGGGAGAGGCCGATGTGGTCTACCTCTGTGGGAATGGCTTCCATCTGAGACCATCATGTGATGATGTATGTTAAGGTAGAGGATTCTGGAATTGCTTCCTTTGTTCCTATCATTGGAGAAGATGT
Source organism: Phyllotis vaccarum (assembly GCA_033318265.1). Lineage (NCBI taxonomy): Eukaryota > Metazoa > Chordata > Mammalia > Rodentia > Cricetidae > Phyllotis > Phyllotis vaccarum. The sequence goes on from JARWLC010000014.1 coordinate 32,599,024, forward strand.
ATTGGGATCTCTAGTGTAAACCTTTGAGGATAATATTGCAGCAGTTTCCAGTGTTAAAAGCTGTTCAGAATAAAAGACTTAAATGACCTTTGAACTGCTGGTGGCATTGAAATGAGAATGCTGGATGAGAAAGAGGAGGAGACCACAGTGGAGATTAAGATGAGAAGGAAGGAAAAGTCCAAGGAGAAGCATTCGCTTCCACAAATATCCAGAGCCAAGAGACAACCGGAGAGGAGAGAGCTAAGGCAGTCAGGAAACGTGAGCCAAGGGCCTTCCTTGTGTGCCAAGCTAAGAATGTAGGCTGTGAGCATCAGAGGACAGTTGACTTCATGATGTGGCAATGATGATGGTTTATGCCTGAGGAGCCAAGCTGGTGACAGCCAAGTCAGGGCACCTACAAACTTGGGGAGAGCCTCTGTAGGAACTGAGATGCTCCTCCGGGAAGAGTGTTCCTCAGGGCTAGTGCCCCTCATCAGCCATTCTTAAGGACAGTGACAGGAGGCAGCCATAGTGTTTAACACTTATGTGTTTCTTTTCCACAAATGTTGGAGGCACATGGTGGAAAGTCAAGAAAGTTGGGGTCTCAGTGGATGAATGTCATCTTTGGCTGTTGGTTATTGGCTAGGCCTCCAGATAGGATGGGCAAGGGTATTACCTGGAGGGAGCAATTTCAAGTTGCCTAGATTTCTTTACAGCATGGCAGCTGAGTTTTAGATTTTCAAAAGACAGAAAAGAGAAAATGTAGAAAACTTAGATTCTTTGTAGGCCCTGTATCTTTACAAATGGAGTAACGAAGACTTTGGGAGGCATTCAATAATATTATGTACTAATTAGAAAAATGGCTTCCTTCAGGCAAAGAAAAGATATCCCTATTTTCAAATAAATGTAGTTCTGTATTGCAATAAATCTCACTTGCAATAAACCAAATACAGGATTAATATTTATTGGAGGGTATTTTAACACTCATGATTACAAGTTAAACCTTAGGATGATTCCTTGGCGATAGGATGACCAGGCAACGGATGCTGATCCAATCTCCAAGATAGCAGGAACAAAATGGGACGCTCAAGATCTCAGCAGCCCCTTTCAAAAGGGGCTGGCTGACCCCTTCAGGCTCCCAGGACTTTAGAGACATGCTTCCCAACCCTATAAGTTAACACTTGAATCCCACCACATCTTCCCCCTTTTGTCTAAGAAGGTTCTAAACTAAGACTGTATACAATAGGAATTATTATAAGGTAATGTCTGGGGGAGGAAAAGGCCAAGCATAAGCATGGTCAAACTCAACTAAAATCCAGCACATAAGGTACATTATATATTTTTAGAATGTCGGTAGATGGTGGGATGTATAAATTACTTCAAAACTGTTTATCTGGGATAGTGAAAATCTAACACTTGAATGTTCTTTGCTAAGGGATGATAGGATAGTAATCTTAACTATCTATTTTTTCAACCCCATCAAGACTTGAGAAGAAAATATATTACCTGAAAGATGGAAGCACATGAGAGTAGTAGCTTTTGAAATTTGGGAGAGGACAGTGATATCCAGCTACCTGGACAATCACCTATGGTTTTCTGCGCCATTGGAGCATCTATCATTTTGGCTACAGGCCTATGATATCTGACAGATCTTTTCAGAAGTAGGGCATTTTTGGAGGGACTGTCTTATCTTGTCTAGGCAGGTTTCGTCAGTCTCTATCTGTCATCTTGTTTATCTAGATTGGACATCGTGTGTGTACTATCAGCAGTCGAGGTAAGGGCAGTTCTTTATCCAAATGGCCATTCTCTGCCAAAAGGACAAACTCCAAAGGAGTGTCCTTGATGCTCAACACCATCTCGGGAAAGGAACAGTGACACTAGGAGTCTTCGCGTCTCTCACGGCCAAATTCTGAATAACAAAATGTTAAATGCCTTATTCTCTGGGTCTATGAAATAGTTGAAGACTTTTGTCTAAATATGGTATTTTAACCTGTATCTGGGATGACTGTGACATGGCAAACTTAAGTAATGTTGACTGCACTTCTTATCATCCTAAGGATTGAAATCTGTATTGTAATATTAGGTTACCTATAAAAGGATGCACCATCTCTGAACAATGACTTTTAGTCTGACTCCTGAACATTAGCCAGAAGTATATATGCCGTGTAATATAGTAACAGTATTCTAGACATGTGTATACATATATATCATATACAAATTATCCAAACAGAGGTATACAAAACATCTTGTGCATATATCATAACTAGCACAATCATACATTATGCCTATTATAGTTAAATGGAGGTAGCAACTGCATAGTGGAAATGACACTAATGTGCAAATATATAAACAGAGGTAGAAGCATATGTAAAATATAGTAGTTACAGATTCAATTTTATATAACAGTTACAGATTCACTTTTATATCAATATACAAGTTGCTTTGGACATATAAAACAATTTCAGATTTAAATCTGTACCAATATACAAATTATCTCAATCAAACATATAAAATGATTTCACATTTGTATCAATATGCAAATATCTATATCAGTGCAAATTGTCTTTGGCTTATCTTATAAATTTGGCTAATAATTGTTTATAGGTAGGTAGAACAAACTACCTTTATCTAGTGGCAGTTGGAAGCTCTGGCACAGGGGTAGAGTGTCCAGCCCCCACATCGGAGTGCAGACTCCCAAAGCTGAACACTCTGTCTGTCTTCTGCTTTCTGGCAGTGTTTAAGGCACAGGATGGGCTCACCAGCCTGATAAGCCAGCGGGCTAGATGCCCACCCAGGGACTCCAGCTATAGCAGTAAATCTCACTTGCAATATACCAAATACAGGATCAATATTTATTGGAGGGTATTTTAACACTCACGATTACAAGTTAAACCTTAGGAGGCGATAGGATGACCAGGTGATGGATGCTGTTCCAATCTCCAAGAAAGCAGGAACAAAACAGGATGGTCAAGATCCCAGCAGCCCCTTTCTAAAGGAGCTGGCCACACCCCCTTCAGGCTCCCAAGACTCTAGAGACACGCCTCTCAACCCTATCAGTTAACACCTGAATCCCACCACAGTTCTGTACACCAGTTGAATTCAGCTCTACTTCCTACCTTAACAGAGAGCCTTTAAGAAGTTTACAAATTGTACAACCACACGCAAAGACCCCAGGCTTAGAAAAAAAAAATCAGAGGAAAGGATGTTTCTTCAATGTAGTTTATAGCTTTTTCTACACATATCCCCCCACTACACACCCCCAAATTGACTCTATTAAATTAATTCTTTTTTAAACACATGGCTTTCACTGACCCAGGCCTTTCCTTGGTTGGTCAATTTAAAAACTGTCTTTTTAGTATCAACCACTGACAATTGTCATGTATATTTGCCACACACTTTCTGGAGTATATACCTGGAAGTGTAAGAATTAAGAATAAGGGAAACATTGTTTTAAAAATGTCCAATATTAACGATTAGTCTTCTTCTATTAGTATATCTTTTTGTTCAAAGTGCTAGCCATCTTTTCTCCTAAAACTTCACATTTCAAATGTTTATCATTTAGAGATTTTTTTAGAAATTAATTCAATCACATATAACAACATGCTTAAATCTCTTTTTTCATTTTCCTAAAACATCCAGCATAAGAAGAAAATGGACTAGGAAATGACCGAGAAGCAATTGCTGAGATAAAATCCATAGGACTCTGTACGAAATAAGACCAGGAACAACACTGGCCTCCCTGAAGAGAGTCTCCAATGGTGATACAGGCACCAACCTTTACCTGTGAGCTAAGAGAAGCTTGGATATGATATAGAGATGAGGTCGGGGTGGGGAGGAGGAAGGAGCCATCATTTGAACCTTTGGAGCCTGAGAATAATCTGAATGTCTAGTTATAGGAGAGTATAAATGCCTTGATTGCTGATCATTTCTCCTGCGTATTCATCATGGTTTCAGATTTACTTATTTTATGTATGTGTGTACTTTGTCTGCATATACATCGGCACACTAGGAGATGGCTTCAGACAATTGTGAGCTGCAATTTGGGTGCTGGGAATTGAACTCAGGATCTTTGGAAGAGCAGTGAGTGCTCTTAGCCACTGAGCCATCTCTCCAGCCACTCAATTATAATTTAAAATTAAGAGAAAAATGATGCAGGCAACATCTCATATTCTTAAATGCCGACTTTTGGAAAACCACAAGTGAAGTCAGATAGGCCTAGTATTTTCAATGGGCATAGTGGGATGTAAATGAAGGGCCCTCCTGTTCTGAGCATTGTGGTCAAATTTAGTTTGCTCTGGGCATTCTTTCCACTCACCAGCCTTGAGGAAGGCTGTCTGCTGGCTCCATCAGTCTCTTAGGAGAATCAGAAGGAAGACTGCCAAGTCAGTGCCTGACATCTCCAGGGCAGTGACAGTCAAAGTAAAAACTCTCTCTGGCCTCACTCAGGTTTTTTAGGGTTACTGAGTCCAGGGAAGCTTTTGATTAAATATGTGGATTTTAATTCATGGCCTTCTGCCCCTTCAATTCATGTATACATTAAACACTGCTAGGCTATTGGTCACTAGATGGGTCCTAATGGGTCCATTTTTATTCTTTAATGCTTTTTCAAAAACCCGCTTAAAGAAATGTGGAAAGGACCAGTTTTTAAATGTCCTTTCTCCCATTCACTTGGATGCACCATTATTGACTTGAGTTGAAAGCATTTTTCAAGGAGTGTGATATTCTATAGCATTGCAGCTCATATGCCTGGGCACATTAGTTTATGTGCAATAATGAAAGGAAAGCCTCTGGCACTTACCTGTGAGCCATCAGACCCATCAACTGCAAGTCTATTTGGCTCCAGGAATATTAAAAGGCAAAAGTATAGCTTAGAAATAAGACATGCAGATTTGAAATTTTATACTACATATTAATAACTTCAAATCTAAAAGTTTTAGTGAAACATATTCATCTTCCTTTATTCCTTAACAAGGCTGCACATTCTCTTTAATTGCATACATATCATATGACACGCACAAAATGATAGGCAGATGCATAATTCAAATGCCTATATCTTCTCGGTGATCATATATCTAACTTGTGCTGTTGTTGAGATAAAGTACCCTGGCAGAAGTAGCTAGAAGGAAGAATGGTTTATTTGGCTCACAGTTTGAGGCGATAGTCGTTAGGACAGGGGGCTTAGAAACAGGTGCCTGAGGTAGCTGCTCACACTGTGTTCCCAGATGGGAAGCAGAGATGGATGCTGGCCCTCAGCTCACTTTTTCTTCTTTATTCTATTCAGGACCCCAGTCTAGGGAAGGTTCCCACCAATATTTAGAGTTTGTCTTCCTACCTCAATAAACCCAGTGTAGATTATATTGGTTTGATAAAGCAGAAGTAACAAAACACTATTTGTATTTACATAACATGATAACATGAATTTATTTTCTCACAGTCTGGAGACCAGAAGTTAATGCCTGTGGAATTTGCAGATTGGGCTTCTACCATGGACCCACCACTGGCTGCTTTCTCCAGGTTTTCTGTGTCTTTTCTTCTTTGCTTGAACACTGTTCAAGTCTTTTTTTTTTTGTTACCAAATTTCTCCTTCTTGGAAGGGAGCCAGTCAGATTGGATTAGGCTCACTATAATGACAGTGTTCACTTTTACTCCTTCAAAGGCACTGTCTTCAAAGACTGTCATATTCTGAAGTACTGGGCTTCAATATGAATTTTTAAGGGGGTACCGACCAGCCCATAACATAGATGATGAAGGGAAGCTTACAAATTGCACTGTGTAACTTTTCTATGACAGGTTTTGAACTCAAACTCTATAATATTCTGAAGTACATACCCAGGCTTCAAACTAAAACCATATTTTATCAATGTCTCAAAGTTTAGTTTTTTATTTTTTATTTATTTATTTATTTTTGAGACAAGGTCTCACTATGTAACCCTTGGTGACCAAGAAATCACTTTGTAGACCAAGCTGACCTCAAATTTACAGAAATTCACCTGCCTCTGCCTCCCAACACCTAGGATTAAAAGCATGCACTATAACACCCATCAAAAAATCTTGCATGCTATCCTTAGCTTCTATCTTGTAGCTGAATGATAAATGACATTTATATAGTTTTTTAGTAGATGTATTAAAGATAGTATATACTTTCTAATATGTGCTTTTTATTAAAACCTAATAATGCTCTCTTTTATGGCTATAGACTTGGACATTAAGCTCCATCAAATATTAATGGACCTTTGCTTCCAGCTTTGCTCACACATTTGCTTTCAATATTTGCTTAATATCTTGCCTATGCGATTGCACAAATTTACACCATACAAGTCAAAGTTTGTCCTGCGGATCATTCCAGCAGTCTTATTTATGGGAGAATTTAGTTGATTTCTGGTTAGTATAACAACTTGAATTCTTCTCTCTCCATGTTTTGACTTGTTTTTTCCTGCTCTTCCCTATCCTAATCTTAGATGATCTGGTCTTTGCGCCCCTTCTTGTTTATCCGGGCTTCTACTGTACTCTTCCAGCCACTCATGCTCTTTCCTCTACCCGTTCTTAGATTACGAATCTTCTAATACTATTTCTTTTGGTTAATCCCCACAAAAGAGAGTATGTGTCCCCTCTCCTGGGAAAGGCGGTCTTCAGAGCATTTGCGCCCTCACTTCATCTTCTCCATCCCTTCCCCCCAGTCTTGCAGTTCCTGCTTCTCAGTGTTTGCCTTTGTAAATGGTTTTCATCACCCTTGAGGACCAAAGGTTTCCAATGCAAAGGCTGATTCTCTATTTCTTGTTTCTTTTATGATTCTCTCTGGAAGCTCCTTAAATTAGCTATTTTCCTTATGGCCCATGAGTTTGATTATGACAGCTGTGTGTGTGTCTGTGTGTGGCATAAGCATTCATGTGTACATGCACATACACCCATGGACAAGGGTGGAGGTCAGAAATACTCAGCATCCTTCTCAGTTTCTCTTTCTCGACACTATTCTCCAGAAACATGGTCTTTCCCTGAGTGGGTGCTCTTATTCCAGTTGGGCAGTCTCAGAGATCCTCCTGTTTCTGCCTATTCTTGCCTCATTGATGGAGTTCTAGGTTCTTTTTATGTGGGTGTTGGGAGTTGACGCTCAGGTTTCCATCCTTGCAAAGCAAGCACTCTTATCTACTCAGACATACCCCCGGCCCTGTCTACCATCTCATATTACTTCGTGCTTGAAGTTTCTTCATACAATCTTAAGAATAAAGACTCTGTTCAGAGAAGAGTCTAGTATTTTTGTTTTGTTTTTAACACTGTACCTTTGTCACCTTGTTCTTTTCTCACCTTCTTAACATCATCATGTGTCATTGAATGATCAGGATAATGTATCATTGATGATGTCTTTGTATAAACATCATAGTGTGCACTTTATACCATATCTTAGATGGTATAGACTATTGGGCTTTGGACTGTAAGGTTACCTACGTAATTGGTATAGACTAGGGTTCCTAAGGTCATGAAGAATAAACACCATGAAAATAAATCTGGTGCAAGGGAAAGCAAGGCCGCTGAGGATGTAACATGGTGTGATGGTTAACAACTTAATGGGATCCAGAATCCCCTAGTGGAAGAACCTCTCCATGTGCCTACGAAGAACTGTCTAAGTTGGGTTAATTGAGGTGGAAAGACTTTCCCACTGTGAGTGGCATCATTACATGAGTTGGACATCGCTAAATCAAAAGGACAAAGCAAGCAAGGGCTAGTGTCATCTTCTTCTGCTCCTTGATGGTGGCTGCATTGTGACTACCCAGTAGTGGCGGTGTGACTTTCTTGCCACGGTGGTTTGTGCCCTTGAACTGTGAGCCAGAAAAACCTTTCTTTCCCTTCATTGCTTGGGCAAGGCATTCTGTCATAGTGTGAGGAAAGTTAACTAATATACACGGCAAACTGTCAGAAAGTTATTTCATTAAGTAGGAGTGCATCTCCTAAAATCAAAGTGAAAACATAAATGAGTAACCCAGCTGTTCATAACTATGAACAAATACTATTTGGTTATTGAATGTGTTGTGCTTTCAGATAGCTGCCAGCACAGTGGGTTGTATGCTAAGATCACAACTAGAATGATCACTGTCCTGTACGTGGTTGGTTGTTGACTTGAATGTTGCAGCACAGACTGACACTACATGGTTCTGTATTTCTTTATCTTTCTCTTTTTGCTTTTTCAATAGTTTAAAGAAGATTTTTTTTAACTTAAAAGTTTTTTTTTTTAAACATACCCACCATTCTCACATTATCACTCGTTTTGACCTTAACAGTAAACATTCACTCTTTGAGACCTTAAATTGTGGCTAGTCCCAACTGAGAATAGTTATAGACAATACATTATTATAATATTACTATAAATAAGTAGCAAAGATTAGGTTTTAAAGGCAGTACAAAATGAGGATACAATATAAATATTTGATACATTTTCATATTGGTTACACATTGAATTAGTATTTTTAATAGATTGGACTACTATAGATCATAGAAATTAATTTCACCTACAAAACACATCTGTATTTTTCATTTGAGGAATCATAATGTTTGCTTTGAGTTTCCTTCATGAAATACTTTTGTTTCTTCAAGTGTGATTATTCATTGTAATACACACACATACACGCACACATTCTGCTACACTCACACATGCATTTAACATTAACCTTAATTTGTTTTTCTAAATATTTATATTTTTCTAGGCAGGTGCCTTAGTTTGTCTTTATTGCTCTTACCGTCCCTGATTTTATTGTAATTTAAATTCTTTACATATTGATGACTGATTGATTCATTAATCCCCTCACTTTTCAGACACTGTTCTTGGTCTCAGGAATAATTATTAGAGATCTGAATTGGGTGAAAACAGAGAGTGCTAGCAGACGATATAAAGCCTGCATTGTGAATGGTGGTGAGAGTGACATGCTCATTGCCAGCCATCCAGGGAGGTGTTATTCCCAGGAGGGGGCCTCCTTTCCCACCTTCTGCAGGGTGGACTCAGGAAAGATGGAGTCTGAATGCTTAGTTACTTTTTTTCCATTCAGCTGCATCTTCTCCCCTGAGGATCCCAGGCCTGCTCATGAGGCTTAGAACCCAGAGAAGGCCCAGGGTCTTTTCAGCACTTCTAAGCCATTCACTGAAATTCTCTCTGAAGTTGGTCTCCTAGAGTCTGGCTTATCTTACCTCTCATGGAGAAAACTTGAACCGAATCTTCTTTGGGGGAGGAGGAGTCTCATCTTACTCTACAGTCCCAAACAAACAGATGGTCTGGATTTGGGGGCCTAGCCGCACAAATGTCAACCAGGTAGTCACGCGTTCAGAACCCCTAGAGGCCTATTTTAAATGATTGCCTGATAAATCATCAAATCTTATCAAAATCCAGAGCTTCCTAGCCTTTTAAGTCAAGAAAAGCAGTCACTCTAGGGTAGCCCGCTTCTTCAGCTTCATGCACATTGGCCATCAGAGCTTAAATGCTAACCGGTGGGATTTTCTCTCCCTTTTCTTTCGCATGTGTGAGACTGAAGAACGTTTATTGTGAAAGCGAAACAGAGTGACAGCTTGCTTCGGCTGATGTGGAAGAGTTCTTGACTGGACGCTTTCCTTTCTTCCATAATAAGTAGTTAATAGAAATTCACTGACCTGCAGTGCAGACTTAATTTATCGTGTATATCAAGTTGACTTAACAGGAATGGAATGTGCTGGAACAATAGCTTCCCCCTCTCCCCACCTCTCCGTGATCCCCCTTGGAAAGAAAACCAGACTTAACACCATGTAGAACCTTTGTGAGTTGGAATAATTGGGCGATGTTTGACAAAGGTATTTAATCAGCAGCCGTCATCTGTTTATTTGAAAGAACTGTTGGGTTCAGGTGAGGTGGTATTTCTCTTTAAATTTTTCTTTTTCAGGAAAGGCTGGAGTGGGTTGGTACACTGTGTATTTTTGCACTGTCTGAAGAAAAGAATGCAAATCCTGAACTGCTCTGTCTTTCATGGCGTGTTCTCCATTTAGAAAATCCTTAATTAATTTTGTGTGGAAGCAGACGGTCAGAGGATTTACAGAAGCAGAAAAACACGTTGAATTCCCCACTGCTTGCAAAGCAGGGGGAAAGTGAGTACGGGGAAACTGATTAAAAGAAGCCATGGCGAAGTCCACCCTTATAATGAGCTGTAAATAACAACAGAAATAAATCTGATCACTTAAGAAAGTTTGCAAGGGGCTTTTCCTTTGGAAATGCATTTTACCTCCAATTTTGTTCTCTTGAGACATCAGCCATTTAAAAGCATGATATTGGAACTAACCCAGCATTGCTTTTAATTAGCACAGAAATGCTAATTAGACTTTTGTGTGTGATGCTCAATGCTGGCTGTCAGAGCCTTGTGTTTCTCATTCCAGTTGCAGTGAAGGTACCCAGGGTCAACGGAGCCACTTGCAAATGATGAAGGCCAGCACATCCAGGCTGATTGTTATTTTTAGACCGTAGAGATCTGTTAGGAGACACAGGAGCCTAATAGCGCCAAAGTGAAAAAGTGGGCTTTTTCTTTGCTCTAGACATGAACATAATTTCACAAATTATTCAGTATGTGTGGTCCATGCAAATCAGGTTTCTTAGAATGGGTAGTCATTGCAAATACACACAAAGCTCAGTTTGGAAAGGAACCTGTTTTCATGCAACAATCTTTTTTGAAAACAAATAGCTTCTTTCTTTCCATTGTACAAGCTTAGCCATTGCCTCATATTTGGGGTTTTCTGGAGGGAATGCCTATCTGTGTTCTTGTTATGAAGTAAGTTTTTGAGACTATAGTCTTTTAATGCAATAAACACAGTGCTTCAATCTGTTAAGTATTAACTAATGAAATTTAGTGATTTTAGTTACTTAATCTTAATTTCTCTCAATATGCAAGCAAGGAAGTAACTCTGATTCTCACTCTAAGAGCAAAACACAACGAACTACATGATCAAAACCTTAGATTTTGACCAAAGTTTGCACCATAAATGGAAGGAGAGTGTAAACACTGTTTGAGGCCAATACTCACTAAATAATTCTGGGAGACTGTGTAACAAAAGGGATTCATTTTTTATTAAATTACTGGTTAAAAGTTCTGCAAGTTAGAGGCATAGCTCAGCCTGTAAGGCACTCGCCTAACAAGCATGTGGGCCTGGATTTGAGCCTTAGAAGCTCAGGCATGGTGAAGGATTTAGGAGGCAGAGGCAGAAAGAGCTCTGTAAGTTCAAGGTCAGACTGATCTATACAGTGAGTTCTAGATCAGCAGTGACGTATGAGACCCTGTCTCAAAACACCAACAAAACAAAACAAAAACAAACCTAAAATCAACAAAAAACTGTGACTCCAGTGCTGGGGAGGCAAATCCGGGGGAGGTAAAAGACACTCCTGAAAACAGTGGTTTTCAACCTTCATAATACCGTCACCCTTTAGCATAGTTCCTCATGTTGTAGTGACCCCAACCGTAATATTATCTTAGTGTTACTTCATTACTGTAATTTTGCTATTCTCTGTTATAAATCACAGTATAAATAGTAGATGTGCAACCCAAAGGGTCATGGCCCACAGGTTGAGAACCCCTTCCTTAAAACCAACCAGCTAATGAAAAGGAAGATCGAACTTGAGTAATGGCACCCAAGGTTTTCCTCTGACTTCCATGCCTTATGCTTAGGGTCAGTTTTTAGCTCCTACTATCAGCACTGGCTGTGGATTTCAGCATTAATTATTTGAGTGCATCAAAAGTGTACTGATATTAGAATGTGAAACCATTATCTGGAGCCTCTCCACGCCAGCTCAAGAACTGAGCACAAGTCCTGAACAACAACAGTAACAGCAATATACCTCAGGATCATAGCTGTTCACAGTACATTGCATGAAACAGAGTGGATTTAACAGAAGGGAACAGAAGCAGAATGGCTGTGGAAAAGTAGACTAAATTAAGTATATATAAATATAAAAAGTATATAATAATAAATAGTATGGAGATACATCCCTGTAATCTCACCACTTGGGAGGCAGAGGTAGGAGAATCACCCAAGAATTTGAGGCTAGCCAAGGTGTCTTGTGAGTTGCAGACCAGCCCGAGTCTCTAGGCACCATAGACAGTCTATCAGAAAAGCCTCCTATCTCTACCTCCTAAACTCTACTTCAAACATACTCAGAGAGAGAGACAGAGACAGAGACAGAGAGAGACAGAAAGAGAGACAGAGAGAGACAGAGAGACAGAGAGAGACAGAGAGAGAGAGAGAGGCGGGGGGGGGGGGGTGAAAGATAATATTAGTCCGTGTAGTAGTAACAATTACCTTATCCAAAAACCTAGAAGAAAGCTTTTAACAAAAATTCTTACTCCGGAAATACACTTTCCCTTTTTACTATACTAAATCCTCTGTAATTTTATTTGGTTTGAGCAAACTACTAAATTATTTCTGAAGTCTGAATTTTAAGAAATTCATTTGATTGCTTTGTGGTCTATGTGGCGTGCTGTATAACGACAGTAACAAGTGCACAACAGCCATCTCTGTAGTATTTATTAGCTGCCTGTGTTGTTCTGGCACTGTGTGATGTGCTCTGCATCGAAGCCATGGCAAGGGAGCGCCATTATTAGCTCCACTGTATAACTGAGGGCAATATGGCTTCTAGCATTATGGCCTTTGCTTCAGTCTTCACAGCTATCAAGTGCTGAGAGTGGACTATCTCCACAACTTTCTGGCAATAGCCCCTTTTGTTTTCCATTTTGTAGTAGTGTGAAATGTATGCAGTTTTAGTGGTATAAAAAAAATAATCCCAAGGAACTTTCCAATCTCTGGAAGGTGTGGTATGACCTCATATCTGTCCCTCAGTGTGTGATGTCACACATCCTCACAATTATCCTCTATACTACCTTCCATTGCTATCATTTCACCTATTTTACAGTTGAGAGGGGAAGGAACAGGGAGGTTGGGCAGCTTGTTCCAACCTCAAGGCAAAGCCAGAGATCAAACCCTGAATTCAAACTCTGCCTACCTTCCTAATGTGTAGTTTTATCTTCTGTTTGTCCTTCAGGCTTCATTTGTCAGTTTTCCTAAGTATTAAAATAATAAGGATGACGGCTACCCCATTAATAAGACATGAGAGGTAGGTGCGATCACGAGCGTGAAACTACTAAAATGTTTTTCTAAGCAAAATAAAATAGAACATACTGATATTTATCAGCATAAAATCACAAAATTATAGGGCAGAGGGGAATTTATGGGTGGAGCGTTTTGGAATATTTGCTTAACTATGCAAATCTGTGTTGCATGTGTTTAGCCATCTAAAGATATGATGCCTTTGTTTATGTTGTAGAATATTTGTTTAACTATGTAGAGATGTGTTGCTGTTTTACTTTGCCTGTCTAAGGTACCTGATTGGTTGAATAAAAAGATGAATGGCCAATGGTAAGGGAGAAGGTATAGGCGGGACTTCCTTGGAGGAAGTAAGAGGAGGAATTTGCCAGGGACCAGCCAGATGGGAGGAGGCAGGAAAGTAGAACATATAGAGTGAAAGGGAGGTAAAAAGCCAGAGGCTTTTTACAGATTAAGTTAAAAGAGTTAGTGGGACAAGCCTAAGTTAAGACCAAACATTCATAATTAATAATAAGGCTTCATGTCTTTATTTGGGAACTGGTTGGCTTCCCAAAGAAAATTTCAGCTACAGTGGAGTGCTCACCTAAGTGATGGGAGGCCATGGGTTTGATTTATACTACTGAAAAACAATTTCAGAATTAATATTTAGTGAATGAATTTTTCCTACACAAACTCTCTCATAAAAGTAGTTAATTCACCTCTTTATATTTTGTGTGTGTATTTGTGCTATGGCATGTTTGTGGTGGTCAGACAACTTGCAAGAGATTGTTGTCTCCGTCATGTGGGTTCTAGAGATTAAACACAGTCTTCAGGCTGGACAGAGCCTTTACAAAAAGAGCCGTCCATAGGTTCTCACACAAACTCTTTCAACAGTAATTAGCAACTTGCTTATGGAGCTGGGGTGATAGCTCATCTGGCAAAGTGCTTATTTTTTAAACACAAGGACTTGAATTCTATCTCTATAACCCGTGTCAAAAAAAAAAAGGGAAAGTACTATGGTGATGTTTGTGCCATCCTAACATTGGGGAGGTGGAGACAAGCAGATCACTAATACTCACTGTCCAACTAACCTAGTCTACTTGGCAAGCTCTAGACCTTCAAACCTGATGGGTGTCACCTGAGGGATAACACCTGCCATAACTTCTCACTTCCGTGCACAGGTGCTCACAGGTACTTACATGTATATGTACATAGGTACAAAAGATACATGTACAAATGTGCCTGTTCCCCTACACAAAGACACTTATTATGAAAAAGATAAAATAACAGAAATAAAATTTAGACAAAATCGGGAAGCAATACAACAAAATATGCCAACCCTTCTAATTCTTAAGAGCAAGGTCAAATCAAGCAACAGAGCTCTATTCACAAGTGAGAAAAGCAGGCATTTCGTTAGGAGAAAGTTTTCCCATGCCATTGCTTTTAAAGATATATTTTTATTAGAGCTTCTAGAGTGAACACAATGATCAGTAGAACTTCAGAGTCAGAGATCTGATGGATTCCCATCTTGTCATTTTTGGCTTTCTGCTTCTTATCATGGAGAGATACTAAGGAGGTGTTAATTGTTTCAGGGAAGGAAATGTAGAATGGATGGTTATATGCAATCTAAGACTAGACAATCAACTCTGAAACTGTCCAAAGTTGACTGCACAGGTTGATCTACTGTGGTGATGACACCATCATAGGATCATTGAGCATGGATGCTGTGTAAGGTGGTATGTAGAGTGCATAATTGCATGCTTGGATGTAGGTTCTGCTTCTGACGTAATTTTAAATTAGTCACAGCATAGTAGTACAGAGACTGTACCAGAATAAAGAAAAGGGGATAGAGAATAAAATCACCATCCAACAAACTACATCATCCTCACTTTCTGGTATACATTTCCCCCTCCTCTTAGTCTCAGCTCTTTCTCTGTAAGTCACGGTGTAAATGTTGTATGCATACTGTGTGGGATGATGTGGAGACATGGATGGCAAAGATACAGCTGGCATCCATAGCATAACATCTTAGTGTCTTTAGAACATTATCTTAATACTAGTCTATATTTTGAACAAATCAATGCTTTTTGACGTGGGTTGCTTTGTAAAAGGTGAAGCATGCATTCTCTAGCAGTCTGCACTCTACTTGTTCCTTTCTCCTACTGCCTATCAAAAGCAATGGTTCATGTTTCCTATGACTTTGATATTAATTTTCTGTCATAATTATTTATTTAACTATTTCGTGGTCTTAGAAATATAGATTTCTAACCATACTAGCTGTTAAAAGAGAATGGTAAGCTCTGTAAGGCTTTACTAAAGAGGAGGCACTCAGGGTAGACCCTCAAGGTACACAAGGGTTGACCAGATGGGCCGGGTCCTCCCTTGTTGATCACTAAATGAGAAGATGCCTTATTGCTGGATCTCATCAAAGCAATTCCTCAACTGAGGCTCCTTCTCCTTTGATGTCTTTAATTTGTGTCAAGTTCACAC
Source organism: Phyllotis vaccarum (assembly GCA_033318265.1). Taxonomy (NCBI): domain Eukaryota; kingdom Metazoa; phylum Chordata; class Mammalia; order Rodentia; family Cricetidae; genus Phyllotis; species Phyllotis vaccarum. Next base: position 32,614,567 of record JARWLC010000014.1, read on the forward strand.
ACAGAATTCGTTTCCTGATCCCATTGACCCAAGATGTGTGTACATGACTCAGGAGTTCCATATCACTGTCCACAGTGATTGGGCCAGTAGCAGACGCTAGACTAAGTTGATCTGCTTAGGCCAATACTTTTGTTGAAATTCCTAGGAAGGGAGTCTCTTCTGTTGGCATTAAGACTAGTATGGAATAAGTGTGGGATACTCTAGAAAAGAGGCAATGACAGAGAAATCCTGAGGAGAGAAAATAATCAGGAGAATCATTTTATTTAGTTGCTGAGCTAGGTTCAATCTGAGGGAGAGCCACCTAGTAGGGTTTGCAATTAGACGAGCCTGTGAAATTGCTTCTTGTTGACCTCACCTCCTTTTATTTGCAATTAAAATTTCAATAAATTCCAGGAAATATAGGTGGTTCCCACTGCTTTTTCAAGAATGGTTGTGTAGATTGGCCAAAATGTGGCACCCAGAGGTTCGGGAGAGAGCCATGACTTTGGTTTGAGGTAAGTATAAACTTCCGGCAGTCCTTCCATAAATGGGTCTTGAATTTAAACGACAGTTTGGAGCTGGAGAAATCAGACCTCATGGTTTGAAAAGGGCATTTTTTCATTTTCACGTTCCCTTTTGTTGGGGATGTTTCCATTGCAAGCGCTCAGCCTATTCCCATAGGTGTAGGAGAATGGCAAGCCAACATCATGAGAAAGGTTGTTTGTGGTATGAACATGCTCTTTGCCCTCCAATCTTTACATATAGAAGACTATTAGTTCAACAAAATTACTATCATGTAATTAAGATATTAAAATTATTTTTTAAAGGAAAATATTTGTATTTTTAATATTTTTTTGGAGAAGGTAGAGTGAAAGATAATAAGATAATAAAAAGCATAGTAAGTCTGATGGCTTTTAGGGTAAATCTAGAATAAATATATCAGTTGCTGGAAAATTGCATTTCCAAATATGGTATTAGTGATAAAGTAGTTATTTAAAAGGCAGAACTGAACATATTATACAGTTCTCATACCCATGAATTAGGATACTTATAATATTAAGTTTCTGGTTCTGCCTTTCCAGGCTAGCCCAGAGGTTCAGACCACTCAGAATCCTGCTGCTGCTTATCCCCAAATCATCACACAAAAGCTTACATTAATTTCATTCTGATTGGGCCAGAGCTCAGGGATGTTTCTAACTAGCTCTCTCATTTTAACTCAGAGCAGCATTTCATCTTCTTTCCTCTATATCATCTACTGGCTTCTCTGGTGTCTCTGCTGTGCTTTTCCTGTTCCTAGAGTTTTCTTAGTCTGATAGACCTGCCTACACTTCCTGTCTGCCTTCTGGTCAATCAGCGTTTTTATTAAACCAGTAGGAGGGACAAATATTTACAATGTAACAGAACACAACCCCAGTATAAATACTTAGGGCTTCAGAAGCATTGGTCCTTAGATGTTGGGCATTTGAGTTGCATCTGAATCAACTGGGGAACTTTTTAAAGACACGAAACTTTGTATTCCACTCCCTAGGATTCTGATTGTGCAAGTCCAAATTTCTTGGGATCTAGTTTTTTTTTTTTTTTTTTTCCCAATGTATCCATCTGGGTGGCCATATTTAGGTATGACTTAGTGATAGGATAGTGAGAAATATAGGCATTGCATGACTCGTGTATTCTGTTTTGTGGGACTGGCTGCTTGAACTCACTGAGTCTCTGTTGCCCTATTGGTAACTGGAGGGGCTGAAGATGGTGATCATCGAGGGCTGTCTTTAAATCAACCTTCATTTAATTCATACAGCCAGTTTGTTTTCCCCTTCTTCATATGTGAGTCTCCTAAAGCACTTCTGTTTCACAAAGGAGATAAAAAAAACCATCAAATTCAAACCAGCATTTCAGCTGTCTTCTGACCACTGACAAGTTGACAGTTTCAGAAGTATCTCAGTTCAGAGATATGTAACAATGATGATGGTGTTCTGTGCTGCGTGCAATTTAATCCTTAAGAATGCACCAGCCACTTAGTTATGTTTCTGTATGTGTGAAGGGATAAAATGATGATCACAATGTTCTTTAACTTGCTCTGTTGTGTTACTGTGTGCCGTTCTCACTGCAGAAAGCATAGCGTGGCTTTCTCCTTTCCATCTTCTCTTTGAAAATCAAGCTTATGCAAAGTGACAGCTTCAGCACGGATTCCTGAATCAAAGAATGACCATTATAGGACTTGATCATACAAGCTACTTCCCTAACCACCATTTATTTGTGCTAAAATTGGCTACATTCTTGATGATAATTCTGCAAGACAGCAGTAGGATATGACTTGCCTTCCTACTGTTTGATATACGTCTCCACTGATACCAATTGAGTTCAGCTGCAGTGAGCTTAAATGCTAATGTTGAGAACATAAGGCAGCCTGCTGTTTCTTTTATACCAGAAAGTTTTAACTTTTATAGTCCTTTGAATTTCATGCACCCACCCCTACCTTGGGTTGGAGCAAATTAGAACCACTCTATTTCTGTCTGAGGGGTGAAATGTGCAAACTTGATTAACATAACTCAGCACAAATGTGAAGGTATTAATCATAAGGATGGATGCACTATTCTCCTTGAATAATGGGGCAACAGACATGGAGAAAAGGCCACTGGCCAGCAGTTGTCAGGCAGACAACCAGTATTTGTTATGCATGGACTTGGCCCAGTATTGTATAAAGCACTCAAGATCCTAGGAGGCAATCACAGTCAACTTAATGAAGTAATAAAGTATCTGTTTCTGTTGAATGTTCACTGTATGGTGTTGGAGTAAGCACTTCATAGGTGGCTGTCTCATAGCATTCTTAAAAGACCCTACAAATTAGGTGTTTGATACTGTATCATTTTTTACAGAGGGAGAAACTGAAATCCAGAGGGTTTTTTCTTCTTATTATTTTTATTTTTTATTTTTATTTTTTTATGTTGCCTGAGGGGCTGGGAGATGGCTCAGTGAGGAATGTGAGTTCCTGAGTCTGGATCCTCAGAGTTCACTTAAAAGCCAGGTGCAGGGATATGCAGGGGTGTGCAGGAGTGTGCCAAGGGTTAGGGTAGAAAGGAGACAAGCAGAAGGAAGCCAGCCAGTTTGGTCAAAACAGAGGCCCAGGTTTGGCAGGTAACCCTGTCACTGAAGAAAAGGTGGATGATGACAGACTGAGAAATTCAGTATTGGCCTCTGGCCCAGTATGTGCAGACATGGGCAAGTGTACAAATGTACCCCCTACAAGTACACACACCACACACACATACCACACCACACCATACCACACCACACCACACACCATACACACACACCACACCACACCACACACACACACACACACACACACACACACACACACACACACACACACACACACCACACCATACACACACCACATCTCTCTCTCTCTCTCTCTCACACACACACACACACACACACACACACACACACACACACACACACACTCACGGCCCAAAAGAAGGAATAAACCATAATTTAAACACAGACACACATGCTCTTGGGGTCCTGGTGGTTTCTGATTTTGCAGGAGTTGGCGATTTTAGTAGGGAAGATAAAGAATGTATAGCCCTTCTGGGAAAAAACAGCATAGACCAAATGACATATTTCCTTATCATGTTTCAAGTCAATAGAGGCAAAAGTACAGTTCTGAAGAGGAATCTTGATCTAAGTCCAAAAAAAAAAAAAAGACAAGAATGGAAAGATGGGAAGGAAGGGTCAGCCCAACTTTGTAATGATCCCGTTTCTAGACTTCCCTGAAACTTAAGTCCACTAGCCTCTCTCACTTTACTGCTTCAGTGACTTCACTTATCCTGCAGCATCCCAAATCTCAGGGGCATCTGAAATTTTAGCTCCAAATGGCTGACGTTCTGACTCTCAAAGGACAGTGGAATGAACCATGAGTGACGTATCCCATGAGGATATTGCTAGCCCATATGAAGTAGCCCAGGTGAGCTTGTGGAAAGATGGTTTTGCATGTGGAAAGAGAAGCTGAAGAAAATATGAGCAACTTCTTTGTGTAATGTTGGTTTAAGTTTGATTTAACGTAGAGACCAGAGTAGGAGGGCATCAGGCATCCTTCTCTACCCATCTCCTTTGAGACAGCCTCACTCTAGAACTTGAAGCTGGGCTGGCAGCCAACAAACTCCAGTGACCCTCCTGACCCTCTGTCCCCACAGTGCCATGGCTACAGGTGCATGTATCATTTTTGGGTGGTTCTAAAGACTCAAACTGGATTCCTCACATATGTCCAACAAGTGCTCTTTCCTGATAAACCATTTTTCCGGCATCTGATTTCCTAGTCTGTGATTTTTGTCATTATTTTCCTCACAATGCCTCTGTCATAGTCATTGTCACTGGTGTATGGATGTATTTCTGTTCTCAATTTATTTGACAATGTCCCAGTAATTAGCTTTTGTGACCTTAGACTTATTTTGCCTGTTCCTTTCCTTCTCACTAAGCTCCTAACTATTTACCCTTGTCTTTTCAATTTCTCTTAGGTCCTTTGATTTTTTTTTTTTTTAAAAACCAACCCTGATGGGATCAGTTAGGGTTTATCCTGAGCTTCCTCCCTTCCTCTGCATTGTATTTCTAGGTGATTATGTGGTCTGTCTGTGTTCTGGTCAATCACAAGTTTTGGGTCAACCATAGGCTTTTTCTTGACATTTCGGATTAGGATTCCAAACACCTATCTGACAAGCCCAGTTGCAATTCTAACAGATATTTTCAACTCAACGCCATCAGAAACTGACATGCCATTTCTCTATCTTCCTACACCTCATTCAATAGCACTGGCACCCACTAAGGCAGTCAACATAGAAGCCTAGGAAAATCCTTAACTTCTCTCTCTAGGCACCATAGACGGTTTATCAGCAAAGCCTCCTATCTCTGTCTCCTAAACTCTTTCTGAGAATATGCTTGTGTCTTCTTTCTCCAACTTCATTCCACACAGGATCATCTTTCAACCTCATCTTTTTATTGCCTGTTTTCTTATCCACTTAGTTGTGTAGTGACTATGATTTTCCTCAACAAACTCTAAGCTCAATGGGGACAATGGCTTTGACCAGCTTATCCCCTCAGAACGTCACACAGATGTAGACTCAGGAAGTTCTTTTAGAACACATGAGTAGACTGATGGTTGTGAGAAATAGAGACAGGAGAAGATGTTGCCCCAGGTGATTTTCAGATATTTAATTTGAGTAAGCATATACACGGGGATGCCATTTACCAAATCAGGAACAAGTTTAGAAGAAAAAGATGGTTGGTTGTTTTAAACGTATATTCAGTGCATCCAGAAGATCAAATGGGGATGTCTGATAGTCTTTTGAACACTGTCCTTGTTTGTGTGACAACAGAGTATTCAGGGCATGGTTATAGCCAAGAAGTAACCACTGGGCCTAACGACGTGAGGAGTAATGCTCGTGCTGACTAATTCTGCTAGATAGCATTAACTAGAGCAGTGGTCCATATGTGAGTAAAGCGGTGATAGAGAGATAAGGAGAGGTTAGTTTAGGACAGAAAATGGGCAAGGGAAAAATAATTGTCAGTTGAGTTTTTAAAGTATAGGTAGGAGCCATGGTTTAAATCCCAAATACCTTCTGCAAGTTACATACATGCTTCTGTACATATATATATATATATATATATACATATATATATACATATATATGCAAATATACACACTATATGCACACACACATATCAAGGGATGTCCTGAGACTGTTAATGCTGCCAAGATGAAAGGAATGTTCACATGAGGGGTGTGTGTGTGTGTGTCTTTGTGTGTGTGTGTGTGTGTGTGTGTGTGTGTGTGTGTGTGTGTGTGAGAGAGAGAGAGAGAGAGAGAGAGAGAGAGAGAGAGAGAGAGAGAGAGAGAGAGAGAGAGAGGAGAAGGTAAGGTAATAATATATTAGCAAAAGAGCAGAGATAATCAGGGGAATCAAACTGAGGAGACAGAGACAAACCGCCACCAGAGGAGTAGCTGTTTCCTGCAGAATCCTCCATTCTAGTAGGACATGGAGGCTGGCACAGCTGCGGGCTACCTTATGCATTAGGTAAAAGTTACAGACATCCCTTGGCTCTGTGTTCTCCTGAGGGAAGAGAGGTCTGAATCAAGACCAACCCTTCTTGCCGACCTTTCCCTCAGATTTCTAAAAGCCATCCTGCCTCAGTAATGATTGCTCAAAAGTTCTATCTGGCCAGGTTGTCTTGAAGTCCCTTCTTTTAATGCTAAGCCAGCCTACTCACCAGCCTTCCTATTAAGAGAGTTGGATCAGCCTGCAGAGAATTTTGGTCAGTGTCATTTATTTGTGGATGGGTTCCCATTGGTCCCACAACTAATATAAGATTATCTATTTATTATTCATTGGTCCACTCTCCTCTTTTTATGGCTGCTTTGCTTTTCACCTTGTCGTTTGTTGCCAGGCACAATGAGCTGGAGTGGAGAGGCTCCGGATAATGGTTTCACATTCTAATATCAGTACACTTTGATGCCCTCAAATAATTAATGCTGAAATCCGCAGCCAGTGCTGATAGCAGGAGCTGGAAACCAACCCTAAGCATACAGCAATATGCTTAATAATTGGTTCGTGTTTTTTCCTCTGCCCAATAATGGCATTTATTTTTACCTGTTATGACAAAGAGTGAATGGGGAAAAATGTTATGTAAGAATCTCCTCCTTGACCCACACGAGTGGAAAAGTTATTTTATCTGTTCAGGGAGCAGCTGCAATACAATCGCAGGCAACAGCACTGTCTTTTCTTTTTCCAGTCAGGAAATAATGGTAGCTATGTCATCGCTCTGCTCTGTGGAGGCCTGAATGGCAGCATATCCAGTCATCTCACGTTGGCTTGCTTTGTGACTACCAAACAACTTTGAAAATCAGATTTGCACTGTTAATAATTAAGTAATTAGAGAGCTATGAGCTTTGACAAGAATGCTTTATCTTTTGATCCCTACAGAAAAAAAGTAAAAACAAGGCAGTGAAAGTCAACACAGGGAGTGTGGCATCTCACTGGGCTTTGGGTGCTGCAAATGTCTTACTGTTGTGTTGCAGTGGGGTGTTTTGGTCCTGGGCGGCCAGAGGCCCAGACCCACAGACCTGCAGCCCCAGACCCCTCAGCCGCCCGCAGTTGATCAGGCCCCCAGAAATGACTCACTTATGTTAACTTCATGCTGTTTTGCTTACGGCTCAGGCACATTGCTAGCTGGCTATTTCATCGTAAATCAACCCATTCTCATTAATCTGCCTGCCACGTGACCCGTGGCTCACCTGTGTTCCTTACATGCTTCTTCTTGGGCAGCTGGCTCAGTCTGTCTCTGACTCTGCCCTTCTCCTACCTATGCTGTGATTTCCCCTCCTACTTTTTCTATGGTGCCTGTCATGGGCCAAAACAGCTCCTTTGTGTAAAGATTGATATTCACAGCATACAGAAAGGCATTCCCACATCACTGTTGTAGTTTTAGGTGGATGGTCCAGGTCCCTCAAAAAATAGTTATGATTTTTTCTGATGATTCCAATGATATGTTATATATCACAGATTTTTTCTTTTTTACCCCACAGATAAATATGTGTGACATTGCCCTAGTGTATCCTCTGGGAATTTCTCATTCAACCAGAGGTTCACAGAGCACTGAGCATTCTTTTGAATGTCAATGGAGTCAGGTATGGTAAACAGGGCAAGGATGGAAAATTTAGAAAGAAAAGCCTTGGAGTGTAAAGCCAAATTCTACTTGACTCCAGAACCATCACTGAACCTTGGTTTCTCAACCAGGTAAGGATAAAATTAAGCATATATAAATATAAAAAGTATAAGAATAAACAGATACACTCCTGTAATCTCATCACTTGGGAGACTGAGGTAGGAGAATCACCCATGAGTTTGAGGCTAGCCAAGGTATCTCCTGAGTTGCAGACCAGCCCGAGTCTCAACACAAAACAAAAGGAAGATAACAGTACTTAACTCAGGCTTTCTTGGGAACTAGATGTAACCATTCATAAGAAGTGCTCAGCAGAGCGTCTGGCAATATGTCCCAATATGCATTCATTTCTTTCTCCTTTGTGGAAGCAACATTTTGTTACTGCTCCTGGGTACCCAAAACTTCCTTCAAGGACTCATCCTAGTGAACCACTTTTGTGATGTCATTTCCATGTTGACTTCAACTTCCCACCCCCAGATTGTTATCATTAGAACCTAATTCCAGGTGTTCAGCAGTGCAAACCTCAGCCATTTCCTCTATGCCGTGTCAAGTTCCCTTTCAAGCCGGCTGTGAACGCAGATTGAATCTTTTTCCTTCCCAGGCTCTTCACGGAGCTCCCTCTGCCCATTCTAAGCCATGCTGTTGCATTGTGCTGTGTATTCCTCTCCATGGTTTGCCAGGGCCGTCTCTCGCTTCCAGTTGTGGCTAGAAGAAGTCCTAGGCTTCGCGAGGGGTGGGGAGCGTGTTCTCCCTAACCGAAGAATCTTCTCCCCTACCCTCGCCACCTCCTTTACTCTTCTTCTCTACTTCCCACTGCAATTTTCCCCTCTTCTGCTATGTTTGAAACGTCCTGCTCAAGGATCTCAACTTCCATAGCACCTGTCTGGCCTCTAGGTTTCCGCCCCGATTTAGATCCCTGTTGGTTGGGTCAACATTGGCTTCCTTTGGTACATGCCATTTTCCAGACCCTTCTCCCAGTTTGTGACTCTAATCATTAACCAGACGTTTGTCGTCCCTTCTCAAAACTGGAAACTCTAGGGCAGAAAGGAAGGATGCCTTTTTTTTTCTTTATTGTGTGTGCATCTCTGTGAGTCTGAGGGAGTTCCAGGACAGCCAGGACTGTACATAGAAACCCGGTCTCAACAATAGAAGAAAAGAAAAAGAATAAACCACTCAATAAATAGCTTTGAATTGGTTAGTATTCTACTCATAGCATATTATTTTTCTTTATAGCTATTTGCAGCCGTGCACATCAGGGCTAGTGTTACTGAGAGCAAGACCGTGTCAAAGGAATTCTAACTGGCTCCATGTTGCAGTGATCAGCACAGCAGAGTTCCTCTCAAGTTTGTAAGTAAACTTACAATCCGTAAAAGTTAATACAGTGGTTCTCAATCTGTGAGTTGTAACCCTTAAGGGGTCGAATGTCCCTTTTACAGGGGTCGCATATTAGATATTTGCATTGTAAAGTTACAGTTATAAAGCAGCAATAAAAATAACTTTATGGCTGGGGGTCACCATAACATGGGGAACTGTATTAAAGTGTCACAGCATTAGGAAGGCTGAGAGCCACTGGATTTAAAGGTGACAGTGTTGGGAGCCCTTGGGAAGAGATAAAGTCGTGAGAATCCACTGTCACCTCTGAAGCAGAGAATGGACCTTCACAAGATACCCCATCTTGGGCTTTCCAGCTTCCAGAATTATGAGCAATAGATTTCAGTTGTATTTAAATTGCATAGAGTGAGGCATTTTGTTATAGTCACACAAATAGATGGAGACAGACATCTGGTTTAATGCTTGCTGATCACTAAGTATTTATTTATTCAGGAAAAACTCAGAAAACAAAGAAAAAGAGAATCCCAGTCTTAAGCAAGCTTGTGGCAGATCTTTTCAGTGTTGGGATAGTTATCTGTAGAGGGAGAAGACAGTCTGTTTTGGTTTTACTAGGAGTCTTCTCAATTTTAGTAAACTGGACACTTGCTAAATACGTCCAAACCCTGTTTTTTTTTTCAGACTGTGTTTGTAAGAGGCAAGATGGGGTTTTCAAGAAAAAAAGTTTCATAAAACAAGTGTTAAAAGAGAAACCTTTTTAACAGCAAAAGCAAAAAGCCGCCCTTAAAGTCTCCGTGTCTTCAGTGCTGTGGCCTTTGTCTGGAAATATGATATTCTCTCTTCGCCATCTTTCTTTTAAATTGCCCAATCAATCAGGAAGTGCGATTTGTACCCCACCTGTGGCAGGACATTTTAAAGAGACGAGACGTTTGATTGCTATGTTTAGATTTATGGGGATTGAGATGACCCTGGAGATTAAATGAAGATACAACTGTGATACACAGGCTGAAACAGGGAGAGAATTGATTTTTAAGTTGAAGACATATTGGTGGTAAGAGGTTTAAGTGAGGAAATAGGGCAGAAGTCTAGGATCCTGGGAGTGAAAGGTAGGGGTAGAGGACTGCCTGAGGGGAGCCACACTGCTTAATTGTCACTGGCGTAATACTCCTTGACCTTCAGGAAGCAGCTCCGAGAAGAAGCTATCAGAAGACTTGAGTTTTAAAATCACATTTAGTGAACACCTAATCAGAGCTACAGATGGGCTTTAGATGTGATCCTCCTGATGAAACCGAGTTAAGACGGGGTGGGAGACAGATCATAAGGAGCGACTATGAGATGAAATTCCTCAGAGTTATTTTTCAAGATACAAGAGGCAGCAAAAATATATTGCTGGCTAAAACAAAGGAAATTTAATCAGAGAAGAAAAAAATAATTTTTTTCTTCAAAGGAAGAGAAAAATGAAAAATGTCTTGGAAACTTCTACAAAAGAAATGAGATATTGGTCAAAGATCTGTTTTTGCATATATGAAGTTGGTGTATTTCAGCTTTCTTCTAGGTCAGTGGTTCTCAATCTGTGGGTCATAACCCCTTGTAGGGGAGATTTTGTGTGTGTGTGTGTGTGTGTGTGTGTGTGTGTGTGTGTGTGTGTGTGTGTAAGGATCTTTCACAGGGTTGCCTAAGACCATTGGAAAACAGATATTTATAGTTGCAATTCCTAACAGTAGCAAAATTACAATTATGAAGTAGCAATGAAAATAAATTTATGGTTGGGGGGTCACCATGAGGAACCGTATATAAAGGGTCACAGCATTAGGAAGGCTGAGTAGCACTGGGCTAGGTCATAGGTCCTTCTTCTGGTCTTTGGGATTCTTTCCTTTTGAATTTCTCCCAGTATTTTGATGATGGTTCACTTTTTGTCAGGATTTCAAGCTGCTCATGTTAACCTTGAAATTGTCGTGCAGCCAATGATGAGCATGCCCTCTGATAGCCCCCCTCTTAAGTGCTGGGGTTACAGGTGTGTGTCACTGTACCTGGCTTACATATGGTACTGAAGATCAAACACAGGGCTTTGTACATGTTAATGAAGCTCTTTATCATCTGAGCCTTACCCCACGACCAACTTCAAAATCACTTCAGGACTGACTCTGAAGCTCCTGTGGCATTCAGTAAGTCATTCTGGGAACCTGCTTCTTATGAAGTATTTCACACCAGTTGTGCCTTGATGATTACATGTTGCTTTTAAGAACATTAAGGACTTTTGAGAAGACATGTATATAAAATGGTGAATGGTCAATTATACCACGGATACGAAGTCCTGCAGAAGTTCAGGAGACAGAGCAATATAGCTCAGGATCATAGCTGTCCATAGTACATTGCATGAAGCAGTGGATTTAACAGAAGGAAACAGAAGCAGAATGGCTGTGGAAAAGTAGACTAAGAAACATCGTGGAGAACAAATTACTCGTGTGTGCTGAGATGGCTCTGATGATTAGAAATTGGTTATTAAGAAGAAAGTACCAATAAAAAGGTAATCTATGGGGCTCGGGAAACTGTGACAAAGGGAATTATGTATACTGTGATTATATAATTGTTAAATCATTATGTATATGCACATTAACACAAGGATGGAAATGCTAAGTTCTTTTATTATATTTCTTCGTTTCTCATTTCTATTTACACACACACACACAAAACTCTCAAACCCAAACTCACACATACGTACACACACACACAAACATATATACACTCGTGCACATGTGTACACATACACACATATGCATAGATAGACGTATACATGTATGCACATGCAGACACATGTGTACATACACTTTATGTAAAGTGCTTTGCTAAAAATTAACCTCCATAGCAGTGCTTAATTAATGTGATACATTTTTTGAGGGTACGGGAAATATCAAATTTTCTTTGTTTACACATCTTCCTACTAGATAAATGAGCTAAAGAGATGAATATATGGATGACTCTTTGCAGGGAGAATAGAAATTATTGATACAAAGATTTCATTAATGTGCAGATAGGAACAAAATTATAGTAGCTAAATGGGTTAAATAGCAGATTATTCTTTAGAAATGCAAACTTTAAAAGATACAAAATAAAGATGTATGGACATTTAACAGGAATGAATTAAGAATATTATCCGAAGTATAGGTATAAAGAGGTGACTAGGGATAGAGAATTTGCATTTTGCATTCAATGACAATAAAAAGGATAATGAAGCCAATTTAATTCTTGGATTTTAACTCAAGAAATCAGGATAGCAAAATATAAGAGAATAAAATGTAATGTGTTTGGAAGATCAAATATAAAGCATGGCATGAATTATTAAATAATTGAAGAATTTATAAAACTTTCAAAGTCCTTATGCAAACTAAATTTCCCTCATTTTAAAGAAATACTGTAAAAAAAAATAATTTCCCTCACTCCCATCCCCCCATCACCTTCCTGGATCTTGCCATCTCTTCTCAGACCTTTGTCATCTGAGATTCATGACTGTCCTTAAAGACACATGCACACTGAAAATGGGAGGATGGGATAAGCCCAGTGCCTCCCTCCTCTCTCTCGGCCTGCATACTTCACTTCCGTTTCCCCACAAGCCCCACTTTTTCTAGCTTCCTCTGGTGAGCACCTGGACGCTGGAAGAGCCACCTTTGTCTCTTCAGTTTATTAGAGGCTCTTTCCTGAGTGGTCAAACTTCATTGCTATCACCTTATCATTCTTCCCAAAATCTTCTGTTTTAAACTCAGTTTTCTCGCTTAGGCCCTCATAAATAGGTTGGTTTTACTTAGATTATACGAGGAATGAAAAGTTTAAGGAGAACCATCTTAGAGAAAGGAGGGTGTAAATGTTCAGAAAACTTTTATTTGATAGCTCATGAATCTAGAATAATTATACTTAGCTTTATAGACTTTACAGAAATATCATACAACTTGCTCATAGAATAAAAGCCACCTGGTACTGAAATAATTTATAACTACTGCTTTCTGGATTACCACTTAAAAAGTTGATGGCTTCTCCAGCTCTGGAATATATCCAAAGTGTATAATATAAAACAATACAAATAAATATATCTTAGTATTAATATAAAGGATAACTTGATTTTTCTCTTTTCACAAAGACAAGTGTTTATTTTTCCAGGTATCCGTTCATGTGATTTTATTCATTTTATTAATGCTTTATTGCCTTCATTAACTTTGCTTAGTTATCTCACTTTTATAGCATAATTGACTTGATCAAATTCACCTTTGTGAATTAAGTATAATTCAAAACAATTCTAGGATCTTCTCAGGCAATAACATAAAAACTCTGCTCCTGTCATGTTTAAAGTCATCTCCTGGGATGACAACGTTTGTATGGTATGATTATATGTTTGCTGAGAGCTCTGATCTGTGCATGTAACATTTGATAGTCTAGGCCAGTTGATATGAAGTATAGTGTTAGAAATACTAATGTTGAAATCACCTGGAGGTGCTTATTAAAGATGCAAATGTTCGCTTCAGTATTTCTATATAGGACATGGCTTTTAAAAATAAGATACCTTTTTTTTGTCCTGTTAGGATTTACCAAATACTGGGTACCTCTGAATCCCTAAAGAGTCCCTACAAATTCAAGTCAATGTGTATCTCCTTAGTAAGATTAATGGCCTCGGAGAGTTCTTTGCTTTTCCAGACTACCTTCTACATACTGCTTGTCAGAGTAGTATCAATTAGTAAATGCAACAGTAAGTATTTTAGAATTGATCCGAGTCCCTTTATCAATCCAAATATGAGAAATAATTGCTGGAGCATTATTCTAATGATGATGATTATTGTTGTTCTTAAAAAGACCAGTGCTGAGATGATTATCTAGCAAAAGCAAAGTCAGTCTATATTAAAAGAGTAGAATGAATATTAACACAACGTCTCCAAGCTGAAATGTATAAAGATAATGACATTGGACATTATGAAACAGAAATTTAAACAGAGCAAATCATGCCAGACAAAGTTGATTGCTTTTTTTGATAGAGCTACAAGATCAGTAGATAAAAGTAATGTGGAGTTGTAGATGCAATCTATCTCAATTTTGGTAAAGTGTGTGATAGTGTCACATGAAATTTTCCATCTTGAATTAATTGAAATTGGCTTTGGTGTGTACCTCTTATTGTCTGTTAGATGCCTCAAAGTCACTGGTATCATGAAACAACTCATCCAAAGACAAATAATTCTGAAGGGATGACTAGGTTTGTCTTCATTTGCTGTATCAGTACCTGACATTTACAGAAGTTGATGACATTTTATGTTCGTGTTGTGTTAAAACTTGTTGGAATCACCAGGAAGAGAAATTGCATAACGATCTTTTGAATATCAAAAATATTTATAGCTTATGCCATTGACATCCTTCAAGTTTTAAAACAGGCTATCACCTTGCACAGCTATGTTAACATATAGCTCTTTGTAGACTTTGTGAAAATACGAGTATATGCCTGTTCCAAACACACACAGGGGTGCCAAAGACATCAAATAAAAACACAACAAGCCACAGTGTGGCACCCTTCTTGACATTCTGGAGGTGGAGACAGGAAGACTGTGAGTTCAAGGACAACCTCAGGTATATAGTGAGATGCTGTTTCAAAAATAAAAACCAAACCAAATGAATACTGGCAACTATGCATTTAGAATACGGAATTTGGAAACTATATTAGAGATTTTTTTAAATCAAGCATTATTCCGAATATTTTAAGCTTTCTGGGTCAGTTCTCTTGGACTTAATATGCTTTTCTGGACTGCAATAAATGGCTGGTCTGAGATACCATGTGACTATTCAAGTAGTGGTGTTGGGGAAGGAATGAGCAATGGCAGTTTGGAAAATAGTCAGAGGGGCTGGAAAGAGAGCTTAGCAGTTAAGAGTACTGGCTGCTCTTCCTAAGGACCCGGGCTTGATTCCAGCTCTCACAAGGCAGTTCACAGCTCTCTGAAACTCCAGTTCAAGGGGATCTGGCATCCTTACACAAACGTCATGCAAGCAAAACTCCAATGTACATTTAAGAAGTAAATAAATTTAAAAAAATTAAAATGTAGTTATATATATATATATATATATATATATATATATATATATATAAAGAAAAGAACATCAGAAATTTCCTTTGCTATCATTTTGAAGACAATATTAGCTTAGCACTATGTTTTTTAAAAAATTCTATTTGTACAAAATTATTAGAGTGTTTGGAACTACAAGATTTGATTTGTGTACTTAGAAATTTTGAAAAGAAACATGTTACTTGATTGAAATGATAACTGAAGGAGTGTGATGTGTTGATATTGTTACTTAATAATATTCAGCACTTCAGAGGGTTACAATGGGCTGTAATTATTAATGAATGACACTCAATAAGTGAAAATTGTAAGAGCATGATATCAAATATATAAACTGCCATAATTATAGAACTCTCAGAAAATGATGGGTAGTCTAACTTTTAATATATCTAAAATTAGACCAAACTCCCACATATCAATGGATGTTCTTCTAACTAGAGACTACAACTTCTTGTATTTCATTTCTTCTGATTAAAATGATTTATATGCTTTTATTATGTGTATGTGTATGCTTGTCTGTGTGTGTATATATGTATCATTTGTGTGTCTGATACTCAAGGAGACCAGAAGAGGGCGTTGGATCCTCTAGCACTAGAGTTGCAGGAGATTGTAGAAAACCATGATTTCTGGGAACTGAGCACTAGTCCTGAACAAGAACAGTAAGAGCTCTCATTTACTGAGTCATTTCTCCAGTCCCTCCTCTGACTTTTATATTTTTAAATTTTTCTCTAAGTTCAATAGTGAAAATTAAAGCTTTGTGAATATATGTGGTTTGCATACATATGTGTATGCATATCCATATGTGTGTGAATGTTTGTGCTGAGGTATATGTATATAAATATGTGTGTACCTACCTGCATGGGGAAGCCACAGTTTATGAATGCTCTCCTAGGACTCAAGGCATGAACATTCTTTTAGAGGAATATTTAGTGTTTGAGGCTGAGTGGCAAATAGGTAAAATTTAAGGGGCAATTAAACATAACATTGAGACTTTCTCCTCTTTTCCTAGTATCCTTGTATGAAGAATAATAATGGGGACAACATGAGTAATAAGAAAAATTATTTTTGGTTCCACATAGTATATTCTTTAATGTGTCATTTACCTTCTGTTTTAATTACTTCATGACATTATGGACTTGAATTCTGGAACCTAAATGCTTAACTTAATACCTGAACTTGAGACTATTTGCCTTTGGCCAAGATAAAATGACAGGTACTACATCTGTTGTCTATCCTCCAATCACTGGAAAAATGGACAGCATATATAGTATTAGACAGTTTGAAAGATAGCTGATATTAGACCATGAACCTTTTGAGCATTCCCAATTACTGCCTACAGGGAATTTCTAGCCTGAGGTACCATAAAAGGAATCCAGACATTGAGAAGACAAAGTTGAATTCAGATGGACCATGGCTGGAGTTTCTGTGGTTGAGTGATGGACAGCTGAGAGCCATACTGGCAGAAGACACTGGAATTTTATAATAGGGTAGTGGGGAAAGTCGCCCTGAGCCCACAGCTGAGTGTTGGCCAGCATATTAACAAGGGGAGTCTGTAGTAAGATGAGACAAAGAAAAACAGGTGAATAAAAGTCCCACAAGGACAATAATAACTCACATAGGGCTGGGGACAATTCCTGTCCCACCAGGGAGCAGAGGAAAATCTTATGACTCATATACATTAATAATATGTTCCGAAGGTGCTACAATTAATAGTAATACTTGAACTATGAAAACACTGCCATGGCTAGCAAAGATGTAAAGCAGTACCTGATAGAATCATATTAGTCCAAGTATCTCAACTGCATCCTGTAACTTCAAATATTCAAATATTATTGAGTCTTCAAAATAAGGCTGATAATGGCATATTTCACAGAAGTATGATAAGCAAATAGCATATATTGAGTCCTTTCTGAAGCCTGTGGCTTATGAATGTACTCAATAGATATCACACATAAATTACTCTTACAGATACTTACAAGAAATCACATTTCTTACACAAATCTTCAGGGCATTTGCTAAAGACCCTTCTGCCTCTGACATCTACATGTCTATGAGATGTAGAAAAGCACCCGTCAGTGTTTAAAATGAAGATTTCTAAGACACAGCAACTGCTTTGGGTTTTTCACAAAACTGATCTCTCCCCCCAATTTGATGCTGACAACTGTGGGGATCTATTGAGGATAATGGGATTTAACTGTTTCATCTTGACAGAAGAGACATTTGAGTTTTATCAGTTGTAGATCCGTATGTGGTGCGGAAAATGTCAAAAAGAAAATGATGCCATAAAAATGATATTATTTCAGAGCTTTTTCTGACAGGAAAAAAAAAATGGCCTTGATTGACCTGAATCTTCTCTTGACTGCCATCAACTGTTGAAACCTTAGTCAGTGCCATCATAGCATCGACTTATGGCATCATTCTATAGTTTCCGACTTTTTTTTTTGTCACAGGAATCAAGGGTACAGGTACATGATGGAGCAGGTACTGCCCCAGCCAATGAGCCCACCTCTGGCTCTGCACAGTTAGGCTGAATGTTTGTTACCAGTGGCCAGCTCTATACACTGCCTTCCTAGTACAACCAAATTTTGAGCAAAGCAGAGTAGAATCCGTTATATTTAAGGTGAAGTTAAGAAGCCTAATATCCAGAAGAAAAGAAACAGAATGGCTTTAAAGTGAAATGATTTCTTTCCCTTTTTATTCTTTTTACCGTATTACTCTGTTATTTCCAGCTTTATGTGGACTTTCTTTTTTGTTTTTATTTTATCTTTGTAACACCATTAAGCTTCTGCCCACTTTTCCCTTTTATGACCTTTCTTTCTTTGGTTACTGGAGTCTTCGTTTTATTTTATTTGCTATTTAGATGCTGGCACACTACACCTCCAAAGGTTGTTAGCATTTGTCAGCTCTCAGAATGACAGTTCTATTCACTATGGGAGACAAGTCATTTTCTTCCCGAAGAAAGGGGAAGCTAATCTCTACCCACAGTAACATGTTTTGAGAAACATAATGCAGTGGGAAATGTACCAATTATTTCTCTGCAAATTGTCTCCCTTCTGTGAGATAGACAATCATATCAACATTTTCAAACTTTTTTTTTTCAGTTTTCTAACACGACTTGCCTCCTGCAAAGTTAAACTTGGTGTTAAGGAAAGTGAATGGATGTTTCATAAAGGATATGAGTAATGATGTATTACCACATGCTTCTGGGAAGCTATCATTTGAGATTTCATTCTTGTTGATGGCTTCCATCCAAGCCTGTTAGCAAGAACATTTGTTTTCTATCATTCAGGGACAAGTGCTGGGAACACACCTGAACCAGTTACTTATTCTTCCCAAAATTGGTAGGAGAAATTAGAGGGAGGGTGTCTATTACACATCTGTGTCCTCTTGATATTTTTAAGGATGAGAGAGTAGAAGGAAGGAAATCTCTTCTTTTTTGGAGTACACGTGTGTTTTTTTACATTTGTAGTCTGACCTGAGGTCTAGTCCTGACTCCTGAATATGCTACCTGACTGGACATGTGCTACATATCTCCAAGGCTTTCTTGAGCATTTATCAAATACGGATAATAATAGCACCTTTGCTGGAAGATGCTTAGGAGGACCAAAGACCCTGAACCCAGAGTGCACTGCTCAGAGCCCAGAAAATGATGACTGTGACCGTGATGGGCTTAGAAACGCATTTAAGCTAACCAACCTCAAAATGATCATTATCTCTTTGAATCTGAAGTTATACAATACAAATATTTTAATATAAAATGTATTCAGTTATCCTCCCGAGAGTATATATTTTTAAACATATGAAAAAGTAGCTAGAAAAAAAAATCCCACTCCACTTTTTATAGTTCTTAACAAATAGAAAATGTTTGCTTCCAATTACGCTCTTTTTGTTATTGCCTATTTGTGATATTAGGGTAGCATACTATATACTAGGGGGCTTTTAAACAAACAAAACCTTAGATCTCATAGATTTCTGGAGGCTGAAAAGACACTGGCTCATTCTGAGTCTGCCGAATTTGTCCTGTCTGGTGGAGTCTGTGAAAGAACTCTCCACTGTCTAATTAATGAAGACACCAGGAACATCTAACTTGCAAGGTTTAAACATTAAAAACCTAGAGAAGACTAGGGAAGAGCCTATTGAAGTCCTTGCCCTAAAATTGTGACGATCTGAGTTCTAGCTCCAGAACTCACATAAAAATAAGGAAAACCTCACATGTGACTGGGTGCATTTATAATTTCAGCTCTGGGGAGGTGCTGACTGCATGTACCTGAGCTTGCTGATCAGTCAGCTTACCCTTCTTGTTAGTGATGGGCCTGTTGAGACCTTAGCTCAAGAAAGAACTTTACATGACCTGTGATGACACCCAGAGATTTTGCCCATAGTCCTCTGCATCAAATGCACGCCCATGTACATGTGTTTGCACACATGCATGCTCACACACATACACACACACACATACACACACACATACACACACACTACAATGGGTAAAAGAAAATCTAAGAATGGTGTTGGTAGAACTACTTACTCTTATGCAAAAAAATATATACATATGTATGTGTATATATATTATATATGTACATGTATGTATATGCAGATCTGAGACATTTACAAAAACAATCTCTTTAAGGTAGATCAAAAACATAATAAGGAGCCAACAGACAAGCAAACAAAAACCTATGCAACTCCTGTAAGCTTAATTGGGAAAACCTACCTGATTTTAATTTGATAATGACTTTTTAAGATACAACACAAAAGACACAATGGACACTAGAAAGAACTAAGAAGCTGAAGCTCATTAAGTAATTATACTTTGCGGAAGAAATTGTTCAGTGAAAAAAAGATAGCCATCTACTTGAAGAAAACATTTGCAAAGAATAAAAGGCTGTTTTTTAAAAGCTAAACTACAAAAAGAGTTTCTGAATCTAGGAGTTATTTCAGTGTGTGGCATCCTCTCTAGGATCATATTTTAATGCTTGAGATAGATAGTAGCACTGTTTTATAAGGTTACAAAACCCTTGGGTAATGGAAACTCTCTGAGGGTGGGACTTGAGAGTTAAGGCCCTTCTCCCAGGCTTCCTAGTCAGCCATGAAGTGAAGAAATGAAACTATCTCAAACCCCAACTGCCATGGCCAATTTTCAAGGCCATGCCACGATCAACTTTGCCTCATTGTAATTGTTTCTGTGAGATATTTTGTTATAACAATGAGAAAAGCCACTTACACAATAAGAAAACAATTTTATTAAATATGGGGCAAAGATGTTCATGGACAGATGTGAATCTACTGAAGGAAGACTTACAGATCACAAAGGGGCATATAGAGATGCTCTGTGTTGGGCCAACAAGATAGTTCAGTGAGTGAGGTGCTTGCTGCCAAGCTTGACAACCTGATCTGGGAGAGCTAAAGGCAGAGAGAGAGAGAGCAAGAGAGAGAGAGAGAGAGAGAGAGAGAGAGAGAGAGAGAGAGAGAGAGAGAGAGAGAGAGAGAGAGAAACTTTCCAGTAATATTTATCATTAAGGAACTGCATATTGATCCAACACTGAGATGTCCCTAATATCATCAGAATAACCTAAAGCAAGAATATGGATAACATAAAATGATGATGAAGACAAAGGGCAAGAATTTTTACACATTTCTAGTGAGAATACAAAAGTGGTATTGCCATTTTGGTCTGGAGATGTAGTCTCGAGGTAGATCACTTAGCTAGCATACATCAGATTTTAGGTTCAATTCCAGAATCATCTAAAACAGACAAATAAACCATGTTATAATTATAACATTCAGAAACCATGGTCTTCAATATCTTGCCAAAGAAACTGGAAATTCGTCTATAAGAAATGAAAAGACTGCTCAGTGGTTAAGAACGCTTGTTGTCCAAACATAAGGACTGAAATTCCGATTTCAGGGCCATGTCGTATGACTCACAAACTCCTGTAATTCCAAATGTGAGGGATCTAGCGCCTTCTCGATGCACATTCATGAATATATATAGATATATTCAAAGACATGTATACATATAAATAAAAGAAATCACATTTAAAAACTAAAACAGGGGCTGGTGAAATGCCTCAGCAGTTAAGGGCACTGGTTGCTCCCCCAGAGAACCTGGGCCCAATTCCCAGTACCCACACAACAACTCCTCACAAATGTTTGTAATTTCAGTTTCAGGGGATCTGGCATCCTCACATACCAGTGTACACAAAAACAAATAAATATAAAAAAATAAGTCAAATAAAAAATAAACGTAGGTTCACAAAAATATATGCATGAATATTTATATTAATTCTATTCATAATTTCCCAGAGTTGAAAGAGAAACAAAGATATCTTTCATTATATGGATGGGTAAAATTAACTATATGGCATTTTAGAAATGTCCAAATTATAGAGAATAAAGCTTTCAGTGGTTACTAGGGATTAGGAGATGGGCAGGGATAAATGGGCAGAGCATAGCAGATCTTTAGGACAATGAAGATACTGTATGATATATTCATTGTATATGTGTCTGTACCTACTGACCATGAGCCACCATAAGTGAATTTTCATGTTAGCTATGGATTCACTATGATGAAAAAGACCTTCTTGGCTTACAGTTTCACAGGGAGAGCCATACTAGCCTGGAAAGCATAACAAGAGGCAGCCAGGCCAGGATTGAGAGATCACATCAACCATACATAGGAAGCAGAAAGAGCAAACAAAATGTGAGATAAAAACATAAGCTTTCAAAGCCCACTTTCAGTGACTCAATTTCTCTTCACAACTCCATAACCTCCTCATGAAGTTCTGCAACCTCCCCAAGCAAAACTACCAACTAAGGCCTAATTCCTTAGTTGTTCCCGTACAGGAATCTAGGCAGAACATTTCCATCCAAATCACCACCTTGGCCTTATGTCATAGGGGAAGCTATGCCTGTGTGGGAGCAGGGGATTTATTGGGAGAACTTGTTATCTTCTTCTTAGTTTTGCTGTGACTCTAGACTTCCCCCTAAGGACAGTGCATTAAAAGGAATAAATATGGAATTATTTATTGAAATGACACAAACTGATGACTAAGAAATATTTGTCCTTGTGAGGATGCCTCAGTGTCGAGAGAGACCCTCTAAACACCAAAGAGCCTTGTAGCTGAATGAATTCAACATCTGAATTTAACACTTAAGAAGACAGATCTAGAGAGAGTTTGCTTTAATTTTGAGATTGTGTAATTATACCCAGACAGTGGAATATGTATGAACTCAGATTTTTTCCCAACCAATCTGGGCATTCTTTGCTATTGGATCTTCCATTGGTTCTGTATTTTTAGTATCATTTTATGTAATAAATGTATATATCAGGGGACTTATAAAGATAAAAATAAGTTTTTGTCCCAACTGTAAGTTGTGTATACATAAGTATATAATAGATTATTTTTCATTTATGTATTTATGCATTATATATATATTGTGTGTTTCTTTTCTCTGTATTGGCAAAAGTGGTTTACCTCTGGGCTATGCCTCTGGCCCTGTGTAATACACTGACTTCCTTAGAGTTCTTCGTTCAGTAAGATGGGTGTCAAACAGACACAGATTGAAATGAATGTTATACAAATTCTTACGTCTGTATGTAACGATATCTGTTATTTCACTGCATCAGGTATGGCTTTTAACAGAAAATATTTTGCTGTGCATGCTGTGTGTTTTTCAAATCTTGAAAAGATAAAATTAAGCCTTTTTTTTTTAAAGGCTAATAACTCAAAGAGAAACCCAACCAAGTTTTAATTTGACAATGTTAGTCACGTGCATGATAGAATCACAGCTTGCATTTCCCACCCCCTTACTATTCAATTATCTGTAAATACTGTATGTGCTTGGCTAAAATGCTAGGAAGTCTACAATTACATTAATGTAGCTTCTTAATTGCCTATAATGACATTTTCGGGCTTCTGCAACCTACCACATTTATCATATTCCTAATAAAATTACTCCATTTTTGTCTACGGCCTTTTTATTTACTTTTCATTTAATTTGGAAGAACTTGAAAAAACATAATTTGATTCTTGAGAAATTAAATCATTGGAAATGAAGAAGCAAATAGGAATCCCAGGTTAAGAGCTGAATCCATTTACGAGGTAGTTACTGAAAGCCCAAGTCTTGTTGATGATTTATTTTGTGCCCAAGGCAGCAAACAATAATCAGTGTAAAGTGTGTGGAGTCTTTGCTTGGCTTCTCAGGTGTCCTCTGTGGAGGAATATGAAGGCTTGGGATCCCTTTGATATCCCGAACAGGTGTCTCCTGATGTTGAAAGTAGATGTATTACACTTTTAAAGTTATTTACCCTTGAGGCAAATTTCATTTCCTCTGTCCTACTTTGCCCTGTCAGCCATTAAGAACTCTAATTGGCATTTCAAGACCAAAGATTCTCAAATATATGCATTTTTGAAATCCTAGTAAGTTGATGCTGGTTTAGTTTTTTACAGAAGCAGTTGGTAGAATACAAAAATCCACTGGGAAATCTGCAGGCTGAGCCCCAAATACCAAACCCTGTAAGCCTCTAATGGAGGGAGTCATAAAAGGATAGTCAAGAATGAGTGTAGAAAGGCAGAAGGGGACTTGGAGCCCATTGTGGGGGCCTAGTGCCTGTGGGAGGCAATGTCAATATGGCTTGCTACCCATTGTCATGCTCGGCCATCCTCTGTTTTTGAATACTGTATTTGTATCCACTTGCTATTTGTTTGCTCAAAGCTTCCCACTCTGCTCCATCTAGGCCAGGGATGGAAGCATCTCATTTTGCATCCAACTGCAACTACACAGGTGTTCTAAAGAACTGTAACAAGACTGACCAGTTCCTTTGTTGGGTTTCTGGGAAATCTGTATCATAGCCATAATTGTTGGGTTCAGACGTGGCATTGCCTTTGTTTTCCTTGGTTTACTGCTCTTTTAAGAATGGTTCCAGGCTGATGGTCACCTTAGGCTGCTCCCTGGATTCAGTGAAGACTTTTTTTGCTCCATGGTCCCTGACTTCTGGCAATTTCACTCTGTCTTGGACCAAAATTGGATGAAGGTGGATTTTGGTTCAGTTGAAGTCTTTCTGCTTGATGGAATCAAAGCATGGAGGGCATTGGAAGAAGTGTGTGTGTGTGTGTGTGTGTGTGTGTGTGTGTGTGTGTGTGTGTGTGTGTGTGTGTTCTTTGTATTAGTTCTTCTCTATTGTTGTGAACACAGGAATTCACAAGATGGATTGAAGGAAGGAATGATTTCTGTTATCTCCTGGTTTATCATGCATAGGAAAGCTTGGTGAGGTCACAGTGACAACTCTTCACATCATAGCCGGGTGTAAACCTCAAGTGTCTACCTACAATGACCCACTTCTGTAATCTTGCTTACTTCTTACAAATATTTCACAGACTCAAAAAATGACACCATAAGCTGGGGAACAAGCATTGTAAACGTTAGCCTTTAGGAACATTTGTAGGACACACACACACAAAACATATGCCAAATGACAAATTGACAAATATGAGGCTTTGAGGGTAGCGATGCCCTCTATCCAACTATATTGAGGACCACCAGAGACAGCAAGGAAATTGAAAACCCAGATTACCACGCTGGGATACACATTTCAAGATCATTTCTTGGCTCAGTGACAAGTTCTTGGCAAGTTATTCGTTCCTCTGTTTCACAGGCTCCTCATCTGGAAAATAGAATTAACAACCACTAAGTGGATTGAGGTGAGGCACTATATGCTTATCCATGCCTTCCTATCATCAGTAGTCCTGGGGAAGATGCCCACATTACACTTCCTTGTTAAAACACCATCAGTTAATTTTGCCAGTGTAGTCTATCTGTTTAAGTGAAATTAACAGACTCAAACCTTTTGGAATTTAGTTAGGATTTCCTGTTGCACATAGAGTGCTACTGTGAAATGCTGCTTGTGTAGGTGATGGTCTTGAGACACGTTTATCTGCTGTTATATGTCATATATATTTAATACTTATGGAGAGTCTCAGATACTGTGCACTTTAAAAGATAAGGTCTCTAGTGACAGAGACTTTCAAAGTGATTTCTTCTAGCAGAGTTTTTCTGCATACTTTCTAGGAGACAAGTGCTTTCCTGTAGGATTGCTTGGTACTAGCTCCGTTTCTATCTCAACCTTCTCCCTAATTTTACTTCTTAGTATTAAATACCATTTTTTGATGGTATTAATGTCATCTTAATATATGGAGGACAGACGGCAAGAGTCTCTGGCTTTACCCGTTCTGCGAGAAGTTTGAAGGTTAACACAAAGACAGATAGATAGTGGATAGATAGTGGGGGAAATTCCTTTTCTTCCTTTTTGCCTTTTGAAAAAATTCAGTTTAATGGTGAAACAAATAAAGGAAGCATCTAGGTGCAGAGTAGTTTTTTTCTTTTACTGGCTACCATGGAATTAGACTTGTAGAAATGTTTGAGATTGGGTGTGATGTGTGGAGAAACGGTTCTTTGTAGTTGCCTGGAGAATGTGAGAATGCTTGGGGCCAGTGTGTTATTTGCTAACCTGCCTGCCTGCTCAGCCTGATGCATTGGCATCTGAGAGAAATGGATCTCAGGAGAGAATTTATTTGGGTCACCATAGCAACCGAAGGAGGGGTATGCAGCGATCTGTCTGGAGGCCTATAAAGAAGGCACACAAGTCTGTAGGACTAGCAATGCCGGCATTTTGAGGTTTAAATGTTTCAGGGAAAATCTAATATTTAACTTTTCCAGTGACATTCGAACTTTTCTCTGGCCACTGATGGTTAATGTGGCGTGAATCAGGCTTTGATGTCTGATATCTCCTTAAGAAGTTAGATTCCTACAGGAATCCAGTGACTATTATAATATCACCGTGACAGTCATGTGGGAATAAACTTTTAAAAAATTATCTTGTTCTTTTTTAGCTTCTGAGTCATACAAAATAAACTGTTCCTTTTTACCAGTGTGTACTAACACCAGGAGCCCTGCTTTATCATTCTATTATGGAGCTGAGCATTTTAAATGTCACTTCGAAGAACATTTTACTGAGCCTCTCACAAAGAAATGCCTTTCATGTTGGGATTCAATATGGGAATTTAGTTCAACCTTGCACAGAGATGCTGGAAAGATTAACAGATTATGGGATGAAAATGGAAATTTAAATGGCAGATCAAAGACCATTGAGTAGGCTGTTGCCTTGACTCCTCCAGCGAAGAGACAGATGAGTAAAACAAAGCACATGTATTTGAAAAGGAGCAAGCATCAAAGAGAGTCACACGTGTTTGTTGGAAATCTCTGTGCTGGAAACCAGGTGTTAGAATGTGGAGACACATCGGGATGTCACGAGACAGAAACAGTTGCTTTTGGAATGTTGTGCCCTCCTCTGCCATGTATCTGGATCTTCACCCTTGTCTAATCTCAGGCTTTTCTCAACTGCCTTGCTATAGTTCTTATGTCAAACCACTTGTTAGATCTGCCTAGGCACTGTCTGTCTGTCTGACTGTCCGTGTCTGCCTGAGACTGTCACATTTTAGTACTGATTCCCCCTCCCTCTCAAGGTAATTCTTTAGGCCTAGGCAAGCCCAGCCCCCAGAGCTTTTTCTGATTTCCAGCTATTTCTATCACTACTCTGCTCTATCTCACTTTGCTAGTGGTTCCAAAATGTGCTGTGTTTTACATAGTTAACACATGGACCTATTTGACATTTAAATAATTCAAATTAGATACAATGAAAGATTTAATTCTTTAGTCTCTAGTCTTATACTAAATGGTTCCCCATTGAAGAGTGCAGATATGGGACATTATTAGGATCTTATATCATACTAGATGATAGTGCTGGTCTATGGATCACAACTACAGAGCCTAGTTATTGGGAGTAAATAATTTTGCATGGTTTCCCCATGATTTGTGGCTGAGATATAAGGTTATCTAGAAACATGACAATCTAAAAGAAACACTTCTTTGTATATTCTTCCTTTGGTGTCCTCCTTATGCCAACTATGAGACACGTAATAAGGCTATCTATCACCCTTATTAAGCCATTCATCAAAGAAGTATTGAGTACCTGTGCCGAGGATACCATGATGAATTATGGTGTCTGCCTTCCAGTCACTTAGGGTCTCAATGAGGAGAAAACACACAATAAACTTCTTCCTGAAGTTTGTAGAACGGATTGGTTAGCAGCTGAAATTTGTGGTCCAGGCGGGCTGTTCAGTAGTGATGCCTGCAGCGATAGGCCATGCAGTGTGTGAGTCAGGCCTTGAACTCAAGATCTGCACAGTCTAAGTTGGACTCATGTTTCCTCCTGTCCATGTGATTTGGGGTTTGTTTTATAACATAATCTTGTCTATTAAATGAGGAGAATAATACCTTTGCTACAAGGTTCTTGTCATGCTTCAATACCTCAACATTCATAATGCTCATTGTATAGGTCCTGGCAGAGGGCATGTCCCGTATAATTACTCACTAAATCCAGCAAACAGGGATGAAGGATAATACAAAAGATTCAGAATGCAAGACAGTGATGGGTATAGCCTAGCTGCAGGACAGTACCACAGGCTTTCCAGGGCTGTGGGGCTTTCAGCACTGGTGGTGCTGGTAGTAACAAGCAGTGGGATGTAGAGAAGAGGTGGGAGGAGGGGAAGTTGAGGAGAGAGCTGGTGGGTGTCCCAGTGAGTGGGAATAGGAATATGTCAGGTTAATTGGTGGGAAATCCTTGAGTTTTTATACAGGGAGGGGGTGAGATGTGTACTTTGAAAATTTCTCAATTCGGGTTCCTGAAGAACACATTCAAGAAAAAAGTCTCTAAAACACAAGGAGGCCTCAAGGATTGCCAATCAGGAAGTTAAGTCAAATTGTTGCCTAATTAGATGTGTGCAATGAGTGACAGGGAGGGGAGTCAGGTGACAGTCACCTTATTAGTTTATCAAATATACCAGAGAATATAAAAAGAAAACAGTAAATTGTAGACTAACTTTAAAGGCAGCTTTCTCTGCTTCTAAAAGATGCCACAGAGTATACTATACTTACTGATCTATCATAGTGAACTTGTAAAGAGAACTTTCATTATTTTTTGTTTTTAAAGAAATTATCCTTGAGATACGGAGAAAGGTACAAGAGAAACTGGAGGGTGACACATGGCAGAAAGTTTAACATTATTCTGTTATTCTAAGTTATTGCTTTGTCTTTAGAAAAGTAATAAAAGCTTATTTCCTTTATAACTTTGTCTGTGTGTTCAAGGCTGTCACATTAGCCCCACATTAGTATCAGATTTTAATAAAGGACAACATGGCGGGAAGAAAGATGTTTGCTGAGTCCAAGGAGCAGGCCATATAATTTAGTTTGGGAAAGGTTTCTAATATTGTTTTTATTTTCTCGTTGCCTTGAAAGTGATATTTGACTTTGTCAAATAACTGCAAACAGAAAACAGAGGCTGTGTTTAGCTAATACTTGGGAAAATCACTGAACAGTGTAAGTAGGGATTCCTGGCTACTTGACTGGCTTGCTTCACTGATTTACTTCTTGATAGCCAGAAAAGAATTGAGTGCCTTGATTAACAACAGTTCCTAAAGCGGGTAGGGTATAGCTCGGTCCTTTGAGAGGCTCAGGAAATGCAACGATACTTAGCATGTGTGAGGCTCTGGGCTGCTTGCTCACCAATGCAAGCAATGGAAAGAATCCCTTGAGATGATCTTCTCTCTCTCCATCCACTGTACAGTCGACAGGTCATTAGATGAGCTGTGATGGCTGAGCCTTTGTGGTTCATGAGTCTTGGTCTTTAACCGGGAGCTGTTTCCTACATGATGATGCTCTAGGGTCTTCCAATGAGTACCTCTCTTCTTCAAGGACCATCCAAGGACCCCAGATTTCCTAGGGAGGCAATGCAAGGCCAGACTTTTCTATAGCTAAATCTTCCCATCCAGTGTCATCACTTCCTACTTCCCACCCTGGGATACAATAGGCCACTCCCCAAACCACCAGCATTTCTCAGTTCCCATATTCATTTTGCTTCTTAGCTCTGAGAGACGATTATAGCAATATGGGGAGGTAAGTAGTGCTACCTATTTATGTTATAATTATGTTACATTCATGTGTGTGTATGTGTGTGTGTGTGTGTGTGTGTGTGTGTGTGTGTGTGTGTGTGTGTGTGATCTATACACTCTAAGTGAGGAAACTTTAGAAAGGCTGAGAATTTTGTAAACAATCACATGTTAAAACTGGAGGAGCTAGTGTTCTACTCTAGCTGGTCTGCCTGTGGAGTGGACACTGTAAACTTTGCCCAGTAAGATTTCTTTTCCTGGCTGCACTGAGCCTTTACCCATGTACCTTGATTTGGTCAAAAGTGTCTAATCTAGTGATGGAATCCTCATGGATGTCCCATGGCAAGGAGGCTCTTCCAGACACCGGAGCTTCTCTCTTCTTGGAAGCCAAGTGTGCATGGAATTTAATGTTTTCCAGAAATGGGGGAAATTACTAGAACTCAGCGTCTATGGCTTTCCATTATCACTCTCCTTTATTAAGCATTATGATAGTAGTGGTCACATCAGTGGTTCAAAACAGTAGCCAGGAGACAAAGAACTCAGCTTTTGTTAATAGTCTCCTCACACTTTAACCTAGTAGGATCCCCCCTACTTCCCCATCTTCTCCCAGACCCACCCGTGTCTGAGCTCCCCTCTCTTTTTTTCCAGGATCCCAAGCAAAACTACAGCATCAGGGTTCCTCAAGGTCCACGTGTGTAGATTACTTAATATGCTTTTCTCCTGCACCCCTTCCATAATGATGGGTCCTCTCTTCTTACCTGCGTTTACCTCACGGCAGCTCCAACTGAAGCTAAGAAAGCCCTGTTCTTTTGTTCACTATCTTATTCATCTGAGATAAATCAGCCCCAGGTGAGCAGCATCGACACTGCCTTTCAGAAGACTTGGTATTCCTTTCTGTTTGTCTAAAATGTAGCCAAGTAAAAAAATCTCCTTGTTGTCAGAGAAAACGGAAACTCCTCACCTACAGGTCAAATCCTATTACAATGAATGCTGCCCAGTTGACATCTCTGTGGATAAAAAAGCTTTTGGCCATAGCATCTATCT
The DNA here is from genome assembly GCA_033318265.1 of Phyllotis vaccarum. Taxonomy (NCBI): domain Eukaryota; kingdom Metazoa; phylum Chordata; class Mammalia; order Rodentia; family Cricetidae; genus Phyllotis; species Phyllotis vaccarum. The sequence continues at coordinate 32,644,730 of JARWLC010000014.1, forward strand.
TTCAGAAAGCATCACGAGACCCATTTCCTTCCCCCAGTTCCCTTTTCATCTCCTCTCTTTCATCTTAATCACTTCCGGTGCAGCATCCTTCCTCACTGTTTGAAATTTCCAGACACCTCTTACAGAAGAGCTCTTCTCTAAGTGACCAGGATCCATCCAGAGCTCACCTTGGACACCACTATTGTTGAAGGTTCCCACGCTGTCTCATCCAGAGTCAGCCCTCCAAGTACTGCACTGTTTCTAGGCCATGACCTACGCCTTCACTCTCACCATCCCCACAGGCTTTGATGACCTGGTACATCATAGAAGCTCTGAGGCATGGACCGCCTGTCATTCCTCTGGTGACCCCTCTGTATTCTTCTCTTCTCCCTTGAATACCTTATGGAGTGTGAGCCTGAGTTTGTAAGCTTTTCGTGGCTCTCTGGGCTCTTTCTCCCCTCATTTATCATCTTTGCTTCTGGCTTACTATTTCATTGCCTTTCAGCCTTCCTTGGTTACCTCCTCACTTTGGTCTCTGTGGGGTCCCTCATCTCTAGCTCCCTCTCCACCCACACAAAGATGCTTGCAGACTCAACATTCATGGACACTACTTCCACTACGGGGATCAAAAATTTTCTCCCCATTAGGAAGCAAATTAGGATTCTCTGCCTGCTCATATATCTCTCTTGCCCATCGGCAGAGACATAAGGCTGAAATCAATTTCAAATGACTTTGTCCTCCCAACCACCTAGACTGAGGATTGGCAGATGTTTCTGGAAAGGGTCAGATAGCAAGCATCAAAGCTGTGTATGCTAGATGGCCTTTGTGGTCTGAAAGGAGGTATAGGTAATAAGCAAATGATGGGCACAGATGTACTTCAATAGAACTCAATTAAAAAAAAAAAAAGCCAATGGCTGAGAAATTGTTTTTTGGATCATAGTTTGTGAGCTTGTAGCCAGGATGGCATCTTCTTTTTTCAAGCCTGCAGTCTTTGAACCAGTAAGGGGGATTGATTTCCAGCCTTGTTTCAGGTCAAACCACTGTGTTTTCCCCCCACAGATGCTACCCTTGACCTATTCTGAACCATCTGCTCGGATCCTTTCAATTTCCCTTTCACCCAAGTTGACAAAGGAAACTCTACTTTCTTTCTGTTGCTTTCCCACATTTCTGTTGCCTGAGTGCTCCCCAGACTCCTCACCCCCAAACTCAGACTTATTCTTCCTAACTCATTCAGTTCTTTCTTCTTTCAAGCAACTCTTCTTCTGCATTAGTGTCATCTCTATAGTTTTCAAAGGCCAAACTCTAGGGCTTGAGTGATGGCACAGAGGTTAAGAGTGCTGGATGCTCTTCCAGAGGTCCTGAGTTCAATTCCCAGCAGCCACAGGGCAGCTCACTACTGTCTATGACTCCACTTCCAGGGGATTGGACACCCTCACACAGACATACATGCAGGTGAGACACCAACGTACACACACGAATAAAATAAACAAGAATTATTAAAAATCCCCAATCTAGGTCTTGTTGTTTTTGGTTATGATGTATTGCTGCCTGTTTTTCTTTCTAGTTAATTTCCAGCAATCAAGCAAACAAACAAAAACAGTTTTAATGGTAAGGCTCACATAGATATAGTTTAATGTCAGAGTTTAAAAGATCATCAGTTTGGTCCTAGTTCTTCAGTTGTTAACACAATTCATTCCAGTTAGTTTAAAACAAAAATCTCTCTTTTTTTTTTTTTTGCAGGACAATGGATAATTTACAGACTTTCCAGGTCCGGGTATAAAGTATGATGGTCCTAAAACAGAAATAATCCTGATAGGAGAAACATTCCGAAATAGTAAGGGACTTCTTGAGGACAGACCCCACTGCCAACTCCGACTACAGCTTGTCACTCCTACACACTAGAACTCCCCTGCCCCAGCCAAACGCTGGACTCTGTGCCCAAGAATCCCACACGGCCACTTGCTGCTCATGGCTGTCTTCGTGATCCTCTGCTGCTGTTCTTCCTGACAAAACCTAGTTCACATGCAGAAGAAAGGAGGCGAAAAGCTGTAACTCTCCATTCTCCTCGGTGTGGGAAGGTACAAGGAGGAGTTAACGGGGTGCCGCCAGAACCTTCCATGAGTACCCACCAGTCACAGACTGGGGTGGACCACATTGTGTCTTCTGTAGATAAGATGGGGGACCAATGTGTACTTTAAATAATATTGATTTGGTACTGTTTGTGAAATACCTTCCACATAAGTGCTTTATAAATGGCAGTTTGTGTTTTTATTACTAGATGAATACTTTTACCCAAGAAGTATACATTGGCAACATGAAAGAAACTGTCCTTACACTTAAAATCTTAAGGAAATAAGAAGCATGGAACAAGTTCTTCACTTCAATAATTTGGGGCTCTTATTTGCTGAATTCTGTCTATCCCTCAGCTCATACTAACATGAAAGTGTTCTTGGTCCTTGTGTGTACTATTTTCTATAGCCTTCGGCCTAACTCTAAACTCTGAAATACTCCCACATCTTTCTTTGAATAAAACATCATTATAGTTATGTAATGCTGTGGCTTGCATCTGGTTTGACTGTCTTCCAAGGATTCTCATACTGGAGCCTTGATTCTGAGGGTAGAGCAGTGGTTCTCAACCTCTCTAAATCTGCAACCCTTTAATATAGTTTCTCATGGTGTGAGAATTGTTATTTCCATTGCTACTTCATAACTGTAATGTTGCTACTGTTATGATCCATAATGTAAGTACCTGTGGTTTCTGATGGACATTGGGGGTTGTTACCAACAGGATGAGAACCGCTGGTGTAGAGATGTGGTGGAATTCAGGTGTTAGGTGACAAGGCTTGGAGGTGTGTCTCTGGAGTTCTGGGAGCTTGAACAGGGTGTGGCCGGCCTGTTGAACTGGCTGCTGGGACCCTGAGCTGCCCTGCTTTATTCCTGCCTTCTTGGAGAACGGAGCAGCAAGCCTGTCATGGGACCATTCCTATCTTCAAGGATTGTCTGAAGCTTCAATTTGTATCTGTGAGTGTTAAAATACCCTTTAATAAATATTAATACTTTGTATAGTATAATGCAAGTGAGAATTACTGCAATCTCTGGTGCCCAATGTGGGGTGAACACCTACATAAAGCCTAAGAAAACTCAAAAAGGGTTCTAGAGCACAGAAACAGAGCCAAAGGCAGCTTTCAAATTGTGTATCTGAAGTGGGTCACTGTACAGAGATAGCATGGTATCCAGGCCACAGATAAAATGGAGGCAGAATGATGGCAGGCAGCATAAGCTGCACGCAGGCCGATTCCCTATGTCTCCCAGAAGACTCAGTAGCATGCTATTGATTTAAGGTTTCTTTTTATGTTGAACAAAGAGGAAAAGAGTCAAAGATGGCTAATTAGTAGCGGCATATTCTGGAACTGCTCTCTTTGCTAGTGGTGAGAGTTGCATAGTCTAGAATTTTAAAAGCTCTTCTGGTTGGAAAATGACTAAGGATTCACAATAAAACAGATTCAGATTTAAAAAAAACATGTAAACAGGTTACAATGTATGTAAAATGTACATAGGCTTCAGAGAGAAAAGAAAAAAGGTAGAGAAAGTCTTAAAAAAATAGAGTAATAAAAATATAATAAGCCACATAAAAATGGAAAATAGGCACAGAATCTGGATTATGGTTATTATGTGTTTTCTTTTAATTTTTTAACTGTTAATGAGCTACCTGAAGAAAGACAATTAATTCCAAAGGCTGCTAAGTTAAACAAAAAAATATATTTTAAAGGTACCTTGACTTTGAAATTTGTGTCTAAGAATATATTGCTTTGGAAGAGTTCTACTTCTGTTTCCACAAAAGATGAGAGCCTGTGGATTTCTTCCAGGCAAATATGATTTCAGCAACCAAGACCACCTGAAAATTCTCTGATAGGAAGATATGGTCACATCAACTTCAAGACTAAGATGATCCAGTCTCAAGAACCTGTAAGATTGCCAGCACCCCTTAATCAGCAGGAAGTAGTAATGTTTATAAATGTTTGTTTTATTATAATTAATTAGTAGTCATAGTTAGTCTCTTTCTAAGAAGAGAAAGGGGATATGGCATGTGAATGATTTTAAAAGTTTAGATTATTAAATTTACTTTAATCCAAAAATCAGCTGTTAATCTCAAAATATTTACATTGGTATGGACTTTGGTTTATTGATACAAATTTATGGTCAATTTTGTTATACTGTATGTATTTTTCTACTCTTGTTTAAGGTATGATGTTTTTGTAACTCATTTAAAATTATAATGTATAAATAAGAAACGCAGATTAATAGTCACCTATGATAACCAAACTTATAGTCATGTCAGCTAGAATTTTAGATATCCAAATATATATTTCAATTAGATAGGTAATCTTCAAATACTTCCAAGATCTACAGAACGTGGCATTTAAAATATTTTAAGAACTTAGACTTTTCTAGACAGTGAGACAGATCTGCTCCTGGCAGCACCAATCTACTTCGAGAGAAAAATGGGCATTGAAGAAATTCCACATGGACTTTACTTTCTTTGTGGGAATGGTTAGCCACTGAACAAGAATCTGTTCTTATATTTACTGCTTGACAGTATGCTATTTAAACTGGACATGCAGGTTTCAATAGAACCTGACCTCTGTATAGTATGAGTTTTCTGGCCCAGACTTTTGGGCCTAACCTCAAAGTTTAGGCCCGCAGACCCGCAGACCCGCAGACCCGCAGTTCCACAGTCCCACAGTCCTACAGAGACACACAGATGCTTACTATAGTTTTAGGCTGAATCGGCCAAAGGCTCAGGCATATCACTTGCTAGCTCTCTACCCTTCATCTAACCCATGTCTCTTGTTCAGCCATGTGGCTCGGTACCTTTCCTTAGAGCAGCATAGTTATCCTCGGCTTCCTCTGACTTCTCTCTGGTGCTCTCTCTGGCACTCTGCTCTCAGAGATTTTCTTAGTCTGGTAGCCACGCCTAAACTTCCTGCCTGCCTTTGGTCAATCAGTTCTTTTTATTAAACCAGTGGGTGGGACAATTATTTACCATGAAACAATACAATACCCCTACACCTCTGAACTTTGGCAGAACAAGCTGAGATGGTCATTCAGGTTTCTGCTTTTCAGAGAAAACTGTCAGACATTCTTCAGGACTCAAGGAGAAGCAACTGATGAACTGTACCAGAATGGGAAGTATAGTCCTTCAAGTTTCCTGCTTCACTGAAAGTTACACCAGAGACTAGGCCTGTAGGCTGAAGATGGATGCCCCAACTTTATAAAGAAATATTGGATGACTATCCAGGCAGGTAGGTATCATCTCTGTCATTTCTAGATTTTGGAAGTTGCTTGTGCTTCCTGTTTACTTGGGTAAATATTATATCTTTCTGTGGTCTTTGATGTAGTTAAAGATTAGATAGTTATAGGTATAGTTTTTCTTAGTTATTTTGAAAGGTATCGAATATGAAACAAGGATAAGGTAGATGATAGAATATTTTCTTTAATTTTGCTAAATACAAATAGATTAGATATTATAACTGTAATTCATGCTTCATAACTGTTTTGTTATATGTAATTTTATTATGTTAAAATTGAAACCTTCCTTTTTGATTAGACAGAAATGGGAAGTGATGTGGGAATGTCTTTCAGTATGCTGTGAATATCAACCTTTAAGTAATGGAGATGGTTTGACCCTTGGGGGACACCATAGAGACAGGAGCACATAGGTATGAGGAAGTTGGGCATTGTCAGACACAGATTGAGCCAGTTGCCCAAGGAAGAAATATGTAAAGAATACAGGTGAGCCATGGTCCATGAGGCAGGACAGATTAATGGAAATGGGTTGAATTAAGATTAAAGAGCTAGCTAGCAATGTTCCTAAGCCTTAGACCAAACAGCATGAAGTTAATATAAGTGTCTGTGTGATTCATTAGGACTTTGGGATTGCTGTTCCAGATAAGAAGCAGTGGGTGGGTCCAAACCATGGAACATAACAGATATTGAGGTAGGAAGAACTTCAAGAGATAGAGCTGGGTTAAGCCATTGGTAACTCTACCCTAGAAGGGATGGAGACTTCTCTCTTGGGACACTGAGTTTTCTGCTCATTGTTAACTAAATCTGGAGTTCATGTCTACTACTGAATTGTCCATATTAATTCTTAGAGAGGCAGCTCTCATTTTTTGCCCCCCCCCCCCATATAGTGGCTGAAACCAGTCAGACAGTCTAGAACTTCACATCTTGTGACATGAGAAGTCAAGATTTGAACTTGGGTATTTAGAAACTCAATTTTTTTTAAAAAATATTATTTTATCTTTTTTGTTGTATGTTATATGTTGTACTCTGGTCAGTCAGTAACACAATGAAGAACAATCTCACCATAAGATCTATGGATTATACTCTTAAGGTGGGTCATTTTCAATTATACTCTGGACTAGGGGTACAATTAGTATTACACTCTGTGCGTGTGTGTGAGTGTGTGTGCGCTCGCGCGCGCAAGCGTGCACACACGCACATGTATGTACATGGAGGACAGCAGGTAAATTTGATTATTGGTCCTCTCCTTCTACCTTGTTTGAGTCAAGATCTCATTTTATTCAGTTGTCACATTATTCCAGGTTTGCTGGCCTATGAGCTCTAAGGGATTTTCCTGTGTCTTCCCATCTTGTTATAGAAGCATTAGAGTTGCAGATCATCACTATCATACATGCTTTACATGGGTTCTAGAGATAGACCTAATTTCTATGGGTACTGCACTGGGTTTCACCTAAAAGATATAGGGAACAGAGTGGAGTCTATAGGCACAGTGATGTTCTATGAGTTCGGTCAGAGCTCAAAATAACCCATGCATATGCCTCAAGTCTCCATGCATGGAGGAGTCCTAGTCAAGAGAAAGCAATGTGAGTAAGATCCAGCCCACAGTGGTAAAGCAGTGACCAGGATAGCTGAGCATTGAGGCTTCTCCTTCGGAGTCCTTGTGTGAATATTGAATTCCTTGTGTGTTGTGTATTCCCAAAGCAGGATTTCAGAATGGCCACCATGTTGACCATGCACAGAAACCATTAATACACAAGGCATAAAGTTCTTGTTTTAGGAAATGAAATATCAACTATGTTAACAGTCTTTCTGGTTATTGACTGTTGACACATTTGTGTGTGTGTGTGTGTGTGTGTGTGTGTGTGTGTGTGTGTGTCTGTGTGTATGTGTCTGTGTAATTTAATTGCTTTGTTTCTTGGTCAGACTTTTTTGCAGCCTCAAAATATGATCTTCCCAAAGCAAGATGAGTAGATGGAGTGAGAGATGTTGATCTATTTAGCTTTTTTTTTCTGTCAGGATTACCTTCTAGTCAATAGATGTCACCAAAGTTAGTGTCACTTGAAATTCAGCTCCAGAGTTTTGTTAGAACTATTTTCAAACATGAAATTGATGGTGGTGATCTGTGAAAGGCAACTCAGCTGGAATGGCTTCTCTCCTGATGCTGATTTGGCCTTCTATTATTAATAAAATTAGAAGATGCTTACAATTGTGAAGTTCTTTAATTTTACCTGGTGGCATTTAAGTAGGTTGGCAAGATGGTTCAGTATTAAAGAACCTTTGCTCCTCTTGCAGAGGACCACAGTTTGGTTCCTAACACACACATTGAGTTACGGCCTGTAACCTCAGCTCCCCACAATATGATGCCCTCTTCGGGTCTCTGCAAACATCCACACAAACATCTGCCATGTGTACACACACACACACACACACACACACACACACACACACACACACACACACACACACACACACACACGTGCGTGTGCTCTTAATTAAAGATGAAAACCCAGTTCTTGAATTCAGGGAGGAAAGCATGAGCTCTGAGCTATGGTCCGTTTTCCATTACAAGTATGCTACTTTTAAATTTTCCCTTGCTTCCTCCTATCCTTAGAGTAGGCAGGTGGGCAGATTTACACACATCTTGAGAGCAGTGATCCTCTACCTTGGTTACACATTAGAACCCCCCTGGGGAGGCTTTAAAAAGTACTAGTGGAACAAGCAGTCCCATTTAATAGGTGTGAGGTCTGGCCTGAATGCTTTAGTCTTAAAAACTCCCCAAGGATTAAGAAGCGAGCTAAGACTGAGCAATACACTGTTAGAAAGTCAGGTGGCAGCAGTCACAATAAGCTAAAATCTTAGTTTATTGTTAGTTGGTTTTATGAGACATGGTCATTACATTGCTAGCTTGATCCTCCTGTTTCAGCTTCCTGAATAATGTACCAACATGCCTGGTAGTTTCTTAGCTGAGAGCTCTTAAAGCAGACTCACTTCCTAAGGTACTTGTAAATAACTTGCTAGCTTACAAGAGGAATTGTTTAGAAAGACTAAGGGAGCTAACTAGTTCAAAAGAAGAGCTGCATTACCAGTTCTTCAAGAGGGCGGATACAAGCCAACCAAGGTAGCAGGGACTAGGGGGTAGACTCTCTGTCACTACTGGGTTGAATCACCTCTGTCCACTCCCTGTCCTCTATATTTTGCTTATGATTCACATTTCAAGAATGGAGAGAGCCTTGGCTATGTTCTCAGAGCACTCTTAGCCAGGAGAGGGTGGGTTATGGTGGCTTCCCTGGAGGAAAATTGATTTGTCCTTCTCAGAAGATGGCACTGTTGATTCTTGGCAGGCATCACCAACAGATGTCCCCACACCCTGAAACCATTTTGCTCTGGATGGGGAGGATGTAAGAAGCACTTCTCTCAGAAGGCAGTTGGCTCAAAATCAGGCTCCTTTGGTGTCTGCTAATTTGCCCATGGAAGGTCTTCATTTATTCAGGAAATGTTTATTGAATATCTATAATGTGGATGTTTCACTGGGACTGCCACGTTGAAGAAGTAGTTGAAATTTTCAGGAGGTTACAATCTCAGGTAAGAAGGGAGTGAGAATGTAAGCATGGTCTGCCAGGCCACTGTGAATCATTTGACAGATGACAAACAGCAGTCAGGCCAACACTGTATTGTGGGTACCCATACATTTCCAGGCCAAGGAGAAAAAGATAAGAATCATCACATGTTCCTAGACCAGTAGTTCCCAACCTTCCTAATGCTGCAACCCTTCGATACAGTTCCTTATGTTGTGGTGATCCCACAACCATAAAATTATTTCATTGCTCCTTCATAGCTGTAACTTTACTACTGTTATGAATTGTAATGGAAATATGAAAAGGATATCTGATACATGAGAAAAGAATGATGTGTCTGAATCACACAAATTTGAATTTATTTTTAATTTTACTTAAGAGATAATAATTACACCTTAGCAATCATATCAGCCACTGTGCTCTACAAACATAGTATGGAGCTTCTTTAGTGTAAGTTAACTTATCATTTCTTAGTGTGAGTTAATTTATTACTTGAGTTATCATTAAATAACTGCCATTTACTTATCTTTAGAAGACTGATTTCTTTGGCCAGTGTAGACAGTGCCTCTGAAAAACTACAGCAATGACCAAGTGAGGCATTACAGCAGATGTGGGGGTGGGGTGGGGTGTGGCGGGAATGCTGGGTGACAGGGGTGGTCCTTTTTTCCTGTGCTTGGTTGTCTAGACTGGAGCTGACTCTGCCTGGAGTTAATTCCTCAACTGTTGGGCACTGTTACATGTCTTCTTCCTTGGAAGGATTCCTTTAATCCACTATAGTCCTGTAAGTGGCTGTCTGATAGCAAGCACCAAATGCCATCCAGCAGGTGAGGGACCTTAGCTGCTGTCCAGTTATATTGTCACCAGACAATGTGAACTCTCTTTTAGCCTTGCTTTTAGGACAGTGAATCCCAAGCCAGAGATCAGAAGCTCAAAAAAGATCCCTTCTTTTACTGTTCCTGCTCTTGGCTGGAGAATAATTGAAAATATAATTCTTCTGATTTGTCTTTATTTACCTAGTTTTGGAAGAGCTACTTGTTAAATGATCGAGAAAGAATGCCAATAAACCGATACCTGGGTGAATTGCAGGCTGAGTAGCCCTGCTGTGGGGGCTCCTGAGATGCTGCTGTGCTTTTCAAAGCAAGGGACTCGGAGAGTGACTGTTCACTGCATTTCTTTGTATGGCTTTGACTAAGTTGTGTTGGGACAAATCAAATGGTCCCCTTAAGCACTGGGTTTCTGTATTCTTGTACCTGGAATAGCAGGAACTGGGCACAACTGGACACTCCTTGAGAGCCTTGTTTGCAGAGGGCCTGTCTTTTGCATAGGGTTGAGAGGACATTAGGATTAGGGGCAGGGCAGTATTAGATCACCACATCCCTGCTTTGTATAAAATGAAAGTCTGCAGGTGTAGATGGAAGAAGTGTGTTTAAGTCAGCAGTCAAAGAGTAGATGTGGATTGAAGGGAGAATGACAGTCTGGACATTCCCAAGGAGAAAGAATGTGAATAGCTGATCTGGGCAAGAAGAGAGATGCCAGCAAGGGGTGGGTGATTAAGGTTTTGTTTCTCAAACTGAGTTTCTTGTTTTCATCCTAATGGCTTTAGAAACGGGGAAATGATGGATTTTCAGCTTAATGTCACCATCTGCTTAGCCATGGGAAATGGGATTTGGAGGTGGCCCAGAGTTAGACGCAGTAGGCAGGACCCTGGTAGTAGAGGAAAGACTGTTGTCTCTCTGTCTCTGTCTCTCCCTCCCTCTCTCTCTGTAATATTTTAGAAGACAATATCTGCAGAAGTCAGTGACTAGCTGGTGGCTATGCTTACTGCAATCTTGGATTAATGGGAAAACAGTCATGTCACCCATGAAAACTATAACTTCATGGGATGCACACCCCATGTGCTGATATTTTGTTTATGCTTTAACAAATAAAGCCTGCCTGAAGATTAGAGAACAGAGCTAGCCACTAATTAGCTACAGAGGACAGCAGGGGATGCTCATACCTTTAATCCCAGCACTTGGAATCTCATGCCTTTGATCCTAATACCTGGGAGACACACACCTTTAATCTCAGCATTAGGGAGGTTGAGACAGGAAGTGATATGGCTGAATGGAGAGAGGAATATGAGGATGGAGGAGACAAGATCTCATCCTTTTCTGCCTGAGGATTCAGAAGAGGTAAGAAAGCTCTCTAGTGGCTGTCTCCTTTGTCTTGCCAGTCTCTCAGCATTTACCTGGATATCTGGCTCTTGGTTTTTTATTAAGACCAATTAGGATTTGTGCTATAAACCCATGATGTCAGGCTTAGGGTCTCCCATTCTTCCAAGCCTACATACAGAGCTCACCCATTTCTCCTTTCTTTTTTCCATACTTACAGACATTTGGGAACAAAAAGTCATCAATCTAGGGCTCTTGACTACAATCTAGGGCTCCTTAGGCTACAGTGCCACATTCTTCCACTTCTAAAACTCGTCCTTTTGGAAAGATACTAGAGTTAGAAGTGAGTGAGTGTGTGTGTGTGTGTGTGTGTGTGTGTGTGTGTGTGTGTGTGTGTGTGTGTGTGTATGTGTGTGTACGTGTGTACGTGTGTATAATTCTGTGCTTCAGCATTCACCAGCAGATTTCTTTTCAGCCTCCAATTCAGAGAGTACCCAGAAGACATCATATATACTCAGGAAAGTTCTAGAATTTTGTTCTGTATCCTCAGAATTGACTATCACTGCCACAATTGTTGGTGTTTTGGGTTCATGATGTGAACAGCCATGTCTGTACTATCTGATAACAATTTTCTATTTGGTTCTGTGATGGTTAATTTCAAGTGCCTACTTCACTCTGTTGTGGTACCCAGCTATTTGGTTGAATAATAGTCTTGATGATGCTACTAAATGATTTTGTTATGTAAGTGACAGTTATTAATTTAAAACAAGGCACACTATGATGTGGAAAGTTCTTACTCAGAGGGCTGAGGATCTTTAACACTAGATTTTTCCTAGAGAAAGAGGGATTCTCAGTGGATAAGGTAACCAAAGCATGCTGAGTTTCCAACCTACCTTCTGGATTTCAGGTTGCCAAATCACTGGCAATCCTATAAATTAACTTCTTTAAAAATAATCTCTACGTAACTAACCTTTGAGTTCTGTTTCTCTGTTTCTAAATAACTGACTCATGTCTATTAAGTGTTATCAATAATTTCTAGTTCTTTACTCTCCAAAGCACCATGCTGTCTCTGTAGGGGAGTGTCTCCTTCATCTCTGTACCTTGCCACTTCAGTCCTCTGCAACCCCATCCACACCTTTCTGTCACACAGTCCCCTTAAAACTTGTGTGGACAGTGCTTCCTTAAACCTTCTGATGGCCCACCCCTCTACACTATCCAATTAGAAAGAAACTAAAGCGGAGATCTACATTCTTGCCTGCAGCTTCATAGGGGCCAAGGGCCACATCGTCTTTGCTCAGCCATGTGTTCCCCAATCTCCCACAGAGTTCCTACCATGCAATAAATACAGAAACAATATTTGTTGTTTGGGACATTAAGACGGATTGTTTCTACTGGCCCCACTATTGACTACTTTCTGTAGACCCTGAATTCTAAATACCAGTTACCCAAACCAGTCCGCTGCCAGAGGCATGGTCAACCCAGGTGTGAGCACCACTTCAGAGCTCAGGGATGCTCAGCCCTTTGTTCCTTGACTGGAATCTGTCCCCTTCCCCCATCTGCTCACTGCCCGCACATCATCTCATCTGCTCATCCATCTTACTTTGCCTTCTAATGATTTTTCCTTGCTTATTGACATCCTCCAACATGAATGAGACTGAGACTTATTTTCTTTGCCTTTTTGGTTCTAGTGTCTGGAGCATCTTAGATGCTGAAATAATTATTCATAAATCAAAGCCTGGCTAGAATGAGGGAACAAAGGAAGACGAGAAGAGAGATGGAGTAAAGGCAGGTATGAGAGAGGAAGTAGAGCTAGTGTTGATTAGAGAAAGAGGCCTTAGGTTAAGGTATTCCCCCTCTCTAAGAATATAGATGAGTCAGTAATAAAGTTTCTATTAGTGCATATATTATTTTAAAACCTTTATTGGTTTGCAAGTACAAATGCACATGTATGTGCATGGTATGGCGGCCAGAGGACAATCTAGTTATTATTCTTTAGATTCCTTCCTCTCTTTCCTCCTCCTCCTCTTCTTCTTCTCCCTCTTCTTTCTTTTCTTCATTAGATAGAGTCTTTTACTGACCTGTAACTCACCAAATAGTTAGTATTGTTGATCTGCTCACCAAAGGGCCACCTCTCTCTCCCTCTGCAGATCTGGGATTACAATTACAAGCATGGACAATGCCTTCTTTCTGTCTTTGTGTTCCATCTTACATGGGCTCTGGGTACTGAATCCAGGTCCTCACGCAATGCAAGTACATTACATCTCTCTGGACTTGATGCAAAATGTGTTGACGAAATACACAGAATAAACATGTGTGGCTTTCAAGAACAGCATCTAATTTAAGATTTGAAAATTCCCAGAAAATTTAATTCACTGGACCACAGAACTCCAGACTCATTTCCTATACTCACAGTCCATATCACAGAATACTGCAGTAAGGACTGACTAATGACCACGTGGGAAAGCACTTTGGCGGCTGCCAGGCACACGGCTTGTCATCAGGATGCTCACAACCGGTGTCTGGGTTTCTGAGATCTATTGGTAAGTTGCTGTATTTGCAGCCAGATCCTAGAGAGACTCAGATGGAAGAATCTAGTGCAATTAGATTGTCAAATCACGTTCCCAGTTTTCCTTCTACAAATTGCATTTCTAAAAATAAGTTAATGAAAATATGTATTTGTGTGGGAGAGGGCTTACTGTAGAGAGCTGCAAATGAGACAGAGGAAGCGCCTGTGCACAGAAATCCCACCAGGAAGGTACTTTCACTGCAGGAAGCTTCTGAGCCTTGGAGAAAGCTGTGCTGTACCCCAAAGGAGAGTGGTCAAGAGAGCCAGTGGCTTTGCCGCTGAGTTTTTAGAATAAAAAGAAGGCAGGCAGCAGTATTTTACTGGTTGTAGCCTATTTTTACCTCTCCTATCACCTGATCTCAGCTTCTTTCAAAGGATAGAGAGAGAATTTGCTAGTTCATTACATCTTCGGGGAATTAAACCTTTAATGATTCATGGGGAGATTTTGGTGGTGTAGAGCATGCACAGAATATGGAAGGAGCCCAAAAGATGACTCCCACACCATCTTTTCTCCAGTTTCCTGGGTCATGGATAAAGTTAAATAAGAGTCAAGCACGCTGGCTGACACCAGGTTGGGCAAAAGGCTTGCCTTAAGTTTGAGATCAATTTGATTTTCATGCTAAGTCCCCATCTCAATGAACCGGAAGGGAACAAACACATGTCAAAGTTCAATATAAAACTCAGCTGGTCTTTGAGATATTTCTTCTCTATCACCCCTCACTATGAGAGGTACTTATGTTCTCTTCAGGAGAAAAGAAGACTTTGAGCAGAAAAGAAATCTGGAGTCTGCACTCCTGTAAGATTCAGGTTTTACATCAGGTCTTATAATGAGAAGGATACCTTTGCTGACCTAAGAATAATAAACTTTGTATGAACTCTATAAAGTTCTGTGATAATATGAATATTAAATTTCTTTGAGTCAGATTAGGATTGGATTGAAGAAAATGTTCATTTGAACCAAGTGTTATAGTGCACACCTTTATTCCCAGTACTGCTGAGGCAGAGGAAGGCTGATCATTGTGTTTTGAGGCCAGCCTAGTCTATGCAGTGAATTCCAGGCAAATCATGGATAGTGAAATGTTGTCTCAAAATCAACAGTAAAAACCTAAAAGCAAGAATCAGCAATAAACAATCATTGGAGCAAAGTTCACTTAGCACGATTTCAAGTGTGAGATCAACAGCTTGCTCGGGTCCAGCTATAGGCATCTGAAGGTATGGTTGTGATGGAGGCTCCTGGAGGGTTGTGGGAATGGCTGGCTCTCCATTGCTTCCAATGTTTTCTTTCATATTGCTATTTGGAAACAGTTTCCTTCTATGTGAGTATTCATTCTTTCCACTGAGGGACTTTGTTGATCGTCACTATCTCTGTCTCCCTCTTCTCCGTGCCTTCAAAGGTGTTCTTCTGCTGTCATCTGACTGTCATTATTGCTGATAAAACGGTAGCTATTTTTGTCCTCTTAGCATCCTTTCTCCACAACTTTTTGTTGTTATTATCTGTAGCTTTCAGCAATTTCATGTAATGTGGGCAGATTTAGGTTTCTTGGGTTTTTTAGGGGGAGGAGAGATTCTGACTTTGGTTCTCAGAATTCCCCAAACTTTGAGTTATCATATTAATGAGTTTGGAAATTTTTCAGGCGTTCTTTGAACTATCAATCTCTTATTCTGTTTCTGCCTTTTTGGGACATGAATTACATATGTTAGAATTTTCATTGCCATCTCACATGTATCTATTCTCTTTTGAAATTCTTAAGTTCTTTTTTTTCTTTTTTCTATAAGTTTAGTTATTTGTGTTGACTGGTCTTCCATTCAATAATTGTATCTTCTGCTTATCTTCTGTGATATTAAGTTCCTAGTTTAGCAAATTGCCTTCATTTTCAATTAGCCTTAATTTTGGTAATTTTATGTTTTAGTTTCAGAATCCTCATTTGACTCTGTTCCTTTATTCCATTTCTTTGTTGAAATCTCTCACCTTTTCATCTATTTGAAAATTCTTCTACTTTCTTTTTTTGAATTTATAATTCAAGACTTTTTTCTGCTAACTCTAGTATGTTAATCAATTATGAGAACATTTCTGGGTATTTACACATGTCCTACTTCTTTATCTGCCGAATAATAGTTTTATTATCTTTCTCATATTATAAATAGAAATAGTTTTAGTGTCTCTAGATAATGTCATGTTCTCTAACCCAGAATTGATAACTTTTACCCCTGCTATTTCTAAACCCAATTAAAGCTGTGCTATGGCTATGGCTCAATTCGTTGGCTCCCTTTGCTTATATGACCTAATTCTCTGAAGAATTTGTGGAATTCACTGAGTCCCTCATCTCTTTTTCTTGTGAGTCAAAATCATAAAAACTTGGTTCTGCTTTTCAGTATATCTGCTTAGTTTTACGCTGCCTGGCCATGATTTAGTGTTTGGCATATGCGTAAAGGAACGACCAAATGCGTAGTCAGGCTTAGCTGTTAGATGTTTCCCTTGTTACCAAGATCTTGGTTCATAAAGTCTTACATTTTACGTCTTTCTGCCAAAAACGTAGCAGAATTTCTTATGTTTTCTAGCCCTATCTTGCCTTTGGCCCACAATCCAGATTTCTGTGCCCTTGCTCTGGATGGGGAATCATCAAATATAGCTACACAATGTCAATATGTCTCTTTTTGGTACTCTCTTTCTGGAATTTTATTTTTTCTCATTCTGGGTGTCTCCAGTTTTCTGATTCACTTTAATATTGAAGTTCTCTGTTTTAAGCTATTCATGGTGATAATCATAGTGGATTTCTTTTGTACAAAAGAATTTTGATGCCAACAGCTGAGATGCCATGATCATTGTTTACATAGAGAATACAAAATAGAAGAAGTTGATAAACTCGTGGCAGTTGATTCTATTTCCATAAGAATATAATCCAAGTATAGGTTGAATTATATTTCCTTCTCTTAAAACACATGTTGGGTGGGGTGCATCTTTAGGGGTCTGAGAAGGGGTCTTGTTAGGAAACAGGGTTATTGCTGGTGCAATTAGCTAAAATGAGCTCATATAAAGGTCTGTGGTGGATGTTAATCCAATATATTGCTGTTCTTGTATGAACGCAGTCATGTAAGGGCACGAAGACATAGAAAGAGTGGCCTGGAAAGATGGAGAAAAGTTGGAATGAAGCATCTTTATGCTGAGGACTGATGACAATTGCTATGTCTGGATGAAAAATAAAGGAAAAATTCCCCTTGCTTGTCGCTGAGACAATAGACTACTATTGTTCAGAGTAATTTCATTTGTAATCTATTGAAACTGCTGAAGTATATGTCCTCTGTCTTTACAAGTGAGAAGAGTGGCCAGTAGATCCTATGGGTGGCAGAGAAAGCAGAGGCATAGAGGATGAGAAATAGTATATCAGAAAAAACTGTTTCAGAAAGTACTTTGTGTTTTCACAGCAGTGTTGGCAGTATTTTACATGTTCTGTATACAAATCATACAAACATTACTTAATTGGCATGTTTAGATTTCTTTGGGAAGCAAACCAAGACAGCATCAAGATAATCATGGGACAGAGCAAAATTAACTGATACAGGGGACAGAGAACAAAAGACACTTGTAGTGGTTTGAATGAGATTGACCCCATAAGCTTATATGTTTGCAGGCTTAGTCCCTAACTGATGAGCTGTCTGGGAAGGAATAGGAGTTATGGGTTTGTTGGAGTAGGTGTATCAAAAGTAAGTTTCAAAAACCTATACCAAGCCCAGTCTCTCCATTCCATTCTTTTTGCCTGTAGGTCAGGATATAGCTCTCAGTTACTTCTCCAGCATCATGTGGGCTTCTGTGATTCCATGCTCCTCACAATAATGAAAATGGACTAACTCTCTGAAAGTGTAAGCAAGCCCCTATTAGATTTATTCTTCTTTTAATGAGAATTACTGTGGTGTCTCCTCACAGCAATAGAACAATGACTAAGACTATTCTCTGACCATTATGAGATCCAGAAGAGAATTTTGGAATTCCTTTGACAATGAAATAAGAAGGGTTATTTAAAGAAAGCTCATCTTGAACCTGAAGGTCATGATTTGCATTTACTGGGTGTTCATTTACTTCATATGTAGCAGTGACTTCCACATTAGTTTTGTCCTTTAAGAAGTTCATTTTCTTCCACTTATTTGTTTTTGGGTTTTTGAGACAAGGCCACAACTTGTAGTCCAGGATAGCCTAGAACTCACAGTATAGTTCATGCTGGCCTCAAACCTTGCATTTCTTTTGTCTCAGCCTCCCAAGTGCCAGGATTACAGATATGAGATATTATACCTGGCTAATTATTTTTCTTTCAAATATAGAATATCTGTGTTAGTTCATAGTGACCAGATTGAGTTCTAGCAATAACTTACTTTACCCTGAAACCTTAGTCATAGGTTGGGTTATTTCTATGTTATGTGTCCAGTGTGTATAGTAATGTGGATGTCTTTCTCCACGTGGTCACCAAGGTACTCGAGACAGCAAAGGCTCCACTATGCCAATAACTCACATCACAGTTCCAACGTGTGACAGGGTAAGGCACACAGAGGTTCCTCCATCTTATATTCTTGCTGAGACCCATTCAGGTTTAACTAGAATGATCTCCTTGATGGAGAACCTCTTTAAAAATTACCCAACTCTATTCTAGGAACCCTAAGTCAAGATGCTCCTGCTAACTTAGTTTCTGTTAAACTGATCACTCACGCAATCTCCCCTGTAGCTGCTAGAAACCAGGATGTGGCTTTTTGCTTTTAAAAGCCCCTTGCTCTAAATTCTAGGGATACTAGATTCCTGAGTATTGTACCAGCTGGCTGGAATAAAGACTTCCAATTGGCTATAAACTGTGTCTGACTGACCATCTCTGATGGACTCCCTATAACAGTTTGTAGACCTCCCCTTACCCAGAGACTGGGGTCCCACAACACTTAGGGACCTTAGAACTCCCAAGAGTAGGGAGTAGTGTGTCTACTGAACAGGACTCCTAGCACAACCATGTTCCAGGGCCATGGAAAAAAGTCTCTTCTGACCAATTGCTGTCAAATGCCCGAGGCACTACAATGGTGCCACCCAAAAGAAAAGTGGGTAAATCAAAAGTCATCTTATTTGAACACTTCTGGAGCTAAGTTTGGTCTACAGTAGGCATCATCTGGTTTGGGTACAAGAAGAAAGGTCAGGCACTACCATAGGTCCTGAGTCCAGGATCTGTGTGAGACATTAGTGGATTCCTCTGGACTGTTCAGATGCATGAACGTGTAGTGGCCACCCATAGTTTTCTTTACCTTGTGTTCTTTCTGTATGACTATATCTCCTGATGTGTTTCTCTGTGGGCTTATGTCAGGTCTGTTGGTTGGAGAAGTAGATCTAAATGGCAGGAGGAATGACCTGTCATGAGACTTTCCCAGTGTTGTTCCCAAGATGACATATGGTTTCCTACAGGCTCATCAGCCATGCTGGGCTGCCCTTTTGTGCTTTGGCACCCCCCTCTTCCAGAACAAATATTGGTCATGATGCCAGCAACTGGTTGTTGCTGTGGTTATGGCTACAGTGGGGGGGGGGGGCAGGAGTGGCTGTGGTAGTCACCAGTTTCCCTGTAACAACCAATGATTTTCTCTGGTGTGAGATACCATCCTTGACTTAAGATGTATACCCTGTTCTTGGGGACCTTTGGTTCCAGTCCTTTGGCCTGGCTGAACTGATCAGAGAAACCCAAAAATTTGCTTATTCACTGAGTCCTTCTGCAGGGAGGAGAAAATAGTTCCCCGATCCTCTCTCTCTCTCTCTTTTTCTCTCTCTCCCTAAGCAGCTGGTTGTGCCCAAGGAAGAGGAAAGCAATTCTCCTGGTGGCCCCCAGGGGAAAAGTAGTTCAACAACTCCTTTCCTGTTCACAGTTTAAGTGCCCTTATCTGCAAGTGGCTTGTATAATTGGAAGACCCAAAAACCTTTCCCTTTCTTTGGAGAAGTTACAGGCCTTTATCAGTCTGTCTTAAACTGTTAAATAAGGCATTGAACACTTCTTCACCAAACATTATTGGAGCGATTAAAAGTGGCAGTCAGAAAACCCACCAATTTATCTAAGGTAACATTGGGCTACTCAAAGACCTGATGAATTGCCCACTGGGTTTTGGAAGGTCCTGTGAGGCAGATCAGGCATTTATTTCTATAGACCAAGATACCCATAAACCAGTGAACCACTGATATTGCCTTTGTCATGTAGTTGGCCACAGACATAAGAAGAAAGCTCCAGAAATTAGAGGGATTTTAAGGGATGAATAGGCCTCAACTTTTGGAAATTGCTCAGCAAGTTTACTGCAGCCAAGATTCAGAGGAGGCAAAACAGGAAGAGAAACTCTCCTGTGTGGTTATCGCTGCCCTGAGGGAAACAGATATCATAGAAAAGAGAATAGACCCAGAGAAAGGCTTCAAAAACCCATTAAGTTTTTATGATGAAGCCCTGAGTACAGATCTCTTGGAGTTTAGAGAAAAATATCTACAAAGCAACATGCTCTAGTATGTAGATGACCTCCTCATAGCTTCAACCACTGAGAAGAAATGTAGGCAGACAACATGCCTTTTAGAAACCTTCCAATCACTGGGATACAGAGTCTCAGTCAAAAAGTTTCAGCTGTGCATCCTTCAGGTCACAAACCTAGGCTACAACCTAGAGGAGGGTGAGCAGATGCTTTTCCGTGACTGTATTTCAGACATCCTACAAATCGTTGCTCCTACAGCTCTCACATAGGGGGGGATAAAAGAATTCCAGGGGGCAGTTGGATACTGCTAGCTAGGGATAGGGATTTGCTAAGATAGCCAAGCTCTGCTATGCCAGCCCTAGAGGTATGCGACCTTTGGAATTGACTGAGACTGAGCAGAGGGCCTTCGAGGCCTAAAAATTGACCCAGCATCTGTTTTGGCCCTGACCCTCTCAGGCATTACCAAGCCACCACACTTGTATATGGATGAAGCTAGAGGCATTGCCTAAGAGATCTTCATGCCAACTCTGAAACTCTGGAAAAAACTATGGCATATCTGTCCAAGAAAATGAATCCAGTCATAGTCTGATGGCCAGCGTATATAAGGGCCCACTGGTCATCCTCTTCTGAGAGCCTCATACTCTGTTGAGGACCTCTTGAGGGGACGTATGAGAGTTGGATGTCTAACATCTGGGTGATCCACTACCAAGGTCTGCATCTGAATCCATACTGCATGCACTCAGCTCCACAAAATATCAACCTTCAGACTTGTAAGAAGAGAAAGGACTTTGCAGATTCCCTGTATGAATGTCTTGAGGTGACTGATCCAATCCAGTCTATTCGGCCTGATCTGACTGAAGTCCTGTTGGTGACATCAGGTGAGATATTGCTCACAGATGGGAGCAGTTTTGTTCATGACAGCATCAAGTGGGCAGGGGCAATGATTGTGACCCAAGATAAGACTATTGGGAACAGTCTTTAAGCAGCTCAATAGGCTGAGGTTTAGCTTTGACCCAAGCAATCCAGTAGGAGAGAGATAAGGATCTCACTATACACACTGATATATGCTTTAACCACAGCCTATGGCAGTTGGGTTATTATATGAGGAAAAAGAAATTCCTAATCTCAGTAGAAAAATAAATTAAAAATAGAGCAGAAATCTTGGCCTTATTGGAAGCTTTCTGGTTACTCAAAGAGGTTAGCCATTGTTGATTGTAAAGGACACCAAAAAGGAGATTCCTCAGAAGCTAGAAACAACAGAACCGCTGACTTGGCCACCTGGGATGTGGGTCTAGAATGAGTAGAGCCTCTCCAAGTCTCGGTGGCCCTACTCGAGCCAAGCTTCCTGAACTGCCAAGAGTACATCCCGGGCAAGATTGACTGAGTGAGATAAGAGGCGGCCACAGAGTAAACAATGGTAGTAGATGCTGCCAGAGAACACAGGCAACCTTCCCAAAATGTTGTGCGAATAAAGGAAACTCAGAGCCAGATATCAGGGAAAGGCTGAAATGTCAAATAGAGAAAACTCCACAGTCAAATCTCACCCAGCTGTCTTCCAGCTTCCTCAGCCTCGCTCCTCGGGGCTTCTACTGCCTCTTCTGTCTTTCTCCGCCTGCCTTAAATACCTTCTTCACCCAGTTGTTTCACATACAGGTTAAAATTAAAGGCATGGGCTACTACTATTTGGTTTTTAGCCTTGAACTTACAGAAACACAGAAAGATCTCTGTCTCTGGAGTTAAGGTATTAAGGCCTGGCAGCACCACTGCCTGCCTGGGAGCCTGGAACTCCCTCTGTAAACCAAGCTGGCCTCAAACTCAGATCTGCTGGGATTAAGGGCGTAGGTCATCACTCCCGGTCTTTCTCCATGCTGGGATTAAAGATGTGAGTCACCACTCTCTGAACCCTCCTGGATTGACTGTGGGCGGATCTGTTCTCTGATATTTCAGACTGGCTTTTATTAAATATGAAACATATCACCACATCAAAAGTCTGGGATCTGTGAAGGTGACTGGTTCTGGATCTCTGCTGAGCCACCTAACTAGGAACCACAAAAAATGGTTGAACTCCTCAAACCTGGATGTCATGTTCCAACTTTGGAAAGTCTGACTAAAGACACCACTTTTAAATGTGCTACCCATGCTTACTTAGGTGAGTAAATGGGGTAGGAAGGCCATGAGGAAATCTGGGCTCAAGGAAATGGGCCTGGGGATCACTGGGAGGCTGGACTTTACTGAAAACTGACTTAACTGTTTTTTACTATAAATATTTGCTGGTGTTTAGAGGCCTACAGACCCAAATAGAGACTATACCAATGGTTATTAAGAAACTTCTCCAGTAAATAATTCCTAGGTTTGGATTGCCCTTAGCTTTGAGATATGATAATGGCCTAGCCTTCATGGCCAAAGTGTCTGAAGTTCTGACTAATGTATTGAATATTACTTGGAAATTGTGTTGTGCTTATAGGCCATAGAGCTGAGGCCAGATGGAGAGGATGAACAGAATTCTGAAGGCCACTCTGACAAAATTTGTCTTGGAACTGGTGAAAATTGGGCACCCCCCCCCACTCTCTTTGCCTGCTCAAGACCTGATTTGGGAAAGGTTCCCTCCCTTTGAAATCACGTTTTGGAGACCATCTCTGAGATATTCCACAGGCATAAATGTTTTAACACTCCCTTTTCAAGTCCATGCAGGCTGTTACAATGAGGTTTCTGGTCCCAGGGCGGCCAGAGGTCCAGACCCACAGGCTTACAGCCCCAGACCCCTTAGCTGCCCGCAGCTGATCAGATCCCCAAAATGACTCATACACTTATATTAACTTCATGCTGTTTGGCCTATGGTTCAGGCACATTGCTAGCTAGGTATTTCATCTTAACTCAACCCATTCTCACTAATCTGTCTGCCATGTGACCCGTGGCTCACCTGTGTTCCTTACATGCTTCTTCTTTGAGCCGCTGGCTTGGTCTGTCTCTGCTTCTGCCCTGCCTCTCCTACCTATGCTGTGATTTCCCCTCCTACTTTTTCTATGGTGCCTGTCATGGGCCAAAACAGCTCCTTTGTTTAAAGATGGATATTCACATTATACAGAAAGACATTCCCATGTCACTTTCCTATTTCTGTCTAATCAAAAAGGAAGGTTTCAAATTTAACATAACAAAATTACATATAACAAAATAGTCATCAAGCAAGAATTACAGTTACAATATCTAGTCTATTTGTATTTAGCAAAATTAAAGAAAATACTCTATCATCTACCTTATCCTTATGAATCTAAAGTTTCATATCCAATATACCTTTCAAATAACTACAAAAACCTATGCCTATAACTATCTAATCTTCAACTACATCAAAGACCACAGAAGGATATATTTACCCAAGTAAACTGGAAGTGAAAGCAACTTCCAAATTCTAGAAATGACAGAGATGACACCTGGACAGTCACCCAAAGTTCCTTTATAAAGTTGGGGCATCCACCTTCAGCCTACAGGCCCAGAATCTCTTTTCATTTCAGTGAAGCAGGAAATCTGCTCTGCCCATTCATCAGTCGCTTCTCCTTGAGTCCTGAAGAATGTCTGACAGTTTTCTCTGCAAAACGGGAACCTGAAGGACCATCTTGGCTTGTTCTGCCAAAGTTCAGAGGTCACCTTCCTATGAAACCTGCATGTCCAGTTTAAACAGCATACTGTCAAACAGTCAATATAAGAATAGGCTCATGTCCAGTGGCTAACCATTGCCACAAAGGAACTAATCTCCATATGGAGTTTCTTTGATACCCATTTTTCTCTTGAAGATTGGTGCTGTCAGGAGCATACCTGTCTCACTGTCCAGAAATGTCTAAGTTCTTAAAACATTTTAAATGCCATATTTTATAGATCGTAGAAGTGTTGAAGATTACCTACCTAACTGAAATATATTTTTGTATACGTAAAATTCTAACTAACATGCATCTCTTAATTATACATTACAATTTTAAACCAGTTACATAAACATCATATCTTAAACAAGAGTAGAAAAATACATACAGCATAAGAGAATTGACCTTAAATTTGTATCAATAAACCAAAATCCATATCAATGTAAAACATTTTGAGATTAACAGCTGATTTCCTGATCTAAGTAAATTCAATAACCTAATTTTTTAAAAATCATTCATATGCCATATCTCCTTTTTCTTCTTAGAAAGAGATTAACTATGACCATTAACCATTTATAATGAAAACAAACATTTATAAACAATATTTTGAGAATTTGGGCATAGTTTTCCGTTACTACTTCCTGCTGATTACAGGGCATTGAAAATCTCATGTGTTCTTGAGACTGGATCATAGTCTGCATCCCTGAAGCTTATACGGTTATCTCTTCCCATCAAAATTTTTTCTAGGTGTCTTGGTTGATGAAACCATATATGCCTGGAAGCAATCCACAGGTTCTCATCTTCTATGGAAACAAAAGCAGAACTCTTCCAAAGCAATAAATCCTTAGACACAAATTTCTGAAGCCCTGAAGCTGATATGGCCATCTCTTCCCATCAGAGATTTTTTTTTCAAGGGTTCTTGGTTGATGAAACCATATTTGCCTATTTTTCATTCAGGAGACTTGGTTTGGATAAAGATGATCTCTCCCTGGACCAAGGAGCTTTCCAAGGAAGAGATGCTATCCAGTTATCCTGACCATCCCAACTGCTGATTGTCATCCCTTAGGGTCATATAGAAGAGGCCACTAAAGATAGATAGATCATCACCTGGAACTTTGACCCCTTAAAAATAAGGCTGACCAGAGTTCACCAACCTTGGATACAGAATCTCCATTAGCCCCAAACCTGGACATGGGAGCTCAGAAAAAAAAAAAAACCAACCAACCAAACAAACAAACAAACAAAAAAAACCCAAAACAAACAAACAAAAAAAAAACAACCCTGGGAATGAGGAACTATCTTTTGGATAGATTTCTGCTCTCTAATGTCTCTCCCAGGGATAGAACAATGTGGATATAGGGGAGGGGTGGGGATCAGTAAATCATGCTGCAGAGAAGACTGGCTAGAGAAAAGCCTTCAGGAATTGCAATTTTATGCATAGCATGCCAATGGTTGTCTTTCAAAGGACAGGGTACCTATGTCATTTCCTCAAATTGCCTAGTTCGGATGTACTTAGTTTGACTAAATGTACCTCCTCAAACTCATTGGCAAGTTACATTTCCAGTCTATGTATATTCATCTATTTCTGGTCCTGTTCCCAATAGGGGCAGGAATAGCCAATGTATCTGCCATCAGCACCTAAGCCAGACAGACCATAGCTATTTAAAGAATTTTGTTTACAGACTGGAAAGCCAAGTTGACGCCCTCTCAGAGGTAGTTTTACAGAAGTGAAGGAGGTTGGACCTAATTTTTATGCATGGCTTTGGGAAAAACTTGCTATTTCTATGCCAAACAATCAGTGGTAATTAGGGGAACCTCGTCCTGGTCAGAGTGAACTTCAAGGAAAGGAAATGAAGCAGATATGGATCAGATCACTGGTATCAGTCTCTGTTTAGCTGGTCTCTAGGACCTGATTGTCAGCATTAACTGGACCATTGATTCTTACTCTGATTGGACTAATGGTGAGACCCTGCACCCTCAACTGCACAGCCAACTACATCAAATAGTTAATAAAATCAGGTAAACTACTGGTCCTGAGGACAATCTATGCTCTGCTGGAACAGGATGAGTCAACAATTTAACTCATGTCCACAGAACCATTGGGTAACACGACAGGCAAAGACTGTGCACAAGACTTCATACTGTGTCTGCCTGAGGCCATCTGGACAGTGCACAACACTCCATCTTGTGTCTGCCTGAGGCCATCTTAGGTTAACTAGAGTTTGTTTGCCTGATAGAGAATCCCATGGAAAATTACCAAATTCCATTCTAGGAACCCAAGGTCAAGTTGGTCTAGCTAATATATCTTAGCTTCTGTTAAGCTGCTTGCTTATGCAAAACCTCTTCTTGAGGCTGCCAAGTGAGACACCAGGGTGTGGTTTTGGCTTTAAAAGTCTTTTGCTCCAAATGTTTGGGGCTATACTTTGGGACCCAAGTACCTGAGTATAGTTCCAGCTGATTGGAATAAAAACTTTCAGTTGGTTATAAACTGTCTGAGTGTCACCTCTGGTGGACTCCCCATAACAAAGGGAGGAAAAACCCCCCACAAATAATAGTGTGTCATTTCCTGAGTTCTTTGGTGGTATAAAACTAATATCTGTTAGTTTTGCTCACCACCCAGGATGAGAGATAGTCTGACAGGAGAATAAGGGCTGTAACACACCGCATGGAATACTGTGACATGATCTGCTCCAGTCTGCCTTAACGTGTAATGTAGCTAGTGTCATTAACCCATGCCACAGGCAGGCATTTGTGAGATTCAGACTTTCCTCAGGTCCCAGAGCTTCTGAGACACAGAGCAAGATCGACAGTGCAGGTTCTTAAAGCTATTCTGAACTTCATAAAGATGAAAGGGTGACCAACTTGCTTTGAACCTCCACTTTTCCAGGGCCCCTTCTTCTGCCTTCACAGAGTGCAGATTCCCCTATACTTCCTCCTGAGGTAGGACCCTAAGGATGCTGTGTTCAATGTTTGGAGAACAGAACAAATGAAATATCTTTTCTTACATGTGTATATGTATTTGGTGTGCATTTGCTTGTACATGTGTATTCATTTGTGTGGGCACATCTTCTGTGTATACTTGTTTGTGTGTGTGTGTGTGTGTGTGAGAGAGAGAGAGAGAGAGAGAGAGAGAGAGAGAGAGAGAGAGAGAGGGGGGGGGGGGAGGGAGGGAGAGAGAGAGAGAGAGAGAGAGAGAGAGAGAGAGAGAGAGAGAGAGAGAGAGGTCCTCAAGTTGATGCCAGGTATCTTCCTAATCCAATTTACTTATTGAGCCAGTCTCTCAGTAGAACCCAGAGCTCATAAACCGGATGGCTTAGCTAGCCAGATTGCTCTGGGATCACTTGTCTCTGCCTCCTGAGTTCTGAGATTACAATCCTGCCTAGTTCTTATGTGAGTTTTGGGGTCCCAGTCTGTAGTCTGCATACTTGGGAGGCAAGTATTTTATTTATTCAGCTGTGTCGTATTGAACAATCTTTCTTAATCATGTAAATTTGATCTCTATTTTACCCAAATTCTGCATAAGAATTAAAATGCAATTGATGGGAAATTAATTTTTGCATTATTCACTCTGTATTATATGAGGCTCCATGGTCTCTTTAACTACATGTGTAGATACACACACACATGCGTCTTACGTGCAAGTAACATATTCTTAATCTTACGTGTAGTACTGGGAAAATATGGCTCTTAACCTTATTACCAATTTATCATAGCTGCCAAGATACATCTCAAGATCTTTGTTTTTAAGTGTCTAATCATTTGTTTATTACTTATGGACCCTGAAGGACTTTTTTTCAACTGGGCTCAGAAATAGAAGCTCTCAGTGAGGACAGCCTATGTCTCTTGGTAAGCTATTCTTGGTATTTTTGTTTTATTCATTAGAGCAGGGTTTGCATAGCAGGACACGTGGAGTCACAAGGCACTAATCACAGGTGCTTTGATCCGGGGTGTTTTAATCTTCCCTTCTTTGTCTAAGGGCTGTCTGACAACACAATTGGCAAGTATCATCTTCTTCATAGAGATGGAATGACTTTCAGATCCTGCTAGGTAGCTCTGTTGGACTCCAACCTAATGTCCACAAGTCCAGTACACAGTAATGTCCACCAGTCCAGGAATAGCCATTGTTGTGTTTAAACCATAAGCAGGTTGAGGACATTCAGACTGACATCCTTAGTACATCTCCCAAGAGACTTGCCCTTTCCCTCTCCAGTTCTCCATGGTCTATAACAGGAATGCCCCCTCTTTTGGCAACTTCCAGGCAGGCTCTGCAGTGGGTCAAGACACCTTGCTTCATGGGAAACCCTTGTCTGATATTCCCCATCACTGATTCAGGCCACACAACCCAAAGCACCAGCCAATACTTCTGTGGCCTTGCATTTCTCATCAAAAGTACAAAGCTTGCGTTCATCATCCACTCTGATGAATTTCTGACAGTAAGTGGCTGGGAAAGAGATATTCAGCTTTATCTTGACATGGCCAGTTGCCTAGGAGGGGCTACAAAAAAGGCTTTTATATTTTAATACTTTGGAATACATTTTGGTGCTACTGTTCCTATGCTTATGGCTTCAATTGTTTCTTAAACTTATATGCTTAGTATTGAATACACACCTGTACATGGTACTGTGGATATGACAGAATCAGACACACATGTCCCATGTCTATGGTAAAGAAGCAAGACCAATACATACAAAAAGAAGCATATAATTAGTCACTATAACCATCCTTGACTGATTTTCTTAACTTAATTACAAGTTTCATGACAGCATTAAGTGTGTGTTATACTTGTTGGGTCTGTCCATGCTTGGTTGAACTCTCAGTAATTTTTGGTTGGTCATTAATTATCTGACCATCTGGATAGCAGGAGGAAGCTGAGATCTGAGCACTTGCTGGCAAAAGGAATTTTGAGACTAAATCAGACTGAAACATTCTTCTACTTGGGTACCACTTTTGTGCTTTTCCTCATAGGAATATGCTTACATTTTTGACAATTGCTTCTATGTGGCCAGAGGTTAATTGATTCTATTAGAGAATCTGTGTTCTCTCATGAAATTCAAAGTCTGAAACTGAGGGCAAAGGTGTAGTTTTCTGTAACGGACTTGAGTTAAGCAGGTGGGTAATGCAGTTTCCTGTGCAGGTGATAATGTTGAGTTAGCACAAAGCTGGTTCCATCTCAGATGCCCCCAAGCAGTAAGTTGTCTAAAATGAACTAAAGTGCTTTTTAAACCAAGTTCAACTCTCCCATGTTTTCTGACCCCTAAACAGGGCATGTTTCACCCTACATTCCAAGGCAACATCCCTAGTGTTATCATACTCCATTGCAACCTGGTTAAAGTAAGTTTAATGGGACTACAGCCTCTCATACTGCTTGGAATCTCTTGTCTCATTCCTTAATAAGGTTAAGGGTTGCACTGATCTGAAAGTGATCACATGATCCTTAACCCTACACCCTGCTGAAAAGAACCTGAAATCTTAGCAGGCAGAGCCATATCACTTGGCTGAAAGATGGCAAGGGAAGACTCTGACAGGAAGGAAATGAAGCAAAAAACCCCTTATGTCAACTACTGACCTACTTTAAGAAGCTTTCTCCAAAGCAGAGCTTTCTCCCCTTGCCTTATGCTGCTAAAACAGAGGATCATGTTTCATCCATGTTCAGATAGATTACTATGTTTGACCACCTTTGGTATCCAAGGGGATATGCGCAGGTAAAAGGAAGATGTTTTCTCTCAGGGGATGCTAGACATGCCTCCCATGTAAATGTCAACTAGAAAACGACCCAGTTAGATGTTTTTATGCTTAACTCCTAGTAGGCTGTTCACATTACGAGGAACACAAAGAAAAATCAATGATGGTTAGTATTTGCTTGTTTCACATAAACAAATATCATTCCACAGATCCATTGCTGAACTAAAAATTCAAACTATCTGAAGAAATGGTTTGTTTCCCAGTGGATCATATTAGTTCCTCATGACAGCTGTAACAGATAGCTGCCAGCTGAGCGGCTGAAAACAATGGACATGCATCATCTAACAGTCTGGATGTCAGAAGTCCAAAAGGGTCTCACTGGGCTAAAATCAAGGTGTTGGCCAGGTGCATTCCTGTCCTGAAGCTTTAAGGGATAGTCTATTTCCAAACATTGTCTGGAGTCTAGAGAATGTGCGTGTGTCTTCTGTTACAGCACTTTCCCCCACCATTAACATAAATAATGCTGGAGCATTTTTCCGATATTGCCATCTCTCCAGCTATCTCCTGATTCCTCTCCCACCTTTTAAAATACCCCTGTGACTTCATAAGCCAACTTAGATAAACTAAGGCAATTCCCCTGTTTAAAATCAGACTGAAGATTGAATAACAGTCAGTTTTATCTGCAATTTTAATTTCCCTTTTGCCAAATAGCCTAAAGTATTCATAAGTTTTGGAATGAGGTTGTGGGCATCTATTGTGGATTGATTGTGTTCTTCTACTGTTTATAGGCTGAAACTGTAACTCCCAATGTGATACTGTCCGAAGATAGAACCTTTGGCAACTGATTTATTTTCATGGGTGAAACTTTTCCACATGGGATCTACATCCTCATAAAAAGACCCTCCATGAACTCCGCTGCTCCCTTTCTGACAAATGAGGACACAGTGAGAAGGTGATGTCTACGAACTTAGGAGAGAGCCTTCATCTGACATTGGATCTCATAGTACTTTGCTCTTGGACTCCCACACCTATCAGAAATGAAGTGTGCTATTTAAGCTGTCAGGTCTATAAGAATCTGTTATATAGCAGCCTGAACTAGGACAGCATCTTTGAGGGACCATTATTATGCTTAGCCAAAGCTTTTCAAATTTGATTTTGTTAATTGCAAGGCATGAATCCTATTATCTGTTTTTATCTGTAAACTATTTGAAGAAGGAATCCTTGATGCTATGTCTTCCCACTATCTTCAATGGTCTTGATTCATTGCTATGTCATAATGCTCTCAATTTTGTGACTTAAGCAATTAGACACAGGCATTGATTATCAACCATCT
The DNA here is from genome assembly GCA_033318265.1 of Phyllotis vaccarum. Classification (NCBI taxonomy): domain Eukaryota; kingdom Metazoa; phylum Chordata; class Mammalia; order Rodentia; family Cricetidae; genus Phyllotis; species Phyllotis vaccarum. Next base: position 32,675,419 of record JARWLC010000014.1, read on the forward strand.
GATGAGATGAGAAATTGCAGTTGAATTACTTATTGATTATGGATGATTGTGTCGTGATGTTTTCTGCTGTGTTGCAATCTTTGCCCAGACTTTAAGGTGGGATCAAGCCCAAGCGTTTCTCTGATATCACTTATCTCTCCACCCTTAATCTGCTGATTCTCTTTATGTCTGATCTCCCAGATACAGTGACTATAAATGGTGTCTCCCTGATACCCCAGAGCATCTCTTCTCAGGCCCGGATACACCCTGTTTGTACCCTTTTACATCTTCGCCTGATGCTGTCTCTTCTTTTCCCTAATTCCAGACCATGCACCCCTCTAGTCTATCCTCTGGGTTCCAGATTTTAAAAAAATCATGAATTTGTACTCCATACTTAAGTACTTACTAGCTGCATGTCCCTCCATAATGAGTTAGCTGCTTGGTACAGAGTTTATGCATAATACCTAGTACCTTTCAGGAGAATTGAGTTGATGAGATTTGATACATGTAAGTGCTTTGATAGGCTTACATTAAGCATTCAACAATGTTTTATAGATATTCTGTGACTGTCATTAGCATTGCTACTGTTATGGATGCTATCCCTCCTCTATGTCACTGCTGTGTTGACAAACATACATGACATTCCTACATTCATTTCCATCCCTGATGTCTGTTATGACCCCCCCCCCCCCCCCGCCTGTCTTCCCTTCTGGCTTTCCCTTCAGTTTGCCACCATTCACCACCCATCCACAACCTTTGGAGCCAGGGAATCCAGTGGCCCTTAATGGGAGGGGTGAGAAGATCTCCCTTATATTATACTTTCTTCTTGCTTCCATTCTTTCTGGGCCTGCACATCTGAGACCTCAAAGGTCAAGCTTTGGACTTCTAAAGAAAGGTACTTCTCGTCTATTTTTTCTTTCAACAAGTTTGAAGGATCCATTTTTGAACATAAAAAATGTCAGAGTATAATGCAAATACTAGGTGCCTCTTATGGTCCCTAACTACAATCTTACACATAAATACACATGCTCATGCACACACGCACATACACACACACCACCACTACTACCACCATTACATACAACACACCACACACACAAACACCACATACACACACACGCATACACACCAGCACCACCAGCACCACCATCACATATACCACATGACACACACACGCACACACACACCACATACACACACACACCACATACACACACACACACCACCACTACCACCACCAGCACCACCATCACATATACCACACCACATACACACCACACACACACATGAATATACAGAGACTAATTAAATTATTAATAAACTACATTGTTTAAGATGTGTCTTGAATAGTATCTACAACAATTACCATTTACTAAATTACTTCTACATGCTAGCTAGACCCCATCTTTGACCTCCCCATGCCACCTTATCTCCGCCTTCTCTTTCTTGGTTCCTCTACCCCTGTTGACAGAGTTCTATCTTGGCTCTAGATTTGTATTCTTACCCTTGAGTCTCCATTTCCGTTATTCCTCTCTGGTTTGACTTTTCTTTCCTGGCCTTTCATCTAAACCTTTCCTGCTTCTAATATTTTTTTTGTAAAGCCATAAGTCCCCCTTTAAAAAGGATTCATGGACCAAAAACGAGAAGCTAAAGTGAGGCACCTTGTCATTGAAAAACTGACCAAGGAAGCAGAATCGGTAACCCAGCGGACATTCTTTTGTACTTTTGCATTTTGGAACAGAAGGCAGGAACTGCTGGGTCCTGTGGAATGGCTCAGTGGGTAAAGTGCTGCCACACAAAACTGGCAATATGAGCTCCCTGGATCCCACTTAAAGACTGAAGGAGGAAGAAATGCCACAAAGGTGTCCTGTCATATCTGCAGGTATACTCTGGCACATATATCTCCCCACGATAACAAAAATCTGAAGAAAATCATAATGGTCAGACAAGTATACAAAAGGCATAGATGTTGCATGACCATTTATAATCTTAAATAAGCATAGACCTAGAATATACCAGATCTTATCATCCTTAGAACAGAATTCTGAGTTTGCCAACCTGTTTATGTCACTGTGTATAAATTAGCTCAGGAGACTCATTTTTCTGAAGTGTTGATATATATATATAACAAAACTTGCAAAAACATTTTGGGACATGATTAATTTAACAACAACAAAAAAATGTATCATAAGAGTATAGATTAGTGATTAATGTATTTAAGATAGATCTCATTTCTAGACCTTGTTTTGTTTTCTTAGAAATTAAGGAAAATCTGTGATGACTTTGAGGGATAGCCAGAAGAGTAGGGACTTACTGGGATTTCCCAATAAGCTTAATTCACTCCCAGAAGCAGTAGAATTTGAGGTTAAAATTCTGTGAGGAATCATGAACAGAGCATGCTCAGGAGCTAACCAGCCCTCGTTCTATCCAACATGTGTGAGCTATTGCAGAGATAATGGTGACCCAGATGAAGGAAGAAGAAGCCTTGAGGCTCAGATGATCTCATTTCAAAAGCAAAGGCTCCTCAATGAGTTTCTTCACTAAAAGATGAGTTTTAGGGACCTCCTAAACATCAGGAGCCATAAGCGAATGTTGTGTATGTGTGTAAGTCTGTGGGAAGGGGACCCAGAAATCAAAACATCCTTTTAACAGAGATCCACAAGAGTTACTGTTTATCCTATGTGTGAGCTTCAGAAACTTACTTAATCCCTCCTCAGTGTGATCACAGCCTTGTCCATCTAACATTCCTGGGACAAAGCCAATTTGATACCTAAATTCCCAAACTAACCCTTCACCTTCCCTCTCTATTTTGATATCAACGCTGGCCTCTTTGGCATCTGGAAACCAGATTTCCTACTTTGTTTCTTTGCCTTTGGAGGCATTTCTGCACATGCTTCTAACAACCCATTTGACTTTAAGTCCCTTAGTGTGTTGGGAGAGATCACAACATTCATCTTCCCAGTTGTGGAGTTGTATAAAGGTCTTTGGTCAGTGTTGGTGGTCCTTTTGTCTAGGCCTTTTCTAGTATTCTTCACCAGCTTGGTGTAAAATGCCCTGCACTGGTTGTGTGATTTATTTCGTTATTATCACAGTGTTTACTCTTTAAGCACTGGAAGGTTAAATTGCATAACTAAGTATCATTGGTGTATCTTCTTGTGAATATTGCCTTGCTGGTTTGTTCTTAGAAAAAAAAAAGACTTTGAAACAGAATGAATTGTTCTGCATAGTGATGGACAAAGGAATCTATTTTGTGAGGTCTTGTCATAATGCTGAAAGTTAACTGCTAAGGAACGTGAGCAGATTTTAGTGGGATTTGGTCTTTTATTTTTAATTGAAAAAATTATGTGTATTTATATGGTGTATGCACACGCAACACACACATGCAACTGCTGTGCCTGTGCCCATTTATTTATACACAGGTCAGTCAGGACTTCAGGTGTCATCCTTTACCATTTTCCATATGGTTGTTACTTTGATTCAGGGTTTCTCACTGCATCAAAGAGGCTTGCTCTTTCAGCCAGGTTGTCTGGCCTGTGAGCTCCTGGACCTGCCAACATCTGCCCCTTGGTTATGAGGTTATAAGCACAGGCGCACACAACTATTGTTTAGCTTTTTACCAGTGTGTTGGGGATTTGAACTCAAGTCTTTATGCTCGCAGAGACACAGTGCTCACTTAGCCCCTGGGATTTGATATTTTTATGTAAATGCTTGCCAATTTGGATGCAACATTTTCTCATTGAAATAGAAAAGAAAACCACTTTTGAAGCATAACCCTCTTCAGAGATTTCATTTTAGGACCAACTAGGTCTCCAAATAAAACTGTGAAGGTGTTTTGTTCTTGTGAGGGGCAGAAAGATTCTTTTGCAATGCTCTCTGATCTCTGATCCCTGTTGTCGCCTCTAGTTTTAAGGAAAAGACACCACACCATGACATGTTCTCCCAATGATAGGCAGATGTTAATTATCTCTAAAGTTCCACACTGGAAGTGTGGGTACCAAAGTTAGAAATGAGGATCGATGATTCTTCCAAAACTTAAGATGAGTTTCCTCTGCCTGAAGAATGCTCCCAATTTTCATCTTCATCAACTATAAATATCTTAGCTTTGTGTGCACGCACGCATTCGAGGTGCACAGGATGTGGTTAATTTAGAAGGTCTAAGAGGCAATGTCGGGACGGTTGTTGGCTCCAAGGTGCTGTAGGAAGATTTTGATAGATGTTGTTTACTGTCGTCAGGAATCTGAATCAAGCTTTCCAGAGAAAGGTCATTAGTGACACTCAACAAATCACTTTTATGTTGTAGTCATTGGGAAAGTCAAATGGAAATTGTTTTGAAAAGTCAATCAAAGCAAAGCTCCCCATAAGTCTGGTTAAGGGAGCATTTCTCAAACTTATCAGTTTGGGACCAATATAAAAATTCCCTCCTCCCCCGAAACAAAACATTAACAAAAAGATAACTAAATGTAAGAAACAATAAGAGAAGGCAAGATGGAAAGAGGCTCTCCCCACGGATAAGCATTTGTCAGGGCAACCTTGCCTCTCCAGGGCCAAAGCATCTAGGCATCCTTCAGATCTCCCCAGTACTGTGAGCATTTAGCATTGGAGGCTGCCAGCTGAGTTAGACTAATCTGCTAGGCAGAGACCAACAGGTCAAGCAGAAAGGCCCAAGGGGAGTAAAGGTTGGGATTAGGAAATTGAAGACTGGTTGAAAATGTGAAATTTCCTGTATTTAGCTGGGACCTGGGAGAGATCTGCTTTGATTGCACAGAGGCTAGCTTCTGTGTCTGCAGGGCTGCGTGGGAGTGAAGTGGTAGGGTGCATTCCAGTGCCCTTATTGGATTCTCGTTGAAGCTTGAATGCATTCAAAAGTAAAATTCGATTGATCTAAAGGTCAGGAGGGGCTGGAGAAAGGCATAACAGATTTGATGTCCAGCTCTGGGTGACTTTTTGGGATTTTACCTCTGTGACTCCATATCTTGTCCATAAAAATAGAAGAAATGAATGTTTAAAAATGAAATAGACAATACCTCAAAATTAATACAAATGCCCAAAAGTAAACATGCCAATTACTTCCGAAAGGATGAATACAAACAGATACTTTAATAGTGTTTCGCTCCAGACTCTGCATAACATTTAAACTGTGAATAAATAGTAAAAGGGAGTCAAAATACGCCCAGCTGTACATGATGATTGATGTGGGCATTCATGCTTTCTAATAAAACGAAGAGATTGAGACTTGGACACCTCTTTGGATCTCAGTTACCTGGCAGGGAAAAAAAATCAAAATCAAAATTAAAATTAAAAAGAACAGAAAATTAGCACAAGTTTGAATGAAGTCAAGAAAATCAGACCATGTTTGTGAATTGCCAAGAAGTAGTTACTGAGCCTCCCCTTGACTGGCTGCTGACAGTTCTGTGGCCAGTGTGAGTAAGGTATATTCACTATGGCTTCCCAATTTTTAGGATTTCCAGGGACAATCAAATGCCATCATCTTCACCCCCGTGCACTTCTTTGAAGTTACCCTTTGATTAATTCTGCCAATTCAGTGTGTTGCCTCACTCATTTTGATTTAGTGACATTTTCCATTCATCTCCAGTGTTGCCCTCCTTCTCCACCAATCTAGTGTTAGCATAGCCATTTACTTTGATGTATGGTTGCCCCAAGCTCCTGAGCCTCACAGCCCCAGAGAAATCACTAATGTGGCATGTCTTATTTTCCTAATCTAGACAATGGCAGAGCTGACGCATCTCTGTAATGGGAAACATTTTACGTAGTAAATATGAATGGCCTCACTCTCTCCTAGGTCACAGTCATATTTAACATCCATTTCACATACTGTATTTCCCTCCATTCTCCCTGCTTGGCTTTTTCAGGTCAGGATTCCTTCCAGTCATTTCTGGCTAAATCGGTCTCCAGATTGGAGGCAGCACGGTACTGTTTACCTCCTAACAGCCTATTTATATCAGAGGTACATTATCAAAATGCTAGAAAAAGGTGAAAAAGCAAGGAATAAAATTGTGCACTGTTCATAATTATACCCCCAGTGCCTCATGTTCCTACTGACACTGCCGAGCATCTTGCCTGGTCTGTAATAGGTGTTGACTAGGTATTTTTTCCCCAAGTGAACAATTTTGTTTATGAGATGAAGTACCAATACCTCAAATGTACAATACCTGAGATTCTAGAATCATATTTTAAGCTTGAAAGGTATTCTAGGAGCAATCTGTAGAGCCAAAGATATTTACAATCTGTACATAATAAGCACCCATATCAAGAAAACTAATCTCCAGTGAAGGGGGCATCTTAGCTTGCTGACTGCGGGTGATTACAGGGTATGAGAATCCCTTTTCAATTTGGCCAGAGATCTTTCACAGCAACACATTTTTCTTAATTCTTTGAGAATTTTAAACATGACTACAATGCATTTTGATAATATTCACCTCTCCTTCCTTTGTTTCAGCTCTTCCTAGATGTCTCCAGGACTCCCTCACATTTTCATGTCCTGTTTTTCAGAAAGCCATTCTATTGAGTCTAATTCTTGAGTGTGTGCAAGAGTGTGAGGCATTCACTGGAGAATGGCCAATTTAACTCAGCAGGGGACTATCCCTGAGAAAAACTGACTCTCCCTTCCACAGCCAGTATCAGCTGTCAATAACTCCTCAGCCAGTAGGAGGGGCTTTTGAGCCCCACTCCTTAAATGCTGAAATTTTAGCCGACTTGATCTTGTACAGGTCTTGTGCCCGCAGCCATGGCTGCTGTGAGTTCATGCGAGTAAAAGCCCTGTCATGTCCAGAAAAATCTGTTTTCCAGCTCTCCTCTCTGAGCTCTGATTCCCACAATCTTTCTGCTTCTTCCTCTGCAAAGTTCCCTGAGTTTCAGGGGAAGGAGAAGTAGGAAGGTTGTGACAGAGATCTGTTTACGGCTGGGCACTTCACACATACCTGTTCTCTGCAAGTTGACCAGTGGTGAATCCCTGTATTAACTACCACACACTGTCAAGGAAGTTTCTCTGATGAGGACTGAGTGCTGTAATAAGAATGCATGAGGCCGTTTGATACTGTGTCCATTTAACAAAGTAATAGTAGTAGATTTTCTCCTGCTTGGCTAGTGACGTTTTCAGTACTGTTTAGTGTTGTATTTTCTTTCCCTGCCCTCCTTACCCATTTTGACAGTTTGTTTTTACACTCCCACTTTCTTAGCCAAAAACTTTGAATTTGTCTCTAGTTCCATGTTTCCTCTTGATCCACACTCCAGTGACTCAACATATCTCCTTGTTGTTGCCCTCAAGGACTTCAAAATACAACCTTCTCCCCCCAGCTGTGGGTCTACAACAGATTTCAACCTGTCACCTTCCCCTGGGTGATCCTAGCAGAATCAAATTTCTCAGCATAGCCTGCAAATGGTTCCTTAGGACTCTTTGACATCTACTCAATTCCCTCTGCTCACAGCTCTCACTCAGGACTGGTCCACTACACTTAGAACATTTTACTTGGACCCTTTCTGTCTTTCCACTACTGATCCAACCACTTTACTCTGCCCACAGTTGTCCCAGCTGGGCCACAGGCATGCTGTCTAAGTGCTTCCCATTGTTTCTCCCATGATGCTCTTCCACACACATGTCCACAGCTCTCCCCTTTCCCTTGTGTAAGCATTTACCTAAATTCATCTTCCTGGAGTCTTTCTTTAGTGCTTGGATTTGAACTGTCTTCTGACCTCCCCATCTCTACTTTGGTTATTGCAACATTTATCATCTTGTGACCTACTTCTGCTGTCTTCATTACTATGTTAAATGTAGGTCTTCTTTACTATAAATTACTATGAAGTGAGATGCTTCTGCTGTATTCGCAAAATATAACAGGGAGCCAACTAATCAGATATCTGCCACCAAATGAATGAATGGATGGATGGATGTCTGGGTGAATGGAAGGGTAGGTGGGTGGATGGATGGATGGATGGATGGATGGATGGATGGGTGGGTGGGAGGATGGATGGGTGGGTGGGTGGGTGGATGGATGGGTGGGTGGGAGGATGGGTGGGTGGGTGGATGGGTGGGTGGGTGGATGGATGGGTGGGTGGGAGGATGGATGGGTGGAAGAGCAATTTCTATTGTTTAGACAAGGATGCAAATGCTTGTTTGATTGCTATACTTCTTAACAACCAAGTGGAGTGTTTCTACAATAGAACTTAATAGCATGATCTAATATATATTTAAAAGTCTATGACAGCATTCTGCGAGGCCTATTCTCCAAATGAATGCAGTTTTCAGTGTAATTACTCCAAGCTTCATGGGAATCAGATATATCAATCCAGAATTGCATGGTTCTTTATCAAATTGCCTTTAAAATTATTGATACTCTGTTATGTTTCTGAGCCCATCTCTGTCTCTTGATACATAGAAATCAGAGCCTGAGTATCGGAGAGGGAGAGAAGAATACAAGGAGAGAGAAAAGAAGTTGGAAGCACCATTATGCTAATGTTGTCCCCAAACACAGTAGCTGGGTCAACCAATTTCATTGAGCTTCTGTTATATCTAAGCTGTATTTCAATTTGTGGGAAAATTATTACAATGTTTAGGTTGTTGAAGGTACCGAGTAAATTATCATTTCGAAAGTGAGACTTTTATAAAAGGGCAAACAAAAATACTCTTTTGTACAGCTGCTGACATTATTGACTGGAGAAGCTTGTAATAAAATTTATCATAAGCCACAGCCACCAAAAAAAAGTGCCAGTGAAGAGATTGCTCCCAAATGTCCACAAAAGTAGTTTCTGTGTACTGAAGTCAATTAAAAAGCCTAATTAATGACATCTTATTTCAGTAGTAATGAGACAACTCTTTGGCATTGTTTGGGGCTTTGTAGTAGTGGGAAATGTGAAGAATAGCAAAACATAAAATGTGAATATGGACAATGTTTGTTTGCTCTTAATCCAGCTCAAAAGACTTCAGAACTGACAAGTTTTCAGGCTGCAAATGTTAGTAAAATGAAGTACTCATGTGACCCGATGCCCGCTACCATCAGCTATATAAGTGATCTGTGGTGTGTGTGTATGTATGTGGTGTGTGGTGTGTGTGATGTGTGTTTGTGTGTGTATGTGTGGTGTGTGGTGTGTGGTGTGTGTGATGTGTGTGTGACTGTGTGTATGTGTGGTGTGTGATACGTGTGTGTGAGTGTGTTCAGGAGCTGGTGTATGTTTGCTTGCATGTATGTGTGAGTGTATGTTTGCAGAGGTCATCCCTAGATATAGTTCCTCAGAAATCATCCATCTTGTTTGTGAGACAGACTCTCTTATGGCTTGAAGCTTGCTAGTTTAACTAGCTGGCAGGCAAGCCAGCAATCCTTAGCAATGCCTTTGTCTTCATCTGAGTTATAAGCACAGGGCACCATTCCTTGCTATTTCCACTGATGCTAAGGTCTGAACTCCAGTTCTTATGCTTGCATGGTAAGCACTTTATTGAAGGCCATATATCCATGCCTGGTTTTGTTTTTCTTTGAGGCAGAGTCTCCACAGCATAGGCTGGACTCTAATACCCCTCATGCTTCAGTCTCTAAAGTGCTGGGTTTATAGCTGTGTTACAGTACTGGACATAAAATTGTGTTTGTATGGACCTAGAATATACTCAAAGATGACAGAAAAATCTAATGAGTTCTTTGTGATACAGAACAATTAAGCCATCTTTTATAATCAGGTGACTCATAGGTATGTTTTCCCATTTAAACCATGAAGGTATTATTTAGGTAACTATTTTATATATTCCTTTATAGAACACTAATTCATAGGCTTATAACTCAGTAAACCTCACACCAAGCAGGACCCTCCCACATCAGTCACCAAGCAGGAAAATGCCACGAAGACTTGCTCGTAGGCCAGCCTGGTAGGGACTTTTCTCAACTTCAGTCTCCTTTTCTGAAGCGATTCTAGCTGTGTCAAGTTGACATAAAACCGGCCAGCGCAGTGGGGAATAAGTCACTCAAGGAGACCGAGACAATTCTACTTGTGTTTCTGCTCCATATCTGAGTTACTTTTCCTATCCTTGTGGTAAACTACTCTTGACAAAAGCAGTTTAAGAGACAACAGGCTTATTCTGCCTCCGAGTACAAGGGTTAGTTCATCATGATAGAGGAAATTTAGACAGCAGGAAATTGCAGCACCTGCTCACATCACAGCTATTATCAAGAAGCAAAGAACCATAATATATGCTGTTGCTCAGTTCTTTTTCTCCACTTCTTCCGTCCAGGATCTCCACCGGGTGATGGTGGCACCATGCACAGTGGGTGGGACTTCCCTGCGGAATCACCCACAGGCATGCTCAGAGGCCATCTCAAGGTGAGTCTAGGTTCAGCCAAGTTGACAGCACTATTACATGCAGTATCTTTGTTAAAAACATAAGAACTGTTATTGTGGGGTGCTTAGAATGTTCTAGAGCATTATTTATTTATTAGGCAGGGTGTGTTGACATTTATATAATGACTTGACTTTAGATAAATTTATTTGCACCAAAGACATTGGTAGTTGTACTAACACATGCAATTGGCAGATTGGCATCTAGAATCTAAAAGAAAATGCAACAAAAATGCCTAAACGTGAGGCCCTAAAAGGAACACAGTTGCAGAATTTTCTTGTTTCAGTTGGTCTTATCCTGGTAGACAGTATAATCCCCTGGGAACAATTTCCATGAATAGGAGATTAAGTAGAAAAAAATAATGTTCCAACTTTGCAACTCTTTCCATTGTAAGAGATAAAACTAAAGTAAAACTGTTTTAAACACATAAATAAGAGTTCAGAAGCTTGGAGCACCCTGGGATTGGCTCCATTCAAGACTCAAATGCTTCAGAGAAGAACTCTTCCTCTAGAGGATTCTCTGTCTCTGATATTACATGTCTGCAAATCAGCTGTAAAGCTATCACTTGGGTACCCAAGTTCAAGTTCCTCGGAGAAGAGCATCTGCTTCTTCCCCTTTTAGCTACATTGCTTTGTTTGGTCACGTACCCATTTCTGAACCAGTGGCTGTACCCAGGAAATATAATCTGGTTAGTTAGGCAAGAGTCACATGTCCATGCTTAGAGCTAGGTGTGGAGCCAACTCTTCCAGAAACTTAGAATCTAAGATGCCTGGGGGAGAAATGGTTTCTCAGGTGAGTATTGAGATGCAGATGTTAGGAGAAAATATAGGACAAAACAAAAGAAAAGGTATCTTTCTGCTTTGAAAGTAGGGGTATCTAACCGAAACAGAATGGGTCAGCTAGAAGATCCCAACTGAAGGGTACTTCCAGGGGTGGAACAGAAATCAAATGAAGACCCTCAAGCAGGATATGCCTTTAGATTATGTATGACAGTGTGGGTTGGGTCGGCTATCCTATAAAATGTCTGTTGTATATTAGTCATTTGTATTTAAGTGTTCTTTTGGTGTAGATCTAATGAGAAGTAATAGCCTTTTTACTTGTAATGTTTTGAACCTCCTTTTTAAAATGTAAATATTGCTTCATTCTTTCCCAATTGCAGATTTCTGTTAAAAACAAAACAAAACAAAACAAAACAAAAACAAAAAAAAAAAAAACAAGACAACTTGTGAAGTCCAGCAGAGGAGGGAGAAACCACCCAGACTCATTCCCTAGCTGTGTCCTCAGGTAGCATCCTGCCATACTTCCTTTCTCCCTTATTTTGCATTGAATATTTTATGAATAGCTTACAGGGGTTAATGAAATGGTGAGCATTTTTGGTGAGTAACTCGGCACCTATACATAAAGTTTCAAATAGAAAGTGTTTTGAAGACATTTAATGTATGAGAACAAACCTTGGAGGACAACAGTATTTCCTCATGTTGTGTTCTGTTCTGCAGGCAAGACATCATTCTTTTGCGAGACTTGAAAGGTTATTTCCGTGACATTGGCTTAAATCAGACAGTCAGATCAATCTGTCATATGTCCCTGAGTTTTCTAATCAACAGGATTTGCAATATTATTAATCACATTCTTATGTCATTTTTATCTATGTAAAGGTCTTGGAAGGGGCTCCTAGGAGAATATACAATGTGTCATACTTTTTTAATGCACTTGATACTGGCCCTGCCATAGAGCGCCTATCCATCCATATTGGTGTATTCTCATATTAAGTCATTTTTACAGTAACATGTAACTAAAGCAAGGCAAACTTCTGCCTTTTTTTCTTCTCTAGATACAATTTCCTCCCTTTCAAATGGAAAATCCCATTGAAGAAAAGGTTGTCTAACAATGAACGTCCAGTGGGATACTTCAGCTCCATCATCCAATTTCCATTGTACTGGTGAGCACCATGGAGCTTATTTACTGAACACACACACTAAGCTCCTGTTCCTTTCAGAAAAAGCTACCCAATGACCTGTGTTTCCTCTCATTTTTGAAACACTGCTCCAGAGTTTTCCTGATCCTTACATGGGAGCTATAAATCCCGACTATTAAAACTTAGCCACAGTGAAGACCTATGGTCGCTCTTCATTTCCTTGAAATATCAAACCTACTTTTGTCTCTTGGTCTGGAGAGCCACTGATGTGAATGCTGCCTGATTCCTGTTTGTTCTTCAGGACTTCTTCCTAGGATCGTAGACTATTAAATTTGCTGTGCTCTAAGTGGGCAAAGAGCCACAGAATTTTTGAGTTGTTAGCACTCACTTCTGTCCCCTAGACATTACAGAATATAGCTTCCGCCTCACTCAGCTGACCAACCTATGAAGTTCAAAGTCACCTTAGGCTTTTATCAGCCCACTTACGGGCCACCAAGCAGTTGTTATAAATTCTTAGCAATTCAACAGCCATCATTTTATTATTTTTAAGTCTCCATACCCTCCCTTCTGATTTTTGGTTTCATATCACACAGCCAGTCTTCTGGTGAGGAACCAGAATGTTCTAGGTCACACTAACATGTTTCAGATGGAGCAGACCCAATTTGCCTTCTGGTCATTATACTTCAGGCCACAAACCTTAAAGAACCACTGATGAGACTTTCCTCAACAGGACTCCAAGTAAGAATTACTTTTGACCTTATTACCAACACTTGATCAGAGCCTGTCTGGAAGCAGAGCTGAGTAGGCTAGGGGCAGATTCCTAAGGTATCCAACTGCTGCTACCCTATCTCTGAAATAACTGGGCCCCATGACCCCCTCTTTCCTTCAGTCGGTTTGCCTTAGGTGTTTCTGTTCCCAGTCCTGTCCAATCTAGAACACAATTAGCCTTAAGTATGTTCTATTCTAGTTTTTTTAAAAAAAATCTTTGCTTTTCTGCCTTCTCCCTTATTATAGTCAAAATTCTTGAGTGGCTTACAGTAGATATCACAAAGCGCCTGCTTCCAGTGTGTACACCTCTAGTTTCTTCCCATCTGCTCCAGACCACACTGGTATTGTCCCAAACTCTCGTCTTATATAACTAGGTAGGCCCTGAAGCTACTATTAATTTATCTTTTCTTTGATATTTGACCTCGAGAACTACTTCACTCATACACTTTCTGCTTCTGTGCCTACCCTTTCCAATCTCTTTTGTGGATTTTCAGAGTAACATAAATCAAACAACCAGAGCCACATAGCCCAGGCTGGCTTCAGCTCCCCATAATCCTTCTGCTTTAGCCTCAGTGCTTGGATTAGAGAAGCATGCCACTGAGCAGGCCTTCGACCCTGTCTCTCAGCTTATGTCTCAACTTCCTATTTTCTTTTCTTATTTTCAAGAATTTTTATTGGTATTTTCTTTTGAGCACAAAAAGTGACATTTTATTCTACATCCAATTCTAATAAATATTTTTTATATCTCTTCACTGTGGTCTCCTGAAGTATACAACATATTAATAATGGAAATATAGTACAGTAGTCAGTCGTTCCTTTCTTTGTGCTAATGTATAATATTTAAAGTGCAAAATCAGGCTGGAACACGGGCCACAGTTAAGAAAGCTTGTTGCATTCAAAGAGGACTTGGTTTCAGTTCTTAGCGCCCACACTGTGACTCAAGTCATCTGTAACTCTAGGTCTAGGAGACCCAAGGACTGGACATTCTCTTCTGTCCTCTTGGAAAACTGTGTAACTGTGGTGCATATCCATACACATACAATCAAAAGAGGTAGATATTTAAACAAATGATCTGAATGGTAATTACCAGGGCCAAAGTGCGAGAATGCCTTTGGCTTTAAACCATTTCCCCACCCATAAATATTCTTTACAAAAGTCATAACATTTCTAATAGGAGGATCATAGAAATTCCTGATTATTGACAAGGAAATGTGACTATTTCATATTGTGATGTGTAAAACTCAAGCTGTAATGCAGAATTCCAGTTTTTGTTTCTTTACATTTACTTATATGTGAGTGTACACACGTTTGTGCGCACAAGTGTTCCACACTTATAGAGGCCAGAGAGCAACTAATGAGTTGTTTTTTGTGTTTCGCCATGTGTGTTCCAAAGACTGAGTTTAGGTCATTGGGCTTGGTAGCAAGTAGCCTTATGTGATGAACAGTCTTACTGCCCTAAAGAATAACTTTATATACAAGCAAACATGACTGAAAGAACAAACCTTAATGGCTTTTCAGTCTGTTAACCAAAGCCAGGTGTAGAATAACCTATGGATGTTAATAGCAGGAAAGGATATCTCAGGGCATGCCTTTCTATGTTCAACAACTACAGAGATTCAAACACTGTTCTCTACTGTAGGTGAGCCCGAGGAGCATAGGACAGTGGTGGCGCCTAGGTACGTGTTGGTTCCAACATGAAAAAGAATAGGCACCGTGAGGCTGTAGAGTGTGTTTATTGTGCCTCTTGTTTAGAGCAGGGCTTCACAGCCTTTTTAACACTGTGATCTCACATTGTGGTGATCCCAACAACACAATGACTTTTATTACTACTTTATAATTGTCATTTTGATACTGTTATAAATTATAATGTAAATATTTTTGGAGATAGAGGTTTGCCAAGGGGGTCGCGACCCACAGGTTGAGTATCATCAGCTTAGAGGTTTATCCACAACTCAACATCAGCTGAAATTTGGGCACAATTCTGACAGATCAATTTTTTTTTTAAGAAAAAAATAAAAATATCAATTTGTATGAGAAATTCTTTCATTTTTATGCTTTTAGGCATCTTAAAAGACAAAATAATTATGTGCACATGTGCTCAACACAGCTGGAGATCAGAGCTACCCTAGGCCCAGGAGTTGCAAGCTCCTTCCTAAGGGGTCAAACTCCGTGGCCATTATTCGTAAATGCAGCCTGTGGGATGGGCGCCTGGATGAATGAGAAGAAGGGTCTTTCTATTCTGGTGTCTTTCCCTTACAACACACCATTAACTGGGTGCTAGAGTGCTTCCCTAAAACAGTAGTTAGATAATGCTCCTGTGGAAACACCAGATTTCCATTCCTTGCCACTTACCATGTCAAGCCTCCCTAGTCCAGAATTATGAAATTTTTAGTTTTCTCTCGGATCCAGAACCTCTTGAGCACTAGCATCATGTTACAAATGGAAGATTTCACACATGGCCTCAGAGGATGGGTCACAGTAAAAATACAGGCAGAACCAAAGAATTGTACAAAATGACCTGTGTGTGATGTGCCTATTAGTTACATGAAATATACATAAATTTTGTATTTCAATGTGGGTCCCATCTCAAAGATATATAATACTGTATATGGTTTTTTAAAAAGCCTGAAAATGATCTGAAACTTGGCACGTTTCTGGCTGGTCTCACTCAAGTTTTTCAGGGAAGGGATGTCTAACCTCACCAAGCCTGCCAACATGGCATCAGTCCACTCTGTGATCCAGTCCTAATTTCATTCATAGATTTCCCTTGGCTTGAATGTTTCCTCCTTCATCTGTGTAAAATTAAGCCAAGCTACACATTCTTTGTAAACTATAACTTCTTCTTTGACTCCCTCAGAGGAAGGGGACACAATTATTCCTTCCTTCCTTTTCCATTTTCTGAGATAGCCTTAAAAGTTTTTTTTTTTTAACTTATTAGTATGTGTTTTGTGTTGTGGGGGGGGAACACATGTGCTGTGCATGTATGAATATATGTGCCATGACACACATGTGATGGCGAGAATTACTGTGTGGGGTGATTTTTCTCTTTCAACCTGTTATTTTTATTTTGGGGTTCTAGAGATCACACTCAGGTCATCAGGCTTGTGTAACAAGTGTCTTTACTTGCTTGGCTATCTTGGCAGTCCCGAAATGGTTTTATTTTTAAGATGTAGTAATCTTTTCTCGTGTGCGTGAGTGTGCGTGAGTGTGCGTGTGTGTGTGCGTGTGTGTGTGTGTGTGTGTGTGTTTGTGTGTGTGTGTGGTGTATGTGTGTGTGTGTGTGTTTGTGTGTGTGTGTGTGTTTGTGTGTGTGTGTGTATGTGTGTGTGTTTGTGTGTGTGTGTGTTTGTGTGTGTGTGTGTGTGTTTGTGTGTGTGTGTGTGTTTGTATGTGTGTGTGTTTGTGTGTGTGTGTGTTTTTGTGTGTGTGTGTTTGTGTGTGTGTTTGTGTGTGTGTGTGTGTGTGTTTGTGTGTGTGTGTGTTTGTGTGTGTGTTTGTGTGTGTGTGTGTGCATGTGTGTGTGTGTTTGTGTGTGTGTGTTTGTGTGTGTGTGCATGTGTGTGTGTGCGTTTGTGTGTGTGTGTTTTTGTGTGTGTGTTTTTGTGTGTGTGTGTGCATGTGTGTGTGTGCATGTGTGTGTGTTTGTGTGTGTGTTTGTGTGTGTGTGTGTGT
This sequence comes from Phyllotis vaccarum, assembly GCA_033318265.1. Classification (NCBI taxonomy): domain Eukaryota; kingdom Metazoa; phylum Chordata; class Mammalia; order Rodentia; family Cricetidae; genus Phyllotis; species Phyllotis vaccarum. The sequence continues at coordinate 32,692,089 of JARWLC010000014.1, forward strand.
GCGTGAGTGTGTGTGTGTGTGAGTGTGTGTGTGTGTGTTTGTGTGTGTGTGTTTGTGTGTATGTGTGTGTGTGTGTGTGTGTGTGTGTGTGTGTGTGTCCATGAAGGCCAGAAGAAGGCACTGGATCCCTTGCAGCTAGAGTTACAGGCAGCTATGGGCTGTTTGATATATCTGCTGGGAAACAATCTCAGATCCTTGGAAGAGGAGGTAGTGCTTTTAACTGGTGAGCCATCTTTCCAGCCACAGTAATCCCCCCTCTCACATGATGGCTCTCTTATAACACACACACACACACACACACACACACACGCACACACACACACACACCATGGCTATGTTATAACAGTTACAGGATCAGTTCTGTCTTCTTATAGACCCATTTTTAACTGTCCCTTTATTTAGCTATGTGATGAAACACAGACAACATTGAGATTTATTCTTAGGTAATCTCTTGGTTCTTATTGCTACTTTAATTTTTAGCTTAGTTTTCATGGACTTATCCATGTTTAAGTAGAATGGTAACTCCCTAGAGTAGAGAACATATGGTTCATGCATTGTCACATTCTACTGTTCCTAAAATAAATGTTTACTAAATATATTTTAAAATGTCTGAGTGATTGTTACAAACCACACCTTTGGGGAAGAGTTATGTAGGTATCGAGCAAGTCTAGGGATGGGCTAGATGTTTGCTTAATTAAATCGATCCTAAGGAGCATCAAACTGGTTTATGACCCTTTTTTAAATGTATACAATCAGAATTGCATATTTCATAAGTCAGCTTAGCTTCATACAAGAAACAAACACTTTCTCATTAATCCCTCCATCCCTAGGAGAACTCTTTGAGAAGTATTCTGGCTTCCAGGTTTAAGCAAATGAAATCCCTCCTTCGTTTTTACTGCTTAACAAATCCATTGTCCTACTTCTGAGCACATGTGGTAGAAAAGGCAAATGCTTTTCTGTGAATCCTACTACTGTGATCATTGTTGATACACTGGGGAGGGGTTCAGAATGATCTGTAGAACACTAGAGAAACAGTCTCCTCTAGTTTGAGGCCAGCCTGGTCTACATAGTGAGTTCCAGGACAGCCAGGGCTACACAGAGAAATTCTGTCTCAAAAAACCACACAAACAAAAAAAATCAACCAACCTCACAACAACAAAGAAAACATTCTGTGATATAGTCCAGACTGGTTCCTTCATTAATACAATAGTAGAACATGTCACTTACTTAAAATTCTCTAGTTGCAAGACATAGATCTTTAATCAGGTTGCAAGGTAGATAATATTATCAATCAAATTCTTAAATCAGGTGAATATTTTGTGAGTGTGTGTGTGTTCTCTCCATAGATAAGTGAAATTAGAAGAAAATTACTTTGGTTTCTGGTTGGAAAGATCTCATAATTTCCTTTATTTAAACACCTCAAACAGGAATGGATTCATTTCCTATAACCCCGTCTGCCCAGTCCTGACTTTCTTCCATTCCATTACTTCTGACTCCATGGGAAAAGTAGATCCCTAGAAAAGGGCTGCTCTCCACTCTTCTAATGGGCACAGTTGCATTCCAGGCTATGACAGAACTTCAGATCAAGACAAGCGGAAAGTCAAATTCAGGGTATTAATGAGAAACACATTTTTCTTCCTCGGTGGCTATTAAAGTGATAGATGTCAGTGCAGCATGCTAGAGGAAAGCACAGCGTCTTGGGTGTTACCAGCACTGTTAAATCTCACACATGCACACACCATTATACATCAGCTCTGTGCAACAAACTAAGTCCCTGGCTACTTCCTTGTCTTGTCTAGCACTGGCTGTCAAATCCCAAGCAAATATCTCATTCCAATTCAGCAAAAAAGCACCCAGGAATGGCTGGAACCCAGTTTTGGCGCCTGTATCCTGAAGGTGGGTCCAAGTCAGGTTGAAAGGCAGGAGTGGAGTCGGGTAGCAAAACAAATTATTGGACTCAAAAGATGACTGGCCGAGGCAGAGCCCTGTTTACCCAAATGACCTTTATCTCTAAACCCTACCTCTCCATCAACTGTGACTGGATTTGGTGACAGTTTTAAGGGCTGCCTTTATACTAGGCAAGTGGTCAGACCTGATATTTGAAATAAGAATGAATGAGAAAGGGAAAGAGTCTTGGAAAAGGCAGAAGGAGAGGGAGAGAGCAGTGGGAAATATTTAGGTGGCGTTAGCATGGCGTTAATCCATCATATCTGTTACGTCCCCCAGCCAACACTTGGCTTATTGTTGTGAGCTTGTTACATGCCAGGCTAAATTCTGGGTGGTCCCTCAGGTTGCCTTGGGGTTTGGTCATTCACCATAAGGCTTGTGGAGCTGAGAAAAAATATTCTGCTTAAGTGTATGGTTGTTGTAATAAAAAAATGAAGATTAAAATTAGCCCAAAATTGGGAAGTCAGGCCAACCTCCCCATTTCTCTGTGTCAGTAGAGTCACAGAAGGAAGATTTGTTTCCTAAAAGTCAAGCATGACAATGTGAATGGATTTTTTCCCCAATTCTAGATTTTTATTAGAATCCAGCATCTAGGTGTGGGGAGCCTGGATATCTGGCCTTAGGATTTTGGTCTCCAGCCATGACTTCCCTGCGGTCAAACTGATGTAGTGTGGACCGGAGCTCAGGACAGCAATAGAGGCATCCATTTCTAAGCATAAGCTATCTGCTTTGGTCTGAGGCTCCAGGTGTACAAACACAGCCAAATTGGCCGGAATGTTCTGACAGTATCTCAGAGGAACTGCTCAAAGGCCCATCCACCCTCTGTCTGCCGAGTTTCTGGAACAAATTGAATTAGGGGGAGAGCTAGAAAACTGTGGGGGCCATATATAGTAGATTTGATCACCTGGTGCATTTTATGAGGCTCTCTCTAGTGGTTCTGATAGAAACAGTATAAAGGAACAAGGGAGAAAACTGAAGGTCAATTCAGGGACTGTGCCAGGAGATGTGGGCCTCACAGCAGGTACCAGCCATAGAAACAGGAAGCAGTGACCAGATTCTGGGTGCATTCTGAATGTAGGACCAGTAGAAAACTTGAAAAGATGAATGTGGAATGTGAAAGAAAATAGCTCTAAGAATGGCTCTTAAAGTAAGGCTGGAATTTTGATGAAGAGAAGTGGGAATGTCTTAAAACCAATTTCCAGGACACAGTGGGGGTTCTGCTTTACCTAAGCATGAAGAATCTGACATGTCTTTTACATGTCTTATTAAAATTTATTTTATTTTATGTATATGACCTTTTGCCTATATGCATATATGTATGCCGTGTTCATGCCTGGTATCCATGCGGGTCACAAGAGGTAGAACAGGAGGTGGAGATGTCTGTGAACTACCATATGGGTGCTGGAAACTAAACCCCAGTCCTCTCCATGACTAAGGCCTCTTAACCACTGAGCCATCTCTCCAGCCCTGACATGTCCTTAGATGCTATGGTAGAAACATGGAGTTACTCTTGCTGTTCAGAGAAGCCAAGGATAGAGCTATGAACAGGAGAGATGCTAGCATAGTTATGATTTTTTTTAAGTTTACTTGCCTGACTAACATCCCCAAGGAAGTAAGACAAACTGGAGAAAAGCTTAAGGACCGAGACTTAAAGCACATCAAATTATTAAGGTTAGGAAGAAGATAAAAAATCAACTAAGACTTGACTAATGGCCAGGACACTGGGAGAATGTGTCTCCTGGAAGCCAAGAACAAAAAGGGTAGCCTGGAGGCAGAGTAAAGAATATGGGAGCTGCTTTTACCATTCCTCATGCTGTGAAGAGACACCATGACCGTGGCAACTCTTCTAAAGGAAAACATTTAATTAGGACTGGTTTACAGCTTCAGAAGTTTAGTCCATCATGGTGGGGAAGCTTGGCAGTGTGCAGGCAGACATGGTGCTGGAGAGAGAGCTGAGAGACAGGTAGCAAAAGTGAGTATCTGAGACCTAGTTTGAGTGTCTGAGATCTCAAAGCTTACCCTCACGGTGACACAGTTTTTCTAACCAAGTCACAACGATTCCAACAAGGCTATACCTCCTAATAGCGCCACTCCCTAGGGGCCAAGCATTCAAACACATGAGTCTATTCCCATTCAAATCACCATAGCAGCTATGTCAGGAGGAGGGCGCTAGCACCATCACCATGAAAGGCAGCATCAAAGGCCTCAAGTTGGGTTCATATAAAAACCTTAAAAATTTTTCTTTGGGTATTCAGGTCTTTCAATGTTACTAATTGTTGTTCATAGCCCCTTTCTTCAAAGTAATCAGGAGTGACTTCTTTTTTATTTTATTTTCCTGTTAGAGCAGATTTCTTTTGGTAACAAAGTCAGTTCCTATTGTTGTAGCCAATAGAATTCTTTTTATTGTTCAAAAGATGAATGCAGTGCTGAGGCCTGGCATTCATGAGAGCCATGGTCAGTTCTACCTGGTGCTTAAAAAGAGGATACAACTACCGACCTTTTTGAAACCATATAGTTAGAATCAGCCAGGTTATGTCCTCTCTGTCCCTGATAGTGAGTTGAATCAGGTTGGTCTTCCTTAACTTATTTATGTAATAATCCCTTTGACACTATGACACTTTGATCTATGGTTTGAATATAATAAAAAAATTACTTGATGTAAAAATGTATTGGTTTCTGTTGCGATAGTAAGTGCTTTGAAAAATCCTCATTGAATCTTACCGAATGACATTCTGTTTATTGGGTGCTGGAGACACCTTGGCAGAGCTCAGCTGGCTGGAGGCTTTGGCCAGCTCTTCATCTCACAGCTATGATTTCTTTCCTCTTCTTGCTGCAGTAGAAGACAGACACAATTTCAGGTTGCCTGGTTCTAAGCAATTATATCTCTGGGGGATCTTGTTGCATCTGATTTCTAAATGCTGCTTGTTTATAGAATTACTGCTCAGATCCCTTTAGTTTGAAATGAGCATTGCCAATGAAACTGAAATGAGAGGCTGCAGCTTCTAAATTGGATTATCGGCTTCCCTGGTGGACCCACTTACACCAGCCCACTCTCTGCAAGGTTGCCAGGTATTCACAGCAGTTTAGTGAGATGGCTTATGTGGATGGTCGGGACAAGGTGCATGTAGTTAACTTATTAGGGATTGTGTGTCTTGGGGATGCCCGTTGCCACAGAAACAGACCAACAGACCTTCCATACCTGTTTAAATTGGTTCTTAATTTTTATTTAAACTGTATTGAGAGGAGGGTAAGATCCATGTATCAGTTCTAAATTGGTATGCTCCAAGGCAAACATTAAAAAAAAAATTTGGAAAATCGCCTCTTGCTTCCTTCTCTTGTCGGCTGTTTAGAAACCCTTTTTCTGTTTTCCTTTGTAACATGGAGTGGAAATCAATGTAGCTATTTTGATATAACAGAGATTCATACAGCTTGTTTTCATGGCTCACTATTTTTGTTGTTATTGTTTGGCACTGGCATAATTGATAAATGCCAGTGCCACTGGTGGATTGGCAGTTCTGAACTCATTGCTTCTACCGAGTCCCACAGAGATGGGAACAAAAGGTACCATTTTTTTCAGCTGGAAGAAAAGTGAGTGGGTGCCTTCATCCTTCCCCTTGCTGCATGGAGTCTTAGAAGAGTTAGCAGACTTGAAAAACACAAAATAGGTAAACCATGAGTGGGTCTAATTTCAGTCATGTCTCTTTTTAATTTTTTGAAAAGGTACTGACTCGAGTGTGTGTCGAGGAAGCACCTTTAGTGAAGTCAAATAATAAGAGATAATGTGTTACCTTCTCAGAATTTTAGAGTAAACAATTAAAAAGCAGATTAATGTCTGAGTTTAAAAGTTCCCAACACAAGAATGGATAAAAGACCAGATGCTAAGCTGTTGCACCCTTGGAGGATAAAGGCAATGATACTGATGGCAGGCTACCTTAACCATCCTCTTAATGGACACTTTCCCTTTCAGGAACACTTTATCTTCTCCATCAAGAAGAATAAAATTGGCAGGTGCCAATAAGAACAAAGGAACCAAATGAGAAAATGGAATATATTTATATTTAGCTAGCTGTCTTAGCACTGCTTTCAAAGATACCATGTACAAAATATCACTCAACTTTCCCGATAGACTAAAGAATGTTTTTATTTGTAAGGAGATTCTTTACAAAGTAGTCATTAAAGTTAAAGAATCCATGCTCACGGGAAATTAGACTCAAGGGTAACTAAGCTCACCTCTGTTCACCAGCCGAGCACCACCCACACATAGGCTGAAGCCCTGGGCTCAAACTCAGCTTTGAATTTAAAAACCTCTGTGTAGTTCTCAGAAATCTTCAAGTACAGTCTCACAGATAAATTAATCAAGGGCTCCAGCGTTCTTTCAAAAGTGCCCCAGGTGGTGTGGTGTGGGCTGTGGCTGTTGGGAAGGAGGGCAGCCAAGGGTCTTTTCGGTGTAGAGAATTCACTAGTAGCAGGGAAGAAGCATATTTTAAGATGTAAGGAACAAAAGAGAAATGCTTTCCATGATGCAACTGTGTAGCTTTGATAGTCAAGAAAAAAAAAATATATCACCTGAAATTAAAGCTGGGCATAGAAGACAATCAAGACAAATGCCATTTATTAATACCTTATCTTTGACAAATGACATGGTAGATATGTGTGCTTGTGTGTGCCCATGCATGTGGATGTACAAGCCAGAGTTCAGCCTTGGGTGTTACTCCTAAGAGCTATCCACGTGGTTTTTTTTTTTTCCTTTGTCCCTCCCTCTCTCCCTCCCTCCCTCTCTCCCTCCCTCCCTCCCTCTCTCCCTCCCTCCCTCCCTCCCTCCCTCCCTCCCTCCCTCTCTTTCTTCCCAACACAGGGTCTTTCACTGGGAATTGGAGCTCACTATGCAGGCTGAGTAACCTGTTTAGACAATTCTAGAGATGTATCACAGGACTCCCAGCATGCACCATGACAGCTGGCTTCTGAAGCCAGTGCTAGAGCCTTAGGTCCTCATGTTTGTAGGCTAAGAACTTTACTGCCTAGGACATACACACACCGCCTCTATGGCACATCTTTTCATCTTCATAGTGACTCTATGAGGAAGATGCATTTATTTAACTGGAAAACTAAGTCTCTGAGTAACATAGCACATGATAGTCACCCTTGGAGCTGAGAGATTCCCTGATTCCCATGATATTCATGGCTCTTCCTATAACTTCACTTGAAGCTTCAGAACTTGACTCTTCTATAGCCATCTCCCAGACCTAGGGAGAGGGGCAATCCTGTACGCCTTATTACTTACAGTTGTCCCCACATTCTTCTTCCTTCTATATATTTTTACTTTCCTAGCTTATCACATTCCCCCTCTTTTTAACTCTCCCTGCTAAGGCCAATATTAAAATGTTTACATTGTTCATTTCAAATATCAATTCCTGGTATGAGAAATGCCTTTGTTTATAACTATTATTTGGTGTACACTCAACTCAGAACATGTATTTCATTCAGCACAATTAAGCACAAGGAAAAACTGAAGTGAAGAAATGTCATTGTTTTTCTAGGACTTGAAATATTTCCCTAGGGGGAGAATGTAGCCACCAATCTTCTGTCTGGTGAAACTGTACCAGTGCCAAAAGGGTACTTCCTATAAATCAAGACCAAAAAGGAGTAAATAAAAAGCAAAGGAGCCAGGTACTTTACTTCCAGAATTGGCACTTTTCCTGCTGTGGATAAATCCCTGTTACTCACACTTTTGAGAAATCCAAGGGTTGCTAAGAGCCTGACCTAAAATGATGACTTGAAGAACGCTGTGGAATGGAAGCGCATCCTTGTGTAAGTCACGATGAATAATGCCTCTGTCTGCAAACAGATGATTAGTTGTAATTGAGATTCCTGTTTCTAATACAGTTTGGGAGAAGACCTATTAAAATATCAATAGACTGCCTCCATTTATACAGCGTTGTGGTGCCTATAATTGGCGAGTGTCTCATTTTTCCACGTTCTTCCACCCCTTGACTTATTTATGAGTATTACATAGTAATGAAAAAATAGACTGTAATGACCACTGCCGGGCATAACAGTTCCCAATGTGGCTAAGAGTTTCTTTTCTTTCTGATAAAATTATTTCTTTCTTTCTCCTCATAATCATTAGTTTGTGTTTTGATGATAAAACAGAATTGGAAAGTTGGATATCCATAATTAATACATGTTTACTATGCCAAATGGCTCCTTGCAAGAAAAAATGGAAAGAGCAGGGAGGGGGTGCTCAATTCTGTTGCTTCCGCTTTATAGTCTTTGTGTGTGTGTGTGTGTGTGTGTGTGTGTGTGTGTGTGTGTGCGTGCGTATGACTGTGTATGTGTCTCTGTGTAGATGTGAGTGTAGAGGCAGGAAATCGGTATTGGGTTTTTTCTCATTTCTCTCCACTTTGTTAATGTACATGTGTAAGGGGAGGGGCTGTGAGCACACATCATGATTTGCAGAGATTAAAGGACAACTCCATGGACTCTCTTTCTATTATCCCGTGGGGTCCAGAATCAGGACTCAGGTCATCAGGTTTGTGTGACAGATGCATCCACCCTGAGGCACCTTACCTGTACTCTACCTTAGTTTTTGAAGCAGACTCTCACGGATACTAGGGCTCACAGATTGATTGGCTACATGGGCTAGCCAGGGACTCTGGGAACCCCCTCTTCTTTTTTCAGCATCGAAGTTACAAGTGTGAAGAGCCATAACTGGCCCTTCCAAGGGTGCTGGGATCTAAATTCAGGTCTTTATCAACTGAGACATCATCCAGTGACTTTCATTTAGCAAAGAAATACCAGTTACTTGATGAGAGAGGGTGAGTCCTGAGTGGCTGTAGAGAGGAGGAGGGGACTTCAAGGCATTTGCTGTGGCTTTTCTTTCTTTTCTGACATAATTACAAGTTGGAAACTGTGTTTACCAAACCATCCGAAAAATAAAATAATTATATGATTAGCCACAAATTTGAAGATCCCAACCAAACATGTCAAACCATGGCCCTAACTGGGGTACCTAACTTAGATTTCTCACAAAACTAAAAAGACCAGTGTTGGTTATTATTTTAAAACACGGGCATACTTAAAAGTTTTCACATTGAAGAAAAAGTCCTAACGTTTTTGTTGAAAATCAGAAGCAATGTGCAACTTGCCTCAAGAATGATGGGTTTGTGTCTCTCCCTAGAAATCATTAAGCCTCATCTTCTCTGTGCTGTGTAACCCCATGTTGTGCTGGAGCCATAGAATTTTCTTCCTGCTCCTTTTTATTGGTGGTATTTATGTGTTTTATTGATTATGTGACATAATAAAACATGGCAAGTTGGGGACGTATGTGCCATATATTTTGTTCAACAGTGAATGCAGAATGTTAGGGCTACGCTCGCCACTTGAAACATCTTGCTGAGATATAAATAGATTTATAATGACTGCTAGGCTCTGTGCCTGCAAAATACCCTGGTAGGTAGCTCATTATAGAGGTAACATCATTAATAAAAAAGCTGAAAATTTTTACACGTCCAGAGCTGTGAGGAACATACCTAGCATGGGCATAACCTGAGACTCATTCTGAAGCTATAATTTATCATCATTATCTATATATTATAATGCCGAAGCAGGTTTAATTGCTTTTGACTGGACTGGTATGAAGAGCAGGACAAAGTTAGCAGCAGATGGCCCCACTGTCAAGACTGCAGTCTCCCGGCCCAAAATAATGCAGCAGACCAAACAAAACATGTTTCTAGTTTCTAGCTTTGTCTCCCCTTGATGCGTATGAATTAGCATTTTCTGGTATTATGATAGTCCAGAAAGAAGTGCATATAGTGATGATTTACGGGAGATTAAGATAGCTGTGAAATTTATCTCTGGCAGATTTTAAGGGTCTCACTTTTTTTGGATTAACAGAAATAGTTGCTTTCAGTATGACTTAGTGGGTTTAAAAACTACTCCTCTCTCAGCTTTACAATGTTTAAGGGCTGGTGTGTGAATATTTTAGAAGATGTCTGTTGGTTTATTGCACGATATTCATTCTTCCTGTCTTCTGCTTCCTATCTTTGAACATCAGTGGCAACATTATCTTCTTCAGAATAATTTGTTGGTAAACAGTTTCTCCATCAGTCCTTCAATATATACTCCTTTTATTTTACTGTCTGTTAAGTTCCTCTGTGGCTTTGCCCATTCCGGTATGGCCTGTGTTCCTATTTATAATTAAACACAACACAGATGGATGAATAAGATTTGCCTAAAAGATTTTGAAAAGAAAAGAAAAAAAAAAAACCTAATCTAGCTATGGAGACCCTCAACGATTCGAAGAATTTAAGACCAATTCTATAAGGATTTAAAAAAAAAATTAAGTCTCCTATGTGTTTTAAGACGCCAGTGGCCCAAGCAGTACACAATTATCAGGTGGTAGATTACACTGTTGGCTGGTCAATGCGAGTAAATTAACTGGTCCAGCTGATGGAAGAGAAACGACAGCTTCAGCAGCTTAAGTGAAGGTGACATGTTATCTGCAAAATAATGTGAATTTGAAAGTGCAGTTTAACCCCAAAGTAAAAGGAAGGGGACAAGAAAAGAATGGAGCAATCTGGCAGCCTAAAATAATGTGCGACAGAGAAATTATTCGGAAATGGAACTGGTTATAGAGATACAGATTTATTATTTGGTCGCTGTCATGATAAATTTGCTTCAGCTATGCCCATACATGTTACAGTCCTCATGTCTGAGATGAGTGGAGATGTTGCAGAGGGCTTTGCACAATTGAAAAATTCCCATTCTGAAACTATAAATAGGTCCATGCTCTTTCTTAAGAGTATGTTTATCTCACACACACTTGCACACATATGTTTTGTATTTGAAAAGACAATGGGATATTAGTGAATTGTGAAGTACTTATACAATAATGGATTTGAGCCTATAAAAATGAGTCAGTGAATATCTATTGCTGTAAACAGTGGAGGACACGATGTCAGTGGCTTTCAAATGAATCTTTCAATATAATACTCAGTAGTGACTTTTAGTGCCTGGTACCATGTGGATCAATGCTACTCATGAGATATCTATCATAACTTTTATTACTAAATGCTTCAACTTAACCTCAACATATGTATCTTGCTTTTAAAACATCTTCTCATATAGCAAATTCTGCTCTCCTGGCAGATATTCACCATGAGTAAGTACTTAGCTAAATATTATATTAAGCATAAAGGCCAGGCATACAGAAGCACACCTGAATTCTGGCACTTTAGTGGTTAAAGAAGGAAGAATATTAGATCCAGGCCTTTTTAGGCTATATGGTAAGATTCCATCTCAAGAAGCCCAGAACGAAGCATACACACCAGCAGAAGCTCCAGTGAACAGATGTGTTAGATGTAGGAGAGAACTATAGTTTAGGTGCTGCAGTTCCCAAAGACTCGTGTGTTAGGGTGTAGTCCCCAGGGTGACATTATCACTGGAACCTGAGGTACTTACTGCTCACTCATCAACAGAATACCTGGAAGAAAGAAGGTGAAGAAATTGGCTAGAGCACTCACTGGTTCTCAACCTATGGGTTGTGACCCCTTTGGGTATTAACTGCTCTTTTCACAGAGTTGCCTGGGACCATCAGAAAACACAGATATTTACATTATGATCCATACCCATTGTAAAATTAAAGTTATTAAATAGCAATGAAAATAATTTTATGGTTGAGGGTCACTACAACATGAGGATCACGGCATTAGGAAAGTTGAGAACCACTGGATAGAATCAGATAAAATTTTTTCATCCAAAAAAAAAAAATCAATGTTTTGGAAAAATCATAGAGCACATTTTCTTCTTTTTTTTTTTATGGGAGTAAGGAAAATAAAAATGGGATGTGCAGGAAGTATGTACACAGAGATCATGGGTATGGGTATGGCATTCATGTACCCATCTTGGTCTTTGTCATTTAGAGGTGTGTCTTATTTTCTCCCCTCTGGGGGGAAATGTCACAATACACTTTACTCTCTTACAGCTGGCTACTCTGAATCTTAGGAAGAGCTTCTATTTAGTAGAAACGTTTGGGGTGAGTGGGGGACGTGAATCATAGCAGAAGGCAAAGTAAAGAGAGGGTAGCAAGGGAGATTTCCTAGTGAACTTGTGTTGTGACCTAGTAGGAAGGGGTGGACCAGTTAAGTGGAACTCCTTATGTCACAAAGGGATCATGTATCAGTTAGTTTTCTAAACACTGTGCCAATCTACCTTGCAGAAACCACTTAAATTGGAGGAAGAGGGGTTACAGTTCATCATGGTAGGGGAGTCATGGCAACAGGACACGGAGGTAGCTGGTCATGTGGTATCCCAGTCAGGAGCAGAGAAGTTTGGATGCTAGTCTCCTGTTTGTTCAGTGCAGTGTCCCAGTCAGCAAGGATTCTTCCCAGGCTTACAGTAGGTCTTTGCACCTCAATCTAGTTACTGTCTCATAAACCTTCTCAGGGGTGTTTCCATAGTGATTTCTAAATCTCAAGATGACAAATGTCATCACAGAGTACCTTCAAAGAGGATGTTGTGGTCTTTGTCTCTTCTTTTTCTTTTGGTTCTGGCTGTAGATGTCACTTTGCTCTACGGAGTATTCCTGTCTTCATCCACTGGCACTCCCGTCAGAGGCCAAGGTGTTGTAAGCCTAACTGATTGCGAGCTAGAGCCTCTAAAGCCATGAGGGGGAAATGACCCTTTTCCTTGTCCAAGTTTATTGTCTTGTATTTGGTTGTAGTGCTGGGAAGCTGACACAGACAGAATGATACCGTTCATTGCTGGCTTTCAGAGCTCAGTGCTATTTGGAACATGATTGGAAAGAAGAGTCACTTCTGTACGCTTCTATTAACACATCACCCTGAAGTCTTTTCTGATGATTTGTTTGCCCATAGAGAGATGTTTCCAGATGGAGAGTGGTGATGTTAGGAGTCTAGTCTCTGATCTTTGAAGATCTGTTTGGTTATGGCCATTTGATGCGGATTCTGATTCTGGTTATGGTCAACACTGGAAATCCCTCTGTAGTGTCTGACCCATCTGTGGCTCTGCCTTTGCCCTCCCTCCTTTCTGGTAAAATAATTCTTTCCCGCCTTGATTGTCAGTGCACATTTGAAATTCTCTCACTTAGAAGGCTTCATTTTCTATCCAATAATGTAACAATACCATCTATTTTACATTACATAAGGTGAGCTTCAGATCACTTTTAATTTAGACAAAGGGGTCAGAAAAATAGTGAGGTGTCATAAAACTAGCCAGTAAAGGCAGTATGTTCAGACAGACAGACAGACAGACAGACAGACAGACACACACACACACACACACACACACACACACACACACACACACACAGAGAGAGAGAGAGAGAGAGAGAGAGAGAGAGAGAGAGAGAGAGAGAGAGAGAGAAATACTCCCAAAAATAAAAGTGCTCTACTGAGCTGAGAAGAGGGCCTCCAAAACACTAGACCACATTTTCCAAGACTCTTTGCAAGATATTTATGTAACACCCTCTTCTCCCAAGTCTGTAAATGGGGAGGTGTTTTCCTGAGCATGCTCTTAAAAGAAACCTAGGTGAGCAAGGGCTGCCAGTTTCCCCCTGCAAACGGGCTTATTTTGTAAGTTAATCTTGAATTTTTGTCCTCCAGTGTTCTCTTGCCATGGTCACTTAATTTTTGTTGTATACATTTACTAAAAGGCTTATAACATACAGGAACCCTTCAACATACATGTTCACATTTTATGTACACAGTAGCTCAGTGAGGATGATGGAAGCCCTTATGTTTCCCATTATACAAAGGAGGAACCCATAAGTTTTAAGGTGTACAGGGTCTCACAATTACTGGGGATCCCTTAGATTTAAGGATGTGTGTTGTTACCAGTTGGCTTTGCTATTGTCTTGGAAGTTTAGATTGGATTCTGTGCCATTCAGTGAAATTGTATCAAGTTGGTGCTGGGTGGCTTTGAGGGTGGGCATAATTCTGGAGCTGTGGTTTTAGTTTATCACATTTATTAGCAAAATTAATGTGCATAACTAAGCAGTTCAGTTGACCTTAGAGCTTCTCTATTTACAAAGTTTTAAATGACATTCTCCCCCACAATACTCTCTTTTATATTTAAATTCATCTTGTGTGTGTCTATAGAATTGCTTAGACTATGAAAGCCCCAGTGTAAAGGAAGGTTATGCACATCCTTTTGTTTTTTAAAGTGGGATTGCTTTATGTTTTGAACAAATAAGAAACAGCAATCAGATTAGTGTAAAGTAGAAGCCATTAATTAAAGGCAAGAGGGAAGTTTTGATATAATAAAATCTATTTCATCTAATTCCTCCGTGGTGATTTATGCTATAGTCTTCTAGAACAACCCAAAATGAGCATTTGGAGTTGCGCTGTTGGAAGTGCACATCTTACTGTAATGTATAATTATAGCCTACTATAGCAGCTTATATTATCCTTTAAATATTTATCCCCTTGAATAATTGGATTTAGGAGATGTGAATTCATCTGGCGAATATGCTATTAATTTTTCATATATTTTGATTGTATACCAATCGTTCACTTGTCTACTACTGAGTTAATGCAACTGAATAACATGCACGTTTACAACAAAATTATTCATCTTCCTGGATCCTGTTGAATATTTATGTCTAAAATAACATACTATCTGCAAACGAGGCAAACTCTGTTCTCACTTACCGATCACGGTGGCTAAGAATTAATTTGATGGTAACCTTCTATTTCACTTTTCTTTGTAGTTGAAAGTCATGATTAAAAATAAATGAAGACAATATTACATCAAAACCATTCCAAAGCTCAAAGAAGGGTGTAGGCTGTTACCATGGAGCCCACCAAGGGGCCTGCCAGTGGAACTGCCTGGACAAAAAACCGGCCCAACTTTTGTTTTCTACAGGAGCAGAAAGACTCCAAAGGCCTGTGCTGACAGGTAATGAGATTTAGTTCATAAGAGGCAAAAAATTGAGAAAGAGAGAGAAAGAAAAAAATTCATATTCATTGTTTAATCAAATAAAATTCTTTCTGAGTATTCTGAGGACTGGTCCTGGCTGCTTGCAAAGCTTGCTTTGATAGCTGTAAACAAATTGCTTTAGGAATAACTTCTTAATCAGGGAAGAGAAGGCCTGTTCTCTACTTGATCTTGCCCTTTGGGTGGTCTCAGCCAGAGAGCAGCGGTCCTCCTTCTGACACCAGGCTTCTGAGAAGCCATCCAGCATCTGCTGACAGCTGTAGACCCCGTTTTTTGTTAGGATAACAAACACCCTGTGTTGAGGACAGCATCAAGCCAGCTTGCAGTATGCCCAATTAGAGAAGCTAAAATCTCATTTGTTTCGCCATGGGAGCCCCCTGAAAGCACACCATTTTGGCCTCATTACAGTATTTTTAACTTTACAAAAACAATTTCATTATGGAAATTAAAGAAGCTCATTTGGCCTTAGCATGTATGCTCAAGTTAAGAAATTCTAAAAGTATTTCAACTGCCACAGCATGGAGTTCTGTCTTCACTTAATCACACACAATAATTGCTAAGAAAATCACACACACACACACACACACACACACACACACACACACACACACACACACACACACACTTATGGTATATTCTAAGGAAATTATCTTTTTTTCTTTGACTAAAAAACTAAACTTCAAGAAAAATATTAACCTCAACTATGCTAGAGCTGAATAAAAGGGTGAAGCAGTGTGTTTGGATACGGACCACATGATCACATGAGTGCATCCCTGTGGCACACTGACTTTACTTGTCACTTCTTGGAAATAACAGTGACCAGGTGAACAAAGGTGAAATAAGGTCCTCAGCTCACATGTAAAAGGGTTTAGATTTTCCAGCTGCTACTGTCTGAAGAGGAAGGAGGTTTCTGTTTTACAGGAGAACTTTGTGGTCCTAACAAAAAGGAAAAAAAAAATGCAACAGGTCATTGGTTGGTGGCAGGTGAGAGAGCATTGGAATTGAGACTTCCTTTTAAAACAAATTAATTCTTCTTTAGGTGGCTGTATTGTTAGGTATCAGAGGTGAAGTTCCCTGTCATTTCTAAAACACAATGTCACAGCAGATTTCCTAGTCCTTTGGCTCTTGAACTCTTTCTGGCCACTCTTCTGTGATTCTCGCTGGTTCTTAGAAGCACTTATGTTGTGGCTGTAGCCATCGGGCTTGGTAACACACCAGGAGTTGTTCTCTGCATTCTGACCAGTTGTGGTTGTCTGTGATGGCCTCCGTCTGCTGCAAAAAGAAGCTTTCTTACATATATCTTTAGAAAGACTAACACTTCTGAACTTGTCGATGCAGGGCTGGCCAGATTCTCGGTCATGGGTCAGGCTTATTAAGTTGCAATCTGAGAAGGAAGTTATATGACAAAGAATTTCATATCTATTTTTTCTTCTCCATACTTTGAAGTGACCTTACCTAGATGCAATTTGAATTAGTAAATTAATGAAGTTAATCAGAAGACTTCTAAACTTAAATAGTCAGACTAGGTAAATCATTTAGCCGTGAACAGAGGACCTTGGTAATGGCAGTGATAGAGGGCTTGCTTAGCAGAGCAATGTGAGACCCTGGGTTAATAATGTCCAACAAACATCATGAACGAAAATAGAAAATAGTTTTAAATTAAAACAAGAGGGGGTAGAAAACAGAAAATAATTGTCAAAAACTGCAATAATTTGGACAAACCATAATTATACCTTTCTACTACATGGAATTTGATATATGTTGTATATTTTCTCCTAATGATTTTCTCTATATGCTCATTCAGTTCCACCTCACCTTTTATCTGTCTGTCTATCTTTCTATCATCTATTTTATCTAGCTATTATCTATATTTTTTTACCCATTTTTCTTCTATCTATCATCTCTCTTATCTAGCTATCTATTATCTATATATTTATCTATTTACCTATTATCTATTTGACCGTCCATCCATCCATCCATCCATCCATCCATCCATCCATCTATCTATCTATCTATCTACTATCTATCTATCTATCTATCTATCTATCTATCTATCTATCTATCTTGCAAGATGTTGTATTATGCTGTTTGTGGCTCTAAGTCTTGTTGACTTTTATCACAGTGAGCTTTGTTGATTTATTGTCTTTTGGTGAAATGGAGAAAAACTAATAGGAACAGCTACCAGCCTCATGAGATTGCCTCACTGCCGAGTGGTATTTGCCTTCTGTCTTCATAATACTGTTACCTCATCAGGCTGAATTTATATTACTGGTCATCTATGTTAAATGTCTATGGCCCTTCTTTTATCTTCCAAGTGATAATCAATAATTGTAGCAGAAAGATCATTGGACTTAAAGTGAGATGTTGGTTCTAGTCTAACAAAAAGTGCTCAAACATTGTTGAAGCATAATATTGCACAAAATTTAATATCTTGGAACAATAAGCCTATATGAATTTATACAGTCTCTGAAGGTCAGGCATGCAAGGGTTGGTATGTTTCTGGTTGTATTAGTTTTCTAGGGATATAATAGTAAAATACTATAGTCTAGAGATAGCTTGAAAACAGTATTATCACAGTCCTGAATGCCAGGCATCTAAACTTAAGATGCCAATGGTGTCGGATCCCTTTAAACCTGTAGCGAAACCCCAGAAGTCAGGAAGTCGAGGCAGAAGCAGAAGCTGTAGCAAAAGATTCTATATTTAAAAGATCAAACAGCATCACTAACAAGACCGGCTGGGGCCATCCTCTCCTGCCTCCTTAGCACTCGGTGTTGACTGGTACTTACTTACTGGTCTTCACAATCCATCCTTCTAGTCTCAGCTTCTATTATCCCTTGGTACCTTGTCCTTTTATGTCTGTGAGTTGGCTTGCCTTCCCCTGCTTTTATTTCTGTGCTCAGACTTCTCAGATTTATAGTGATACAAGTTATATTTATATGGGGCCCATCTTAATGGGTCCATCTTCCTAGCATCACATTTTCAAAGGCCACATTTCAAAATGAAGACATTTGTAGGTATCAGGTGGCAGAACTTTAAGGATAATGGAGGTAAACCTCGACTCATATCAGGACTCTGTCGTAAAAGTAGAATATAGTGTTGGCTTGAAATCAATCACACCCCCCCACACACATGTCTATACATGCATACACATAATGTATACACAAATATACATACATATGTATGTATATATCATATATGTGTGTATATGACTGTGGGAAAAGAATCTACTTTCTAGATGGCTCAGTCACATGGCTGGCATGTTGGAATAGGGCTGTGGTGAGGAGCCTCAGTTTCAACATTATTTATGTAGTGCTGTTCTAAGATGTTCCCCAAGGAATCTTTTTAGAAATGTGTGAATTGTGATATGTACTTCTTTTCTTTTTATCTTCATGTAAAGTTCTCCATTTTTGATTTACTTCTGTATATTGTAACACTTGTACAAATGTACACTTGTCTTTTGACATAGAGACTCAAAGAAAACATTGTCTTGGCCAAAGCCTTCCTCCTGGTCCACAGCTGACTTAGTGGTGAATACCATCCTGACCCTAGTACCATCCTGACCCTCAGGCAAAATGGACACTGTAGTCTCTGAACCCTGGCCTGTGGGACACAGCTCCTAGCACCCCAACAACACCCAGCTCCACCTTAAACAAAAGAAATCTGGGAGAGACCCCCACAAGCCAATCTCCAGCAAAATACAGCTGGAAGGATCCCACAAGCCAAACCCACCCAAACCACAATCTGCATCATCACACACTGACTACTGGGGACCCCAAAGCCTTCTTCTGGTCCACAGCTGATTAAGAGACGACTAAGAGCCAGCTAAGATTCGACTAAGAATGATTCCTGTGACAACTGGAGACACATAGCTACTTGGCCTACAGCCAAATAAAAGCCAGCTAAGAGCAGCTCAGTCCTCGGCCTCACAACTGATTAAGATCCAACCCTAGAGCTGACTAAGAGTAAACAGAGGAAGCAATGGGCAGATGGCAGTGCAAGAATATATACAACAATATAAAGAACAAGAAGACATCACCAGAAGAAGCTGATAGCTCTACAACATCAAGCCCTGAGCATAACAATGAAGTGGAAACAGAAGGATATGAAATTAAAAACAACTTTCTGAAGATAATAAAAGCTTTAAAAGAGGATGTAAAAAAACTCCCTTAAAGAAATAGAAGGAAATATAAACAAAAAATTGGAAGAGATAAATAAATACTGAAAGAAGATAACGAAAACCAAGAAAAAAAAAAACAAACAGGTAAAAGAAACATTCTGGGAATTAAAAATTGAAATGGATGCCATAAAGAAAATACAAACTGAGGTAAAGCTGGAAATAGACAACCTGAAGAAACAAACTGGAACTACAGACAGAAGCATAACCAACAGAATGCAAGAGATGGAAGAGAGAATCTTTGGAGTGGAAGATTCAATAGTGGAAATAGAGACGTCAGTTAAAGAAAATAATAAAACCTAAAAGCCGTAACACAAATTCTTCCAGGTAATCTGGGACACCTTGAATAGACCAAACCTGAGAATAATTGGAATCAAAGAAGGAAAAGAATTCCAGCTCAAAGGCACAGAAAATATATTTAACAAAATCATAGGCGAAAACTTTCCCAACATAAAGAAGGAAATGCCTATAAAGATATAAGAAACTTATAGAATGCCAAGTAGACTAGACCTAACCCCCCCAAAAAATTCTGCTTGCCATATAATAATCAAACCACTAAACATATAGAACAAAGAAAAAATATTAAGAGCTTCAAAGGAAAAAGTCCAAATTACCTATAAAGGCAGACCCATCAGAATAACACCAGACTATTCAATGGAAACATTGAAAGCAAGAAGGTCCTGGTCAGATGTTATACAGACACTAAAATAACATGGCTGCCAGCCCAGACTACTATATCCAGCAAAACCTTCGAATGACCATAGATGGAGTAAACAAGATATTTTATGACAAAACCAGATTTAAACAATACATATCTACAAGTGCAGCCCTCAAAGCACTAAAGGGAAAATTCCACCCTAAGGAAACCAGATACACCTTTGAAACCACAAACAATCGATAATCCCACAGAAGAAAAACCAAAAGAAGGGAAGTATACATAAGCTATTACCAAAAGTATGAGGAAATAATAATCACTGGTCATTAATATCCCTTAATATCAACGAACTCATTTCACCTGTAAAAAGACACTACATACAAGAAACATACCTCAACTTTGAAGACAGGTACAGGCTAAGAGTAAAGGGTTGGGAAAAGACTTTCCAATCAAATGGTCCTTAGAAACAAGCTGGTGTACTCATTTTAATATCAAAATAAACTTCAAACTAAAATAAATCAAAAGAAACAAGGACAGACATTACTTATTTATCTCAGGAAAAATTCACCAAGATGAGTCTCAATCCTGAATATTTATGTCCCCAACACAAGGACACCGGCATATGTAAAAGAAACACTACCAAAACTTAAACCTCACATTAATAGTGGGGGAGACTTTAATACCTCACTTTCACTCTTGGATAGGTGAACTAGACAGAAACTCAACAGAGAAATAAGGGTTCTAACAGATGTTATGACTCAAATGGACTTAATAAATATATAGAGAACCTTCTACCCAAAGATAAAGGATAAGACCTTTTTCTTTATCAGCACCCCATGGAACTTTCTCTAAAACTGACCACAGACTTGGTCATAATGCAAATATCAATAGAAACAAACAAACAAACAAATAAACCAAAAAAAGGGAATAACTCCTTGTATCATAGCAGACCTCCGTGGTCTATAGTTAGAGTTAAACAACAACAAAAATCACAAAAAGCCTACAAAGTCATGGAAACTGAACATCTCTCAGTTGAATAACTTCTGGGTCAAGGAAGAAATTAAAGACTTCCTAGAATTTAATGAAAATGAATTCACAACATACCCAAACTTATGGAACACAATGAAAGCGGCATTAAGAGGAAAACTCATAGCACTAGATGCCTATATGAAAAACCTAGAGAAATCTCACACAGGAGACCTAACAGTAAAACTGAAGACTTTAGAATAGTTAGAAAAAATCTCACCTAAAAGGAATAGACAGCAGGAAGTAATCAAACTTAGCTCTGAAATCAATACAATAGAAACAACGAGAACAATACAGAGAATCAATGAATCAAAGAGTCGGTTCGTTGAGAAAGTCAACAAGATAGATAAACCCTCACCCATACCAAAAAGCAGAGAGAGAGAGAGAGAGAAGAGAGAGAGAGAGAGAGAGAGAGAGAGAGAGAGAGAGAGAGAGAGAGAGAGAGAGGAGAGAATCTGAATTAACAGAATCAAAATGAAAACGGGGACATAACAACAGACACTCAGAAAATCCAGAGAATTATCAGGTCATATTTTGAAAATCTTACTCTACTAAAATGGAAAACCTAAAAGAATTGGACAGTTTTCTGAACAGGTACCACTTACCAAAATTATTCAAGATCATATTAAAGACCTAAGCAGACCTATAACCCCAGGAAATTAAAGCTGTTATTAAATGACTCCCAAGTAACAAAGAGTAGGACCAGATAGTTTCCATGCAGAATTCTACCACCCCTTCAAAGAAGAACTAATACCAATACTCTTCAAACTGTTCCATACAGTAGAAACTGAAGGAACACTGCTGAACTCTTTTTATGAGGCCACATTTACCCTGATTCCCAAGTCACTCAAAGATGCAACAAAGAAAGAGTTACAGACCAATCTCCCTCATGAACATTGATGCACAAATACTCAATGAAATTCTGGCAAACTGAATCTAACAATATATCAAAAAAACCAAAAATCATCCACTACAATCAGGTAGGCTTCATCCCAGAGATGCAGGAATGTTTCAGCATACAAAAAACTGTGACTATCATCCATCATATAAACAAACTGAAAGAAAAAAAAATCACATGATCATCTCCTTAGATGCTGAAAAGCCTTTGACAAAATCCAACACTTCTTCATGATAAAAGCCCTGGAGAGATCAGGAATACAGAGAAAATATCTAAATATTAGGTAACATACAGCAAGCCAACAGCCAACATCAACTAGATGGAGAAACACTCAAAGCATTCCCACTAAAATCAGGAACAAGACAAGGCCGTTCATGCTCTCTCCTTATCTATTCAATATAGTTCTTAAAGGTTTAGCTAAAGCAATAAGAGAACAAAAGGAGATTAAGAGGTTACACATTGGAAAGGAAGAAGTCAAACTATCTCTATTTGCAGATGATATAATTGTATACATAAGTGACACCCAACATTCTACCAGGGAACTCCTACAGCTGATAATAACCTTCAGCAATGTAACAAGGTACAAGATTAACTCAAAAAAATAAAATAAAAGAAAAGAAAAAGAAAAAAACAAACAACAAACCAAAAGCTCCAAATAGCATTAAATATCTTGGTGTAACTCTAACCAAAGAAATAGCAGACCTGTTTGGCAAAAAATTTAAAGTCACTGAAGAAAGAAATTGAAGAAGCTATCAGAAAGTGGAAAGATCTCCCATGCTCCTGGATAGGTAGAATCAGCATAGTAAAAATGGCAATTTTATCAAAAGCAATCTATAGTTTCAGTGCAATCCCCATCAAAATCCCAACACATTTTTTTTTACAAACTTTGAAAGAACAATATTCAACTTCATATGGTATAAAAGGAAATCCAAGATGGCCAAAACAATCCTGGTCAGTAAAGGAACTTCAGGAACAATCACCATCCCTGACTTCAAGCTCTTTTATAAAGTTCCAATAATAAGAACAGCCTAGTAATGGCATAAAAACAGACTTGTGAATCAATGGAACTGAATCAAAGACTCCAACATTAACCCATACAACTATGAACACCTGATTTTTGACAAAGAGACTAAAAATATTTAAAGAAAAAAAGATGTATTTTCAACAAATGGTGTTGGCATAACCGGATTGTAGTATGCAGAAGAATGCAAATAGATCCAAACCTATCACCCTGCACAAAACTCAAATCCAAGTGGGTCAAAGACCTCAACATAAACCCAGATACAGTGAGCTTCATAGAAAATAAAGAGAAAATACCCTCCAACGCATTGGCATAGGTGACCACTTCCTAAATATAACACTAGTAGCACAGTCATTCAGAACAACAATCAATAAGTGGGATCTCCTGAAACTGAGAAGCTTCTGTAAGGCAAAGGACACAGTCAATAAGACAAAACGGCAGCCTACAGGATGGAAAAAGATCTTCACCATCCCTACATCTGACAGAGGACTGATCTCGAAAATATATAGAGAACTCAAGAAACCAGAGCCCCCAAACCTAAATAACCTAATGAGATGGATGATAGAATAAACAAAGAGGGAGACAAAAAAGAGATGGATAACTTGATTGAGGAAGCCAATGTGGGGTTGGAAAGAGACCAGGTAGGTGCTAGGGAAACCTCCAAGGACTCACAGGATGTCTCTGGCTAGGTCTCCAACCAATAGTGGAAGGAGTGCCTAAATAGGACTTCCCCTAGAGTCAAATGAATAACCACCCTAAGTGTCATTATAGAGCCTACATCCAGCAATGAATAGAGGTGGAAGCAGAGATCCATGGCTGAGCACTGGGCCAAGCTCCTGGTCCATCTGAGAGCAGGGGAGGAGAGTCTGTATGCACAAGGGGATAGGGATTATGAGGAGGAATCCCACAGAGATGACTGGATGGAGCTCTGGGGAGCTCACTGAATAAAGAACACCACTGGGGAACCATTGGGAAAAGGAGCTAGGCCTTCCAAGGGTAGGCGACTGTTGATTGACATGAGAAGTATGTGGATCCTTGAGGGGTGGGATCACACTTTGTTTCTGTGTGTGGGCTCACAGTTTGGAGCCCATTTCTTGCAGAGGAACACTTAACCCAGTCTTGATACTGGAATGGGGAAATTGGACTTGCCTGGAGTGGATGTGCCATGCTAGGCTGACCCACCTTGGGCCTTCTTGGCCTTTTGGGTGAGGGGATGGGGGTATGGGGAGAGGGGAGGCTGAAGGCTGACTGGGAGGGATTTAGCAGAGGGAAGGGAGGGAGATCAGGGGGATACATGGATTAAAAGGGCATTAAAAAAACTAATAAAATGAACATATAAAAAAGAAAGCAAGAAAGCAAACATTGTCTCAAAATCTCACACTTGTCTCTTCGTTTTTCTTTAAGGTTAAGACAGTGGCTCTTGACCTTCCTGATTATGTGACCCCCTAATATAGTTCCTTATGTTGTGGTGACCCCCAGTGATAACATTATTTTTGTTGCTATTTTGTGACTTTTTTTTTTTTTTTTTTTGCTACTGTTATGAATCGTGATGTAAATATCTGATATGAAGTGTATCTGATGTGGGACTCCAAAGGGGTCCTGACCTATAGGTTGAGAACCTCTGTGTTAAAGCATGTTGTGCTTGGCCAGAAAAATGAAGAATTCTGAAATTGTTTCTCAAAATGTATGTGATTCAAAGCAAGGGTTTCACAGCTCAGGGGCTAGAGCACTGGTCTTATAAAATAGATGTGATTAGACCCTAGATTTTATCAGAGGCTTTCCCCACCTGATGTGTGTGCACCAGCTCCGCTTCAATCTCCCTCCTATGTATAACTGGAATGAAAACATTTGTGTAGATGGAGCTGAGGAATGGAAGTTCACCCTTATTTTTTGTCTCTGTGTATATTGGGGTGTCTGGATATGTGCTTGAGTGATTGTGAGCCTGTGAGGTTCTGATGTTTTTTTCATGGAGTTCTATCTTCATAGCAAGCATGTTCCTTTTACTTCATCTCACCCTCCCTCACCCCTCCTTTTTTCTCTGCCTTCATTTTTTCCTTCCTTTCTCCCCATGGCATGGCA
Source organism: Phyllotis vaccarum (assembly GCA_033318265.1). Taxonomy (NCBI): domain Eukaryota; kingdom Metazoa; phylum Chordata; class Mammalia; order Rodentia; family Cricetidae; genus Phyllotis; species Phyllotis vaccarum. The sequence goes on from JARWLC010000014.1 coordinate 32,716,843, forward strand.
CGTTTGAATACTGGGCCTTCTGCATGCTGGGGAAACATTCTGCCACTGAGTTATATTCTTAGCCCTGCCTTTTAAGTTGTTGAAGTTGTTTTGGAGACAGGATCTCCTATGTCTCTCTGGCTTCCTTGGAACTTCTTTGTAGACCAGGCTGGCCTCAAGCTCATAGGAATCTGCTTGCTTCTGCCTCCCCAGTGCTGAGATTAAAGGTGTAAGCAACAATGTTAGTGTCATAGTTCGTTTTATTTACTTAGTTATTCATTTATTTTTGTTTCTTTGCTTTTGGGACAGGGTCTCATATAGCCTAGGCTGGCCTCCATCCACCTTGCCATGTAGCTGAGGCTGGCTTTAGACTTCCAGATTCTTTTGTTCCTACCTCCCAAGTGCTGAGACAGCGAGTATTCCACTACTTCCAGATTTATTGTTTCCCAGGCTGGCCTTAAATTTCCAATCCTCCTGTCTCAGACTCCTGAGAAACAGAGAGGACAGGACAGGGCCACTAGACCTAACTACTAGGGTTTCATTCTTGGCTTTTGATATAGTAGGAAAGCCAGTGGAGACTTCAGGCAGTCAGAACTTTCCCATGTTATGCCTTTGTGAACCCATCAGGAATTTAACTTCCATCTCTAGAAAAACTTGAGCCTAAAGACTTGGCCTTCCCACTTCTCATATTGATTTGAGAGGAATATTAGAACTTTAGTGTATCAGTAATGCACAAGATTTTAATTGATTTTCTAGTTGCATTGTCTTTCTTTACAATAAAAAGAGGCTAGGAGAGACAGGGTAATTTTGAATGAGACACTAACAATAGGCAGTTGAAAAGAGTTTACTTGATTTTGAACACTCGGGACCAGCAGAGCTGGACATATTCTATGATAATTATGCTTTTCCCAAAGCTGAAGCTCAGTGTCTTGGGTTATGGTGTGATTCAGTGGTAGAGCACTGTGCTTGGCCCTTGGTTCCATTTTTACTATCAGAAAAAAAGACAGGAATAGAAAAGAAAAGACAAAGTCTTTTGTTGCCATTCGGCAGTGTGAAAATTGATTCAAAAAGCCTGAGATATACTGAACATCAATAGCCTTGGCCCTATGAGCAGTTCTATTAATTCATTTAGGAGAGACAGGCTATTGATAAATAGATCTGTCTGCTCTGGTAAGTGTAAATAGCTCCTTCATTGTCTTAGAAGTCCAAGATCCTTTTTAAACATTAGACATACCTCCTGAGAGATACAATTATCACTCCTAGAAGTTCCTGAAGAGTCTGAGGCTTTGAAGAAAGTTTAAATAAAAATCAAACGAAGGCACTAATATTGTTCAGTAGCCAGCCCACCCCAGATGCCACTGGATTCCCAGTAGGTGCATTGTTTTAGAGAGCAAGGGGCCCACATTCATCTCCTTTGCAGGAACAGAGCTGAGACATGGAGATTTTCCTCTATGCTGAGATTGAATTTTAAATAGGCACAGTTTCCTGATCCTAAATATTTTAAACCGAGTGGTAGATAGTACAAAAGCCATGACCTGCCAAATAGGAGTGTGACAGTTGCTGAGTCTCCCTTATTTTCCATTTGCATCTGTTTCATTTAGTGCTTTGTGGCTTGACGTGGAAGAAAATGAACAGTGATTTGTTTATTCACTATATTTTGTGAATATATCTATGTGAGTTTGTGGATATATGTACATGTGTGTGTATGTGTTTGTGTAGAGGCCAGAAGTTCATATGCAGTGTCTTTCTTGAATACATTTTTTTTTTTTTTGAAACAGGGTCTGTCGCTGAACTTGGAACTTGCTAAGGCTAGACTGGCTGGCCAGGACTTCCAAGGGATCCTCCTGTCTCTGCCTCCCCAGTGTTGGGATTAAATATGTGTAAGGTCACATCCATTATGTAAATTCACACCCTGCTTTTATGTGTGTGCTGTGGGTAGAACTTGGGGCTTCATGGTTACATGGTAAGCATTTCACCATTTCTTCAGCTCCTCACTTATTTACTTTTAACAGATAATCAAGGATCTAGGATGTTTTATATTTCTAAGATGCCCAGGTGCCATTCTTACTCAGTGATGATTTTGAGCACCCAAGAGCCTCTGATCACATAGTAGATATTCTATCAATAGCAATCAATGGACAGAGATTTGTCCTTAGCCAAAAAATGGCAAAGAGGACAGTGTAGGAAGTAAAGCATTGCAGAGGCAGGGAAATGGTCATGTTGTATTTATTTGGCTAGATGAGCAAAGAGAGATTCAGATACCTATGGGGGATTGTGTTGCTTCATTGTAAATAATTGTCCCACCCACTGGTTTAATAAAAAGTGCTGATTGGCCAAAGGCAGACAGGAAATGTAGGCGGGGCTACCAGACTAGAAAAACTCTGAGAACAGGAAGCACAGAGCGAAACGCCAGAGAGAAGCCGGAAGAAACAGAGGACAACTATGCTGCTGTGAGAAAAGGTACCAAGCCCCATGGCTGAACAGGTTAAGAGTCATGGGTTAGATGAAGGGGAGAGAGCTAGTAAGTGATATGCCTGGGCCTTAGGTTGATCAGCTGAAAACTAATGAAAGCATCTGTGTGTCTCTGCAGGTCTGCAGGTCTGTGGGCCTAAACCTTGAGGTTAGGCCGGAAAGTCCGGGCAAGAAACCTCATACTACAGATACCCTTGGCTCAGGTCAGTATTTCCTGTGACCTAAAGGAATACTTTCAGGGAGATAATCCTTTGCTCCCTGATAATTATCCTGAAGGCAAGGAATATGAATGGTACATTTATGTATCATATCAATTCTGGGAACAATATATCATCTGGAAGTTTATTGTTGTATAACTATCATAGGGTTCACACACAACCTAAATGGCATATGGACGTAACTAGGCTACATGGCACTATATGTTTGTATATACTTAAATTACACATTTCTATATTCCTACTTGTTCACTAAGGTCATAATGAGGAAAATAGCCAGATAATAAGAGCAAGCACATGAGAAAACAATGCAATCAAGGGAAAAATACGCATAGCTTTTGTGTATGAGGCTGCCATAGGCAGGATGGTACTCTATCACACAGTAAACATTTTAATAACTAATACAATCTAAAGTCAAAGAGGGAATTTTAGCAGACACAGGAGCTGTTAATAACCACCAGTTACAAATAGCATGATCATTTATTATGATTATCAAGTATTGGATATCATCTGTCATGTGTGAACTTTGCTTTAATCAGCTGATGATGAGGTTATATCAACATCTAACACACATCCAATGAGTAGTCATCCTAGAATGCCTATGATGCTATAAGGTGGTAGGAACTTTTTTCAGCTCTATGATACTCTTATGGGACTAGTGTCACATGTGTGATCCACCACTGGGCAAAGTTCTTTGTGGAATATGACTGCATTCCTCTTCCAAGTAGTTGACATTTTAGCCAATACTCTATAGTCATGTATTTTGAATCAGGTTCTCACTGTGATCTTGAACTTCTGGGCTCATGTGGCTTCCCATTTCAGCTTTCAAAGGAGGTGGGATTACAAGCACATGCCAATAGTCCTGGGAAACACCAATTCTAGTTGTTATTAAATGAAAATTCCAAGACAGATATTGGGGGAAAGGCTGGAATATCAGAGAGAGGACCACAGTCAGTTCTTACCCAGCTGTCTTCCAATGTCCTCCTTCTGACTTGTCGCTTCCACAGAATGAATCTCTGTCTTTCTACACCTGCCTGCCTTGAATACCTTCTTCCCCGGGTTGTTTCTCATTCAGGTTAAGATTAAAGGTGTGGGCTACTACTGTTTGGTAGTTAGCTTTGAACTCACAGAAACACAGAAAGATCTCTGTGTCGGGAGTTATGAGATTAAAGGTGTAGGTCACCACTCCTGGTCTTCCCTGTGCTGGGATTAAAGGCATGAGTTACCACTCTCTGACTCTCCTGGCTTGACTGTTGGTAGATCTGTTCTGTGATATTCCAGACTGGTTTTATTAACTATATAATATATCACCACATTCCTGTGTGTGTTGATTTGCTAATCTATCTGTATAGACACTTTTGTACTCATTTTATGATTTCAAAATTAAAGTAATTTAAATTCCCTAAGCAGGAGCAGGTTTTCTATCTTCTTCCTCTGAGTTTTCCCTTCTGTTTTGATCCTTCCTGTGCCCAGAATCCAGTCAGTGATTTCAAAAGGTGACTTCAATGCCATTGGTTACCAATTTAATGATGGCTTTTCAGTTTCCTGTCCACTGGATCAGAATGTGAACCTTCCTTTGTCTCTGCCATAAATCCCATCAAAGTGTTTACATCCTGTCCCAAATCCCTTTTAAATGCAAATAAATAAGTTCAGCAAAGGCACAAATATGGTGTGGATTGTTAAATGGAGATTGCTCCAGTCCTTAACTGTGGCTTGCAGAAAATTCTTGATAGAGGTGGTAGGCAGGAGAGAGGAGGGAGAGGGAAGAGGAAAAAAAATAATCAAAGCATGGAGGGTCTCTTTAATGAGGTTTCCTTCTCATTTATCAAAGACTATGTAGCTCTGCCCAGCTGGCCTGGTTTGAAAATTAGAAAATAGCTTAATCTGGTTCCCACGCCAGCTCTGGAGAGCAGGTGAGGAAGTGCATGCACTAAGGTGTACGGTTTTTTGATTTATTTATTTTGAATCTATGCCCTTTTGCCATAAGGCATAAGGTCTCTGACAGATGATTAAGGAACACAGAAACTCTGTCCATGTGAGTAAGCACCCTATTGAGTCGACAACATTTTTCTTTCTGATTCTTTCTTTGAAATCCTTGGTTGAGTTGTTGAACAAGTTACCACAGTGAAATTCTACAGCTGGAAAGCCCTTGGGAGGAACCCTCTATTTTGGTTTCATCCTGTCTTTAAGGAAAATCCATCCCCAGGCTTCCACTCTGGGTCAGTGACTTGTTTGCATCTCACAGGCACTCAGTACACCAGTGCTGCCAGCAAGCAGGTGTCCTTATTTCTGACAAAAATTCCTTTCTGTCTTTACACTGGTAAATTAGACATGGGATAATGGCACTATGGTACAGATTAAATGATAATACCTCCTCTGCCAGTGTTCCTAGACTCTAATATGCTGGTATGAAGGTGGCTAAGTCATAAGGGTAGAATGCTAGCAAGTGAGATGAGTTCCCTTATCTAAGAAGGATTAAAATAAAAGATAAAACCCACTGAAGGCAAGGCTGAAAGATGTAGTTTATGCTAGTGGCTTCTCACCATGTGCTGTGTCTGCTGTTGGCCTTGAACTTACTGGATTCCAGAAAAGTAAGAAATAGACTTCTGTTGTTGAAAGCTTCCTTATCTATTGGATTTTGTTATAGCAGCATGAACAGATACATACATGGTGTGTTTTTCTTTGGAGACTTAAATCTACAGAGTTCTGAATCTCTGGGATAGTCTATTGAGGCAAAAATGCCCAAAGAGCCTAGTGAATCAATAGAAGACCTTAGAAATTTAGGTCCCTTCCAAGTCTCTGGACAAATACAAACGTAGCTCTCTCTTGTTTCCTAAATCTGGTCTTCCCCAACATGGCTTTACTGATGGCTGCCCACCATGGCAAGATTAGAACCCCAAGAGTCCAAATCTAAGGTAAGAAGGAACCCATCTCTTCCCTAGGACTTGAATTAGACCTTGCTGGCTTAGTCCACAGAGATGTGATGCTTTCCTTGGAAAAGTAGGACTCACATTTCCGCCCCCTTTAGCCAAGAACACAATTCTAATAGAAGCTACAGCTACAATGTGTGGGAGAGAGTTAGTCTCTGAAGCAGGACTGGGGTGTAGGGTTGTGCGAACGTAGATGGTGCACACACAGATCATCTCTGCAAAGGGCATTTTAGACAATCTCCTCAGCAGTTGGCATTCTCCTTTGTTCATTTGTGAATTCCTTTCAGCTGTAAGCCAGAGGGATCATAAATATGCAAAGAATGAAGTCCTGTGGGAAAGAGTATGCTTGAATATGATAATCAGCCTTTCATTAAAATGTTAGTTCCTATTATTTTAGAGAAATAATACAGAAATTTTAAAGCAATAACCTGAGAGCACAGGACGCACAGGAGGCCTCTTGACAAGATGGATTCCGTCAAGCTTGACCGAGATACCCCTTCCCTGTACCTCACCCACTGTGCTCCTCAATGACTTTTGCCTCTTGTAGTGACTTTCTTAGCATCTGATTGCTGCAAGATTTCTTCTCATTCATTTAATCCTCCATCCTACAGAGAACAAGTCCCCACACACTGCTCAAGCAATTTCTAGTCTCTTTTTCTATGTTTTGCTGCAATTGGCATCTTAAATGCCGTCAGAAGGCTCATGTGTTAACAACACTATGAGGTACTACTGGGGGGTGGTAGAACCTACAAGAGGTGGAGCTTAGTGGGAGGAAGGTAAGTTATTGGGATGTGCTCTTCAGGTAGATGGTGAGACCCTAGGTCTAGGTCTCTGCCTCCTGCTTCCCCTTTCCCTCTCTCCCCCTCTCTCTAATACCATACACACACACACACACACACACACACACACACACACACACACACACACACAGAGAGAGAGAGAGAGAGAGAGAGAGAGAGAGAGAGAGAGAGAGAGAGAGAGAGACTTCCATCATCCCATATTTCTGTCGTGGTATACTGCCTTAGCACAGGCCTCAAGGCAACTGACCATGGAAGTCAATCGAAGCCTCTAGTATTGTGAACTAAAATAAACCTTTCTTTTTATAAACTGGTTATCTCTGATACTTTTTATGTCAGTGGACACAGAGGTAGTTGAAAATGATTTAAATAGCTTGATAGAAGTGTTCTCAAACTCTGAAGTGCTCTGATGCAGTTTTTGAGGTTTCCCAGTCTGTTGTTCTGTGAGGCATATTTCATTATCTTCATATCTTTGAGGAAGAAAGTAATGAAATGACTCAGATGACCTTTTCTGAAACGCCCTGCTTTGGTACCTGTGATGCTTTTAGAACAAAGATACCATTCATACCTTTAGGATGAAAGTGGCTTTGTTTCTCTGGATTCCAAGCCATTGCCCATAGTATTAGATCAAATGGAAGACTTAAGAATGATTTGTTTAACATCCCACCTGCTCAAACAGGTGTCTATGTATGCTGATTATCTTCCATTTACATACTTAGCCCTCTAGAATTGATCAGGAATAGCAGAACTCACTCAAATATGGATTAATTATCAAGTATGCCTATGCCTGTAAATCCCCATATTCTCTTTTATTAAGTTAGCTTGTATATGGGTAATATCCTCCAGCAAAATCAACCATTTGTGGATGGGACATTGACTAGAAGCTCAGTAGCAACATCTGACTGAAGCATGCCTTTTTCTGTGAAATCACTAATTTGAGCACAGCATGAATATACTTTTACTATTCAGGCACACATGAGTGATTTACTTGAAGTCTTTGATTAATGCAAATAATTGCTGCATTAAAGTGACTCTTACGCTTAGAAGGCCGTTAGCAGACACAGCTGCCACCATCCAGGAGCAACCTGCACAGCCTAAGATGATTCATAGGTGGGTACCCTACACTTGAGTGGGAACAGCTTGTATGATTGAACATTGTATGTATAGTCTGGGGACTGCAGGTGACTTGGAAACAGTGCCAACAGAGGTGGGTGAGCAGGAGTGGTGAGAGATTTTCTCAATAACAGTTTACTCTGCTTTTTTTTTCTATTTTGACTTTGATTCCCACATCAAAGTGTGTCGTGAACAAGGAAGGATTTATCACCTCCATTTTACCACTAAAGTAAATGAGAGTCATTGAAAAGGAACCAGTCATACTCAGAATCACAATGTTACAGAACTGGAATGGAGACACAATTGGGACTAAAACAGGGCATTTTTTTAAGGGCTGGACATAAAAATGTCATGTGAATTCACTTCTTAAAAATGATGGGTAAACTGATGAGACATGAGAAGTAACTTAGTGAATATCTAGACAGCATATGAGCAGTCCATAGAACTATGTAAAACAAATAAGTGATTGGATTAACTTTGAACATTTTTGTATATGGTCTAAACTCATCTACTATGTGAGCCAGCTGGGATGAGTCTTTCAGTCTAGTCTGTGTCCTAGTCAAGCATTCTTTTGGTTACTTCCTTTATTTTGCTGCTGTAGCTTACCAATTCTTCCAACTGATTAGTCTAGGGGATTATTTGGGGATGGGGAAACTTTTTCTTTTATGTTTATTTTAAATATTTACTTTAAAAAAAAAACCCTCTCAAACCAAAATAAACCAGTTATTCCTTGACTCCTGATTGGCCATGGGCCTGTTTTACTTGAATCTCTTTGAATGGAGAACTTCTGTTATAGAAGTCTGTATGGCAGAGAAAAGAGGAGTCTTTGACAAGTTATGATCATTATTAAAATTAAGCCAAGGTAGTATTCAGTTATGGATTTTGTGTGATTAAGACAAGCAAAACCTGTGTCTGTTGGGTCTGAGGGCATCATGCAAATATTGATGATGAGCAGAAGCAACTTCATTTCAGCATTATGGGGTACCAGAACTTCTAACTAGTTAGGGCCACAGAGAGTTGTGATCTGACACCGTGGCCATGAACAAAGAGGGTTCTTTTTAAAACAAAATCCACAAGTGAGGGGGTCAGAAGTTATGTAAGAATAATAATTTTACATTTGATGTTAAAGCCTAGATGATGGTACACTGTGGGAATTTACAACCTGTGATAACATTATACATTAGGAGTACAATTTGTGATAATGAGGTATTTGTACAAACTTAACAGGCAGTTGTCTTAACACAGCTCTTGATACAGCTGGGGTCTTGTCTTAACTTTTAACCAATTATTTTCCCCGTGACTGAGAATTTAGGGCAGAGGTCAAGCAACTGAAGAAACTGAGTAGGTGGACTAATGTTCAGACTTACTTTGGGCTTCTCAGTGTCCTACTTCTCCCAAAAAAGAGAGTGGGACAAGCAAGAACATGAACTGGTTAATCTTTATGGCTGCCCCCCCTCAAAGAATGGGAGACAAAGTCTCTGACTGTTTTAATTCTCTGACTTTGTGGTGAAGTACACCAACAAAAGCAACTCTAGGCAGGAAGGGTTTATTTCGGCAGTGTTTCATGGTGAGGAAGTCAAGCCTGCAGAAGTAGTTGGTCTATTTTCTTTGCAGTCAGGAAGAAGGGAGCAATGAATTCCCTGGTCACCAAACTCTTCTGTCTTTCTGTAGTATGTTATACAAGACCCAAACCCCAAAACATGCCTTCCATTTTTAAGGGTGGTTTTCTTCCCACCTCAGCTAACCTAATCAATGTGATCCCTCAGAGTGATCCCTCAATCTATATAACCCCTCATGCATGAGCTCCAGTCTTCTTACGTAGATGCTTCTGCATCCTTATCAACACTTACCATTACATACTCCAAAATGGACCTAGAGTAGAGAGCATAGTGAAGCCAGGTACACAAAGTTCTGGATGCTCTGATCCCAATTCAAAAGAGCAGACCATACCTAGATCTGTTATAAAATAGAGATGAGAGTAGTGTCCACATCCTGGAGTTGTTGAGGGAACAATTTAACTATCATGTTTAACATGCATAAATAAACCCTTAGGATAATAACACAAGTCAGTTTATAGCAGTGACATCTAGAAATACATCAAGATGTCGGATCTTCAGTATTATACCAGGAAATAAAAGAAAAATCTTTTGTTTAAGGAACTTAGAGTCTAGTTGCAAAAACTACTAATTATCTGGTTATCTATAAAAATATAAATAAGAGAGAATACTATATATCAGAAGGTAAAATGAGAAACATTTAGGTATATTACATATTTTAGCATGAAATAAGATTTTTTTTTGTATTTACTAACAGGAATTGTCATTGCATACATGGCCAAAAATACATGCAATGATCACATCATGGAGTATGAAGTGAGAAAGTTTGGAGTGTGGAAGAAGTCCAGGTGTGTTAAAAATACTACCATATAGGAAGCAAAACCTCAATGTGGTACAGACCCATGTGTATTGTATGTTACCTTAGATAATAAAGAGATTAAATAAAATACTTTATGCTCCTGTTCGATATAAGTGGAAAGAGAAGAAAGTAGAAAAAAGTAGAAAGAGAAGTTAGTTTATATTAAATGGATAACTTTATGAGCATGGAGAAAGAAAAACTGAGTTCTTTGGGAACATTTTTTTGTATACCTTTAATTTTTGATCATGTGAGTACCTTATCAAAAAGATAAAATTTAAAAATACAGTATGTAGTGGTAGGGTTTCTAGGTCCTGGGCAGCCAGAGGCCCAGACCCTGCCTTGACAGACCCCTTAGCCGCCCAGCCGCTCAGGCCCCCAGAAATGACTCAGATGCTTATATTAACTTCATGCTGTTTGGCCCATGACTCAGGCACATTGCTAGCTAGCTCTTACATCTTAAATCAACCCATTTCTATTAATCTGTCTGCCACGTGGCCCGTGGCTCACCTGTGTTCCTTACATGTTGCTCCTTTGTCGGCTTGCTCGATCTGCTTCTGATTCCGCCCCTTCCTTTCCTACCTATTCTGATTCCTCCTCCTACTTCTTCTATGGTGCCTGTCATGGCCCAAAACAGCTCCTTTATTTAAAGATTGAGATTCACAGCATACAGTAAGGCATTCCCACATCAACAGTATCTAAATGGGAGCCAAGGGGAAGAAATTCACTTTCTTTCGGTACCAGGAGAGGAACCCAAGGAGTCACTTATGTTAAGCATGTGCTTTACCATGGAGACATGCCACTAACCCAAGACAGCTTGATTACACATCAAAATGTCAAGAGAAGTATACAAAAGAGTGTTCACACCAACCAGATTTGGAGATGATGCTCTGAGTCTTTGCTGGACACGTTTAACAACAACCACAAAGGAATCTTATACTTAAGTCAGGGATTTTGCTGTCAAATCAATATTTTTGTGAAGTTTTGAAATGATTCTATGTATGCTAATTCAATCAAACCTGATATGTTTTATTATAAATGCCAACTGAAAATGGCAATGTCAGTCATATCAGAAGCTAATCCCATTGTTAATGCCTTTGCTACTAAAAACCATTATGTTATCATAGAAAACAAGATTAATGACATTAAAGAAAACCACCCTATAAATTAAATCTGGCAACTATCAATGAATTTGATTTTTAAATAACTTATGGGCTTAGAAACGTGTTTCCATCGCAGTGATGGTTTATCCCCACTGTCTTTTGGTTTCTAAATATATTTCCTCTACAAAAAGCCAGAGCTTATTGGAGAAACCCCAAATTTGGACAAAGACACAATATATACAAGCCACATCTGGTGTTGGAAGAGCAAGGAATATGTAAAGACTAGCAGAACTGTGCCAAAGAGACTAAGTGGGCTCCTCTAGTACATATTCACAGCAATTTGTACCAGAAGAAGGACCATAAATCAGGTTATGATGATGGATAAACTTATGCTACTTGAGGCTAGCCTTGGCTACAGAGGAAATTTCAAGCTGTCTTGTTCTACAATGAGAGCCCATCTCAAAACAAAACAACAACCAATCCACCAAACAGAAAACAAACCACAAGAAGAGAAGACAAGCAGGCAACGCTTGAATAGGTAAGAACCATAAATTCATCTAGAGGAAATGAAGGAGAATTTTAAATTAAATTATGTTGTTACATTGTATATAATTCTCACACCTACTGGTTTAATAAAGGTGCTCATTGGTCAAAGGCTGACGGGAAGTGTGGGTGGGGCTACCAGACTAAGAAAACTCTGAGAACTGGAAGCACAGGGCAGAGAAGCCAGAGAAGCCAGAAGATGCAGAGGATAACTATGCTGCTCTAAGAAAAGGTACCGAGCCCCATGGCTGAACAGGATAAGAGTCATGGGTTAGTTTAAGGGTAAAGAGTTAGCTAGCAATATGCTAAACCCATAGGCTAACCAGCATAAAATTAATGTAAGTCTCTGTGTGTTTTTGTTGGACTGTGGGTCTGTGGATCTGGACCACAGGCTGGACAGGCCAGAAACATAATACTACACCTCCCTCCTATCCTTTCTCCCCTCCTTGTTCCTCTTGCCTTCATTCAGTTGGAAACTTAAAGTCAGTCATTAAATGTCTAGCAGTCCCCAGTCTGGCCTCTTGTCACTTAGCTTAGCTCATGGTGTGACTTGTTGGAGAAGACTGAATCTGCTGACATGAAGTAGAGCATGGATCAGCCCACTTATTACCACCATGCTGTTCCCATGCCTGCAGCAAGGGGAGACCTGTTCAGAGAAAAGGCTTCTGGGTCTGAAGAGCAAGAGGTTTATAGGCAGACCTGACAGGCAGCACACGGAGAAATCAAGAGATAATTTTCATTAAAACAAATAAGCAAAGACCTAGATGTTAATGGTATTTTCTTTAATTAGAGGTATTGAGTTGCTTAGATTTAACCCAGCCAGATTAAAGCAGGGCAAAAAAAGCTAGAAGGCTAAGTTAGATATTCCTATCCCCCACTGAACAATTTTAATTTGTTTCTGAAAATCCTGTCACTTAGTGAAAAGCCATTAAATAAAAACAATTTTCCATTAATTTTAATTGGAAAAAGTTGTGATGCATTTCACCCAACCCAAATAACCCCAAACAATATTCATGAGTAGAAAAATATTAACAATTGAGCAATATGAAGAAGTACTACTAATGAGCAGTTTGAAAGGAACGCTGTTTCTACAAAGCAGATTCAGATAGTGGAAGTTTATTGTTCATGCAGAAAAGGAGAAGATGGATGGAGGAGGCAGAAAATGAACATTGGGAAGGTGGTGGAATGTCCAAATATCTTCTGGAACTGCAGGTTTCATGCTACCAAGCTGTGTGCAAACAAAGTGATGATACATTAAAAAGAAAAAAAAATCCTACAAAACTCTATGCTAAAAATCAAGCCGAGTCTGAGTTTCAGAACAGAGATGGTGGAAATCTATAGATGGTTCTTCTCATCTCTCCCTCATCTGGAGGATGAATTCTACACAATCCACTCCAGGTCCTATTCTAAGTGAACTGCTGTGTTGACTACTTCAGTGGGTCTATCTTTCCCTAGAACTAGGCCATCATGGCAGTTATTCTCATCACTAGGCAATATGTGGATAAAAATGTCGATAGACCAGAGAAATATTTGTGCTCAAAAGCGATAGTTGTTTATGAATATTTATGATCAAACTCCTTAACTCAAAGGCTGTGATGTGAATACTTATATAGGTGTGCGTAGCATCCTGGGTAAAGAGTATATTCCCTAGAGTTCACTTGCCTGGGTAAAGAGTATATTCCCTAGAGTTCACTTGCTCAATCTATTTTTAACTGACTCAGAAAAATATGTGTGTGTGTGTGTGTGTGTGTGTGTGTGTGTGTGTGTGTGTGTGTGTTGTGCATATTTCTCTGTTACAGAAGACAGATTAATTAAGAAAAAACTAAAATCCTAAATGGAAGTTGATTGCTGTGGGACTATGTTGTGGTACATTGTAAATATTTGTCCCGTCCCTTGCTAGTTTAGTAAAAAGCTGATTGGACAGAGGGTAGATAAGAACTGTGGGTGGGGCTACCCTAAGAAAACAGGAAGAACCGAGCAGAGACACCAGAAGAGACATTAGCAGATGCAGAGGAAAGAAGTCAAAATGCTGCTCTGAGAAAAGGTACTGAGCCACTTGGCTAATCGTGGGTTAGTTAAAGAATTAAGTTAGCAAGTTATATGCCTGAGCCATAGGCTGATCAGCATGAAATGAATGTGAGCTTCTGTATGATTATTTGGGGCTAAGTGGCAGCAGGGTTGTGAGTGTATCCAAACCTTGGTGCTAGGCCAGAAACTTCTTACTACAGTTGATAACACACATGAATACTGTGTAGATGGGAGATGCTGGAAATCTCAAAAATAACATCCCATGAATAAATCTCAAGGGTGAGTATTAAAGAGTTCATATTTAAACAAAACAAAGAAAGAAGGATTTAAAGAAAAGTGTCAATTATGGGAGAGATAGCCTGGAAGAACACCACAGCCAGGCTGAGGTTGATATAGAAAGGTAAGGCGTATGTCATTCATCAAAGAGTTTTCTGTCTGTCTTTGCAATGTCTGATTTTCTGTCTATCTTAGAAACTGAGATTTTCTCTATAAATATAATTTTATTTTATAATATAGCAACTCTACTCTGTTTTTAGAGATTTTTTTCCTGCAATTTCTCAAGTTAATCAGCTTAAAATAATCTTTTTGTCCAAGAGGCATATATTGGGGTGGCATATTCTAAACTCATCAGTACTTAATAGTCTCCTCATAAAAGAGAAAGGGTGTTTTAAACATATCTCTTGTAGAGCAAAATGTCTAAGCTCTCTTCCAGTCTTTGAAAACCCATCAATCTCCACCCTGGAAAGCTCCGCTCCTGTATAGGCCTGCCTCCTGCCCAGTTCTTTGCTGTTTCTCTCCTGAGCAGAGGCAGCTATGCTTGCTCTTGTGTCTTTCCCAATAAACCTTTTTGTGTGAGGTTTGTTGTTTGGTTTGACTTTGTGATAGACCTTGGCTGCCAAGAAACCTTTCCCTTCAGATATACAACACTTACACTGAAGAAAGCTTTCTCCTCATACCTGAACCACTTACATTCCTAAAGACTTATTTTCAAACTTTTTAAAAATGTGTGTGTGTGTGTGTGTGTGTGTGTGTGTGTGTGTGTGTGTGTGTGTGTGTGTGTCTGTGTGTACATGCATGTGAGTGCATGTGCCCTATGAGACCAGAACAGGATGTTGGATTCACTACAGCTCAATTTACAGGCAGTGGTGAGCTATCCAATGTGAGTGCTGGGAACTGAACTCTAATCTTCAGTAAGAGAAGAACATCCCCTCAATAGCAAAGCCGTCTATCTCTCCAGGCCCCAAAACATAAGGATTATATCAAAATAATGGAAACCAATAAAACACTATTCCAGAGTCCCAAGACAACTCTTGCATTTCCAGGTTAGGAAGTAGGTGTCAGTTTTCTTGTCTTCTTCACTGGCTACCTGAGATGCTGCATACAGAAGAACCTTTGCTCCTCTGCATCTGCCAAAGCTTTTCAGATGAATGGCTGAGTCCGAGTCACATCTCTGCATACCTACTGTGTACAGGCCTAGCTCTGCCGCTTTCTCTTATCTTCACCAGCTGGGCTGCCATTTTTCTGTGACAATAAGGAATATATATTTGGACCTTGCCCCCAGTTACCACAGTCGAATTCCTAAACAAATGGAATTTCATGAGTGACAGGGTCAAGAGACGCCTCTTTGCTGCCTTTTAGAATAAGCTGTTTTCTTTGCAATTGTACATCTTAATGATGTGACCCCTGGAGGGTGGTTGTCAAGGGAGCAAACACATGGCTACCAGATAAGAATGTCCAGCTCCAAGTCCCAATATCCAGGAAAGGAAAAGAGACAGTAGACAATGATTTAGTTGCTCAGGTAACCACACTTCCACGAGAACCTTAGATAATGGAATTTGGGGTGATTCCACGTTAGAGAATAGATTAAGGTACTGGGAGACATTGTGCATGAAGAAGGCACAAAAGCTGTGTGCCTTCTCTGCCAGCACCCTGTGTACCTCTTCTGTTTGGCTGTCTATCCCTAGCCTTTGAAATAGCCTCCTTAATAAGCCAGTACCAGTAAATAAGTGCTTCCCTGAGTTTTGTGAGTCATTTAGTTAATTATTAAACATCAAGAAGGGTTGGGAAGATCTTTTATTTATAGTCAGTTGGTCAGAAGTCTAGATGACAACCTGGGTTGTGTTATTGTTGGATGAAGCATAAGGCAGTCTTGTGGGACTGAGTTTTCACCTGTGCTGTGTGCACTTATTCCAGGTAACTAATGTGAGGATTGAGTTAAAGTTCAGGCTACCCAGTTGTCCTTCGAGAACTGGGGCACCGCTTAGTGTGGGAAGGCCATGCATTTGAGACATTTTGTAGGGAGAGGAAAACAGTTCTCCTTTATGGGTGCTCTGGGTGGTTACAAGAGCCAGAATGGCTATGTGTGGAATTTCATCTGCACAGAGAAGACTCCAGAGAAAAACAAAGACTTGTACTGTGTATTCTCACTCCAAGACACCAGCATCTCACAGCAACTATTATATCCAGGGAAATGTCCATCAGGTTGCTTGAACTCAGCATGTCAGAATTTGATCAACCACCCCCTTCTTCATACTTCTTCACTGAATTCCCTACTGCCCTTCAAATTGCCAGAGTCAATTCTTTCTGGATTCATCGTTGCCTCTTTAGCTCCTCAGGAATTTGATGTCTGTTGATTGCACATTCTGTGGAAGTGGAACATGCATAAGCCTATCTACTCCATACTCAAAGCCAACGCCCAGGGGATGAGTCAGTGTGAAGGAAGCTATGTTTATTCAAAGTCTGGGAGCCTGAGATGCTGGGACAGGGGTTATGATTATCATGGGGAATCAAGAGTGCACAAAAGGCTTTTTATACAGAAGGAAAGAAATTATTGTGGGGCAGTGAGTGGGAAGGCTGTGTGCTTGGTGGGGGGTCTTTATCATCCAAGGGTATGACTCTCTTCTCTTTCCCCTTCGACTAGAAGGTGACATTTGACCTTGACTTCTTAGCGCCCATTCCTAGAACGCTTTAGCGCCCATTCCTAGAACGCTTTAGATAATCCTAATACTTTAGTACATATTAAATCTCCCTTTATAGGCTGAACTATGTGATTAGAAGCAGAAAGTAGTTCTGCCTTTAGATGTTGTCTGAAAGTCCCAGAGGTTCTTGGGGTCATACATACAAAGATTACCACATCATTTAAGTGCATGCAGCTTCTCTTCCTGGCAACCAGAAGAGAAGTCAAAAGACAGTTCTCAGAGTGGTGGCCACTGCTTCAGCACCATCCTTTTTACTTCTCCAGTATCCCTACTGCCTTTGTAGAGCTTCTCAACCGTCCTAATGCTGTGAACCTTTAATACAGTTCTTTTTGGTGACCTCAGCCATAAAATTATTTCATTGCTACTTTTGGCTGCATTTTTTCTACTATTATGGATTGTAATGAAAATAACGGACATGCAGGATACCTGACATGCAACCCCTAAAGAGGCCAGGACCCACAGGTTGGAAATCACTGACTAGTTTAAGGTAACAACCACCTCCTGACAGGTCCTTCCACAGCATGCGCCATACATTTTGTTCTTCATTAGCTCATTCCTTCTGTCATTCCTTCAATGAATATTTGTCATTTCATGAAATGCATTAAATAATATGCTAGAGAGCTACCGTGTTCAGAAATTGGGGCATGAGGTGTATAGCAGTCAACAAAACAGGTAAAAATTCCCGACCCCAAAAGAATAGACTGGAAACATTCACCATGGAATAGAGGAAAACATCCTGCCCCCATGGGTTTCATCTTGTAGTAAGAGAAGACGTACATTATTTAGGGTAACTGGTAGTTTTGTTACAAAGTGGTATGCAACTGTACGCAAGATGAAAGAACAGGATGAGCACATGGCAGAGAAAGATGGATTTTTTTTCTTTGATTGTTTAGTTTGGAATGACCTTATTACAGATGCATGATTTTGGTAGAGTCTTGAAAGATGCAAATTGTGAGATATGCAGATTCTGAAGGACAAATGTCATTATGAGGCAGCATAGGCAGGAAGACCCAGAAATGAGTCTCCCCCTGCTAGTTCCCAGTGCTCGGAGCACAGTGGAATAGACAAGTGAGCTGAGCAGTAGTGTAAGTGGAAGAACAGCTGGGAGCCAGCTCATGTCAGAAGGACCGCACATCAAGGGCCTCAACCTGCCTCTCGGAGATGTGAGGCCTTTGGAGGTTCTGAACAAATGTCGTGATCTGAGTTACATTTTAACAAGAGCAGGCTGGCAGCTGGGCTGAGACCGGGCTGGAGTAGAATAAAGAAGAGAGAAGCTGTTAGCACGCTTCCGATAATGTCATCCTCCAACTCAGAATTCTCCAATGGCTTCCCAGTGTGAATTGGAATAGCTTCTAAGGTTAGCCATGCTTTGGTACCTTCTACCATTGGCCTGATCTCTTGCTACACTTGCTTACCCCCTCGCCCCCGACTCCCATGAAGAGCGGTC